>CM056585.1:63973496-65205996 GCA_029721435.1 Gymnothorax reevesii | reverse complement strand
GGAAACGCACCATTTGAATACTTCTTCCTATAATAAATAATTTTTTGTGCAGCACATCATATGAAATGAACACTAAAATATATTTCTAGAGGTTTTATTTAGAATTTCAAGTCTTTGGGGGCAAAAAAGTTTTCAAATGATGAATAACAAGCCTACCTAAGAAAATGGCCAAGCTGTAACAAAAGTTTGTCAGATGTGTACCTTTTTCAAAGAACCAGCGAAACACAATTGAAAACTCATTTGGTTTGTCTTTTGGTTTGTTACAGGCTGCGCGATATTTTGGTTCTGGTGGAAAAGTATCGACTTCAGAGTGTTGTGGTGCTTCAAAGTTTAGAGAGAGTGTGGCATGTTTTCGATTTTGTATTGCTGGTTGTTTGAAAAAGGTAGACATCTGACAAACTTTTGTTACAGCTTGGCCGTTTTCTTTCGTAAGCCTGAGTAACACATTCTAGTGACTTGTCATTAAAATATCCACAAAGAGATTTAATCAGTACTTCACAAGTCTAAGGAATTCAGAATATTTATTTTACTAAAGTTCACTCCCAAAGGATTTCCACGTGAGGTACAGTATTTCTTATGGGCGAGTGCTTAAGGATGAAAACATTTTATCAACTTTATGATCCAAGCGATCCCAAATCAGCACCGCGGGCCTAAATCAGTACCTCTGACAGACCACTCCCTGTTTTGCGATATCATTTTCAGAAAGTCCTTGTTGAATTGAGATAAAGTTTCTTCTACACATTCTGTGTGAAATTCAGCGGTGGTTCCAAAATTTTGAGCAGTAGCGCAGTCTTCTGCTCCCCACCGTCCACCCACACCCTTCCCATCACCGAGGCGCAAGGCTGTATTAGGGAGAAGAAATGACTCTCTTGACTCTCTCTCCATGAAGTACAAGGTAGCGGAATATAATTACTGTGGCATTCAGCCAGGAGAAAAGACAGCCCATCCAAGATTTGATTACACAGAAAAGGAGGGGAGAGAATGGGAAGGCATGCAGGCTAGCATACACCGCTAAATCACTAAAACACACTGTTTGGGGTCTCACTGAAAGTGTGTTTTTCAAATGAGGTTCTCCAACGGAAAAAAACCAAATGCCAAATGCTTGAGTGGATTTCACTGCTCTCAAAAATAAAATTTGGGGTTTTTTAGGTGATGGCCCAGAAAGAGGAAGAACAGTCAGCAGTTTCTGGACTGCTTTCAGCCTTCATTTTCTGCGCCATTACAAAGCAAACCTCCATTCCTGCCACAAACACCACGGTTAAATCAGGGCTTTGTTAACAATAGCCATTAGCACAGACTCTTTGAACTAATAAACCTCCACTATGTTCACAATCTCTATTTGCCACTTCATTTTATTAATAATTTGTCAATTATCCAGCAAACTAATGATCAATCACCAACCACGTTACGAGCGAATGCCAGTGATCTGCTTGTCGTCATCACAGAAGATAAAAAAGCTGGATGTTTCTAGAGTATAAAACTGCAAAATAACTTCTCCATGACCCCTGCCCAGGATAGCTCAACTGAACCCATGCTCAGACAGGCACATCTCGGCTAAGGGAGGGCTCACCCACGCGGCTAACACGATCGAGGGCCTACTCCAACGAGACCATACCATCAGAAAGAACCGGTGATTTCACGGCAACGCTTTGACAAGCTCATTGCAGACTGGCATCAAAATCAATATGCAGAAATCCAACGGGTGGTTCCGGTCTCAGCTCTGCTCAAACAGGGTTAGAGTCCTCAGTCCACCATCTCTCTCTCTCTCATCCTCCGTCTCGGTCCTATTTACCCTTGGCTGACAGCACACTGAATAATATTTTCATCACATCAGACCCAGAAAGGAAAACTCAACATGCCTATTTAGTACATGTGGTTCTGGCACGTCGACATCTTACTCCAGTGAAGTCAGAGCAGTAAGGCAAACAAAACCCCAGGATTCACGATGACTTTATGACATAAAGGAAGGGTAATCCCACTGTAATGACTTTCAGACACTTCAGAAGGGATTTCTGCAAATGGAAGAAGATCCTGTGGCAGGCAGGGCCTCTCTGAATACAATCTCTGGGGAGATGTTCTGTAAATGTTACCAGAGGTAAGCGAGGTACGAAAGTGACATTACCTGCCCGCTTCTTTCTTGCTGTCCAGGCTGTCAGTCCTGCCCGTAGAGGGGGTGTCCCGTCCACTGCTCTCCGGTTCCTGAGGAGGGGGCACAGCGCAGGGCCCGGGGCTGGCCCCCAGCTGGGGTGTGCGTCGACCATCCCCGTCCCCGCTCCCACCCCCGCCTGTCCGCAGCTTGGCAGAGCGCCCCCTCAGTTCGGACTCGGAAGTGCGCTTCATGGCCTGCAGCTGGGCCAGGGGCACGATGTCGCAGTTCTGGGGCCGATGCCAGACCGTCTGCTGGCTGACTGAGTTGTAGTAGTAGAAGCGATTGTTGTTGCTGTCGAAGAGCTCCCACCACTGGCTGCCGTCTGACTGGCGCACTGGCACGCCGGCAGGGGGCTCCCAGCCGCACTCGCCTGTCACCAAGTTGACATACATGCGCTCCCTGGAGCGCGGCTCCAGGATCTCCACCCAATCAGAGCTGCGGGAGAGACAAGGGGAGGGCAATGTCACTAACAATTCAAAATAACCTCCTGAACATAACCACATATGCCACTGCATAAGCAAAAAGTCCATATATCTGAACATTAATCTACAGAACCTTTCTATAGGCCTCATTCATCAGTCATAGTCCATGCATTACTATGTTTATCATTTCCATTCTCACGACTTTTCCAGATTTGTCAAAGAATCAAGACCAATATCCGCTGGTTCCAACAGCATCTTTTCAGTTCATGAGTTCACAGCATGACAGGCACTGATAGACTGGATTAGATTAGTTCTTCTTGGAAAGTTTTTGCAGTTACCTTATGTAGCAGGGAGCCAGTTTCAAAAATGAAAAGAGACGAAGACAAACTTATGACGATCCAAATGAAAGCAACAAACATGAAAAAATAGTGGATAAAATCCATCTGATATCACTGCAAATCTGCAAAAACTATGGCTTCAACAATCACAAACAAATGGAAACAACCAGACCCTTGGAAGTGGTCTTCAAGCCACACGCTGAAATAATTGTGATCAAATGTAATAGGTCATCAGAGTTGCACATAAGTGTGCGTGCAATAGTGCACATTTCTATGAGTGTGTGTGAATTAACTGAAACAAAGTCTGCTCACAAAAGCACAGTGTTGCTGGGGCAAGTCTAGACTGTTATAACAGCGTTTAATAAGCGTGAATAATGATGCTATGGAGCCCTAATTGCTCTTTAATGGGACCGTGCAGTACTCAGATCTCCCCCACAGATAGGAGAGGGGAGAATGACAAGGAAAAAATTTCGGAGTGGAAAACAGATCCCAGAAGGGGAAAGAGGGAACGGACAAAATGGGGTAACACTTCTGGCCAAGTCTCCCTCTGCAGCCGTATAGCGCTTCTGTGCCAAAGCAGTAAAGCAGCAGCGCTTGAATCAGAGGGGTTGGCTCTGTGAAGCTTCAAAGGCGCAGAGAAGTGGCCCTGCAGGCCTGCAGATAGACCCCAATCAGAAAAAAGCACCAGGGCCACGGGAGCAGTTTTTTCTTCTCAAACAATTTCTTGTGAAGAAGAGAAACTAATAGTCCATGAGATGGATTTAGTGTCCCACATCCCCTCTCTACTCCAGGAGGTCAAGAGCATCAGTGGTCACATGAAACGCATAGACACGCACACACAGACAGACATTATACACATGAATGCACACAGCCTCTTTACATAAGCATGCAAAGTGAAGTGACTGAAAACAAATGACACAGATCATGACACATATCATGCATATTCGTGCCAAGCCCTTTCATATTGGCACTGCAACAAGTTCCACTAAATTCAAGTATTTCCGTGAGGACCAGCATTCAAAAGGCAGCCCTACAAGTTTCCAATGTCTCGTATTTGTCTAATGGTACACAGAACTGAGAGCAGAAAAGAAACGACACAAGGTCCCTTCCACTATGAATGGGCACATTTTACTTTTGTGCGACACGAAACTCTGAAACACAGGCGTATTTTACAGACCGTTTTCTCACTCCCTTCTCTGTGCTGACATCACTCCGGCTCATGCCCAAAATTTTATTCTTCCTCTATCCCCCTCCCATCACGAGTAGCAGCCTGATAGCAGACAAAGGCAGCCCGGACATGCCAGGACATGTCGGTGAATCTGCTGGCAGGACTCACACGCGAGAGGCCCTCACAAGATTAATCCTGAAGCCCTATCAGATACACACACTGACCTCAGGTGGGAAGGAAGCTCATTGCAATAATGAAAACCGCCATGCCCAGTTTGCTTCTTCCATTGAAGAGAACCTAAAAACCTTTAAATGTGCGGTTAATCTCTCCAAGCACTTAAAGGTATACTAAGCAGGATTTTCCTAAAAAACACAATGTAGAGTCTCATACAAAACAAATCCCACTCAGTCATCACTTATGACCCACCAGAGGTGTGTGGCAGGGTCTATCTACAGAGACCCGGCAGTCTGCAAGTATTTTCTCATTTTTCTTTGCACGGGATGTTTTTGGGCGTCAGCTTTCGAGCCCTGGGTGTGTCGCACCTAGCCAATAACAGCTAGCAGGGTGTGAGGGCAGGACACAGAGCTGCACAGCACTTCTGGTGTCATAGAGCTGGGTGGGTGGGTCCAACTTCGAATGCTGTGTTTACAGACTGCAAGTGAAAAATCCTACCCAGTGTACATTCACTGCCGCAACAACACCCAGTAATATCAGCGTATGCATGAGTCAGCAGTGGCTCTGTTCCGGCAGGTGCCCTCAGATCTGTACACCATCAGCACAGCCCTGACCTGCAGGTACATGTGTCAGTAAATCCACTGGCTCCCAGCTGCTGTCGTAGCCAGAAGGTGTGAGGGCAGGCATGGGACGAGGCGGCAGGTGTCATGGGTGGATATGCAGGCTGTGAGCTGGTAAAACATGGGGGGAGTGTTCCTCCTGCCCTCCCTATCCAGCTCAGGGAATCTGAGAAGAACTGGTAGGACACGCCCCTCTCGGGGCTACTGCATCGGCAATACTTCCCTAGCAGCCATATGGTGGCTCGGCGTGGTCTATTTCTGTTCAGGAACTGAACTTTGACATCTCCATTTAACACCGGCCACCGACTCCACCCAGGACTCCGCTTCCCAAGTGGCCAGCTGATGCGGACAGGAATAGACCTCTGGTGCTAGCACTGAGCGTGAAGCCCATTTGCAACAGCAACAGCAACTGAGGTACACGATTTTGCATGCACCCAGACCCACAGAGCCACATAGACACACACAAACATGCAAGAGCACACAAGACACAGCAGGTGGACAGAAAATGTAATGGATCTTGGCTGGTGTGTACAGTAGGGATGAGAACAGCCACCGAACGGTTCGTCACACATTCCTGATCCCTCAGGAAACACAGTGTTGGCACAGAGAGGCAGAGCTGCTTAGATACAGTGGTTGTCGAGGCAGCCGAGTACAGCTCTCAAACAACACTTAATAATAAACTTTACAGGGCCAGCAACAATCGGCTCTGTGTGCACACACCAGCCCCCGATGTCTCTCAGCAGACTCAACAGCCTTTGCAAAGCCTGTTCACCTTCATGGCCATAAAGCTTGTCAGGAGAAATGGACCTCTCGCCTATAAACAAGGCTCTGACAGTTGCTCAACTGAAAACAAGTAATGAGTCACTGGTGCAATTTCACACAGTGATTTCCCAAAGGATCCACCTCTCCTTGTAGACTGCAGTTCCCTCTCCCTACAATCTAACCTCCTGCTAATAACAATAGCATACTGTTATGAGTCAGTAACTGACAACTAGGACCACACGTTCCACATGAAAGAATCCACAAAAGGAGAGCAAGTAGGCTCCCTGGATGACACACTCACGTGATCAAGTAACACACCCACATTAACATGGTAGTGGCAGAATGTATATGTAATGTCGCAGAAACATTAATTTACACTAAAAGAAATGCAAAGCCAAAGCATGCCAATTTTGATAAACTTTAAAGATGGTGATGGTTGACTGAAATTCGAAATCAAAACATATTAGATAAAAGTTGAGACAGTCGACCTTTTGTATAGTGTTTTTGCACCCGCTTCACCGTTTTGCAGAAACACTCATTTTTGTGTTGAGTGTATTTCCACAGCACATAATTATGTGAATGGAAGAATTGAAAGGAAAATTAAAGCAATACTTTCTAATAAGTGTGCGCAAATCTACAACCTACTGACACCATAGGGTTTGGCATATTTTTTGGAAAAATCTTTCCAGGTTTTCACTGCAGCTGCTTACAGCAGACCTTTGTTTTGAGGGGTTTCCATGTTCAGTCTCTACTTAAGCGTGTGAACTGGAAGCTTGACTGTATTTAGACAGGGTGACCAATTGTGACACACTCTTTTCACCACTGGCTTAACCAGCGAGTCCCTGACTTGTCTGACCGTCTAAACACAGACTCCCATTTTAATTCCTTCAACCACCTTCTTCAAAAGGTCATGTAACAATATTTGCACATATCCAAAAACGTATTGATGTTCAAGTCTTTCATGATATTTTAATATAGGTGAGGCCCCCCTTCTGACCTGAAATGTGGGCTTTTTTGACCACAAGCAGGCGGTTGAGTGTCACAAGTTGCAGTAAACACCCCCAGTTGAGACGCATATATCTGAATATGTTGTATACTCGTCCAAAGACTGCTCCTAAAACCCGAATAATATTGCCATATCCCACATCTGCATCAGAAAATGCTGCATTCAAAATAAAACCTAAGTCCAAATATCCGCACGGAATATGCCGTTCACATCACCCATGTCAAATTTAGAATACAGTCACATTCGGAATAATAGCGGAAAATTTGAGTGCATGTAAATGTAGTCATCGTCTTGCCGTGGGACGAAGCACTGGCTGTTGAGGTTGGAGGAATTTCTTTGTGCAAGGCCAGACATATTCTGTCTGTACACTTCAAAATTCATACAGCTGTCATCATCCTCAGCTACATCTACAACAGAGAGATAAAAACATGCTAGCTGGTTCCAGAAGCAGCTGTAAAGGCCAAAGATACGATTCCAAGTTCCTTCATATATATCACTTCAGATCAAGTGCCGTTCCCTACAGTCTCCACATATTCAGCTTACAATCACTTTAGCAGAGGTTTATTTTGGCCTCATATGTCCATAAAACCTGTACCTTGAACTCTCCTGGCTCTTCTCTATAAGATTTGATGAATTCTAATCTGGCTTTTTGACTCTTGCCACTCATTTTGTTTCAGCAGTAGAGCCTCAATAGTTTTTCTGTCAAAGTCTTTGGTGAGCGGCGGCTTATTATATTTTCACCAGAACCATCTGAAGACAACCAGTGTTGTTACTGGCCATTATTTAAGGCTACTGCTGCACAGCTCCTCGGATTTGTCTGTCATCTATGGAGTTCTCTTTGTTGGCAGACCTGAGCAAAGTTTACTTTAGTGAGTGAACAGCGGTTTCATTTACAAGGCAGTCATTTTGAAATCCAGTTTGAGCCTGATGCCTTTAAATTGATTTCTCTGTTCATTAAACCAAACATAGCACTCTGGTTTACTTGATAGTACATGCCGGCAGACAAAATACAATCTCCGCAGATGAAAACACTGGCTGAAGCCCAGTCGAGGCACTTGTTGTTCCTCAATATAAGAAAAATTCACACAAACTGAAAAATGTGAGCTACAGCTCACACCTCAAAGTCATCTGTTTTGCACAGATAGCAAGATGACTTTGTCATCAATATCCCCCGCCACTATAGAGTCTCGTTTTTGAACCCAATCAAGGTTATGACTTGTAATATACACAGGCAAAATTTAATTAATCGAAGTAAAGCAGTTTCTGAGAAAATTTTTCCCCACTTAGCCGGCCGGACAGACAAACAGAGAGACTGAAGGATGAATGGACAAGTTCCATTGCAACATCCCCCACTCTACTTTGTGTCATCGCAGGGGAAAATGGGAGGACACAACACAGAATAGCCATTTCAGTAAAATGGTTGAACATAAATACATGTAACTGCCAAGAAATGAAAGCAGAGTACTTTTGCTTCACATTCTTCTTTTATTCCCAAATCCAAAGGTCAATATAACATAGCAAAAATGACAATTTTCACTCAACTGCATGAATCCCCTTGGACGGTCTGTATGACCCAGCCAATGAGGGTCGGAAAGCTTTCCACGAGCCTGCGAGCGAGATCAAGATAAGGCTGCGATTGACTTCATATGGCGATGGCCACCATATTTTCTCACAGTTGCCTTTTGTTAGTAAACCCCCGAGGCTTCCCAAAGCATAAAAAAATGCAGTCACTGTTGGGACTGACCTGAATATACTTAAAAATACAATGTAAACAAACCATAACTTTTTTCCCAAGGATTCCAGAGGGAAAATAACACTGAATGCAAACTAATCTTTTACGTTAAAGACCTATGTTTTATGGTTTTCTCTAGTCCGCGTTGTCAAGAACTCACAGCCACGTGTGACTGCAAAGGATTAAGTTTCAACAAAAAGACATGAAAAGCCTGCTTCTTCACCATTATTTACATACTTGTCCAGGCAAGACTCTACAGAGACACAAGCTAGTCGTTTCTGGAGCGTATTATACAGGGACGGAGTGTTCTTCCTGGATGGCCCATTTCACATGATTTTTTTTTTTTGTTCAACATTACGAAAAGACATTACTTGGTACCTAATTGTGTTCAAGAGATAAACAAGCAAGAAAGTATTTGAATAAATAAATAAATAAACCAACAGGATTCAAAGATCTTTGCCGAACAAAGACTTCCCAGGAATCTTTGCTGTGTCAAATGAAATTAGCTTTAATCAGACAGAAAGCCATGATACTTCAATCATGCAAAGTGGTCAAAATCTGAATCTAAACCAGACTTTCGTGAACACGTCCTAATACAGAACGCCAGAATCACAAATGCCATATCTGAAATGGCTGAGTCTGAGAGAGAGCAAGGAGAGAGAGAAAGAGAGAGAGGGAGAGATGAGAGAGCTAGATGAGAATGTGAGAGAGAGGGGGGACGGAGAGATATGAGAGAGGGGGAAATACAAGAGAAGGCTAAATGAGAGTGAGAGAGAAAGAGATTAGAGAGAGGGAGATATAAGAGAGGATGAAATGAGAGCGAGAGAGAAAGAGAGAGAGGGAGAGATGAGAAACAGCTCTCAGAAAACACTTTCCCTGAAAAAATGGAGCAGCTTGTGGTGAAAATGAACTGAGAAAAAAAAAAAGACAAACAGAGACACATAAACGACTGCAAGTGGCCCCTCTTCAGCATGGAACAGTGTGGTTTTTGTGGGAAATTTTGTCTGCTTTCTGAGGAACAGTGTCCTGGACTGTTTAGTGTCTGCTGTCTCTCGCGTCCCGTGACCGCACGGCTTTCACATATGGTTACAGTCGGCTGTCACACAAACTTTGAGACTCACGTGCTGTGTTATTCCATGTCAGATCCAATATTGGAGATCCATGTTACATGTTTTATCAGACCGTAACCTGATTTGAAATCCAATTATAGCGGTATAAATATGAATGATGAAAAGATGTGTGCAATCTGCAGCCACAGCAGATCCTAGCAAAAACAAGCTTAGGAGATGAAGACCTTGAAGGTCTCCATCAGTAAAGTAAACATGGGTACGAACAAGGCGTGGGAGCTTTTTAACCCACAGAGCGCTAAATGTAGCTATTGTTGCTCGCTGACTACGTTTACATGCACACCATTATTCCTGAATTAATCAGAGTATGAGTACATTCCGTTTGCATGCCTGTCATGCAAACACGTGCAATAACCCGATTAAGGCTATTTTCCGGATCAAAACATACCGAATAAGACCCCTGGCATATGCCTGTTTTAATGAGAATATTGGGTCATGTATACACCTTAATCGGAAAATGCCCCTGAACAGACGATTCAATTACGTCTACGCATGTTCAATTTGCAAGGAATTAGCATTTTCGGAGCGAAGAGGAGACGACAGTGTGCATTCAGATAATGAAAGTCATAAATATATGGACTATATCGATGGGCGAAAGCACCGTAATCAATTTCCCCCAATCCTGCACAGAGATCTGATGAAGTCTTGAATGATTCTTTTGTTAATACATACAAAATGTTTTACATTCAATAAAAAGCATCCACCCCCCCCCCACACACACACACACACACACACACACACACACACACAGCTTTTGCTCCACCCATTAAATGTCCCTCGGAGCAACAGGTCAACCAGGACCTGAAAGGGACAATAGTCACTGGACTCTTTCCATAAAAATATAGGGGTTTATCTTAAAACCAATGCCTTGATAAATGAAACTTATACACACTTTTGGCCAAATACCAAGGCCGTCAAGAAACCATTGACTAAAATAAATGTCCCAACAAAGGTAATAAAAAATATACTCGCACTCAGGCAAGGTGCAATGCTCGGAATACAGCCTAAACACTGCCCTTGCCTAAGGCCTGACATACTCTAGGCGATAAATAAAGGCCAGTTGAATAGCGTGTCCTTGGGAGCAGCTCCAGAATAGAAACACGCCTCTCGCAGTGTTCGGAAAACCCTGCCCGGGCTGCCCGCAAAGAAAAAAAATTCAACGAGCTGCCATCCACCCGTGTGTGACCGCATGCCCATTTGTTCCCGGGCTCACGCCCAAAATGCACTGGAGCATCAAAAAATAGCCACCGAGCGGCATGAGCGGGGCTCGCCGAGCCCTGCCTTCTGTTCACTCCCTTCCTCTGGCGCTCACGGCGGGGCCTTCTGCACACCTCTTTATGAAAGAGCCCCTGTCTCGACAGCACCTCCTTCCCAACAGGGCGCCACTCAGCGAGTTATTCATTGCAGAATTCTCACCTTTTCCACATCACAGCCCGGGTTTATCAAACCCAACTCTGCAAACCCCTTCTGTAGAAAAGAGATTTAAAAAATAAGCAAGGAAGATATTACCAATATACAGTATCAATGACATACTGATTAATGCTTGCCAAGCAGACCACACTCCCATTTCCTAATTTTAACAGGGTTTAAATAAGATTATGCAAATACAGTAGTATTTAGCAGTATTTCAGCAGTACCTCAACACACACTTCCCACATCTCACACCACTCCAGCTCAGAGTGTGTGACTGTGGCGGGAGCCCCAGGTTAGCCCTGACTTACACCGAGCTTCAGTAGCACTCTCAGCTGTTGCTAGGCCTCAGCCAATAGGGAGACACTGCCTCAGAGACGGGCCACACCTGTTGCCTTCAGTTAGCAGGCTAAATAAACACAGTAACCCCAGCTCCTCTCAGGCCTGCCCCTCACCATGAGTCAGGCTCTGTACCTACACCAGCAAGTCGTGGCCATCTGGTCCCCTCCGGCAAATGAGCCCACACCCTTTGTGTAATTAACTCAATCTGCGATGCCTTCCTGCTTACCTGGTGAAAAACAGTAAGGCTGTTTGATGAAACCACAGAGACTTCTTTCATTGATACAACTGACTGCATCGGCAGCAGTCTTTGGGCCAATCACATTTCTCATACAGATAACTGACAGACCGTATCAAAAAAACATAAGTTTCTAAAACCCAGGTACAACTTAAGCATTGGGCCACAACAGAGTAACAAATGAAAAGCCAACAGCAAACAAATGTGATGGACAGAGGACGGACAAATCATTCTGAGGGCCATATTGTCTCAGTGGCTTCACAGTCCCAAGGGAGTCTAGTGTTTCAGCTTAGCAACGGCCCTTTTCATATCCTTCTTCATTAAAACCACACTTTCATTGAGCTGTAATATAATCAAAGAAAGGTCTGGAATGGCTTTGAGTGAATACACAAAGGTGCACATGCCAGCTCTCGCACACGTGCACACCCGCTCACACGATCAGAGAACACAGGGCGAAGTTCAGCCCTGAAGGCTGCCCACAAAAATGGAGTTTGATTCATTACACACAGAAAAGCCATGCAACAGGAGAACAGCTCGGCTTTACACAAGTTCCAGCTGATTCTTCAGGGCTCCGTTTTAAAGGAGCAGTTTTGCAATTTGAGAGTGCAGCATTCTGCAAGCTGGATTGATCCATAAGCTCATCCTAGTTAATATTCAAGATTCCTGCTTTTAAAAAACTCCAGGATACTTCCCACATAAGATGATTATATCACAAAATGTTGCATTTTTCATAAAAGAGATCATTTGTTTTCAATTAATTCACATGTTAAGAGGAGTCTGAAATCAATTTAACACCATAGACTTACTACGGGCAGTCAAATAAGATACACTACAGAGAACAAACATGTTAAATGCAGTAGATGGCATCTACTACGGCACAAATGCAGCGACAAAATAAATTTCAAAAATCTAAACATCTATGGGGGATTGTGGAACGAGAACATGGCAACTACTCTGATCAGATTTCAGCAAAATCTCACTTCAGTTACCACTGCTCGCAAAAAGCCACCCAGATCTCCTTCCCCAGAGGCCAGCAGAGAGGGCCACAGCACTGAAGGTTTTAAAGATCAATACAGTCCTGCCAGCAGCTGAGAACACCATCAGACAGAGAGGGTCCTGCTGAAATGCAGCTATGGGTTCCAGGATCTCATCACCAGCCCGTCTCTCACCTCACCCATCTGTCTCATGGGCCATGGAGGCCGGAAGAATGTGACAGAAGTCACAGGTCAGTGCCGACAGTGAGAATACAGACACCCAGGACAAAGACCAGCCTGAGTGAGGTGTGAGTTATATTTCCTGCTGCTCTTAAAGTGCTGTGGCTACACCTGGACAGTCCACACAGTCCGTGGTACAGCATTGTTTTTTCCGTATTATGGCTTGGAGTATATTGACAGACATATACTAGGAGAACGCAGTCCCCCGGTTAGTCACCGCAGAGCAAGGCTTTAAGTGCCAGATTTATGGTGCTCTCTTCTCGTTTCAGGGTGAGGGGAGGAAGCGATAACAGACAAATGGGTGTGAGTGTCTGGGCACTGACTCAGCTTTGAAAGGTTTTTGTTCTCACGGGTAGAGCAGGTAGACACTATTACAGACATAAGAGAGAAGCTCTGCACCTCTGCCTGTCGCAAGACAGAAAGGCTGGACACCTGTACTACTGTCGGAGGCAGCCGACCCCACGTGCAGCTACAAGCAGCCTCGTCTACCTCGTCTGCGGGTTCGTATAGCTATACTAGTGAGAACCAACTCCTGAGAAACCACAGATGTTGGGACATTTGGGGGTCGAGAGGACATGGGTGGTCCCCATGAGGATTACAGAGGATTACAGCCAACTGGTAAAAAGCTGGGGTTAAGGTTACAATTAGGGTTAGGTTAATGTTACGTTTGGGTTTGGGGTAGGGTTGGGCATAATTTGGCTGCAGTATGGGTAAGGGACTGCCTGTGCAGAATGATTGCAAGTCAAGACGATGTTCTAACAAGTATAGCTGTAGAAACGTGTGTGTGTGTGTGTGTGTGTGTGTATGTGGTGTGCGAAGAGCTGGAGGGTCAAGTGGGGTAAAGTTGGAACAGTGAATGGCACCCTGCAGCGTTGTGAAACTGGACAACAATGGAGAAATACAGTCACTGAGGACCTAATATGAGGCTCAGATTTACAAAGGGACCATATCTGACCATTAAAAAAACATGAGGCTACAACTCACAATAATGATGAACAACACGAAAAAGGGAAACAGATTTGGGCAAGTTCATCGATGGGAGCAAATGGAATTGTGAAAACGAGACCGTGTGTGCTGCTTATTATTCATAAAACGCCATATGAGACTAGAGCACTTGGCAACCGAGTACATGTATCCTCAGAAGGCCCCCCAGTTGGGCCCAGATGGTCCCAGAGTACCCAAAATCAATAGGTGTCGTGAACTTACCATAATACATGTCCCTGCAAAATTTGAAAAGAATCGGTGCACTTATGTGGGCTGCACGCGGACGCGTGACGAGGCCAAATCCATAGTATCCTCGTTCGGGAGATACAATTAAACAAGGTCATTGGGAAGGGCAAACAGAACCACTGTACCTAGATCAGCATACTAGAGCCTGTCACATCACACACTCATCACAGTCAACAGTATTTACAGGAAGAAAGAGGACAATGTTCGCGCACGCACGCACACACACACACACACACACACAGAAAAACACACAACACACATAAAGCATACGCTGTATAGGCTGCACATCAGAATGACCAAACAGCTCTCAGCACTGCAAGCCCTGATAAGTGTGGTGAACTCAAATGTTTCGTGGCAACCGATTACCTCAAAAAATTTTGCGCGTCAACTTGACGATCTTGTGTTCATAACACTTAAAAATGTAAAAAAATAACTTTACCATATTTTCTTTAAGTTCCTTCTGCACAATGCAATTAAGTTAGCATATGCAATTTTCTGCGTTAATCGGTTTCCAAAAAACATTTGAGTTCAACGCGCTGTCAGAGTTTACAGTGTGGTATATCTCATCTGTAAAAACCCTTTCCCTCTGAAAAACGCAGAGGAGCTCAGTGACCTCTGAAGGTGAATGTCAGGAGCAGAGAGGAACGTCTGCTGTGTCATCCTGGAGCTAACAGAGGCCCAGGACCGGAGAGAGTTAGACCTGCACCATGGAAGAGGCGGACTAACATTCGAATGCTTTTATAATCAGCCCAGACATTCTCGAGGGGACGCCCCCGTCTCTCATTTCCTGCACGTCCACCGTTTTCTCTTCCCTCTCCCATTTCCATTGCCTTTCTTCTGCAGGAGAGCGTTACCCCCACCGGGGACCCGGCCGAGTCTTCTCCGTCCTCCGCAATCCCCCCTTTTAATGAATCGAGCTGGGCCTGTAATCTGTAATCGAACGCCCCTCAGTCGGGTAACTCATTTACAGGCCAGAAAAGCAGGGTTGGAAAAGACTGGACGAGCTGAAAAATACATTTGTTCTCCAGCCTCAAAACCACTCGTGAGCGTTGATTTGCCAGGCAAGAAAAACATTCGTAAAACAATGCTGACAGAGGGTAGGAGGTCCAGAGTTTGTATGGCCATCATGCATGGCCATCTGCCCTACCCCCTACTCAGCCCAAGGTATTTCTCTCCCGGGTTGATGAGCTGTTCTTGAAGCAGGATGACTGAGTATAAACAAATAGGATGAGGAGACAAAAGAGAAAACATGTGGCATCTTCGGCCGAGCCAAGCAGAGGGTCGCAAATTTTCCAGGAAGCCTCTTACTAACTGCTGGGTCCTTCAAGGGCCCGCTGATCGAGCCGCGAACTCTTCGGGAATTTACACCTCCGCCTAAAAATAACTACACCGAATCTGCGCTGAAAATAGCCAAACGTTTCCCAGCAACAAAGGACAACAACATAAATGATCCATGCTATTGCCTGTAAAATTGAAGGAGGGAATAGTTCTTTGGGTGTATAGTGGTGGGCGATTGTCGTGGAATTCGGAATTAAGCCCGATTTCTATACAGTTCCCAGGATCAAACATTATGCAATAAATAAATCAGGATTAGGCATCATTTTCATTGTTACATGTAGATCAGAGTAGTATAATTTCACAGGAAGGGGAAAATCTAATAAGAACTCAAGACCTCTTGGCAGTTCCACATCTGTCATGGTTGTCCTAATGGATAACAACATTCACTTTTTCATTTCATGTCAAAACCTTCAGAAACAGAATAACTTCTTAATAACCATCCCATCCAGCAGGAACCAAGAGTGTAAAAATGTATTTGGGCTATTTTAAGTGAGATAGCAAAAAGCACACTATTTCAGAACAAAAATAATACAGGATCTTTCGAGTCATGAAACAGCTCATTTCTTTCATGAACTACATTAAGTCATCTACACACTGTCTTGGAAGCACATGGAATAATGATATATCTAAACATCTGCAAAAGCAATTGAGAAGCTGGTCACTCGCATGATCATTTCAACAGAAACTCTGACCTCCCTCTCCTTCAAACCCTCCCCATCCGCATCTGAAATTCATGCCTCAGTCATGCACAAGTCATACTTTGGGAACATTTGGGAACAAACCGTGAACACAAAACTGATAAGAACATTCAAGCTACCTTCCTCTGGTTAGGAACATACGATGAATACAAAACGGATAAGAACCTTCTAGCTACCTTTCTCTGGTGGCAGTTGGACGTGGTACAACGAATATGAGACTGACCCTGCAACTGGCTCTTCACAAGAGCAGCTCTTCAGTAATTGCTCGCGAGTGTACTGGTGTTCAGGCACTTTGTATTTTAAATGCAGCCCACAGGTCTGTTTCTACCCTCAGGTTTTCCTCCCTTGACTTGTAAACCTGTCCATAAGCTGGGTGATAAACAGCCAATTTTGAGAAAGGCCACAGTCGCTCACCTTGAAGGACCGTGAGCCCAATGTTTAAAAACAGTCATTTGTCATCTATTTTGAAATGGGTGTTTGGCTTTATTGCACCCACGTGGGCCAAAATGGCAGTTATATTTACTGCCAGACATTTCCGAGCTGAAGACACAAAGTCCATACTCCACAGAGGTTTATTTGCAGGTTAAAAAAAAAAAAAAAAGCTAGTAAACATCCTCTACACCACAACACGTTACAAAGAAACCAAACTTAAAAAAACAGAACTTGTGTTTCCTGTCCTGTGACTTTCTCCATGTGGACACACAGAGCTGGCCAAGTCCACAGAGTACAGTAAAACTACAGGTTTTCGTGGTTTTTATTCAACTTTGAACTAACTGCCAACTTTCATTCTCAGACAGAACTGATCTGGTGTCCCTTGTATTTGATACAAAATATATCATCATCATCACTAAAAAAAATCATCCAAAATTTGGCCTCAATCAGCGTGGCTGACAACAGTGGATATGAAAAGTGCATTAAACTACAGCATCCGTGCCCCTGTTTGAACTCTCCTGGGTGGATTCAATTACTTTCTTTGTAGTGATATTCCTCTTCATCTTTCAACTTATACAGTTTAGTTTGGGCACGGCAATATATTCATGTGACAGGCGGAAAGATAGATTCTTCTTTTCCATGCCGCGTGGATGTGTCCGCGTGAGTGTGGAGTGAGTGTATCAGTACAGTAAGCATAATCCATCTGTTTTAAATTCTGAACAAACTGCATTATGTTCGAAGGTGAAAGGGGAAAAAGTCTAAACCCTGATGTGTCCGTGGTCAAAGGCAGACTCAGAAATGATTCTGCATCTCCATACATGAGTGCTCATTGTTTCATTCAAATTGCCATGTTTTCTAGGAGGGGTGATGCAACCTCTGTGTTCCTCATTAACAGAAAACAATGTTTTTGGTTGACAGCAGATGAATAAGGTCTTCCCAGAGCACAGTAAGAGTTGCTGGGATACAAAAATAGGTCACCATATGACATGAATAAAAGAACAGAGCATGTTCTGAGCAGCTTGTCAATCTGTACCGTAAAAAACCCCTCTACCTCAGTCCTACCAAGGCTTTCCTGTTTCAGGTGAGAATTCAACAAAAATACTCCGTTGGGAAAAGAAATTCACATGCAAAAGGGAAAAGTGTTTCCATGTAGTTTGTCCAGAAGAAGAGGACTGACTTCAAGACACGTCAAAAGTTCCATAAAAACTTATTCAACCCGCCAGAAACTTTTGTCATGCTCTCACAAAAGAAGCAGAATGCAGCAGACGTGTACCTTTCAAGTCATGCTTAATTCCAGATACTCTCCCCTTGACTCATCCCTCACTAACAGAAAGAAACAGTTGACAAACTAACAGTTGAGAAATATTCCTTTTTCTAAGAAGAGGCTCGGAGAAACAAGCAGGTTCAGGTGTCAATCATCAATTGCATTACTGAAAGGAGTCAGTACGAAGACAGTTTAAGAAGTTTTAAATTGGGTGCTAAATTGCTTTAGGTGCCATTTGTACTTCTGAATGACTGCTATGATCTTGGTTCGAATCTGGCCATGCCAAGGCCAATTGTGGTCAGCAGCCATACATAAGCAGGGCATATTTGGCTTTGCGCTGTTCAGGGATACGGGTGGGATACAGCCGGTTCAGCCAGAATTGAGCGTTGCTCAAGCACCTCCAACTGGTCACCCATGCTTCCACGAGTTGCTCACAAGCACACCTTCTGCTTTCCTCCGCCCCGTTCTGAGCATATGAGGACTGAACCTTATGAGTGAAAATTAGCCTCATCAGATCAGCACATGTTTTGGAGAACTGCCAACCATCTTCGCTTTCTCGACAGGGCAGAATGATTCACATATGCACATTCTCATACATAGTTCACTACTTGGATATTGCAGATTCTGGCAGGATTGGAATTGCAAAAAGAAAATAAATTTAAAGTTTCAAAACTGTCTTGGTTGTGAACCCAGAAGATTTCCATCCTGAAGCTCACTGTGAGCGGAAGTGTTTGTCACATGAATCCATACATGTGACCTTTCGGCTAGGTTAGGTTAGGTCAGTGGTTCCCAAACTTTTTCTGCTGGGCCCCCCTTTGGTACATAAAAAAATTTTTGCGCCCCCCCCCAAAAAATAGGTAATACATACGCACATTTTGTTTTCAGAGACCATTGCAGTTTATTTCACTCATTGTAATGTATATAAACCTCAACCTTTTTGGAAAAAATGTAAGTAAACGGTCATAAACTGTAGATTGTCATAAACTAAAACTAGGCTACTTTTAGAATTGGAAATAGCAAAATAACAAACAACCACGGTGTAATTATTTTAAGTGTAACTGTTTTCAAGCACCTTAACTGTGTAATTATGTTCAGTGTAACAGGTTTATTTTTTTAAATATACAACAACATTGCTATTTATGCATTTTCCGGACACCAACAGAAACTTACTTGCATACAGCCAATCAGCAACCTTGTGCGGACCGCTGAAGGAGTGTCTCGAGACAGTTACATTTTCCTCTCTTCACTGGCCTCGCACTTTTAAGTTAAAATACGTTAACCGAGATCGCGTCAGCTTATTCTAGAAAATATGAATGCTCTGCACAGATGATTTTTGTCCAGCCTAGCTGGGAACATTAAAAATGATTGGCACGTTTGGAAACGGCCACAGTTATTTTCCAATTAAGGACACGAACATTTAATAATGCAAAATCTCTTTTAAAGTATAAAATCATTGGCTGTATCACACTCCTCTGCCTAAGTATAGCCGTCTACTTAAAATTATGTTTCTATGATGCAGAAAGACAGCGAAGTATGAAAAAAAAATCATGAGCACCACTTGCCGAACCTGCCGATATGTTTGCAACGTTCAGTTGGTGGGCTAGATAAAAATAATCTGTCGGCATACAGAGCATTCATATTATCGAGAATAAGATGACGCAATCTCGGTTATTTCTGCTTTGTATTCATCGGATTTTGTTCGTTGTCACTTACCATTTTATTATCAATATGCCAGATCAGTGCAGGATAAAAAGCGGCGAGTTGGGTATCGCGAGACTACATTACCGGCTTCAAATATTTGAACAACTACATTCATAAATTATTTATGAAAATGGCAGGCTAGATGAATGATTTGGCGAACAGTTATGTTGAGAGTAAGGCAGGCATTTACGATGTAATCGCAGAATTCTGGGCAGCGAATGGATTGTATGCAAATGATTTTCTGTTGGTGTCCGGAACTCCCGCACCCCGCGCCCCCCCTGCAATTGCTCTGCGCCCCCCCTAGGGGGCGCGCCCGCCACTTTGGGAACCACTGGGTTAGGTTAACTTTATTGTCCACAATGTGGAAAATCGCTTCAGCTTCATCTCATGATGCGCTATACAACAGGATACAAACATGGAACATAATTGTTGTTGTTAAATCTCACCCCCCTCTTGAGTCCCTACTCCACCCATCTCTCTGCACTGCTTTGTCAAGTATAACTGAAAGGTACATATTTTGAAGCGTTTCATAAACACTGGGCACATACACTGCCTTTAGCTGGGCCATGCAAGTGATAGCAGGTTATTCTGCTGGTAATATAGGGCTGAGAGGTCTGTTAGCCTTTAGCAGGCCTTCTTGTCCCACTCGCAGGTCAGCAGTGGAGCCCTGCCAATGTCATTCAGCTTATCCCCGTTCTCGACCGACGGCAGTCAGTAATCAGCAAACGTCCATGTCTAGACAACAATCTGCTTTGCATTTAGTACTCAACCGACACTCTGACACGTGTGTGCGGGACAGAACACAGCATAACACTGAGCACTCCATTTACCAGCAATCAGGACACAGCGAATGGCTTGTTATTCTGATCGCTCCCGCGGCTGCTATCCACTCAAGGGCTCTTAGAAACCTTGGAACGTCGAGAGGAAAAACCGTGTGGGACGAGAGCTGGAAAAGCATCACCTCCCACAACTGCCCCCCAACCCACCCCCCAGCCCCCACCCCCCACAGAGCGGCTCATACTCTCCGATATTAAGCGGTATCACAGACGGAACGATTTGCAGCATGGTTAGCACAGCAGTTTCCCTCATCCGATACCCCCAATCAAAGATGTGAGGTAAACTGCATGCAGCTGATTAGTAATCTTTTAGAAAAAAAAGTGCAGGCGGAGGGGAGAGAAGAGACCAGTCAGAGGAATGCACAGCCCAGCAGAAAGAGAGAGTAAGAGGGAGTGATAATGAGAGAGAATGCAGGAGGTGGGAGAGATGTGCATTTCAAATGACAGAAATGTCAGATTATTTCTCCACAAAGCCAAAAAATCCTCTGCACGCTTCCATGTTTTCCCTTTTCTACAAAATGCCTCTTCTATTTGTGGATATTGCTCGCTTTTTCACTCTGCCAACACCATGAGGGCAAGACTGTGGTGCCATCTGCAGCGGTTCCACACAGCGGGGTGTGTATTTATTCAGGGACACATCTGAGAACAGGCCTCGGCAGCCTTGACAACAGCCCATCGCCCTGAATGGAGCACGGTGCCTTAATGGAGCTTTTCAATCCTCGAATGTTTTCACAGTGACTGTGTGTGTGTGTGCGAGTGAGAGAGAGAGAGAGAGAGAGAGAGAGAGCTCCTTCTGTACTCCAACTGCTACTGATTCCACACACACACATACACACACACACACAAAGCTGCCAATGTCTGTCCTCAGACAGGTTGAGGCTGTTATTCTTTCATAGGGTCTCTGGGATGGGGTGAAAAGATCGGGAGGGAAGGGGTTTGAGGCAGCTGTCCATGTCTGTTTGCGCAAATAAAGAGAAGTTTTAGCAGCATGAACAAATGCTGGGCTTCTTCTGCCAAAGGATAAACGCTCACAAATTACCAAGTGTGACTGCTGATAACGGATCCTGGCCTGGTCGGGTCCATGGCCGGCAGCCAGCAGGCCCAGGGAGGCTGGTGCCAGGAATCCTACCGCCACAAAGCCCAATGGGACGGTCAGGCTGGCTCATCTGCTCCGCGGTTGGGATTACCTCCGCAGATCAGCTCTTTAGAGTTTTGCGGACCCCCGCACCCCAGATCACTTACCGCATACTGGTACTCAGCACATAGTGGGCTATGCACGGGACAACGCAATCTTCGTAGAAAAACCATTAGAATCACTGGAATTGATTCGTCATCACATAAACACAAGACTCTTTGGTTGGCATGCTGTAAATAAATATGAAATAAATATAAGATGCAGACGCTGAAAGAAATGTAATGGTAATGGAATCTCATAAATAATAGTCCCCCGGTGATTCATGTACCCTGTAACCCCGGAACAAGCAGAGTCAGCACTAAGATCTGAGAGTCAATGCGCAACTTCAAATCATGCTGTACGGGATAGAAGAGTTTAAGTTCAACCATCCACGCACTACGACCAGCGCACAGTAGTCCAAAGTAGACGGCAGCAGACTCCTGGCTGTTGGGCAGCTAGTGGCATGAGCATAAAGCTGCCATTTTAAATTGTAAATAGGGGTGAAACGTAGGCCAAAATGACAAATCTTAAGAGAACATGTATCACAGTTCAGTTCCTCCAAGAGGGCACTAGTGCCTTTACTCCAGTTAATGTGAGTCAGTGGTTTGGGTGGGTGGGGGGGTACAGTCTTCCCCAGAACTCCAGTGCCTGGGCGATGAAGAGGAGGCGCTTCTTAACCCTTTCAATACTGAATACAGTGATACAAATCAGAGTTACCTACTGTATATGTCATTTTTGTGACTTAAAATATAATTTTATCAATATCAATTGTCACATGACACCTGTATGGAATCGATACAATACTGGAGGGACAAATATGTCCCACTGACAAATACAGGTGGGACAAACGAGTCCCACTGGTACTGAATGAGTTGAAGAGCAGCGGAGCTGGAGGAATCTCAGGGAGTTGCTCATCTGAGGGGCTTCATCACCACATAAGGGCCCATACAGCAGCCCCCAAACACTCCGAGGTTCCCCCTCGTCAGTGAGAAAGAACACACTCATTTGCGGTCTGTCTCATTCTCTCACTGATCTACATGGGTACAGGGTGCCAAATTTGCAAAATGGTAGGACCAGGATTCGCCTACGGTCAACCCCTCATTAATAATACTGAAGGTCCAAACTCTGAACTTCATAATATGTTCTTTCCGTACTAACCATATATTGTGGTGGGAAGCTTGGCTACCATGCTACATACACAGACTACAGCTACTCATTACCGCAAAAAGGCTGCAAGAGTTCAGCCAGTGGTCTGAAGTCTTTTAATTGCATGAATAGCAAAAACAGATGGAACTATAAAAACCACAGATTTAAATTCTGAACCACAATTACTCAAGCGAACGCATGTACGTGCAGTTACACACGCGTACGCACACGCGCACAGGCGTCATATTGTCAGATTGCAGTGGTGCCTTCATTTAGACCGTCAAAACACATTTACAAAAACCTGCAAGGATGCACAACGCCCTGCATTTAACGCAAAATTATAACAATTATGTTAATTAAGCCAGGGTGAAAATGAAGAGATTTAAAAAAGATTCAAAACAGAACAAGGTATTCTGATGAAGATCTTATTTATAGGGAAAGCGTAAAAACAAAGAAATACAGACTACACTGAATGCCGCTTGTATTCCCATAACATTGATAGAACTCCATTAATCGCTCTAATTCAGTGACAGAACTATGGCACAAGTCACCAAAATGAAATCTGACGTTCAGATGACAACACGTTCCATCAGATCAGTGTGGGGCTGATTTTACAGGCCAACTCTCCATAGTGTTCCTCCCAGGCCATTCCCACAGAGGGCGATGAGCCAGGGGCAGCGATAGTTACAGGCACACTCATTGTGGTTCCTGAGTTGGGCACTACTTCTCTAATTACACCAGACAAAGAGGCTGACTGTCAACGGCCAGCCCTGATTCAGCTTTAATTGCTATCTTGATTGTGTTTCCAGCAAAGGCCTGAGAGAAGCTCAAAGGCCATTGTATGGCTTTATTGAGTGCAGTCAGTACTGGGGTAAGGGGTTAGCGTGCAGGCTAGCCACAACAGCTGCGACCTCCAACCACACTGACCCCCATCCGATTCCCCTCCCTCCTCAAAGCATGCTATTTAAAGCAAGGCGAGTTAACCTCTACACGGACCCCAGCCACAGTTACTGTATAACAGCCATTGTTATCTGGGTGACCCCCGCCAGCCAGGAAAGTTCCAGCCTTCACGGGGTCTACCCGGTCACTGCGTTTGTTCAGAGGGCTGGGTGTCGTGAAACTGCAAACATCTTTTTTTGACAGAGCCTGGAGAAACAGGACACACCGCCAGATTCCCCAATGGTGCTGACATATATACACTCAGCCGGGACACGTCAGAGCGTCGCCATGGCGCATAGGAAGAGCGGGACAGGAAGGAAGAGGATCCTTCGAGCCGACCGTTACCGCGTGCAGGCCCAGTCCGGTTTCCGCGCAAAAATATTGAGCCCAGAGGCCGCTCTGCAAAGCCATGGCCACACAGGACATACCTTCAAAAATCTGACAAAGCACAAGAGAGACAAAAGAGTTTCTAACTTACATTAGTTAACCCTTTCACCACTGGAAATGAAAGGCACCAGAGAGTCTGGCGTAATCCAATGTATGAACAAACCGCAGCAGAAATCAGCAGAAAAAATTGCATGTGAATCAGTTTGCGTACGTGTCAGCCTGACTTGGAGATAGTTTTAGACATAACACTAAAAAGCAAGGTCAAAGAAAACATTTATCTTAATCGGTGTGTCCTTAAGAACAGCTCCTGCATTCTGACGCCCTCCTGTTTCCTCTATCAGGGGAGATTACAGAGGACCAGTATACAAGCAGGAGCACAAACAATGTAATGAGGTGAGGGAGAGGTGAGAGGTCACAAAACACGCAGGAAAAACCCTGAGAGCATTTTTACCGTGGGTGTGGCATGGAAGGGGAGCTGGTGGCAGATCCTGGATCAGCTAACCATCTCCAATCTGGAAGTTTCCAACATACACAAACTGTGCTCCAGCACTTGACGAATTCCTTGCTTCCCTATGTCCCAGAGAAGATCAAGACTCACAGCAAATAAGTGTAATGGGCAATTGAGGGGATTCCTCTTTCATTGTTGTAAATAACGGCCAGAACGTTTGTGGCCAGTAACAACAATCCACTGGAACTATGCAGCAATGCAGCAAACAACAGAATTGGATCCTAAGAGTGAAAAACTGACATAGTTCTGGAATAGAAGGACCAAAAGCAGTTTCCAAAGACCATTCAGGCCGCGCAACTAGAGATTATTCATCCATAATGCCAGAGCAAATGTCAAAATTATGCATATATGCATACCAAAGCATACTAGCCATGGAATACATTAACCCAATCACTTTACACATGAGAAAGTATTCAGAGCTCAATGTCAAAAATTATGAAAACATACGCCAAGCTTCAAAAACAGAAGCAAAAGAAAAAATAATGCCGCAAGTCAAAGTGCCTCTAAAGGAAAGGATACAATATAAAATGCAAATAACTGCAGAACTACAGCCCTAAATAAATCACCGCAAAATTGAATCCATCCCTTTCTGAACCAGTAGTGAGCAACAAAATGGTGACATTCAAGGCAGCATTTCTGATGATTTGATCACCAGAAATGTATGTAAAGAAAAAAATTGACCACACCACGCAACATGTATGAAGAAAGAAAAAACTGGAAGTGAGTGACAAAAGAAAAATGTTTGTGAATCACTGACCTACATCTTCACCTAACGGCTTTAGAATCACCGTGACAGTTTAATGCCGACTCTTTGACCCCTATCAAACCCAGGTGTTGACCGAGCTGCATCGCAATGGAGTGCGGACAAGCTGGGCCAATCCATCAGCCCGGAGACTAGGCCCCGCACACGCAAAGCTCTCAGGCTCAGAGCTCAGGATCACGTCTGCATCTCTTCAGAGATTTACAGCAAAGAAGTGGACTCTTTCTCCAAAGGAAACAACTTTTTTTTCTCCACCCGGGGATGTGAAGAACCATTCTATTCGAGACAGTCTCGCGTTGAGGCTCAGGTGAAAGCTCTTTAAATGAACCCAGGTGAAATAACACGTGGGGTGGTGAATGAGCGCAGGCCGACTCGTATTTGGAAAGAGGTTGGCGAACTCATGCAAAAGCATGCAGTAGCCGTGAGTGCCTAACATTCCTACAGCTCTAAGGGCGTCGGAGCCTGTGCAGAGGAAGCTTAGGCCAACGAGGCCCGGATTCTAACATCTCTGAGAGGGATTACTCCCTTCTCAAGACAAGAAAGGGCTTTATACCCCAGCAAACAGCAGGTCGCAACGCATCACAACCCAGCCCCCTCCAAAACCACTGCCAATCCATCAATTACTTGTTATCAGCTGCCATGGAAACGGCAATTACATTAAAAGCCTCGTGACATCCAGTGAGCCCAATGTTGTCATTCTGTGTGCGGGAGATTGGCGCACCCAACCCCCCCTCTACTGGGGGTCTGTCCTCAGGTGTCCCCTTACTGAATCGCAGCGCACCCCAAAGCTGCCCTACGTACACAATAGTACAGTGGAAGACAAAGGGCTAAAGCCTTCCCATCTTCTGAGTGGAGCCTCCAAACTTAGTTATCCTACCCCTGCCCCCCCAGCCCATCCCCCAACATCCCGTAACACTTCATCCACTCACTCTCATTCCTCAGCAGTCATCTGACAAGCCATCCATCCCGAGCAAACAAGCCCAGGAGTAGGAGAGCAAATACAACACAAAAACCAGATCCCTCAACTTGACAGACAGGGGGACCCAGGGGACAGATCAGGGGCTGCAGGGTATGTTTGACAGAGCCAGTGGGGCCAAAGACGGTGAGTATTTCTCCTCAGCGGCATCGGCGGGAATTCATTTCTGAGCTGATTCTGAAACTCCGAAACCGGGCCTAAATTACTTTTCCGTAATCATCTACCAAGTACCCCTGGCTTTTGGGGAGGGGTGGCATTCTTTATGACCAGCTTTGGAATATTTTACACAGTTCTGCCCCTCCCCCTTCTCCTCCACTTGGCTTCACCTCTAGGTCTCTTTGCCCATCTCCGTCCCCACAGAGATTTACTGCAGGCTGCTGAAAGGCCCCCGATGCCACAAATTAAGAGCATTGTGTGGCTCGGCCTGGAGGGCCACAGTGGTTACTTTCACCGGAGTCCAAGAGCCATCCATTAAAACAGCCGATTAATTAGAGGGGACTTAAAAGGAGGCGTGCGGTGTGGCGTGGGTTGTCAGAGGAGCAGGAAGGGGTTGAGGGGGTGGGAGCTCCTGGGTTCCTGGGTTTACGAGACGCCGTCGTTCATTGCCTCCACTATCCCCCTCAGGCCATCGCAGCCAAATTCAGACCCCGCCGAGCAGAACGCACAGGAGATGAATGTGGAGTTAATGAGAAGCTGGGGACTCCTGATAGAAATCACTGTCATGTGACTGGGCTCACAGAGCACTGCTGAGGGTCGCTGAAAAACCAGTCCCCATAAAGAAGATAAGTCACCTCAGGCCCTGTTCCTCACATTTGTCACATTCGGCTCAGATGGCATCAAAGATGGCAATAAAACAGAGGGATGGGGTGCCAATGTCTTCAGATTAATTCATCCTGAACCACCCCAGTCGAAGACTACGACTCCCTGTACATTTTGAAAATTTCAGTTTCATTGAAAAGTAGTGCCTAGCCTGTTTCTCTTCACGTCACCATGTCAAGCAGACCAAGATCATGTTTTGGCGTTTTGTCTCATCAGTATTTCTTTTTTATTACCAAGAGGGCCACAGACTTCACCAAAATGACTACAAACGAACACTTCAGTCATGTCTACTGAGCCTAATAAGGGAGGCCTTGAAGACTGTTTAAGTGGTCTTAAAGACCAGCGCAGAACGGGGCCCAGTTTTTAATGGAGAATTGTTTTCACATGACAGCAGACAGACTGCTACTGAGTCACAGGGATTCAAACAGGCTGAAGGACACATTTTCATTTATGGCCTCTGAATTAAATCCAGATGAGATTGTACTTAAAGTTGAAAAACAAATGTAAACATTTTGCATTTACATTTGTTAACACGAATCAGCGATTTCTATAGTTCCCATTTAAATTAAGTAATTTCTGTTTTTCGGGAGGTTGTAATAAATTTCACCGAGGTGTACTCATATACACATTCCAACATCCTCTACTACCATTCAACCTACCAGCGTCAAAGTGACTCTTCTGGGCCACGATTCCTAGAGTGAAAAGAAACTTTAAAGACAGGCTGATATATACACACTCATTCACTCAGACAGGTGCCCACATACCCCCATACTCATGCACTCAGATGGACAGGTGTTCACAGGGCGCGCACACACGCACGCGCACACACACACACAACCCTTTCTTTCCCTGGTTTTAACAATAATAGCAGTGAAAATGTTCTCACAAAGAAGCACAGGTCTGTAGTTAGGTGTCCGCCCAATCAAAAGTAACGAGGGTTCTTAAAGGGCATCTAAGGCACAAAGCTGAGACTCAAGGCTTTGTACAGCTTCCACAGTGGTGATCTCCACCACCTCCACAATAGGAATCTCATACACTGATTTGTTCTGCAGCCCACCATCCAACAATGGTGCTTTTCAATGCAAGCCTACCAGTCAGCACATACTAATCCCAGGCAGTGGGAATTACCCAGAGTGCCCTTCATCCACTCAACCTGGAGGGAAAGAAAAATGCCCCAGTGATGAAAAAGCAGAAGTGAGGGGAATGCTCTTATTTTGTGCTTCCCAATGACAGCTCATAGATCTCCACACGAACAAGCACAAAGACGGGCAAACACAAACGAATGAGATTACTACATCACTGCTCACTGTACACACTCCATCCATACCACAGTGAGGTGGGTGGGGCTAAATATCTTGAGTGACAGAGCTATCTGCTTCTTGCTCCCCTTCCCCCATTTTAACCCCATAAAACCTACAGACCCATACAGAGGTCCATCAAATGCAGCTGCTGTATTCAAATCTGTGGAACTTCAGGCCTATTTAAAGTTCTAGGGAAATCCCAAGGTTTCCAACAATCCTAAATAAGTCCTGCTTAATACAGGGACTTGTGTATAAAATAATGTACAAGATCTACTCATTTTCCAATTGAGGTAATGCTGTGGCCATAAAAAACATGGCGTCCGGGGTATGAATATAGCACTCAACAAAATTGTGATGTAGCTTCTGTTTAAGTCCTGCAACCAGGAGATACAGAATATGTATGTGACAATGTCCTCCAATATGAAAACGTCTAACTTTTTTTAGACTTTGAACCTACTTAAGGGAAACTTAAGTGAAAAAATAGAGCTCAAGGGGTTAAGCCACATAGTTAAAGAGTGACCTCTCTGTTCTGCAGAGCAACAGGAGGGAAGCGATATGTAAGCAAAATCTAATCCCACAGAGGAGTGTCCAGGCCACTTGGAGAGGAGAAAATGTGGTTGAGGGGCCAGGACACACACCTGTCCACAACATGCCGAGGCCTTCCTCGGTAATCCCATGCGTAGGACTAGGTTTGAACACCCCTCCCCCTTCACTCATGTGTGGCATCAGTAAGTACTATCCATGTGACAGTGCAGAGAGAGGAGAACTTGAAATGCAACGTGTGGGAGATGCTCCTTTAGCAAATTAATGCAGAAACCACAGAGAACACCCTAAAATGATTCTGCTATTGAAAAGTACAACTAATAGGTATCCAGTCACACATGCATGCACACACAGCAAACATTTAGAAATGCCCTTCGTGAGTGGAAAGGACCCCAATCATTAAATGAAGGCTTAATTGTACAGTCCATCACGCCACATAGAATCCCAGCAGAAATAGACCAAATAAATCAATTCAACTTTGAACTGCCACAAAAAATGTACAACTTTTTCCTCTGTTAATAATCAAGTTTTTTTTCTTTAAATTCATTAAAAAATTAGCAGGGAGAGAGGAATGTATGCTTTACATCTTTGCCAGTGTAAAAAGAAAATTCCACTGGACAGCAGTCTTAAATACTGAAATAAGGGAAAACAATTATGAAAACTAATGAGTGAGTTTAATCGAGCACAAGTTTGACCTTCCCAAGCCACAATATATCTGTGCAGCTTTTACTTCTATAGAAGTAACAACATTTACACAACAAAGTGGCAGGAAACTGACAAAATTGTGAGAGGCTAATAGTTCTATTTTTGACTTATGCAGCAAATAAAAATCCAAGAATGAGAAAGTATTGAGATTGGGGAGAGCAGTCTTAATGACACTGCAAGCGAAAAGTAAGGGAGACCGGGGTTACCTCATCATGATTTTGTATTTGGCTTCATAACTCTTTGTTGCTAAAACTTAGAAATACTTTTATGGTCTATGTGTAGTGCAGAATGTCGCCTACAAAAGTTGTATTGATACAATCTCAATATAACATATATTTTTGTCACAAAATTCAATTTTCGATATGTCACAAACATGCCAAAGTAACCCCATACCATACCATAATTGGCAATCAGCTGAAGCTGAAAAAGACAGTCCAATATTCTCATTACAGAAATGGTGAGAACTGTTTTATTTTTACAATGAACCAACACAAGCTATGACGTATGCATAATCACCATCAGAATAGCAGTTATAACATATGTAGGCGAGCCCACTGACATTTGCACAGTTCTCATGTGCCCACCCTTTGCATGAGAAGCAGTGGACCCACTCCTCTCCACCTTTGGATGATGAGTAAGGACCACGGCACCAAAGAGGAGCAGCAAACATTCCCACTGACAAAGGAATGAAATGCAGAGGCACCAGGGCAGGCACCTGCCAACCTTAAATACTCTGCCAGCACCTCCACTTTAATGGGACCCACCTGTGGCCCATTAAGGTGGAGGTGAAAGAATAAGAAAGGGGAGAGGTTGCAAAGAGCAAACCCTTACAAACCCATACTTGTTTCCTCCAAACAAAGGCCCTAGTAGGTCCTGTATCATAAACATAACATAAATGCAAATATTAGAATTATTAAGACACTATAGGTGTCTGAAAAACAATAAATCGGCTCCTATATTTGACTTTGGAATATTTTAATACAGGCCAAACACAGGACCTACAAGGGGTGCAACCTCAGCACCCTGACAAACTAACCCCATGCTGCTTGGCCAGTGTAGCCCCGTGCTCCCATTTTGAAAATAAGGCCGCGTCTCCCATCTCATGATCGCAGCAGGCCTTTATCTTCTGTGTTGTTAATAACTCTAGTTACATACGTTTATGAAACAGTAAAAACACCGTGGAAATCTTTGTCTTCAAAGAAGCTAGACGCATTTCTTTCAGAAACTTGAAGTTTGGAATTTGGGCCAAAATTCAGTTATTTGGGCAGAAAACACTTACATGACACTACAAGTCCTTCATCTTTCCAAGATATGACGTCGCTGGGATGTCAGATAATTTGTACATTTTCTTTTTCCCGTCAGTGTTTTTGCAATGAAAAAACTGGGGTGAAAAACCTAACCCCGTTACCGAAGTAACCCCGGTCTCCCCTACTCAAAATCTACGAATTCATTCTTTCACAAAATATTAGCGGATGGAATTCAAATGCTGGGAGTGCTTTCAGCGACTACCAATTTAGCTAGAGCTCGTATAAACCTGACTCGGCCGCGCAACATCTGTTTAAAAAAAGATACCGGTAAAGACTAGCCACGTTTCAGTGAATGCCTCATTAATCCAGGCTAAATGCTCAGATTTGATGTATGAACTTACAATTTGCCGGGAGGCATAGCCAGGTCTGAAGCGTGCAACTCCCTGAACTACACTGCAATCTCGATACCGAACAAGCATTATAGGCATAGACTGTATAAAAAGATGGACAAAGGAGGACGATCTTGAGACAGCTTGATCATGCTCACTGAAATATGCAAACATAATAGCTATGTGGAAAAGATGCAGAAAGGGAGAGAGGGACAGCAATTTGAAAAGAAAAAAAAAACCCCGAAACTAAATTATCCATTGCAACTGCAGGACTTGCGTGATAGACAACCCTCAGTTGTACGATATTGAGTTCAAACTAGTTTTGATTTCGTTCTGGACATTGTTTAGATAAATTTCGAGCCGTTGACAAACTTACACGGTGCACAAACACATACAATGCTTTAAAAAAAAACAGGCTGTGAAGCTGCAGTACACAATAACGAGCCATGTGTTTAAATGGTTAAAAACGTATCGCTTATTTAAGTAAAAGGGTCTCATTATTTTCATAGAAACTTGGCAATACATTCAGTCTAAGACGCGCGAGTATAAACACATCAATAAGTGGTTCATGTACGACGTAGGCAGGACACTCAGCAGCACAAGCGAACTAACTTGCCAGAGCATGTATTGACCAAACTGGCTGCAAGGGTTGGAAGCAATCCCACAAAAAAATTACAGTATCCAGCAACAAAAATGACCGACTGAACGTTCACAGTTATAATCCTTAGTTTTGCAATAATGTTTGCTAAAATGTTCGTTAAAATAAGTTCGAACTTATACAGCAAACTTTCACTGAACACAGGCTGAAGAATTCTTGTATTTGATTTACTCCTACCTTGCTTCGGTCATTTTCCTCACATTGTACGAGCGAACTTAACTCGAAATTGCTTGATAATAGTTCAGTACACGCGAAACACCGCTTAGAATGGTGAATCTCCACCCCTGCACAGAGTGCGTGAGTTCTCCTCTCCCGGACCCCTCCTTCGTGCATTTGGTTGGCAGGATATGTAATTTGATCTCAATACTGTATGGCCGCGCACTGGGGAACGGGAATTCCACGTCCTCGTCATAACGCCATATTTTTCCTTTTGGTGTTTCGAGGACTCCATCTAGTGGTGCTCAGAAGTACGTGAAAAAAGACCAGTCGAAGAGCGCATCTGATTTTCCACGCGGGCCAAGAAGCGTGGTTCCAAGCTAGCGAACTTAAGTGGTAACCATGGGATTTGCCTTTTCACCCCATTGACGCTCATTGAAATTAATAGACCAATATCTGTCGACGTCACATCATGCACTATGGATGGGGTGGCAGGAGTGAGCGGGAAAAAAGACACAAGCAAGGTGTTATTAGCCTACTGACATAGAGAAGTCGCAACGGCAGGAGTGCAAAACTTTTTTTTATTGAATACCATCCAATAAAACGACGTCGTGGCTTCGGTTGTGTTTGATTTCTCTGTTCCGCCTACCCTCTTATAGCTATCGCCCAACTGCAAGCATTAACAGCTGCAGCATGAATCAAGGCGCTACAACATAGTACAGTATTTACCAGGAAGATTCACGAAGACCCGTTAAACCAGCAAAATATTGTCGCCATTGCGAAACCAAGAGCAGCCAGAAATAGGCCAAGGTATTTGTTTTGGACCAATTAACTCCAATATTATTGATTTTTCTTGAGCAAAAAATTATAGTGAATGTGGCCCTAAATGTGCATTTATCTCAGTCACAGTCACTTTCATGCTACCATCAGCTACACATTTTTCTGCCACAGCCTTGCTCTTAAATACATGCTAAGTGGGTCAATTAGGTAAGCCTATATGAGGCCGTTAAAGGTTTCAGTCTTGGAGGGGGGGCGGGGGGGGGGTGAAATGACAGGAACTAGGAAATATAATCCCCTGGCTAAGTACAAATTGGTCTCCATGCTATTTTGTCTTGAGCTGACAAGGCAAAACAGACAGTTTAGTTCATATCATGCAGTTCATCAGCATTAATTTAGATCTCGTGGAAATGCATGTGTTAGCAGTGATTCTCAACATATTTTAATTCAGATTTATTTTCCTGTTTAATTTCAGACTCAAAAAATTCTTTACTGTAATGAAAACAATGAGAGGGGGAATGACTACAGCGCTGTACCTTTAGTTTGCGAGTAGAATTCACAGTTGTACAGTAGAATGCATCCTCCCCTGTCAATAATCCGTCCTTAACCTGGAGTGAGGTTGCTTCCTTCAGCATTCAAATAAATAGTGAAAACAACTGGTTGAATATATAAATGACTGTACCATGCGTTTAAAATAGCCAATGCAGCCAGGAAAGGACGTCCCAGGAAAACCAGCCAGCGCACTGACCGGTACATCTCCCTGCTGGTACAGAGGGAGAGACAGTCCTCGGCCTCCAGTCTTGCCACCAAAGTGGAGGAAGCAGCTGGAAGCCATGTTTGTGCCCAGGCCATCCGTAACCGGCTCCATGAAGTACAGTAGTGTACAAATACTTATTGGAACCACTGTAAATCCTTATTTTTTGAAGATTGGTATGAGAGGAATATATGGTCTATAGTTGACTTGATGGACACGAATGGCAATTTCTTAACTTATGAACAATTCTGTATGAAATATACAGTGGCTGGCTGGTGGTCCTGGGATGTCCTTTCCTGGCTGCATTGGCTATGCTTTCAAAGTGTTTGTACTTCTTGATGATGTACTGCACGGTCGTGTGGCGTAACGATAGCCGAGTTCCAATTTTTCTGGTGCTTTGGCCTTCTTTATGTAGCTGAATGATTTGCTCCCGCATTCGACGGGGTATCTCGCCTGTCTTAGCCATATATCACAGGAATACATTATGGGCATGGTCAGGCCATTTACATAGGCCAGTCTGTGTACAGAGGGTGTGTCCAGTATGGTCACGCTTGACCAAATCAGACCAAGTGAGTCAACCATGTCCTGTAAACATCTTGAGTCAATTTTAGGTGAGTATTATAAGTTTTGTGACTCACTAATGGAACTGCACAGATACTTATTGGGTCAGATAATCGCCTTTCTGACCAAATATGCCATTTTGACATTAAATATTTGTTTAAAACATATTGATTATCAAATATTTTAATCACTTTTACACACAATAGCAAGCATTTAGCCGAATATACAAAAGCTGTTATGTAGTCGAATTTTCAAGTAGTGTACAAATACTTATTGGAGCCACTGCATAGCCTGCATAGCCTCAGCTGTAGCCTACTTCAAAACAAACAAGCTAAAAGTAGCTCTTCAGACTTGATCACAGCCATGGTAACATGCTAATTGTTGTTGAAACACTTACATGCCCTATTATCACGTAGACATTTTTTTTTTTGTCTCCAGATGCCACATTGTTGCTCAGAATTGTGCAACTGTATATTGATAGGCATCCATACTTTTGAAAGCCTTCAGGCTTTTAAGGTATATAGCATCAGGAAATGTTCGTTGAGTTGGACACTTCGCAAATGGTAACGGACAAAATAAAATAAGGGGAACTAAACATGGATCACAACTGATTATTGATGGGCTTTTTTCGGAATAACTCTGACTCCCTTCCTTATTTAAATGTACAGTGTTCGCTGTCATGAGAGAGGGAGAAGAGTGGAATCAGGCACAAATATGGCGGCGAGAACATCGGAAGTGACGTTTTTGGTACCTATGACTAGAAGGGTGGAGCTAGATCCGGAGTAGTTCAAGTACGCTGTGCGAGAGTTTGCGAGAGTTGACTAAAATCTCGCCAGAAGAGCGACAAGACTAGTCCAGCAGCTGAGATGAAGCAGAATGGACCGTACGTGATGATCTTCCATGAGGTAAGTCATTTAAAGAATTAGACTGAATATTGTCAGCACATCTGAATTAAATAACGCGTACAGTAAAGCCTTTTACTGGATGATTCCCTGCGCGATTCTTGAGATATTTAATGTTTACGGACAACAAATTGGGCTACGATGCTAGCTAGGTACAGTTAGAGACAGTTACTACTGCTAATCATGACCAGCAGCATACTTGTAAACTCCGTCATGTCAGTGCCATTTCATCCAAAGACGCAAAATTAGAGGGGAAAAATGCTTCTTAAATTTCTTAAAAATTCTTGTTTTTTTTTTTTTTTTTTTTTTTTGCGAAGTGGGGGGAGTGAAATGTTAGAGAAGTAACGTGAATATACCATCAGACTCATTATAGCAGTGACTGTGGTGAAGCTAGATTTTCTTTGAGAACAAGGTAGCAAACGTTAGCTGGTGTAATAAAGTTAACGTTACAGAATAATAAAGAAGAGCCATTGCTTGCTGTGATACATCGCTATGAATATTGATTGCGGGAGCTTTTTTCTTTTTTAACTTCTATTCAGTAAACTTACACGTGATCTCGTTTGAATGTTTTAGGATTTGTGATTCTGTTGACATTACCTGTCAATATTATGTTGCTGCTCAGCAAATTTTGGATTGATGATTAAGGGACAGGGAGGCAGGAGGACCAAATAGAAGATTGAACACAACGTATTGGCCAAATAGCCTTCTATGCTTAATTTTCCAAAATGGTTGGCCTAAGTGGGGAATCATACTGAAAGCTAAAAATATTGAGCTGTTCTGTATTTCTTGTCTGAACGACTGCAAAGTACATGATCCAACTTTATGCTAATTCCTACAACTGATGCCATTTGCCATACTTAAACATCAGCAGCAAAAGCTGTTGATCACAGCTACTTGAGTTCCATAATCTAAGCAGGGAAACAAAGACCACACCTCATCTCTTGGCACAATTTCCCATCCAAGCCTATATAGATGTGTCCTACCCTTTCTCTTGTCCTTCTCTTCTCCCCTCTCTTTCAGCTGAAGAGCTGCAGGCCATTCATTAAAAGCCTCCCTGCTATGAGACAGAGGACACTCACCCGACACCCTGAGTCTTAACTCCCTAAGCTGAGCCTTTCCCTGTTCTTCACTTTTAATAAACTGGACAATAAGCTTCCAAATTGCATGGTCTTTGGTTGTGAAAAGGTGCAAGTGCAGTGTTTGATTGCAATCACCTCACATTTTTATTGTTGTAATTTTTAATGTTTGTTAGATTTCTCCTGCTGAATTGAGCCAACTATTTTTTTTATCTTCATGTCATTGGAGAAACCATACATTTGTACTCAACTTCCCAGTGATTGGAGCATCCCCACACAGCACAGCAAATCATGGTCAAGATTATATACAAGAACAAAATGGGGGAGAGGGCACGGACAAACTGCTTCACATGCTATTCATGTTTCTGAGTTTATTGAAGATTTCTTTCTCATGAAATTTTTTCAGTACATACAGTGCCGTGAAAAGGTATTTGCCCCCTTCCTGATTTCTGACTTTTTCGCACATTTTTCACACTTAAATTTCATTTAATAAGGGGGAAAATCTATCCAAACCTACCTGGCCCTATGTGAAAAATAATTGCACCCCTTGTTAAATCATGAATTAATGGTGATTAACCACATTTTTTGGGTCCAATTTCACTAGCCACACCCAGGCCTGATTACTGCTAGAACTGTTGAATCAAGAAATCACATAAATAGAACCAGTTTGACAAAGTGAAGTAGGCTAAAAGATCTCAAAAAGCATTGTCATGCTGGGAACTAAACAACTCAAGAACAGATGAGAAACAAAGAAATTGACATCTATCAGTCTGGAAAGGGTGGCAAAGCCATTTCTAAGGCTTTGGGACTCTGGCGAGTCATGCTGAAAGCCATTATCCACAAATAGAGAAAACTTGGAACAGTGGTGAACCTTCCCGGGAGTGGCCGGCCTACCAGAATTACCAAAAGCGCATCGACGACTCGTCCAGGAGGTCAAAAAAGAACCCAGAACAACATCTAAAGAACTGCTGAACTTCACTAGCCTCATTTAAAATCAGTATTCATGATTCAACAATAAGAAAGCGACTGGGCAAAAATGGCATCCATGGAAGGGTTCCAAGGTGAAAACTACTGCTGATCAAAAAGAATACAAGGGCTCATCTCACATTTGCCAAAATACATCTTGATGATCCCCAAGACTTTTGGGAAAATATTCTGTGGACTGACGAGACAAAAGATGAACTTTTTGGAAGGTGTGCATCCCGTTACATCAGGCGTAAAACTAACACATCATTTCACAAGAAGAACATCATACGAAAAGTCAAACGTGGTGGTAGTGTGAAAGTTTGGGGCTGCTTTGCTGCTTCAGGACCTTAATGACGTGTCGTAATTGATGGAACTATGAACCATGGAATAATGGGCTGCATTCAGGACTGAAAAATAATTTAATTTTCATTAGGTCTATGCATTTGCACTCGGCGACGGCATTTCAGACTTGTAAGTGGTTTTGTCCGTTTACATTTTCCAATCACTACGAATTGAGCGTCCACGCTGCAAAAACAGGTGTATGTACTTGCCGCCAAAATTTCTTCATTCGCTGAAGAGTTCTGAAATGCCATCGCCAAGTGACTGTGCATAGACCTAATTATAATCAAATTATTTTTCAGTATTGAATGCAGCCAATTATTTTGATAAGCCTTGTCTTCAACTGCCACTTGATTATTCTTGAATTGGAAAACATGTGAATGAAGGAAAACCATCTAGAATTAGCCAGGACTAATTATTTTTAATAAAAGGAGGGATATGAGCCCCGGAACTTTCAGGTCTAACGACACGCCTGATGGTGGCCAGTAGTGTTGACTGTTCGCAACAGTAACGTCTAGCCTCGGCAACTTGGCCGCTTTCATAATGTGAACGTGCAAAATATCTCCGCAGTTGCATGCATAACAGCTCGCATGCCCTTGCGTGCACGGTAGCCATCTGGGGTAGGGTCTTAGGAGTGCAGTTTTTGAGGGAGGGGGTGGGATCTGACAGTTGCTTTTTTCAAATTTTTGTGCGAAGTCCTCTTCTCTCCTCCAAGGTACCAACTGCAGCTTTAAACTACTCCATATCTAGCTTCACCCATGAATAGGGGATGGGGGCGTGACGTCACGGCTTGATGGGAGAGATCACCATACTGTGAGACCACTTCTTGTTGCGCGCCGAGAAGCTACAGCCGTGGGAAGAACCTGCCGTGTAGTCAGATGTAGCCAGTTTTCATTTAGCCTATACTGCATAGCGATAACGACTCCAGACTTCTCACGCTTTTCTTTACTCAGGAGTTGGAAGCAATCCATGCGTTTCATGATCGTTTAAATGAAATAAGATTATTTGAGATGTCTTTATGCAAATCCATTGGTTCCAACCCCTCCACTCACAAGGACTTCAGTTCCACGCGAGAATCTCTTACGCGTTGAATAAATAATTGCTGACAACGGCAGAGGAACGTAAACATGCCACTTAAACTAACACAGAATGCATGGGAGTTGACAAGTTTGCGTTATAAATTAAAACTGGCCACATCAGTGTTGAGTGTTTTCGGGGTTTCTGTAATGGTAATTTAAATGAATGACAAAACAGGTTGTGACCAATCATTTATTTTAAGGGATTGTTTGAGCTTCCCCTATTGCCAGTTCACGAGCCGCCACTGAGTAGTCTCATGATGTATACTCAACAAAAATATAAACGCAACACTTTTGTTTTTGCTCCCATTTGTCATGAGATGGACTCAAAGATCTAAACTTCATTCCAGATACACAATATTACCATTTCTCCCAAGCATTGTTCCCAAATATGTCTAAATGTGTGATAGTGAGCACTTTTGCTTTGCTGAGACAATCCATCCCACCTCACAGCTGTGCCACATCAAGATGCTCATCAGACACCATGATTAGTGCACAGGTGTACCTTATACTGCCCACAATAAAAGGCCACTCTAAAATGTGCAGTTTTGTCTCACAGCAAAATGCCACAGATGGCGCAAGCATTGAGGGAGCGCGCAATTGGCATGCTGACAGCAGGAATGTCAACCAGATCTGTTGCTCAGGCATTGAATGTTCATTTCTCCACCATAAGCCGTCTCCAAAGGCGTTTCAGAGAATATGGCAGTACATCCAACCGGCCTCACAACCGCAGACCACGTGTAACCACACCAGCCCAGGACCTCCACATCCAGGAGGTTCACCTCCAAGACAGTCTGAGACCAGCTACTCAGACAGCTGCTGAAACAATTGGTTTGCATAACCAAAGAATTTCTGCACAAACTGTCAGAAACCGTCTCAGGGATGCTCAACTGCATGCTCGTTGTCCTCATCGGGGTCTTAACCTGACTCCAGATCGTCGCCGTAACAGACTTGAGTGGGCAAATGCTCACATTCGATTGCGTCTGGCACGTTTGGAGAGGTGTTCTCTTCACAAATGAATCTCGGTTTACATTGTTCAGGGCAGATGGCAGACAGCGTGTGTGGCATCGTGTGGGTGAGCGCTTTGCTGATGTCAATGTTGTGGATCGAGTGGCCCATGGTGGTGGGGTTATGGTATGGGCAGGCATCTGTTATGGACGAAGAATACAGGTGCATTTTATTGATGGCATTTTGAATGCACAGAGATACCATGATGAGATCCTGAGGCCCATTGTTGTGCCATACATCCATGAACATCACCTCATGTTTCAGCAAGATAATGCACGGCCCCATGTTTCAAGGATCTGTAAACAATTCTTGGAAGCTGAAAATGTCCCAGTTCTTGCATGGCCAGCATATTCACCGTACATGTCACCCATTGAGCATGTTTGGGATGTGCTTGACCGGCGTATACGACAGCGTGTACCAGTTCCCACTAATATCCAGCAACTTCGCACAGCCATTGAAGAGGAGTGGACCAACATTCCACAGGCCACAATTGACAATCTGATAAACTCTATGCGAAGAAGATGTGTTGCACTGCATGAGGCAAATGGTGGTCACACTGACTGGTTCTGAGTCCCCAGACCCCCATTTCAGGGTGGCCTTTTATTGTGGACAGTCTAAGGTACACCTGTGCACTAATCATGGTGTCTGATGAGCATCTTGATGTGGCACACCTGTGAGGTGGGATGGATTGTCTCAGCAAAGCAAAAGTGCTCACTATCACACATTTAGACAGATTTGTGAACAATGTTTGAGAGAAATGGTAATATTGTGTATCTGGAATGAATTTTAGATCTTTGAGTCCATCTCATGACAAATGGGAGCAAAAACAAAAGTGTTGCGTTTATATTTTTGTTGAGTGTATGTCTCACTAATCACAGGTTGGTAAGCAAGCACGATGATACACACCTTTGTGCGAACAACGCCGTTTTCACAGCTCGGTGGTTTGCAGAGCTCCGAATCATGGACCCAGCCATTTGTGAATTGTACATGGGCTTCCATAGATTTATCATCCTGAATTTCCTCCTCGTTATATGCACTGACGCCATAGTCTAAGTACACAAAAATATCGGGAAACGTCAAAGGGGGTAAGGCGGTTTCGACTGCAGTTTCTCACAGGCACCTCATGCAGATCCAAATTTCCGATCAACTCTATCTTTTTTATGCACCATTGTCTTGCGTTTGGCAGAAGTTTGTCTCTTTATAGTACATTACTTTAGTTTAATCGACTTCTTAGCATCACTTAATCAGAGATGCAAAGTCTCATGTATGACGCAAGTGTCTCTCCTCTTAGTGGCATTCACGTTCCTGTGCCATAGTCTGCAATTATTCAATCAAAGCGCACTGAAGAAATTCACTCGCGGAATTTTTGTGTATCAAGTTAATCAGTTTCACGTTTATTACGGTGAATTTCCCCACTATTGACACGGAAATCGATTATGACTTGGGAATTCTCAGTTTTGTCTTTACTGAGGGGTTGAGAGCAATGGAATTGCATAAAGATGTTTCAAATGGTCTTATTTCATTAAAACAATTTAAACAATCATTAAACACATGCATTGTTTCCAATCCCTGAAGAGAAGCACGAGAAGTCTGGAGTCTTAATCGCTTTCCATGTGACTTGTGATGAGGTGCACCTTTACAAGTGAAACGGAAACTTCAATGCACTAGGATTTCAATACCGCATGAGAATCTCATTAAGTGTTCAATAAATGATTGCGGACTACAGTGAATAAGCCAAAAAATGCGCAAGACCTCCGCCGAATGCGTGAGACTTGGCATCTCAGCACTTTCGACAAGGTTTAACCTAGTTACTGTATCTCTTTGGCTCTGTTTTAATTTAGTCTCACACAATATGGCGGCGCGCTATTGTTTTCGTCCCAGAATGCATTGCGCAGTGACGTCGGTTGCCAAGCCCTATAGAACAGGAGAGGCTGCTGGAGCGAAAAGTTATAGGCTAAGGCCAGTGCATATTGTTATTGCATCGGATTCAACGTCAGCACTGCACAGCATCAAAAATGTACAATCACAATCAAGACAAGATATTGTGTTAGATATAGCTCAATTGGCAAGCAGTCTGCGGAGATCAGGAACCAATGTAACAATTTTGTGGGTGCCGGAGCACATTGGAGTTACAGGGAACGAGCTGGCAGACCAGCATGCCAAGAAAGCTGCTGATCCAGCATGCATAGACATGAGCATTAAGTGCAGTAAATCAGAACTTAAGAGTATAATTAAGGTCAATTTGAGGCAAAAATGGCGTGAATTGTGGGACAATGGACAGACTGGTAGAGACTTTTATAAGATTCAGAAATCAGTGGGATGTGGTAGAATTACGTACAGAAGCACACAGGAAGAAGACGTGATTTCAAGAATGAGAGTAGGCCACACAGGGTTAAATAGTACATTGTTTTTATCGAAGAAACACGCAGATGGAAAATGTAGTGACTGTAACACCCTAGAAACAACTGAGCATGTCATTGAATCCTGTGTTAAGTATCAGTGTGAGAGACAGGAGCTAATCAGATGCCTTGTAGGAGAGAAAGTACCCCTGAAGCTTAATGAAATACTCAGTCAGGAGAGCCATGTTTTAGTCACTTGATTCAGCGAATCTTTTTTTTTTTTTTTTGACTAGTGTAGATTAGAGTAGCTCATCCAGACCCACGCTCCATTTCAGAAGGTGGCGGTAATGCACACCAAAAGTTGCTTGCCAACCGGCAATAAAAAAGACAAAGAAGAAGAAGAAGAGCGAAAAGTTGAAGAATCCAATATGGCGTCCAGTGCGCCGCACTTCTCAATTTCCCATTGACTATAATGGAAAAATTCCTGTCATTATTTTGTTATTTAAAGAGCATACAATCAAATTTCCTTATTAAGTAGTACTGGAATACATATTAAAAAATGAACCGAGGCGTGATTTTGGTTCACACTTTTCGAGAACGAAGTTATAAGGAGTTGTTTTTAATCAATGATTAAGGCACAGGTTGGTCAATATATGCCTCACATCGGACTCTGAATGTTCAAACGTGTGGTACTGGTGAATAGCCTTCAGGGAACATGGCCATAAAGCGGGTTTGTGCCCTTGGGCATTGTGGTATTGTACTACTAGCCTAATTGGAAACATGCCCGAAGCTAGCTAGCAAGTTAAAGGTCACTGTGCAGTCCTGATTCCCAGTTTAAAACTGTAGCTTACGTACTGATAGCTTGTTCTTAGACCTCCTTCGTGCCTTAGAATTCACAATGTTTGCTGGTGGATTTCGATATCTATCCATTGCCCCTTTTCCTTTCCTAAGAGAATTTCAGTTTCAAATACTATATGGGTTGGATCTTTCAAGTTTGGAGGAATTATCACGTATGCCGCATTATTTCACCTGCTGCACATGACACAGGTGCATTAGTCACATCTCTGGCTGCAGTTATTTCTAAGTTTGATGTGAAAGATACTGCCGCCTTTTCATTTGTGCATCCAACCTAATCTTACACCCAGACGGTGTATCGGAACACGGTCTTATGCCGCTTTATTAAAATTGACATTCATATTAAATATTAAAACGGAAAAATTATTGCACTAAGGAATTTTCGCACATATTATGCTGGTAATAATAATAATAAAGGCTTAAGCTCAGCGGTGTAGGCAACACTATGGCCTCATTTCCAGCCAGGTTGGACCACCTTATCAAAATCAGTCCAAAACAATAAAGAGAATTTTGCTCATTTTCTCAACTGCGCATTCATTATCTCAATCTTCCTGCCACCTTTAACAAAAGACAATGAATTGAAAACATTGGGGACGGTGAGACTGATGGCTAAGCACAATGGCTGCACTGCGTTCACGCATTTGGCCAGCTCATGATAGCTAATTGAGGCTCCAATGGTGCTTCAAGTAGAAATCAAATATCGTACAGGGCAGGGTCATACAGGCACGTGAAGGCCACAAACACTACTGAGCCTCATTTTTACTTGTTTTAAGGACATTACATCAAAGTTGGATCAGCCTGTTGTGTGTGTTTTTCCACTTTAATTTTGAGTGACTCCAAATCCAGACCTCCATGGGTTAATCAATTTGATTTCCATTGATAATTTTTGCATGATTTTTTTTGTCAGCACATTAGACTATGTAAAGAACACAGTATTTAATAAGAATATTTCATTCATTCAGATCTAGGACGTGTTATTTTAGTGTTCCCTTTATTTTTATTTTTGAGCAGTGAATTTCGGTAAATATCAAGAAGCACTCAGCAGCGGTTTGATTTCTGACATTTTTATGACCGATAACTAGAGAAGATTTAGCTTGAAGCGGCATTTATGTCTATTTTCACCCACTGCGTTCACCAAAAGCGTAGTTGCTAACTATGTTAGCAGCTTAGTTCATCCATTCACTGTCAATGGTTCCTACGACGTAATTAGCACCTGTGATTTCGGGAAACGGACCCCTGAGTGAGTGATATTTTTAGTTGATATGTTTAGTTGATTCAAAAAAACATGATCAGAGGATGTATTTGATTTCTGTAGCTTTGATCAATATTTGTTCAGCAAAATCATTATTTGCTACTGAAAACATACTCAATTGAACTATTTGTAATAATTTGATATGCATCGAATTCATCCACTGGCATCTTTTTCTTTTTCATCTGGGTGTGGCTGTCCACTGTAATGCGCAGGCGTCTCTGCATTCCTGAGGGGTTAGCTAACAGATCTCAGGTTACCTGTCCAATGGTAGTGCGAGAATCAGTGGTATAAAAAGGGCCTGTAAACGACAGTTCTTTCGGTTTTTTGGAGGCAGTTTTTCTGAGAGTTCTTCGGGGATTTCTTCAGCTCTTCTTGGGGGCAGTTCCTCTTGCGCAAAAGGAACTCGGTTTTACATTTTTCAACATGACACAAAGCCTAATTTTTCTTTTTCAGAATCTGTCTCTCTCCAGTTGCTTGAGGATCTCAATATGTTGAAAATCCACAACATTGTCAAACATTTTATTTTGGGGCTTATTGGGTTGTTTCTCATGGTTGGAGACGTAATTCTCTGCCTCACCAAGTCAACAAATAAAATCCCTTCACGGTCGATCCCGATATCTTTTCAACAACTGCGCATCATTCAGAATTTCCAAGTCATTCCTTTTTTCCAACAGCAGCAGCCATTTTCTGATTCTTTCTGAATAGGTTTTAGCGAGTTAAGAGTCCTCGACTACTTTTAAGCTTTCCCAGACTTAGTAGCTACTTTTTGGCCTAAAATGCTTTGTGAATAGCACTTCATAAAAATAATTAGGAGTTCTAAATTTACGACTGACACGCTCTTTTTTTGGAGTTTCTCCTAAATCCGGCAGTTAGGACCTACTTTTAGCGCCAAGATGCTTTGTGAATACGGGGCCAGGTGAGATGAGTGAAGTGTGTGATCAACTGCTTTAATTCATCAATCAAGTGCTGAGTAACACTAAAAGCCAGCACACTGTGGCTCTCCAGGACCAGGGTTGGCCACCCCTATATTACACTATTGAGTGTGAAGATAGTGGAAAGAAATACGTTATTGCCCCAGCAAAATTGTTTCATGAAAACTATAGCTACACACACTTGGAACTCAAGATACAATCACTGATTTTGTGTTCAGACAACCACACAATAAAATCAGGAATACCCAGAGGGAACATGTTCGAAGGAGCAGGACCAGGACTGACATTAGTCTGCCTTCTCAGACTGATAAATTTGTACTCTGCCACCTGAATAGAAGACTTTGAAAACTACACATTAAAAAGATCTTGATGGCATGAAACGACAGGATTTATGAAGCATCTGTGTATAACAGACATAGGTGGGAATTCAACAGTCATAAAAAGAACAAAAGACCCAATCAGACCAACTGTAAAAAATGGATACCAGGGCATTCAACACTTTATTCACAAACTAATAACTGCTATCAAATGTTCACTGGTAAACCAAAGGAAACAAAAATATATGCATGATAAATCTATGTACTGTACATGGCATTGTTACTCATTTTTTCACATACAGCAGTGCCATTAAAAGTGCTAATGAAATGTCTGTATTCATTCCTCTATAATCTCTTTCTTTGTAGGAATGGAGGGATATAGTAGTTCATGTCACAACGTTATAAAAATATTCAGTGAGGGGAGTTCAAGGTTGTTAATTTATGTTGTGCCTTATGATCAAAGATGAAGCGATGGAAATCATATGACACTACAATAGTTGTAAAATAGTATGATATCCATGAGACAGAACACACTGCTGGATAAGTAATTTAGCTTCTTTTGTGTATTATAAAATATATTTTAACATTTACATGAATTGCAAAACATACATTCAAATACATACAGCAATTTAATATATTTGTTCAGACTGTCATAGCACCATGAATAGCAAGAACAAATAACCAGAAACAGCAATCTAATGTTTAAAAGAATGTGACATTTGTTAAACGCACGTTTTAATTTGAATTAAATTCTTTCTATGGAAAAAATGCAGATAATGAAATTCACAAATGGAAATACAGCATGTCGTCCATGGAAACATAATTACTTAAAACTTTTTTTTTTTTTTTTTTTTGAAAAAAGGACCAATAAAAACAAACACGTCCTGTGTCTGACAAAATCAGACTGAGCTGTGCTTTTTCTAGCTCTGAGGTTTGGCAGGGGATCACAAAATGGAGTGCGGGAGGAAGGGTCCTCAGTGTCTTGTGACCAGCCTCCTCCAGACATTCGCTTTGACCTTTGGCATTGTCTGCGTATGGAGACGAGCTCACGATTGAAGCGGCTAAACAGGATATGATTAGATTTGAGTGCTCTGGGGCTTGCGTCTTGGTGTCAGCCTGCCAGTGTTGACAGACAAGGCCTTCCAGTGCAATGTTTCCAGATGCTGTTGCTTGCGGTATCTCTCTGGGAAAACTTCAGAAAACTCTGCTACAAGGACTTTTACTTGAATCACTTACAAAGTAAAAAATTAAAAACATAAAGCAATACATCCAAAACTGAAATGGAAAAATCATTATTTTATAAGAAGTAAACGGCAACACTGACATGGCACTGAAAAAAATCATTTCCGCATGAAAAATTAACAACCACAGTTTGGGAAGCTGCAGTGAGGGGAACCGTCTCTCTCCTGCCTCTGTTTGTGGTCTACGCTGAGGGCCAAAGGGGGTATTCCAGATCCCTCATTACAATCTCATACATTCTACGTTCATTTTACCAGTCGTAGGCGTGGTTTAGCTTTATAGCTTCAGCGTCTCAATTCAAAGCTGTATGTGCCAGATACACCACTGATAGCCATTCGGGGGGCTGGGGTCACAAGGGGATAAGATGAAGGTAAAATCAAGTATGAGCAAAAACAAATCTGACAAAACATCATAACAAAACAACTTCTGCCCACTCACCCCGCGTCCCCAATAATGTCAGTAACATAAGATTAGCAAGAGTAGCATTTCAAGCCTAGATAATCTCCAGGTGAAGTCAAAATCAGAGCGGGGCAAAGCGTAACAGACAGCTTCCCTGGAATTATGGGAAACTTCAGTGCAGGCTATGGGAGAGGAAACTGTCCAGTCATTTTGAGGCCTGGTCATTTTGGAGAAGTTGGCCTATGTTAAGGTTTTCGAAGGTGCAGAATTGGGGAATCAATGTTGCTACAGCAATGTGTTTGCAGCATTGTGTATCTTTAGCTTTATTTGGGGTGGAGTTAGCCAGATGGAGGAGGAGCTGGGGTTCATTTAGATGGCTGCCCCAAAAGATTCCTTAGGGGCATAGTGGGTGCAGTCACAGGGGCCGCTGTTTGCCCTACAGTGGGATGGGAGCCCCCTCTGAGGGTCTGCTTCTTCCTCCTGCTCGTCCTCCTCTCCCATCAGCTCACTGAGGAGGGAGAGGGACCGAGTCCAGTCGGCACTGCCCTCCCTTTCGGGTGAGGCAGCGGGGGAGGGGGGAGAGGGCGCCCCCTGGCAAAGCCCCAGGGCAGTGCGCAGGGTCTCCACTCCAGCCTCCCGCAGCAGGAGAGCAGGCGTGGCCAGGGTGGTCAGGTAGATGGCAGAAGCTGATTGGCCGGTGGAAGACACCAGCGTCGGACCACTGCCCTCTCCCCCGGCCCACGCTCGCCCGCGGAAGCGGTGGCGTCGGTCGACGCGGTTGGAACGGCCTAAGAGTGCAAACATTCTGTCCACGGCTCCTCCGAAATTGGTCCAGTCCTCCAGGCTCACGTTGAAGTTGAGATTGAGATCGTAGGCGTGCTCGTCAAGTCTATACAAGGTTTCAAGTTGTAGCCAGTTGCTTCTCCCCGGATGGTTCAGGTGGACGTGCTCCAGAGCTCTAGCCCTCCCATCCTTCCCAAATCTGTCCTCTGAAAGGAAATAACCACAAAACAGAGGTATATGATTGTCAGGGATCAGGCTTTTCCTCCGTTAATGTTATACTTGACCTGCAATTAGCTCAATGAGATCCAGTTCAACCATTTTGGATATTTTACTTCCACTACATGGGCATAGAAATGATGGCATGGGAGTACTTTGACACCAGCCAGCTTTCTTTGAACAAAATGCACGTAACTGAAAACCACAAGGCACAAGAGAGACAAGAGAACAAGAAGAAGTGAGTCTTAAGATGCAGGGATGGTCCCCTCTCTTCAGGCGAGATGTGAACGGAGGGAGAGAGACATGTCTGAGATGCGACAGGACAGCACAACATCACATGACCCATAGCTTCATGCAAAGGAGAAAAAAAAAGATTAATGGTTACGGTGAGCCAGCCCTGATGCAGCATGCAGCTAACCAACTGCCCCAGAGATGAAAGGCAAGTTAAAGGAAACTCAGGGGAGGCCTGGCTAGCAGTGGGATCGCGAGGAGCAGATGGGTCCAAACTCACAGCGATTTGGAGCTGGGCTTCTTCACTTTAGGCCACTTTCGACGATGAAACTGCCTAATGTACAAGCAACAATAAGACAAACTGTTATGCTGCCCCTTTAAGCAAAAAAAGAGAGTAGCTGCTAACTGCTAAGCTAACCCCATGGTTAAAAGCCCTGATTACAAACCCCGTTTACAGCGAGCAAATCATGCAAGATGCAGAAAGGCAGGAGAAAGAATTTTCCTCTGAATTCAGATTAAAATTAAAATACCAGTGGTGTGTTTGCACAGGACTTGATTACATACTTTCAAAAACAAATTTTGGTATCGTAGCCAATCAGTAGCTTCTGATAAGGTTTTAGTGTTTATAGTGCAGAGGGAATTAAATTTAATGAGCAAAGATACCTGTATTCATCAAAGCTGCTTCGCTCTTTACCTCCTGAAGAAGAGACAATACCATCAGTTAGAAAATAAGTACACAAATTATTGTATAATGGTAAAGTCTAAAATCTAGTATTGTAGCCCTTAAGGTTAGAATCCCTGCAATGTCAATGCTGATTGCCGGGAGAGGAAAGAAAGTGAAACAAATCTTAGTTCAATTCTACCATTTCATCTGTACTAATTCCGCGATGTATGATTCCATGGCTGAATTTGAGCAGTTTTTAAAAGGCACCCTTACTAAAATTGTCTCCCAATAAGCCTGGACAAGGTGTACTGCAGTGTAATAGTATCTGGCCCTGACTGACGTGATTGTGACATCAAAGATAAGGATTTATAATTGATTTCAATAGGATCTTTTGGGGGGATTGTAAAAAAATTTGGATTAGGGCGATGCAAGAGACAAAAACACATAACCTGAATCATTAACCACATCATGAAATTTGTTCTGGACTACAGCATTATTTATGTGTATTCTCCAGGTTAAATTATAATCTGGTAATCAGCCTAATTAAGCATTTCTTCATTATTACAAAGTACGATTATAATAATATTTGTTTGATGTTAAATTGATAATATCTATTGAAGAAAATTTTGTTATTGTAATTATTTATTACATCAGTGGAAAAGGCAGGGACTGGGTAAAAAAAAAAAAAAAGAACAGGAAGCAAGGTGGGATTTTGGCCTGATGATTCGTGAGAATGACAATGATGAGATGCTGAACAAATTTCTCTCATCCAATCACAAACCAGGGTCTGAGACCACTGGGGCAACACTCTGTGCAGAGCATGCAAGTCTGAGCTCTGAGTGAGTCCATGGCCCCCTTATTCTTTCAGTGTATGCGAGTGGGACTGTAGTGTAGAGCATGTGAAAAGTAATGACTGAATTTATCGTATATGCACTGATCAGCCACAACATTAAAACCGCCAGCCTAATATTGCGTAGGTCTCTCTTGTGCTGCCAAACCAGCTACTTCAAAACTGACGTTCACTTGTTTTCCCGCACCCAGGGTTTCCCTGTAGAAAATTTCCCAGCGCATCACACTCCCTCCACCCATTTTGTCCACACTCCCTCCATTTATTTTGTTCCCACAGTCCATCCTGGTGCCATCTCCTTCCTCGATAAATGCTGCACACATACCTGGCCGATGTGCATGGCATAAAAGAAAATGGGACTTACTGGACCAGGGAACCTTCTTCAATTGCTCCAAGGTCCAGTTCTGACACTCAAGTGCTGGCACCATTAAAGGCACATTCGGCACTGGACCAGGGTGAGAATGGACTCTCCGATTGGTCAACAGCTCCAAAGTGGTGTGCAAAGTGTAGTATCATTAAAATTCTCTGTGACTTGTGCCATGGTAGCCCTTCTGTCGGCTTGGGGCAGGCAGGATAGCCTTTGTTGCACCAATGAGCCTTGGGTGCCCAACAAGGCGTGTCCCTCCTTGGATCACTGTTAGTAGGTACTCACCAATACTGAGTGGGAGCACTCAAGTAGCCTTGCCGCTTTGGAGATACTCTAACCCGCTTGCCTGGCTATTAAAATTTGGCCAAAGTCAAAGTTGTTCAGGTACCATTTCTCTCACATCACAAAAACTGACTGTTCTCATATCCTACGTACACACAATGAGCAATTTTGTGGATGGATCGCCGAGGGAGGGGTGATGGTTCCTGTTGCATCTTGGTGGCAGTACCATGCAGCTACATTAAAGAGATCTGTATTTTCCATATTGTAAATTTGCAAGTATTGTCTTTGTAATGACACTGGTAATTTTTTTGTTCTCGCTTGCTATACCTCGGAATCGGCATAGTGATATATCTCTGGCTATTAAGGAGTGTTTCTCAGTAAAAGCAATGTTGGATCATTAGACAAATGTTATGCTAATTAGCCACTTTAGTTTCGTAAACTGGGCTAGACTGTAATCAGTGACCAGAAACTACCAGCCAAATATCATTTTAGATGCTTATCCTAAAAGTGCTTTGTTTTTTATTTCTATAAAACTGGGCTCAGCTGTAATTATGGACTGTTTCTCAATTTCCTGCATGAAAAGTCTGGAAAAATCATCATGGAATGATGTAACGTCAGTTGGTAAAATAGTAAGCTCAAAATTCCGTTTAGCTGTTGACGGGCACAACCTGGGAAATGTTGAGCCTTAGTCAACTTTCATTGCATGCCATCATAGAAAACGAATGGACCTAAAGTACTGGGTGATTAAATTGCACATAGTGTGATAACACTGTTATTGTCCAAGATCAGTATGCAGACATTAACATGGGTCATTATTACACATTATACGGCTAATCAAGGTCATTTGCTTCATCTGAGCGTGGTTTTAATGCTTTGGCTCATCGGTTTGTGCGCGTGTGTATGTCTGAGTACATATAAATGTGTGTGTGTATGTGACCGCACGTCTGTTTGTGAGCATATATGTGCGTGTGCACCTGTGCCAATATACGGTGTATACATGCATGTGAGTGCTTCAGACGTACTGATCTTAAGGTTGCGATTGCAGGGATAACATTGCTTGTGTATGCAAGTATATATTCATGCACGTGAGTATGAGAGTATATCCGTGTGTATGCATGTGTGTGTCAGTGTAGATGAGTATTTACAGGCTTGAGATCATGTGGCAGACATACCAATCTCGAGGTTGCGATTGCGGGGATTACACTGCTTGTGACCCTTACAGCTCCGCAGCTCCATCAGCTGGACATGCAGCTGGTTGAGGACATGGCGATCCAGTGTATTCACTGCATTGATGAGCTGCAACAGAAAGAGGAGACATTAAAACTGCATTGCAGGGGGAAAGAGAAGGATAACCGCACTGCAAGACCATAAGTGAAGCCCACAGTGCACATGGATATTCAAAATAAACCATATTAAGTAACAAAGTACAACCCCAATTTCGAAATAGTTGGGACAAAGTGTAAATTGTGAATGAAATCAAAACACAATGACTTTCAAATCATACCAGCCAGTAATTTATTCACAATAGAACAGAGATAACATAGCAAATGTTGAAACTGAGGAATTTTTCAATTTTATCCACAAAATGAGCTCATTTCAAACTCGTTGGCTGCTACAGGTCTCAAAAAGTTGGGACAGGGGCCTGTTTACCATAGTGTAACATCCCCTCTTTAACACAGAGCGGCGGTATCTGGGCATTGAGGAGACAGGTTTCTTGAGTTCAGCCACTGGAATTTGATCCCACTCTTGTTTAATACAAGCTTCCAGCTACTGGAGAGTTTTTGGTCTCCTTTCATGGACTTTTCGTTTAATTATGCGCCAAATATTCTCAATCAGTGATAGACCAGGACTCTAGGCAGGCCAGTTCATCACACAGACTCTTCTACTACGAAGCCATGTTGTTGTAATAGCTGCAGTATATGGTTTTGCATTGTCCTGCTGGAATACACAAGGCCTTCCCTGGAATAAATGTCGTCTGGAGGGGACAACAAGCCTGGAGGACACAATGCCCATAATTTCCGACAAGAATATCAAATTTGGACTCGTCTGATCACAGGACACTTTGCTGCAGTCCACATTAAATGAGCCTTGGCCCACAGAACACAGTGGAGCTTTTGGATCATGCTCAACAATGGCTTCCTTTTTGCATGATAGAGTTTCAGGCGGCATCTGCGGATGGCATGGCGGACTGTGTTTATAGACAGTGGTTTCTTGAAGTATTCCAGGGCCCATTTAGTAATGTCAATGACAGAATCATGCTGGTGAGTGATGCAGTGGCGTCTGAGGGCTTTAAGATCACGGGCGATTTATCCAGTTTCTCTGAATCTTTTGATGATGTTATGCACTGTCGATGAGACCTTCAAAGGCTTTGCAATGTGACGTTGAGGAACATTGTTTTTAAAGTATTCCACAATATTTTACGCAAACCTTCACGTTGGAGAGGCTTTGGCCATCATTACTTCTGAGAGACTCAGCCTCTCTATGACATGCCTTTTATAGCCCATCATATTACACACGATTCCAGATAACTTAACTTAACTAGAGCACTCGGCAACCGTGTACATGTATCCCCCGAAGGCCCCCCAATGGGGCCCAGATGGCCCTAGAGTACACAAAATCAATAGGTGTCGTGAACTTATCATAATACATGTCCCTGCAAAATTTGAAAAGAATTGGTGCTCTTATGTGGGGTGTAGAGCGTTCACAAGAAAATCTCTGCGAACACGGATGCGTGACGAGGCCAAATCCGTAGTATCCTCCGAACTCGTTCGGGGGATACAATTACTTGCTAAATGTTCTTTCAGCTGATTCTCTTATATACTAAACAATAAAAGAAATGCAAGTTATTTTCCAGTCTGCCTTTAATTAAGTTAGCGCGTAATTATTTTAGAAAAGCATATTTATTACTAGCGTGTGCACATTTACACTCATTTCATCAAACTTTTCTTTATTTTGCGATCACTTTGACTGAGTAACCATAAGAGTACTTTAACAAACAAGCTATCTTGCGTTTCTTTTGTTGCTCAGTGTATATTAATTGCTTTTTCAGCCCTTTTTTGCCTGTGTCCCAACTTTTATGAGAACTGTTGCAGCCAGAAAATTTTAAATAAGCTAATTTTGTGGATAAAAATGTAAAATGTCTCAATTTCAACATTTGAATTGTTATCTATGTTCTATTGTAAATAACATTGGCTCATGTGATCTGAAAGTCATTGCATTTTGATTTTATTCACAATTTACACTTCTTCCCAGCTATTTCGGAATTGGGGTTGTATTTCAAAGGCGACAATCCTCGTCAATTTTATCAATATAAATGCATGAGGTAGATTAACAGCCAAGATAGACTTCTGTGAGATCTTAAATGTATTTGCACAAAGAGGTGGGTGTACACTGAGGATGCCTTGAGGCAGTTTTAAGTTCATGAGGGAACTGGGGAGATGATTGCTGCCAGAGCCAGAATAAGTTCTGTAAAGTTAAAAATGTAATAAATTAATGCAAAACTAGTGCACTAATTCAGATTCCCATTTGATTGAGTTGAATGATCATGCTGTGTTGCCACAGTAGAATAAGATAGTCAGTGTACCGTATTTATCGTACTATAACAGAAAACTTCATTTCTCAGAAAACTGTGGTACTTTTCCCATGTGCCAGCTCACAACATACTTTTGATATTACCCTACATGTCACTTTTGCGAAAATTGAATTGGCTGAGAGCATGGAGGGAAAAAAAAATCACTCCAAGTTACGTCACTTTGTGAATATTTAGTAAAATTGAATAGCAAGCGTAACATTGGTGAATTTGGTAGGCCTATGGCTGAGTGCTATAGCAAGCCAGCGAAGTACCGCTCTCACGAGTTAATGTTACTTAGCTAGCTAGCTAGCGTGCGTGCAGTACCTTCCCATAACCATTATGTAACATCGCTAAGTTAGCTAATGAGCTAACGCTAGCTAGCTACTCAGCAGACTGAATTTACAAACCGTTGCTCGTTCAAACGCAAGTATCCATGACTTGGTAAGTTAGCAGAGTGATGCTGATAGCTCAATGCTAATATATGAGTAATTACAGTTGTTTTCTATTACATTAAACAATTCAGTTACATGATAAACAGATTCTTATACTCTTGGCCGTGTCATTTTATAGTTATGAATCTCGTTGTGTAAATTTCAGATTGGTTGCTTGCTCACAACAAATGCAAAATTTACTCAGCTTGTTTCATAACTTTCATACGACACGCCCACTGGTGTAAGATTCTCTCTGTCTTCATGTAAACTTTAACCTCGTAAAACCTATGGACTCCTGTATGGGTCCATCAAAGGCCACTGCTTATTCTAACCTGTGGAACTTCAGACCGATTTTAAATTCCAGTGGACACCATGGTTTCCAAACATTCCAAATGTGCCCTACTGAATTACAGTGGAATATGTGTAAAATTATGCACAAGATGGATAATTTCAATTACATGTAATGCTGCTTTCATAAAAACATGGCTTCCTGGGTCCAAATATTTCACTCAACATGGGCATGAAGTAGCTTCAGTGAAGTGCTGCAACCAGCAAATACGGAATATGTATGTGACATTGTCCTCGAATATGGAACAAAACGCTTTTGCTAACTTTGACGCTACTTGAGGACAAATTTAAGTAAAATTAAGATTTTACGGAGTTAACAAATCTCATTTTCTCAGCTGGTTATAACGATAATTGGTTAAAATCCAATCTGGATTCATACTCTGCTTCATGAGTTCTAATCCCTCATTAGCTGTATGTGGGAAAAGCACAAAGAATACTGATGTGCATTATATGTGCACATGTGCTCATGTCAGCTCAGCTATTTTATTTTACATTTCGAGTCATCATGACCCAAGAATGGTTCAAGGAGATCCCCTTGAATGAGATAAAGTGAAAAACTGACCAATAAAATCAAACCTCAGGTATACCTGGTAGGGGTCAGTGTTCAGGTCGAAGTACTCCAGGAACCCTGTGGCAAATTCGCAGAACAGGAAGTTGTGTGTCTCGTTGATGGTTCTCATGCACCAGTACGTGTTGTTATTGGCACTAGTGCAGGCACAGAATGGACCCACTGCAAAATGAGCAAAGAGACCACTGTGATGAACACGTATGGCACAGTACTAGTGTGTCATCATTCACATTGTGCAAGCATGTATGCAGGGGCATTTTCAGACCAAACAGTTTCAGGGACTCCCAGTGATGAGCTGCCCACTGGGGAGTTCCCCAAGAGCCACACACTTTTAAGGGCTTTTTTTCTGGTGGCTTTCGGTGAAATGACCTAATCTATAGTTGGAGCGAAAAAAGTCTGTCATAACGAAGCTGTAAGGGCAACAATCGTTCACACTTCCAGCTGTGTGGACACAATAAAAAGGGAAGAACTTAGAACGAAGTCTTTAGAACTACGAAAAGGTTCCATTGGACTGAAAAAGCCTCATATGTTACACATGCACAGAATGTGTTTTATATCCTGTATTAAATATGCTTCTCGGGTGAAATCTGAAGACAGTACAAAACACCCCAGAGAATTAAAAAAAAATGAAATTTTGCTTATCAAAGCATGAAATCAAGAGAATTTTTTTTGTCTAAATATTGATGAGCATTTAAGTATTCCGTGCTTTGCAGGAAAGCTGAGCCATGGAGTTACATACAATTATGTGATATAATCTCAATACAGGCTACGTGATCATGTGCTGCACTTTCTTACTGGTCCAGAAGGGGGCAGTCTGCCAGTGCTGGTTGTCGTGGGTGAAGCAGGTGAGGCCAGGCATGCTGCAGGTGTCGTTGTTACGGAGACGTTTCAAAAGCTTGCGCAACTTCTTCCGTCTCTTCTGCTCCTTAAGAATCCACAGCTTCTTGTCTTTATCCTGCATTTTCCTGCATTACAAGCAGAGCCACAGCCATCAATAAACCACCATCACACACACTCACTCACTCACTCACTACCCACATGCAGAATACACATAAAGAACACAAAGTCTACTCACTCACTCACTCACTCACTCGCAAAACCCACATGCAAAATGCACATAAAGAACACAAAGTCTACACACACACACACACACACACGTACAGTTGAGTAAATAACAGCAATCCCTACCTGAATGGGTGCACATTGCCTCCTTTATGCCTCAGCTTGCCTTTGTGCTTTGACTGGTATCTGAAACACAAGCACGCAACAATTCAGCAATGAGGTGATTACTATTGACAGTCGGGAGTTGGCATTTACTGCGAGGCGGTAATTCTGCTTTCGTCTGGCAGAATAAATAATGTTTAACCTCCTAAAGACCTTGCAGTTTTGAGGAGAACCTTTGCAAGCCATATTTTTTGGGCTTATTTTAAATCGATAGACTCTACACTTCAAATTAAGACAGAGAATGTCTTTGTGCGCCAGGTTTTGGAGCCACAAAGGCCCTCTTACATTAGTTACGCTATACTTCTGATAAGCAATTGCTTTATTACAACCAAATTTCAAAGCCACCATGCTTCACTATCACACTGGAAAAATGTGTGTGTACGTGGATAGAATCTAAATTTCACATTGTGGGTCTCAAAGTGCCTAATGTGCATACAAAAGCCTTTGATCTCAGTATTGCCTGTGCTCCACAAGCCTTATCAGGCAAAAAGCAGTAGAAATATCTGAAGTACTCTTAAAACAGCATGACCGAAGACAATCACTAATTGGCCCTCAGAATGACCATTAATAGGGAGTTAATGACCATTAATAGAGCCGTCAGTCACGGGTGGCAAGGCGGTGCAGCGGGTAGCTGTTCTCTCACAGCGAGAAGGTTCACATCTGGCCGGGGGCCTTGAGGCGTTTGCTTGTTCTCCCCATGTTCATAGGGGTTTCATATGGGTACTCTGGTTCCCTCCCACAGTCCAAAGTCATGTATGAAAGGTTAACAACAGACTAACTTATATGAAAAGTATTGCTGCACGCGTAAATGCGATGTAATTCCAGCCTTACTTCGATAAGCATGTGGCACAAAATAGCCTTTAAAAGTGTTGACGTTCTTGAACATGAATTAAATAAACATAATCAGTCTTGGCACAATCAGTCAGAAATGCTTGTGCTGTGTCCATCTCCTCTTTCCGTAAAAGAGAGAGGATGACGAGCGTCGCTCAAGTCAAGGCAGTATAGGACACTTACAAGTATCTGTTACAGTTGCAATCCTCCGGCCGCGCCTTCTTCAGGTGACCTCTGACCTCACGCAGATTTTTTATTTTTGTCTGCAATGTTTCAATCTGTGTGATACACAGGCACATACACAGTCACACAAACAGATTTATAAGATAACAATGCAATAAAACGTGCCGTTGCATTAATAGTTGGCATAGCCCTCTGGAACCACAGGTTGAATTGTATGCATGTGATCATTTTTGATGTCAGAAATTCTGCGAAGGTTGACCAATACCTCATGGTCAATATGCAGTTTGTGGTCCTTCCAGGCTTGCAGTGACTTGTATAGGCCCAAGTCACACTTGACTGTGTCATTGGACAGTATGGAGCACCTGGGGAGGAGGAAATGATGCCCTTTAGTTGCTATGCCAAAATAATGTACACAATATACACATTATACCCCCAGCACAGATCTCTGATGGTTAGAATGGAGCCGATAGCAGTTGAAACTAGAAAAGCACTCAGAGAGCAGAGAACCTCCGCCAGGGAGCAGCAAAGTCAAAAGCACGGCGATTGGAACTCCGGCCCATTGGAAAGACTTGAATTCTTGAACTTTGGCGTATATGTCAGCAGTACTTTGGCCTAGATATGCCAAAATTTAATTACCTCTTCCTTGAGTTAATACCCACCTACCCTGAAAATTTCGTCAAAATCCGGCCATAAGTTTTTGAGTTATGTTGTACACAAACAAACCAACAAACAAACGGCAGCGAAAACATATACCTCCTGGCGGAGGTTAATAATGGTTAAAATCTATGCCTCAGCCTCAGAACATCCAAACAATAGTCATCACACCCACATACAGCACACCCACATAAAGTATGTAATGACACATGCATAAACTCAAACTGGCACACAGACACACACACACACACTCACCGGTGAGTGACCTTGATGGATGACGGCACGATGAGGCTGTTGCTGATTTTGGGGCCCTCAGTCACACCCATGCCACTGAATTCATCCTCATCATCCCTGTGGTTGAGCTCCATGTCGCTGCCCTGGCTGCCGTTCTTAAGGCCAACAGGCTGGAACCCATCCTCCAGCTCCACGGCATAGAGGTCCCCGCCAATCTCCATGGAAACGGAGCGGGATGAGCGGTTTCGGGAGTAGCTCTTCCCAGTCTTGAGTTCTAGCACATTCGGGCATCAATACACTGAGTAAATTCATGCAGAAATACAAATGACCTATGCCAGGGCTATTCAACCGGGTCCAGAAAGGGCCGGTGTGGGTGCAGGCTTTCATTCCATCCAAGCACTTACACATCTGACACCACTACTCAACCCTAAGAGTCTTTGCTAATGAGCTTAATTAGTAGTATCAGTTGTGTAGGTACTTGGTTGGATTGAAAGCCTGCACCGACACCAGCCCTTGCAGGATAATGTTGAACAGCCCTGACCTGGGCAGTGGTGACGCAGCATTAAAGAAAATTACTGACAAAATTGGGGGCAAGATTTAAATTTCACCAGTCTCTCTGCTGCAATACCCATGTACAAGGCACTCGAATTACAACCCTAAAAAAAGCCACCCTATTCCATTGCCCCACGCAATTCTTTTTTTGACCACTAGATGGTAGTGCAGATTAACACACGCCCTTATCCACTCTAGTTCTCATCTCAGTTCCAAGCAAAATAACTACCTTCAAATCATCACAAATAACATCTGCAATAAAGTCACAATTAAAAGGCAAAGTATTTAGCACAATTTATAAAATAATTTTTTTTTAAGTGCCAACAGCAAGCTTGCCATTTTCGGCTTTTGGTTTTTGACGAGTCTAGTTTGCAACCTGCAATTTCTGAAATATTGTGTTGCAGAAAGACAGACAGTGTGCTGATGAGAGCAGCCCAAACATTTGATCTCAGCACAAATCAGAATAGGGCACGTGCATCAGCAGGGCAAAGTAGGCAGAGACAATTGAGAGAATGACATTTAACATCGCTAACAGGAGGATTAATTAGATTTATAAAGGAACAAAAATAGCAATCCACCCCAGCTCCTCTGCATGACTGACCCCAGGCTAGCAGTGATCATAAGCAGATTCCAGAGATCCCCACTCTGTCCGACCTCCATTTCCATTATGTCCATAATGACCGACTTTCAATATTGAAAAGATAAATAAATCTGAAATGGAATAGTAGAAACACATCAACTTGCCCTTGTTTGTTCTCTCGCCCCCTAACCACCTGAGCATCTGACCAGAGTTATTTGCAGTAAGAGGTAACACAAACGGATTGGCTATTCCACCAGTCTTTGAGTAAATAGCGTCTCCAGTGTTATTCTCCCTTTCACTCTAAATAAAATGCGTCCAATATTTAGTGAGCAATCTCTTTTGCTGAAACTTCCATACTCTGCCATCTTCCCCAGCCCTGATCAGTGACAGTGCAGGAAAATGGTGGCTCTTGAAAAGACGCAAAATTTGACAACTTTTCGGAATTCCAAGCAGCTCTTTCACTAAACAGTGAAAAGAACAATGTCTTTATGTGACAGGTAACTGCAGAACCATGGAAAATGCTAATAAAAGCATTAGTTTGACATCTTCACCGTACCACTAACGGTTGGAACAATAACAGTTCTTGTGCATCCTATTCATTCAACGGCTGGGGCAATAGTCTCCTCCTGACCTGAAACATGAACGTACGGGGCTCAGGGAAGGAGAAATGCTGCGCTGAACTCACTCTTCTTGGAGAGCAGCTTCTTCTTCTTGAATGGGCTCATGCGGAAGGTGGGGAAACTGCAGTCACAGCCCTCAGGCTCAGAGTTGCGCCTGTAGTATGGGGGTCTGATGCTGGACAGACCTTTTTTGCGTGTGGCAGACAGACTGGCCATGCCTTTACACTTATACAGCCTCAGTTTACCAGTAGAGTCCTCCACACACTGCCACTTCTACAGAGAGAGAGAGAGAGAGAGAGTGTGTGAGTGAGTGAGGGAGAGAGAGAGAGCAGGAGAGAGAGAGATCGTGAGAGTGAGAGAGAGCAGGAGAGAGACACACACACGCACATTCTGTTCAGGGCTAGTTATGCACACAGGGCATCTTCTACAGTTAATCTTCCTCTCCCTCTTTCCTCCTCTCTTGTCACTCTTACACACACACACACACTACCAACACAAATCCCACATCTTCAAACAGACGCAGAGGAAAACAACTGATCACTAATAGATCCCTCTGATCTTCACACCTCTGCTGAATTAAGTTAAACAGAGAAGTAATTACTTTTAATCAGGTATGCAAATTAATGCACAAGTGAGAATGACTGTATTGCAGCATAAATATTGCCTGTATTACATTATTTGTAGTAGTTTTACGCACAGTATTGCAACCACAGGAAAAACCATCTGCTTAAGCCCCCTAATTACTTTTGAAGCTTAAGATATTTTAATTACATCCAAACTTTAATTGCCGGTAATTAATTCTGCATGTTTTGCCCTACAGTCAGAGAAGACAAATGAATCTCCATAGAACAAGTCTACAGTCATATCCTGTTCTGAAGAAAGACGAGTCCCAGCATAAAACTTCATTAATTGCCTTGCATGGCTGGCTAAGCAACCAAGTTATGTATGCAGTTGGTTTGAGGATCTCTTCCATCTAAGCAATACAGCATGATGCATATGGTCACACTGTGCTGAAGGCCCCAGAATGACATTAAATCCACTCCTCATGGGTAAGAGTGGTCACGTGTAAATGTAGTAATAGCATTTAGGCTGCATAACCAATCTGCATAGTAGCTCAGATTATCACATACCTTAATTGGCCACAACTGGCCTTATGGTAGAGGAGAGCCAACACCCCTTACTTCAAGATCTCAGAGGTCCTTGAATGAGACGCAATGTTTTGCAATACATATTCGTCCCATAAATTATGGAGGCCACTGTATTTATGGTGCATAAGTACAATAAGCAGACAGGATTTTGTCTGTCTGGTCTTCAGATGCATCATCCTCAGCTGTGGTGAAGTCGAGCAACAACCCCTGTATCAAGGTCTCAGAGGCCATTGAATGAGAGGATATGACTTGCAATATGGGTTTGTCCCATAAATTATGAAGCCAATTTTACGTAAGGTGTATTTAAGGGATCTGCAGACAGAAGAGCACTCATCTCACCTGGCCCAGCTGCTCACAGGGGGTCTGGTACTCGGCTCGCTGGCACAGGTCCTTCACACGCTGGTACTTGGGCAGGAAGTTCTCCTCCTGGGCAACATCCTTCCCATCGTCCCGCTTATGCAGCAACTTCCTGCAGGGAGCGCACATGGGAGAAGTTAGCCCTGCAGGCTTCCTACCACACAGCTTTCTGTTCAAAAGCCTTTTGAAGATGTGGTTAACATTGTGAAAGGGTCCATTTTAAACCAAAATATGACCTTCTCCTAAACCTAAGCAAATAGTTTTGGTATCTAAACCTAAGTAGTTCTGTAACCAAAGCCTTACCAAATAGTTTTGTTGCCTAAAGTTAACCAAACTGCGACTGAGAACTGAAAATAAATAAAGCCAAAAAACGATGTCAACTGATTTCTATAAATAATAAAGTAATACATGGATTTACATGGGATTCAGACCATCTGCATGGGAGTCCTATGCTTGACCCTTTCATCTACCACAACTTGCTTGCACTGCGGACAATGTGGCCCTTCACACTGCGTCACCCCTCCCATGCGCACAACATGCAGGAAGTGCCACAAGACAAGAGTATCAAGCAGACGTACTCAGCTGCATTGTGTACTGATGTTTTCTCTCCCTTGATCTGTGTGAAGAATACATTCCATCTCTGAGCAGAGAGGAGTTGAGGTTGTTGTGATTCAGGGCAACTAATTGAAAAACTAGCGCTGTATAGGAGCCGCCCCCCTGCTATTCATGAATGTACTGGGAGATAAAAACCTCAGCAATACCGCAAATGAGCCATAATATTCTCTGTGATTCGGAGCCTAAAAAACTAATTCTAAATGCATGATTAATCATAACTGCTTACCCCCGCTCGACAAGGAAGGAGTCTCTCCACACTTTTCCTTTCTTGTTAGACTGGAATCTGAAATTAAAGGCAAGACATAAGATAAAAGCCGTAATTACAATTTGTCATGAAACACATCCAAAGGCTTGCAGTGCTGCAGGTAGTGTTATGCTGTATCCAATGACAGCAACAAAACTGTAAGCGCCTGATTTACGGAGATCTTCTGGAAATGCAAATCATATACAAAAAAAAACAATATGACTATGTGATTGTTCATGGCATTTGTTTTGCACCAATCTTTGTTAAAGGTTTCGTACATTAATCAGACCCTAAATATTCATGAGCTGAAGTGAAAAAAAAAAACAATGATACAATAGCTATATTTATACACAAAGTAGCTAAATCAAAATTCTAATAATTCCCAACAGCTCCATTTATACCATTCCTTCTACTGTCACTCCATGGTAAATTGAAACAGAGTACAAGCCAGCTAAACTCGTTTTTAATCCAGGATATTTAACTTATGCCTGAGCACAAGAATAGTCAGAAACAAATTTCTGCATACCAATTAAAAAAAAAAAAAAGTTAAAAAGTCTGAGTAAAAAAGTCCATGTATTTAATAGTGATTTTATTTTTTTTTATATGCTATCATTGACCTTATCTCAATGAAGATAATCAGATGGCAATTTAAGCAGTCTGAGGATTGTAATCAGTCTCTGATCAAAATATCGATGAGCAGGTAAATGCACCCACTGTAGAGCGTGATTTGAGGCACCGGTATATATATATTTAAAAAAAAAACCTTCCCTTTGCCTCCTGACCTTTCCGAACTGTTCCATCATATATCAGGCATTGATCGAGCTCTGTTTCTCAGATCTTAGTGAGGAGCCCTTGGCAGCAAGCATGACTCTCAACTAAGGAAGTGAAACAGTCAAAAAGCCAAGCCCTGCTGTACACTCTGCCTTCCCCGCCAGCCAATTTCACAGCCTGGCAAGACAATCTATTTCTTATTACATTCGAGAGTGCTCAGAGACCGGGTTTCCATATTAGAAGGCGAAGTCACCCCCAACACTCTCCCCACAGCCTGCCCGTCTGCACACTCGCCTCCCCAGTGCAATTCGTCCCAGTGTTAGCACAAGTATCCACGCTGAGGCGTCTCGTGCGGATCGAGGGGGATTATTCAATGCGCGCTATTAATGAAAGCAATATCCAGGCAAGCTGAACAATACTGCTGTGGAAGTCATTTCGGCAGGTGCCATGGCAACACAAATCCAAACCTACCCCATCTTCTATTCGGCACGAGAAATATTCGCACGCAAAGTGGCATTCATTCTAGAGTGTTTCACGTGTCCCACACATGGGACCAGCCTGGAGGCAGCCTGACAATTTGGCATGCGACATCCAATGGGGACCCACCTGTTGACCGGCTTGTCAGTGTCCAGGAGCTTAAGTATGGACTTGCCGTCCATGTCAGGTGGTATGTCCATGCCGGCGATGTCAAGGATGGTGGGAGCCAGGTCGATATTCAGCACGATGTGAGGGTTGCTATTGGAAACGCAGAAGTGGCAAAAAAATGGGAGAGAGGGAAAAATGATTAATAGAAAGCACTCAAAGTCCGACCGATCCGATCGAAAATGTCAACTCATTTCAGCAGGAAGAAGCCTTCGATAACAGCGCTGGGAGGCACAGGGAGGAAATAAGCAGTGTTGGGTTATCTACGGACCTTCATGCATACAGAGTGCCTTCAGGAACAGACCCACAGGCACTACCCCAAGATTAGGGAGACTGACAGGGACCTATGGCCATGCTACAAGATGCTGGTGGTGCAAGAGTGACAGACAAAAATCCAGTGACAGGAAACAGGTCTAAATCCATTAAAATCACCAGGGGCATTGAGTCACTTGATTGGTGAAAACTTTTAGTAAAAGAAACACATTTTTTTTATTTTGGTAAGAGTATGATGTCATAGTTACGGCACCTCAGTTTATGTACACATAGTGCTTGCTTATCTTAAGATGAAGTACAGCCAGCACTGTCTACCCTGATAGGGCATAGCATTTACCATCAATTTCACTATGATAAACGTCATTTCCACAGCAGTAGCTACGCTGGTAAAGGGCTCTTGGAAAAGAGAACAGAAGAAGCTGGGCAGTCTCCCATGAGCTTGACGTAATAATCCATATTCATCCATCCGCACCGTCCGTCTCCCATATCGTAGGAGCAGTGCCACTCTATCCGGTGATCTGATGAACCAGCTTACTGAGAAAGGATTATGCAGGGCTTTTCAATGAGAGGGGTACGGTGTCGCCATATGGAAGGGGTCAGGGGACAGGCTCATTTTTACAGACGGATAACACTAGACATGCTGAAATTCTACACACACCCCTCCCCTCCACTGCACCCACACTAAATTAAAAAAATCATCCAATAGCCATGTGAACCACTTGTGCTCACATAATCAGCTTAGTAGCAAACATTTAGCAGAAACACCCCCATAAACAAAGGTTAATGGCATTACAACACAGAGAACAACACGAGGGCCACAGGGGGGCTCTGTGGGTATGAGAGTCACACAGTTCTGAAGGACGCCCGGCCTGCGTAATTAGTTTCAGCTCGAGACAGGCAGCGAGGTCAGGGAACGGCATTAAACATGCTTGGATTACCAATCTGATCCCAGGTCCCTGGAGAGGTTGAGAGCCTCTGCGCTCGATTGCGCCATAAAATTGAATGCAAAAATCACTGAAAACGGGGGGCAGAAATTAATACTAACAATACACGAGGCAGCAGCTAAAAAGTCATTTTCACAGCAGCGCGGCAGATGTGAACGTCCTTTAGTTTGACTATAAATAGACTGCAGTTCTCTCCCTTCCTCTCTACGGTGTGGTAATCCTGCAAGGGAACCCATGAGACCGGCCAACGAATGCAGGAAATATTTGAGCTAATGCTGCAGCTGTGAGTGTGCGGACCCTGACATTGAGCAGACAAGAATGCAGTTTAAAAGGAAAAGAGTGAGGGATCGCAGTACTCTCGTTCTCCCCCGCAGCGGCCGCTGGGCAGTAAATTCAGTCCAAACAGATCCAGGAACGGGAATATTAGATGGTGTTTTAAAGGAACAAGTGGAAGGGCGAACATCTGCTGAGTTATTAAGTGAAGGGCGATGATAAATTACACAAATAGCTGGGATTTAGATACAGCAGCAAAACCTCCCAAGGCCTTCTCGAATGACACGGCAAGCAGCCAATCAAATGCTTACATGCTTCCCGCTTCAACGTTGGGGCCTCGAATGTAGAATGGCACGCGGATGTCGAACTCGTAGGGCATGGACTTGCCCTTGACCAGGCCGAACTGGCCGATGTGGTAGCCGTGGTCTGCTGTGTAGATCATGTAGGTGTTTTCAAGCTCCCCGGTCTCCGCCAGCATGTTGTAGATCTAAAACAATCACAGGTGTGTCATAGACCCGCAAGATGATGTGAGAGATAGTACAGCTGGGACAAAGAAATACACAATATGGTAAAAAGTTGAAACATTGTGAGCACCAACTAATCTAACATACAAGTTCAAAATTACGGTCATTAATACGGAGCTGTTCTACACTGTTCAGTTCATGCCACAGTACGGCACCCTGTAATTCAGGGAAGGCTTTCACCTGGATCAGCGATAATTAAATGGTGATCCTTGAGGTTGAGAGCTGCTGGCTTTACACCCTCCCTTTACCTCAGACGCAGGTGTAAAAACAGGCTAGCTAATCAGAAGCCCTAATTATTCAGTTCGTTACCAGGCAGAAATGAAAAGAAGATAACCAGGGCTGGATATGGAATTGAGGTGCAAATTTAGTGATCCCTGTCCTAGATATAGAGAACACTGCCACTGGCTTTCACTTCCATTCAAGCCAGAGAGGCATTAATGAGGTTGGCCTGTGATGTCAGGTGATTAGATCTAGCTCAGAGTCAGCTTTACTGCTGATCCCAATGGTGTTTGATCTAACTCAGGTCAGGGCTCTGCACAGGCCAGTCAAGTTCTCATCCATTTATCTCACCAAATCATGTACAGCCTCGCAATGCCCAAGGGAGCACTAGTATACGGAATTAAAAAACCACGTTCCCAAAACCTCAGAATCACCTGGAACACAACTGTATGCCATAGCGCTAAGATACTCCTTCAGTAAAGTAAGTTACCTAACCCCTCACCATAAAAAACAGCTCCTTACAAAAGCGTGTCCGCGTGCTTTTGGTCATGAAGTGCATGTTAACGTAAGGAAGGGGATGCTGAAAACTAATAGGCACACATTTTCAATACATTAAAAGAATTTCTGCAGTGTCGGGCAGAGGCTCACATTTTATAGATTTAAGACTACGAAAGCCATGCCATTCACAACAGACATATCCGACAAACCGCTGAAAATTGCAAACATTTTTATCTTGGACAGTAAGAGTGAGTGCTCCTGAAATTACATGAGGCTAGGGAGCATAAAATTATGATTGAATGAAATCCATTTACGCACTATAGATGATGTATTGTAGGGAAAAATATTAAAACAGTCAGAGTTAATCACGAGCTTGTTTTACTAGCAGTCTATCTTCATGACTACATGAACTGTTGTGAACCCTATTCGAGGCGGTATTTTTTATAGTCGTAGCAGAGTAAAACTTGAATTGATCCAAACTCAGAGCTTCAGAATGCATGAGTTGTACCCACTCTAAACTTGGATGATGAGAAACATGTACAGGGGGAGGTCGTATCATCAGAAATGCCGTAAATTCCTGCTTTGTGGACATGTTTGAGGGGGTCCTTCTGGTATCACGTCCACCCGCTGTTTGTGCTTACATGGAGACAGAATCATTTGCTCCAGTAGGCAAAGAGCAAGTTACGGTCCATAATTTTTCAGTAAGGTGCTTCAAACAACCTCAGCGACAGTGAAGGTGTGATAAATCTGTGTACCCCTGTGTTTACTGCATACATTTAAACTTGGCGAGGCTTGTTGTTTCTCCACCGGAAGTTAATTGAATCGGATTTACGGGCCCAGGGGTATTGCCGAGCGCAAAGCTATAAAAGACCAGAGAGCATCATTCAACCCAAATGGTAGATGACAATAGACAGAGCCAAACGCCCCGCCCTCCAGAAGACTGACCAGGGAGCCCATCTGCACTGGCTGTGACTTACAGACGATACGACCAAGGCATATCTATTCACCTTGTTTACCCTAGACCAGCTAATGCTGTGCAGAGCCAAACTTACATCAGGTAACGGAAAAATACCGGCTCTGTAATGTGGCCATCCAGTTGGTAAACGGAAGGAGGACGGAGCGAGGTCTAACTCACCCTCTCTACACTGTCGTCCACGGACAGCAGTGTCTGTAGCCTCTTCCTCTGCAGCATGTTGGTGAACTCCATGTGTATGGGCTTCATAGGGCCGGTGTAGCGCATTATCCAGTGCTTGTCTGGGTTAGGGGCGTAGTTGTAGCTGGGGGTACTGAAAAAACACAAGTACAGGCACGAAATGAAGCACAGTGAGTATATCTACAAAAAGTGTGTCAGACTTTAACATCATTTACCTCCTCCGCTCCTTAACCTTGGCCCTGGTTTTAACGACGCCTCAGGCGTCGTTTGAAATGGATGCGCTACATGAAGCTAATGGCGTGGGCTTTGTCCAGAAACCGCGTGGAAATGTCACGGTGGACAGGGAGGCAATTAAAGGCAGAACGCACTCGCCTCCTTCGCCCCTGCATGAGGGCAGAGCGTCACCCCGTCCTCAATGCTAATTACCACAGAGAGCGTGACATCTATGAAATGAGTAATTCTGCATCTCCTTGATATTCAAGAGAATATATTGTAGGCAGAGAGGCTGTGCATGGAATACTTGAGGGGCAGGGGTTTAGAGAAGGGAAAAACAAGCAGCTCTGAGGAGGTGGTGGTTCTGCGCGCTAGTGAAGTATATTCTGAGTGAATTAAGGCAATTCTTCGGTGCAGAATGAGGCAAATGGCTTCCCTGCATTGATAGACCGCAAGAGCACTGCTAAAAATTTCTGTCATAACAAGTCTTTTATTCTTATTATGAGACTTAACTTTTTCATTTTTCTTTCTAAAGTAGACAATATTCGCTTAAGTTACAAGTTGCTAGACAAGCGAAATCTACTTATTCCATTGGCAAATCCAGAAATGTGTCGTCAAAATTCTTACCTCGTTGGCAAGTTTTTTTTTTTTTTTTTGTCTCACTGAGAAAAAAAATAATAAAAATTGATGTCTAAAACCTTAATGCAAGATTAAAATGCTTGGTAACACGGACTCCTTTTTTTTTTCTCGGTGACAGGAGTGAAGGTAACGCGGAAATTCAACAGGACTGAAGAGACTCGATGTGAGAGACATGCGCGGATGAACTTTTTAAACACCACTTTAAATACCGATCACATCCTCAATCATCTCGCCGCCACTTGCCCATGCGCTTGCACGAGTGCGGCACATCATCAGAAACACAAACAATGCTTTAGCCAAGGTGCTGATACCGAAAAGGTGCGAATGTAGCGCACGCGCGACCGGCGGACAGACTTTTCTCAGCTGTGGCGAGTGCCGAGGGGAGGCCGTGCGTGAAGGTGATGAATGACTACTGGCGCTGACCGTTATTAGTTTGCAGCGTACGTATTTATTCAGTGCCGCTCTCCTCCCCGGTGTTTCAGGGCCAGCCAAACTTGTGGCGGTTAAAGAGGCGGCGTCAAAGCCATCAGAATTGCCTCCGTCTCTGTCTCACTCCCCGTTTTATTACTCGACGCACAGGAGTTTTATTCAAGCCCATCCTCCAGTTCGAAGTGAGTCACAAAGGCGATGTCAATGCGAGAGAACCGCGATGAGGCAGACAGCCTCCACCGTAAGATATTTAATCGCATAGTATGGGCAACGAGCCTGTAGTCACGAGCACACACATGCACGCGCGCGCACACAACGACAGACAGACAGTCTATGCACGCAACCAGCGCTCACATACGCGACCCTTGCAGACTAAGATACAACCTCTGGCAGTGAGAGGAAAACTGAAAACCACCATAAGACGGCGTGAAGGAAGCGGCTACACGTTTTTAAGGAAAACCCCGATGTTTTAACTAGCCATAATCTAATTGATAGGCATTATAGACAACAAATACATAGAGAGGTTGTCTCCTAAATACCAAGGAAAGACATTAAATCTCTCATTCGTTTACAACTCACCAACAAAATTGGCATTATTCTGAATTGCCCTTGTCCTTCAGACGGCAAAATAGCAAATGTACATGTAAACAGTTCTTATTAATAAACATTCACAAGCAAGCCTTTAAATGGGAAATAAATGCATGATTTAGCGAGCAAAGTGGGGCCATGGCAGTAGAAACACTGGCTCATTAACCATGTTCACAAGTTGACAGCCTCAGAATAAAATTACCATTAGCTCGCATACTGTTACACAGTCGATCAAGTCAAAGCAAAGTAAAAATTACTGGCACGGTTCTTGCAGTCTATTCAAAGTTATTCAAAACTTTTAATTCAGAAGTCATATATGACAAGACACAAATAAAAAAAAATAAGAATTAAAAATAAATCAATATCATTGACTAATCAGGTAATGATTAAAACTGATATTGCATTTATGATATATTTGTATTTTAATTCCATATTCAGAAAATATAATAATGTATTACCTATTCTGCATGTTATTTATTTATAATATGTTCACTTGTATTGCACAACTACGGATATTCTTTCCAAAGTAAACACGTCCACTAATTTTCTATGAGCAATATAATCACCATTTAGCCTAACATGCATGTCTGTGGATTGTGGGAGAAAACTGAATTACCTGGAGAAAACCCACACAATCCCAAACTCCATATAAAAAGACAACAGACTAGATTTGAAACCATGACCTTTGAGCAGTGAGGCAACAGTGTAACCCACTGCACCACCACTGGGTGCCACATTAAGGAAGGTCCTGTCTATCCATCATATCTCAGAGCAAATAACATAGTATTTTGTCCATTTGTCAGTCAGTTCATCATTGTAGCATCTTCCAGACTGGACAGTCATGTGCAGGTCTTCCTTTCTTGTCACTGGACACAGGCAATAAAACTGGAGTAATAAAGGCCATCATCTGATCAACCACATCTCTCAGGATGTACGCACTTCTGACAAGTACCAATGCCTCGGAATTCCTCCAGAACAATGAAAGACTGGAGTGATGGATGCTCAGCGGTAACAACCAAAAACCATTTCCAACTCAAAGAAATGCGTTTTCCAGCCGGTTAAACTGTGTTTCACACGCCATCCACGAAAGTAAAAAAAAAAAAAAAAAGCAAATGCCTAGTACAAGCTCACACTAAAAATCACAGCTGAGACCTGGCTTTTACAAGGCATGCTCCTACACTGACTATTCAAAACCACCATGCATAGCAGCAATTAGTCTGACCCAAACATAGAGGCACTCTACAGTATACCAAAGAAGTAAACGGTCATCACCAGAAACTAATTTGGAAAAAAGTAAAATGGCTCTATTTTTCAAAAGTAGTATTTTTAACCTTTATGTCTCTTATATCTCAGAAATTGCCTGAAGGCTATTGGATACCATATCCAGAGTATGAATGTGTTGACCAGTCTAGCGCCGAGCCCTTCTGGCTGTAGCTATTTGATTTGGCTATGCTGGGATGACCAGTGTGGATTTTCAGGAAGTATACCCCTTTGTCTCATGTCTGTGTGAGCCCAACTTGAAGAATGTGGTATGATAAGAAAAGCACAACTTAGTGCACTTATTCTAATCCTTTCTTTCCATCACTCTGTCTCTCCCTCTCACAGTCACAGACATGCACACACACACACACACACACACTCTGAAACTAGAGACTGTGCACTGCTTGCGCTGCACTATTTGCTTAAGTATTGAAAGTAAGTGTCTCGTATGCACAGCATGGATACACACCTACGTATAACAACGCAAGTGCAATGGAGCTGATCAATAAGGAGCCCAGGTCTGCCTACAAGGATAGGCAAGCATCATGAAGTAGGACTGAACTGAAACTTCTGCCAGGCGGATAATACAGTACTTGAACAGTAACTCGGCTCATGTACTACTTAAAACCGCCACTAGAGCCCCTCGCGGCTGAACAGCAATATCAGCAGTTGAGGTCATGGATCAGTTCAATTTATCTATCCCAGGTGTTCACTGATCAGAGATAGATGTCAGAAAAGTTTGAGCACTGCCGCTGGTAGGTTTCACAACGTTGGAGAGATTTCTTGGCAGAGCCTTGAAGTCCAGCGGGTTAAATCTCCCACCTCTTTATTGCACATTTCACAATCCTTTCAATCCCAACAAGTTCTCTTTCAAGATACCAGCAGCTCCAAACCCAGTAAGCAATCTTGACTTCAAAGGAAAAGTTAGATCTTTTGGGTTGAGGGCAAACAATGCATTCAGAGGTACCTTTTCTTATATTTAGTTTTTCTTTTTTATCTTTTGCATGAAGAAATAAGTGAAGTAGAATTTGCAAGAGCACAGGATAGATTTTCAATTTCAGTGAAAGTATAGGTAGGCAGGAGTCAGAGGAGCGTTTGTGATGGATTTGAGAAGGGCTTACACGGCTTTCATGGCGGAATTCAAAAAATGATGTGGTCCAATGATGGATGTCGCGGTTCAAAGTGATTTGGGAGCAAAGTGTTCGCTGGGAAGAGGGTGTACATGAGTTACTTTACACAGGTAGACAGTAGAGGTTACAAAAGCAGCTGTCACCTAGGACCTGAGCTGGGATGGGGTAGTGTAAGCCAAGCATGCCCGAGTATGCTTTTCTACCTGGAAGTAGAAAAAGGGTTAATGTAGCGATTGATGAAAAAGAGGAGAGCGGCAGAGACAAAAGAAAATGGAGCAGACTGAACATTAAAGGTATATAAAGACAGATACAAAGTAGAGATAAATGTCATCTCAAGAGAAGATGAGAAAATGACTGGATGGCAGAACAGAGGCAATTAAAAACAAACACAAAAGACGCAATGGAAGACAGTACAAGCTCCAGTGCTCCTTTGTAATGCTAATGGTCTGCTCATTGGTAAGAAAAGAAGGGAAGACAGCTTTTATGACTCTTTCTCAAGCGTCAACTTTGAAAAGCCCCATTAGTCACGTAGGCGGCATTACTCAGGCAAATACACATTTTGTTCTAGAACTGGAGTTTAAGCACAATCACGATCACTTTGAAACAAAAGAAAAAACCTTCAAATTCTCCCAAAAAGCAATTCCAGCACAGGATTTATTTTGGCCATGATGATATCAGACCTTTTCCTAATAAAATGATAAATGTAATACTTGTCTATCAAACAAAATGTACAACACTGCAAAGTAACACAATCATTGTGTTTTTTTTTTCCCAATGTGCAATGCATCTGTACTGCATTAGAATTTTTCATATAAGACCCCTGCGGTCTCCACATACCATGCTAAGATGTTCGGCTTTTTCGTGCTGCAGTTATTAATATGACATGTGGATCACTAGATTCATTTGTCATTGTCGCTGGGCGATTGAAGAATCAGAATAACTGGATGGGAACTGCAGGGCGGTGTGCAAACACAGGACTGTACGAGGGTGACCTGCTCCGCTACTGGGCTATGATGTAAGACGCTGGCGACAACCGCTTGGCAAAACATAACCTGACAGCTTTTCACATCAAATTACATGCCAGTCAAGCTATAGAACTGGACGTGTGGAATTTCGCTCAGCTATTCATGGTCGAATCCTCAATACAGCGTGCAAGCAGTGCAATCTACAAGACCTCCCAACGGCATGACAAATAAAAATAAAGTATCGCCCTTGACACTGAATTCCCTCGAGGTCATTTATAAAATTCTGGGCTGTAGACCAGAACCTTCTCTACAGCATTGAGAGGACGTGGGAGGCAATTCCCTGAAAAACTAAAACCCAGTGGTTTGACGCATTAAATCCCTATTAATTACTCTACAAAAGGCCAAATGATATTCAGGGTCTATCCAGCTAAACATTATTCCCTTGCACTTTAAAAGACAGAATGTAATCCAGTTTAATATTCAAATTTCATTCCCTACAAAGAACAGAAAATTAATTTTCAGGCCAAGGCATGCCTCAGCTGAATAGATTAAGGAAGTAGGAGGATAGGACGCTGCAACTTCGTTGGTCGAATTCGGTTTGAGTTTGCGCGTGAGAATGTGCGCGCGTGTGTGTGTGAGCCATGTCATATCATCCCTCTGTGAGCTTGCCTGTGTATGAATGTGGTGTTTGAGTACATGCATGCGTGCGAGCGTGTACGTGTGTGAGCGTGTAAGTGTTTGCAATGTTTCTGTGTGCTTGAATCCGCGAATGTATGGGTATGAGGTGTGTGCATACGCATGCATGTGAGAGTGCGCACGCGCGCTTGCCTGCACGTGCAAGTGTTCATAATGTTTCTGTGTGCTTGCGGGCATGTGTGTATGGCTGTGGTGTGAGTATGTGCAAACTTGAGACTGTGCGCCAGTTAACATTGTGCCTGTCCTTGTATCTGTGTGTGTGTGTGTGTTTGTATATATTTGATTGTGCAGGGGGCTTAGTACAGCTCGAAGGCAATAACTAAATCCTCAAAGCCCCATAGCAGGGGTCATGACATGGCATATTGAGTGTTGTTGCTGCCTCGGAGAACGGTATTGTAGGGCCCTGGAGATTTCTCCAGAGCTGATGTTGGCCGAGGGTGTTTGACTGAACCGAATTCTGAAGCCAAATGGTCAGCAATTAGCATCAAGCCACGCCGATGTGTGAGCTGACTCTGCCAATAAAAACGCTGTCGTGCCTTCTGTGACTGTGCCAAGCAGCACACACCACAGGGGCAGGGCCAAACCGAGAGAAGTGAGAGAGAAGGAGGGAGACAATACAAAAAAAAACCTCAAATTAATATAGCAAATTCAGAATATCATGAAATATTTCCTTTTCACCGCTATTTTACGGCTGTAATTACGTTGGCATCGCTAACACAGCTCCTAATTGTCCTTCAGTGAAAGCACCTCTGAAGTGACATTTAACGAGAGAGCGTGGGGGGGGGGTGTCAGGCTGAAAGAGGGAAGACAGAGGCTGAAACACATTAATTCTGAAAATGTAACACAAAAATTTGGCCTTGAAAACTTTGGGAAATTTACCAAAAAAAATCTCCTTAACCCTGCCTGAGCGCATATATTGCTTTTCCATTGACATTATTTCCATTCTCTCAGCAATCCATCCCGCTAAGAGAGGCATTCCATATCTATATATTCATGTTTTTTCTCTCCGCAGGGCCTCTTTCTGGCAGAGTTTACACATCTCGAATGAAGAGTCACGTCTTGCGTTGCCAAACTTTGACGCCCCTCTCTCCATTGCTTCCATAATGACCTCATTTGAATCTAAAGCTTGTGTTTGAGCACATATCAGAGCGCTAACAATACACAGCTCTAGTGCAGTCACTCTGTGCCCGCATGTGTTACACTGTCCAGGCTAGCGCTCACTCACATGTGCTGCGAGGCATTGGGGAAGGCAGTGCTGTACTGGGGTGCTGAGTCCTCCGGGCCATGGGGGGCAGCATGGCTCAGGACCATCATGACGGGACGGTGGGGGTACATCTTTTTCGAGGCACGGAAGTAACTGATGCTGTCGTTGGTGATGATGTCAGTCAGGTAATCCTGCACAGGACATACAGCAGGGGGGGATACTGTTATCACAGAGATGAAAGTAATAGTAACACAAACGTGAATGTGGAGGACCTTGCTTGACATTCTCACAAGGGCCCGGACAGCAAATCCTCTTTAGAGTCAGCACTTTCCCAGGTCCGTGTTTCAGCTCAGATTGAACAAGAGGCCAAACAGGCCGCATCTGGAAATTAAATGCTTGCAACTGTGAAAGATGAACACTTCTCAGAAATGACACCAATCCTCTCCAGCAATGGAGCCAGGCAGGGATGGGAAGTAATCCTTCCATGGCCAGGTTGTGAACATATGCAAGAGAAATGTGTTTGGAAATGCTTCTTCTTCGAGAAACCAATCCTTATTTGTAGAAGGAACAGTTATCATTGCCCAGGTCTTGCAATAGTTAGCAAAAGCCAGAGAGACCAAATTGACGCCAGGTGCTGTTGATCTTTAAGGCAGTTAGGGTAAGAAAAAAAGGACATTGATTCTCAGATAGCACAGCACAAACGCACCTATGACACACAGGGGGTGGTCAAATCATCAGAAACACTGGCATAAATACCTGATTTGTCAATTTCAATTTTTTGTGGAGACTGATTAAGATATGGATCAATTAAATTCTGTGACTTTTTTTGAGCTATACTGATAGAGCTGTACAGTTAGACCAGTGGTTATTAGAAGCCATCTGACCACAAATCTTGTCTGTCCCTGACATAGCTCCATTTGCTCTTGCGGTTTGGCATATGCAATCACTTTTTGATAGTTTCTTTGCCAATTTAAATAATTTAGCTGTATTTGTGACCAACATGCCAACAATTCAGGCAACAGCTATTTGGCCCCTTCAGAATGGAGTCCGTATACTCATATCAGTTTGGAAACTAACCAAGCAAAGTGCTTCTGCTTAGAGTTCTATTGAGCAGATACAAGCTACTAATTATCATTCAAATTAATTGGAATTGCTGGCATAAATGCTTTTGTAATTTGGGGACTTCAAATCTAAAGCCAATTTTCCAGGGTGCTTCTGATATTTTGTCCATCCCTGCACATCACAAGCCAAGCCAGTAACACACACACACACACACACACACACACAGTATATGCTCACACATAAAACAGAAAGGCCTGAAGGACACTACAGATTGCATCCTGCGGACTTGGCCGGCTCAGGCCGGGCAGAAGTGATTGGCTCAGCTTCAGGAGCGAAAAATGAGACTGTGGCAATGTGCTCCACACGCCACCTGGGCCTCACACACAGGCAGGCCTCTTACAGCGAGAGCACAACACAGCGTAGCCCAAACTGGGAAATGAGCCTCAATGATTCATTAGCATTTCCTTTTCCTGTATCACCTCGCTCCAAAGCGTGAGATGAGATGTGTGATATATCTCAGTAACGACAGCCCTGCCAGCTAGTTCTGGCACACAAACAAGCTGCATTACACTGTCATCAGTTTCAGTTAGAACACAGAGGGGGGCCCCCCATGACAGCCTCAGAGCTGGGGGGCCCGGGAGCTCAAATGGAGGGTCTCAACCAGAGAGAAGCCGGAGGGATCGACCAGCTTGGAGCTGAGCTTTTCCTCAAATAGGAACCTTTTTTGGGGCTATGACATTATGCCAATTCCGCAATCTCAAATCACAAATCCTTTCAGGGACACGTAAACTTGAAAATTTCCTCTGTCTCCAGCCGGTACACTAAGCTCCGTCACAGCCGATAGGCTGGAACACATTCTCTCCGCATGCATTCCTGAGATTCAGTCTGTCCCGCAGACCCGCAGCCCAATGCATATATATTTGAGGCTCAGGGTGGGCAGCAAACCACATGCAAAACACGCCAATAACACGCACGTACACACACGCGCAATGTGATCTTGACAAACCACAAAAGCGGTGACAAGCGACAAACACGCACATACATAGCACTATATTAACCCTTAGAGCGCTGAATGCGGCTACTGTTGCTCAATGTTGTCAGATATCAAAATCAAAGCTGTTGAAAACCTCCCTGCGGGAGCTCTTTTAAACAAGTCACCACACGATAGGTTTTCAACAGCGCATCTCCAATCCCACCCAAATCTGGAATGCCCAATTGGTGAACTATGCACAAAGCTTGCTCGTTTGCAACCCCTTGTTGCCAATTCAGGAGAGTGAGGACAGTCCACGGCTCTCCTCCGAAGCAGGAGCCTGTCAGCCTCCGCTTCTTATACACTCATTGGTTGAATCTTCGAAAGTTCAGAACGAGGGCGAAGGATACCTGGACATGACCAAGCTTAGAGTCTTCCTGACGAGTGCCCATCTGGCCAACAGGAGGCACTTGAGCAACGAACAAAGCTGTTCATTTTATTTCCCATTTCCGACAGTCCCTTCCCAATTTGAAACCCAGTAGCACTATAGCCAATTGTGCGCTACTCTGAAAAAGCTGCCGACCACTGCCGATTAGTACGACCGCGGCTCGAACCCACGACGTGATAGTCACTTCTGCACTGCAACGCAGTGCCTTAACTGAGTGAGCTATCCGGCAGCTCATTTATTGATTAAAAAAAAAAATGTATTATTTCAACGCTTTAAGGGTTTACGAAACACATCAAGCAGCATCCACACATATAGCCAGGTGCTACATTTCAGACACTGAGTGATGGGGAAGCAGAGGGAGTGTGCTAACCTTGGAGTACTCAAAGCCGTGTTTCTCCCGAGCCCCGTTCCTGCACAGCGTGTAGTTGTAGAAGCGAGAGTTCTTCACCAGCCCCACCCACTCTCTCCATCCAGGAGGAACATACGAGCCGTTGTACTCATTCAGGTATTTCCCAAAGAAGGCTGCGACAGAGATGAGAGATATGGGCATTTTAGAAGGGCAATTTCAGAGCTGGTGGGTAATCTCCTCTTATAGATTCAATATAGAAGGTTGAACCCTCTGAGAAATAGTTTTGCCCTTATAAAAAAGAACTTTTTTCACCCCATAAAACCAACAGACCCATATATGGGTGCATAAAATGCAGCTGCTATAGTCAAGCCTATGGAGTTTCAGGCATATTTAAAATTCTAATGGAAATCCCAAGGTTTTTACCCATCCCAAATATGTCCTGTTAAATTACTGGAAAATGTGTAAAAAATGATGTTTAAGATCTAGATATTTCCCGTATGATGTAATGCTGTGGCCATAAAAACATGGCATCCTCGGTTTGACTACTTCTCTCAGAGTAAGTTTGATTTAACTTCAGTGAAGCACTTCAATCAGCAGATACTGAATATGAATGTGACATTGTCCTACAATATTAAAAAAAGTCTTTCCTGACCTGAAATGTATTTGGGGGAAAAACTTTTTAGAGGGTTATTTTAAATTTTAGAGGGTTAAGTTGCATGATCCGCAAGCTATTAATTGAATCTGTTTCTCCTCGCACCAGCCATCTCTCAGAACATGACTTTTCCTCCCTTTTTAGAGTATTACCGCAGTCTAGCAGTCTAGACCACAATCTTTAAGATACGGCAGATGACAGCTTCCGTTAACTGAAAATATAGATAACCTTAATCTGATCAACAAGCTTAATATCACTTATCGGGGATTAGCCAAAGGCAAAGTGCACAAATGATAGGGGAAATAAATCATCACAACACCGCTAAGCTGACTGAACTAGTTTTGTGCACTTTATGTGCAGGTGGCAGCAAACATAGTTGCCTCGTTACCCTCTTCCCTGAGACAGGGACACAATAGGTGGCATTAAAATGCCCACAGGGTTCACTCCACTAACAGCATACAGAGGGGGGATCACAGTGAGAGACAGCGAATGCTACGTCTTAATGATTCTGTTGTTCATGGTTAGCTGCCTCCGTGAGGCGTGCTACTGCTGAAATGGCTCCAGTTAGATTGTCTCCTGGAGGGTCAGTGGGTTATAATTAGATTTGTTACGGAGTACCTCAGCAGCCCTGCTGGTTATATACCCTCTTGTGACAGAGGGAATGAGAAAATAAACAGACTCTGTAAAGAATGGAAAACCTTTATTACACCTACAGCCTCCATCCTTAGCCTTTATAGGCAATACCACAGAGATATGAACCTCAGAAATGTTTTACAGAGATTCGGTTTGACCAATTTCTCTGCTGCTCTCAGTAATGATTGGGGCTGGCGTTTGGGTCACAGACAGTGGTTTCCGTGTGTGTTTGCACATACATCACAGCACTCTGTCGATCTTCTCTTAAATTTCTCCAATTCTCTTTACCACACACAGCTTAAGTATGGCTTTGTACCAGTGGCTGAGTAATCCATCAAGGAAAATTAACATGAAATTCTTTTCATATTTTCCATCGACCTCTCTGAAATTTGATCGCACAAATAGAGAGTCAAACAATGTCAATGCTTACACAGAATGATAGGCTTTCAGTGATTCACAACGGCTTAGAATAGAATCCAATAACATCAACAGGTTAAAAGCAGCTTACACAAAAGTAAATGTTAACAACAGTCAGGGGAAATAAGACCAAAAGAAAATATAAAGTTAATAAAAACATGACCAAGGACACAAACACCATTTAATTTCTTAAACAAACATCAAGGTGCCCTTGCTAAAGCCACAGGCAGGCTGTGGTCTGTCCAGAGCAGCAAAATCAACTGAGGGGAATAATTGGGGTTTTTTGGGAAGTGTGACGGATTCACAGGGGTGGTAATTATTTCTCCTGAGTTGCAGAGAAAACCAGGGCAAAGAAAAGCTCTACGGAGCATTTCCTGCGGGCAGCCAAAAAGGCTCACATATTGGAAAAAATGTGCCAACTAAAGTGTACAAAATGTCAACAAAGGGCGCTGTGGGAAATTATTTTTTATGACATCAAACACTCAGTTGGTAGGAGAAGGTATAATGAGAGCAGCTAATTAATATATAACTATGAAAACTATCCTTAGATTGTGAAACTAATTAAGAGAATAAATCTTACAATGTTGAGGAGGACTTGTTCTACAAGTAAATCTTTTATCTTGCTCAATTTTTCATCACACATAACTCCATGGTAGGGAAAGGAGGTGGTCAAATGGTGCACCAGCAAACTATTCAGGCTGCCCAGATAGTTGACCAGCGTTAAGTGTCCTGAACACAGCATACACCAGCTTAAAGCCCAATCACAAACATAACCCGTGTAACAAAAAATTCTAATTTGTTTATTCACACAAAGGGGAAAAATGGCCGCTCCAGCCTGCAGTGACGCGCTTGACACTTCCCCACAGGAGTCGACAATTTACTCACCACAAATATTCACGAATCACAACTATTGGTATTTGCCAGAAACTTTTTTTGTCACGCTCACCACAGGAACAAACAGGGGCTTACTGAAAGCATACAAAATTAGAGCCGGTATAATTACATGCTGAGTAGCGTAAGTAACCAGGCCTTTCAGGTGGTATTAGCAAGCAGGTCGAGAGACGGCACGACAGGGACTGCGGGACTGACCTGTGCGGTAGCCAGTACTGTTGAGGTAGACGCTGAACGTGCGGGGCTCGTGCTGAGCCTGCCAGGACGGAGACGAGCAGTTCTCGTTGTTGGTGTAGGTGTTGTGGTTGTGCACGTACTTCCCTGTCAGCATGGAGGAGCGTGACGGGCAGCACATGGGCGTGGTCACGAAGGCGTTGGAGAAGAGGGTGCCGCCCTGCTCCATGATGCGCCGGGTCTTGTTCATGGCCTGCATGGACCCTGAGGAGGAGGAAGGCAGAGGGGTCAGCTCGAAGACATGAACAGGCCACACCCACACACTGCAATCCCAGATGGAGTAGCAAACTCAAATGATTTTTGGAAGCCTATTACCTCAAAAACTTATGTTAGCAAACTTAATTGCATTGTGTGGATGGTACTTAAAGAAAATCAGGTAAAAGTTATTCTTACCATGTTTTTAAGTGCAGCAAACACAAGGTCACTAAGTTGAGGTCATCAGTTTCCGTGAAAAATTTGAGTTTGCCACACTCTCTGGGTTTACACTGCTCACATCTCTATATCAAAAATGCATACTTTGTATATTTGGCTAATTGTGTCAGGTGACAAATTCAGATCGCACTGACAGGATTTCACTGGCAGAAAGAGAGGATATTGACTGACAGAGGCTCCAGTTCATTCACTCTGTACAAAGATATATCTCAGCCACAAACACGAAAGCTCCCCATGCTGGGTGACTGACAGCCTGCGCGAGATACAGAGCGCGTAGGAGAATAAAGGACCCGGTTGAGAGGAGAACCTGCAAGAGCTTGTATGAGTCTGGCAAGGCCTTGCACACCTCATTTGGCTTAACGCTTCCCGCTGCGTAACAACATTACAGAGGTCAATTAATCCCGTCTTCTCAAATGAAACTGAGGCAGCAACAGTGCCTTCTCCTAATGCAGCCGACATCGGACCAGAGAGTGACTCACTCCAGTGGCGATCACTTAGCCCCTCACAAGGGACAATTTTTTTTTAACATATTCTTTTACCTCTCCTACTGTTGATTCCAGGCCTTCTGGAAAGAGAGCAATAGTTGTGCCCTTGCAACCACTCAGCCTGGAGGAGGGGGAAGTGGGGGGAGGGGGGGGGGGCGGCAGTGGGGCTCAATTTTAAAATGCTGCCCTACACGCCTCTCCCACCCCTTACTCCCGTGGAGAGAGACAAATTCTAACAACAGGCTGGCAAGAAGCGGAGTTCCACGGAGCCTGGCACAGCCTGACCTTTTCCAAATGCATTCCCTCAATTTTTTGCAACCGCGAGAAAAAGGTCAAAACTAAGGGCCTGGATTCAAAGACATGTTCAAACAGAACAACATGAACTCCTGACAGGCGAAGCGAAAAGGCGAGTACGTGAGCCCATTTCAGATACAACGCCCTCACAGCTCAGACACAGCTCCATTCAGCTTAACACAATGCCTCTGTAAATTAAGTGCAACACGATAATTGTTCAAGATGAGGAAAGACCTTCAAGAATTCTCCATCACTCCACCAGGAAATAAATGTTCAAAATATATTTGGTTACACTGTAAATATATGATCAAAAAGCTCTTTGAAAAATAAGTGTTTTTTTATGGAATTCAGCGTTAACATTTAGTGGATAAGCAACAAGATTGCAATCATTTTCTCTTGGCTGGACCTGTCATCTTTTAAATTCAAAAAGGAGGTGCGTGGCTCAAAACATGCCTTATTTTTCCAGGAGAATACTCGGCCTTACTGGAGATAATTTATACTTTTTAAATATTCAAAGCCATCCTTGTCAGATAAACATATGCAGGCAGACAAATCAGCATCTATGTAGTCGATTCCTCCTTTTATTTTAGTAGCGGAGAAATAGGTTCTCTTTTATAATGAACAGTAATACATTTCTGAGAAATGGCAAACTAAAAATAAAGACAAGAAGTGTGAGATGTGGCAGGATGGAATGAATGTATGGTACACTGTATATTTTACTTCTGACTGTACTCCACCGGGCACAGAGATGCTGCTTGCAATACACACGCACACGTATAAGCACACAGCATAGACAGTGAGAGCAGCAGGAGTTTAAGAAAACAGAGCTTGGGAAACTGAGGACAGTTGCCAAATCCCAGCCTCTTCCTTTGAGTTCCATAAAATCATTGTGGTCGAGGGAACAGATGTCAGATCATAAATTCACTGCTTTCAAGGGTGTGCCAATTGGTGAAGGACAAATTCCATCTGGAAAACTTCAGTCAAAGCAAAATAGCCGCACGGAGCAAACAGAAAGGTTTAACAAAACTTAGACCAGCCCACTGTTTTACGTGAACAAGGGCATTGATCGTTCACTCAATGCAAACTGTAGAGGGAGAGAGTACATTTACCCAATTACTGCCGTCACAGTTCCTTGTGTGGAGTGGTAAATTAAGTGTGTATGCTTAACAAGAGCATGATGCTTTTGAAAACTACTTTTTGTGTCAAATTGTTACAGGAATTTATAAAAATCCTAAAGTTAATAAATAATGCAGTCCATAACATATTTAAATTTATTTTCAATCAATTTCAATGTCTGGGTTTGGTCAATTGTTTAAGACCCAAATTGATTCCTGCCACTTAAACACAAAGCTCTTGTAGCTTTTTGCGGCTCCTCTTGAGAAGAGTGGAGTCGGCATAGTCCAAGTGTTTTTTTCCCCCTGTCGTAATCTGAATTCCCTTTGAAAACCTGTAAGACTATAAAAAAGATGGAAAATAGGGGAGCGTTCACAGGAAATCCAGAGGATGTATTTGTAGCATAATGACTGTTGACACACCAGAAGGATCTTATTCTGAAAAGGCGTCAGAAAAGTGGCTGGCTCGCGTCTCTGATAATCGGAGCTGTGTAAGTGACTGACAATAATTTCTCTGTCTGAGGGCTTGAAAGAGTTAGTGCCAGTATTAAACTGCGCCGCTACAAAGATTCTTGGTGCTGGCTCTGTCAGTCATGAGCAAGACAAAAGCTGAACAAATGTAGTCTGCGTGCCGACATATTTCAATGGAAGCTGTCTGCAGATATGGCCATTCTCATATTCAAAAATAGGATGCGGCATGTCTGAAAATGTCTCCAACTTCAATTAGCGCACAGACAGCAGCACACGCTCAGATGTGTGGTATGTCTGGCATCCTCTGAGACCCTGAGGAGGTACCGACTCCAGACGACCATGTAAACAAAGCCAATATAATTCAGCCACCGGCCAGGTAACTCCTGCCCAGCCACTTCAGCCTCGGCCAGTTAATTAGCTGAAAAGGTTTCCCTCGTCAATGCCAGGCACACCCTCGAGGACGACAGTAGCCAAAATATCAGCAGATAATCATAGCGAGAGAATGTGTGGACGAGAGAGAGGCATGTAAATGATTCCCCGAAATTCAAGAAAGGAGTAATGACCTCCCTCCCCCTCCCTCAAAAAAAATATTCATGGTGTTTAAAAGTACAGGCCCTCCATAATTGTGCCCTCCATCTGGGCTGCAGTGGCAGGTTAAACGCTGTGGCGTTAACAAGAGATCGTCTGCGCTCACCGAGCTCCAGATCCTGGTCATCGGTGAGGATGAGGATGATGTTCGGGCGAATATTGCGGCGGTCTCTCTGGAAACGGGCCTTCAGGCGCTGGCTGTTCAGGAAGATGGAGCCGTGGGCGAGAGAGATGACGCCCAGCAGCAGGAAGAGGACCGAGGATAGGCCCCGCCCCGCCATGGCAGACCGAACCCTGCTTTCACTGGCTCACGCTGTGGTTACCCCTCTCTCACTGCTCCTGCCAACAAGACAAATGGAGACAAGGGTCAATCAAGCACACACGCGTACACGGCAACTCAACAATGCTCACATGCTGTGGTGTAATGGCAGGTATAAGCAGGAATACACACTATATCCACCTCGTTTTCGGTCGATGTACAGTATAATCACCAATCAGCCAAAAAGCCATTGAAAAACACCAGAGAGTGTACCCACTATCTCCTTAATGGTCTACCCACCCACCTGATAGAGTATACCGAGTTACCTAGGGACCACTAAACCACTGCTCACATGGATACCAGTGCAGCATCATGAAGAACATTAGCACCAAAATTATCCAAATACTCTCCAGCCACACAGCTCTGTGTGATGACTACAGTAGAATGAATCAGAGGGAACATGCAGTGCTCATTATACGGCATGCACTGCATTAGACATGAGAATATATCAGTCCTGAGAGTAATGAGGAAAATACCCCTAAGTGCCCGCTTGGATGTCACTGCTATCAGAAAGCACACCGGGGTTCAAACTGTCAGTGACATACGGGGGGCCCTGCTCTGTGCTGTTTAATTGGGTGGAGGACTGTGGTTAGTATGTTGCAGTGCAGCAATGTGTCAGTTCAGAGGCCCCCCTCACACCAGTAACATCTGCCCCGCTAGAGTGCAAGCTGGTTCAGTAACGCATCAGGGAATTAGCACCGCATGCGAACAGCGCTAATGAGCCCCTCTCTTTCACCCATCCTCATGTGTCTGACTGTCTGCTCACCCCCCCTTGTGGAGGGAGGGCGATTACACCTCCTGAGTGCAACTGAACATTTGTTTCTGTGCCCTCTTTCTTCTCTTTTCTACAGACAACGCACAAGTCCTCGCACACACTCATGCACTCAGACACACATATACGCAGAGACTGACACCATACACACACAGATGCCCTTGTATACACAGACAACGAGTACGGACATAACTATCACAGCCCCACAGGAAAATCAGCATATCAAACTTAGCTCCGGTCATAGCTGTAACGACTTTAAAAGCTTCCCCAGGCCCCAAATTGATTATGATATTCTTTATTTATATGCTGGAAGTAAACTCACTCGGTGATACCGAGGCCCACGGCACAGGGACGAATGCGAAAATCGGACATGAGTGGTCCAGCTGCCTCTCTGGCGGAACATAACAGCAGTGGTATTACTCAGCGTGTCGTGGGGGGGGTCTCAGAGACCAGAGCTAGAGACTGGCAGATGCAGCTGGCTGGCCGGCTGCACAAAAAGGCAGCCACATAAACAAAACGTTATATGCGCACCAGTCATTTATCAGCCATTAATAATACATTAGGGGCAGTATCCTTTTCATTCTTGCATGTAATAGTCTGCCGCGCACAAACACATGGGGACCAGCCGGAGGCTGAATGGAGCTGGGGGGGGGGGCGAGGCGAGAAACGCCATTGGACGCAGCGAGCAGGTGGAGATAATGGAGAGAGTGTGAAAGTGGGGAAAATGACAGGACGAAGGAAAGAATGTTTAAAACGTGTAAAGCACTGCCTGAACTGAAGGACATTTACCAAGTACATGTTATGATGGGCGAAGTGAGTAACAGCAGTCCTGATTGCGGTTCCTAGAACCTGGCAGCGATAGGATCTTGAAAGGATTAAGGGTGCCATTTGTGTCAGAGATGATTCAACTGAACTAACCCCGCTGTATTGCTTTTCATGATGGTATTTGGCTTGTTTAGCTTTTACTTACAGTAAAAAATGAGTGCTTTATCCTACTGAGCACAAAGCCAGACCACTGTCTTTCGGGCAGGATTTAAAGAGCGCGCTCAGTTCACCGAGTTCACAGAATGCTGACAGCTGCACTTACTTCTCATTTTGTTCTCAGAGTAAAATATATAAATTCAACCTTAGAGTTTAATTATATCCTCCTATAAAGAGCGGTGTAAGGTAAAAAGTAATGTTGAAAGCCCTAAAGTGTGTGGAGTGATATTCCTCAGTGCCTACTGCCAATGTATGGTGCATTTATAAAGAAAATTATATCATTTTGAACAGAGCACGCCTGTCCATAGCTGCAGTGAAAAATCTATTCATTTCAAGAATCTTCTTAATTCCGAGACTCAATCTTGAATAGCTTATCATAACTTTATCACAAAGAGTGCGTGAGTAAGTACATGAAAAAAAATCCAAAAAGAAGTTTGCTTGAGGAAAAAAAAGAAACAAAATACTAAAAAAAAAAAAAATGAACGACACTAAAAATTCCAACAAGCCCGCGGGACAAGAAAATCTGATTTATGCCACCACTAACCATGTACTGTATGACACCTACCAGTGATACAATTCAATTATACAGCAAAGCATTGCCTACAAAATGATGAGCCTCCACTCAACCAAGCCTGGGCTTCAAGCTTCCATTGCATTACAGCATTTGACAGCCCTTCCTCCACATAGTTTTGTCACAGGAATAAGATTCCAGGAGCTGGAAAATTTATTCATACATGCAAATTCCACTGAATCCATCAGTCAATTTATCTGTCAGACACAGAAGTAATTATTCCCAGTTTTTGCGCAGGCCGCAGTGACCCCGTCTTTGTCTATGAATAGGATGGCACTGGCAGACTTGACTGCTGAAGTTTGCAGGCCATTGTAGCTACACATCAAAGAATCCCAGATGAGTGCCTCGGCATTTCAAACAACCAAATATCACCTGCATTACAGGCTCCTGGGGGAGCTCAGATACGGCTTCGCGCCTATTTACAGATGAGACCTATGTGATGCCCTCCTAGCGTAAAGAAGAATCTTCCACAACATTGATGCAGCGGTTTCACAAGAAATTCCTGTATGTTTAAAGCAAATACTCGACGCAGTACTCAGCAAATTGAAAAGTTAACATGCCCTGCAGTCTTGGTGCCTTCTGTAATTTCATTCTAAAGCAGAAAGTATGAGTTGGTGAAGTGGGCCAGCCCTCAGATCTCGGGATGACGGCACTGACAGACACTCCGCAACTTTCTAAACTGATCACGCTCCTTTTAAATGTCTTGACACGGTAAGATAAGGCGGCTAAACAATTCTGCCGCCGTGTGAAAGGAAATTGGAGGTGGTAGCTCTTCTTCTGGCCTCAGGGCTGGCAGTGCGGTCGCAGGTTACCCTCGTTTTGGATCGCTCAGCTGTAACTGAGGAGCAGGAAGGTGATGCGGAGCAGTGACACCACGGCTATGCATTAGTGTCTTTGTCACTGGTCTCCCAGGACCAAGGCAAGCAGCATGAGCAGGAGCTATCCATCCCTACTCAAATATTACATTAGCTGAGCTTGGGATGGGACAGACTCCATTACTCTGTTTCTAGTAAGCTCAAACAAATTTTACAAAAAAAAAAAAAAGATGGTGAGAAGTGATTGAAAGAAGACACCATGAAATCTTGAAATCTCAGTCTTAAGGTCAATTCCAAGTGGAACAGCCATTGAGCCACTCAGAAACTAACCTTATGCACAAATTCAAATTACACATCGCCAGAAGGACTAAGGACTAGCAATGCAATTGTTTCACATCAATTGTTTTTGTATGTTCCAAGCTGCTGTTTTGCTTTTTTAAACTGGCAATTTACGACAAGTAAAATCACAAAAGGAGTACAATTAGAGGCTACATAAATGAAACTGCGTCAATTTGGCTAAAATGAAAATTCACACCAAATTCAACACAAAATGATCAAACAGTATTCCACAGAAAACAGTAGATCTTTCTGGCTTTTAATCTGGATTTCTCCAAGCCAAAATGTCCATCACATTCATGTGACAGTGTGACGGAGGGGACTTTGCTAATAAGGCGCTTAAGCTTCCCTCCTTTTGTTGTTCGCACAGCGGTATATAATAGGTTGTCTCACCCAGGCAATTAAATTACATCCCTATTTTAAATTGCAAAATGGGGATGTCATTTGGTGAACTGTTATTTTTGTACAACAGTCTTAAGCACCAAAACCCTTGCTACCCTTTGATTTCTACACAATCTGCATAAAGCTACTGGTAAGCAGCAAGGCGCCCTGCCGCGCGCGTTTACAAAAGACCAGCAAGGAAAACAAAACAGCACACAATGATCCTTCACAGCCGCGGGTGCAGCATTACAGGCTTGTTAAGTCCTCTCAGTGACTACTGCCAGTCTCTTACGTTTCTTCTGAGTGGGTTGGAAATGAAAGCATCATCCCAACTACATCTCCAGCTATTCTTCCACCCAGGGTCATGCAAAATTAATAAGCCCACTATTAAATTGGTTATTATTACTTTTTTTAACCAGCTTTCCTATTTTTGTAAGACCTTTCCAGATTCCAATACTTCCACTAAATATGCTACTCAAAAAAGGAATGCAAGTTAGTGTTTTCAACAGAATTTATAGTCAAACACATAATGTATGTGTGCAAGATATTTCATACAAGGCATGGATTCCTCTGGATATATTTGGGCTTTCAAAGAGAATAAAATAATGTACTGACAAATGGAATGAAAACAACCATCGGAAACATCTCATGACATATACTTGTTTAAAAAAAAAAACAATATTAAGGACAGTATAATAATTTAGATGTTAATAAATGTTATTTAGATGTCTTAATAAATGTTTGCAAAAGCAAAAAAATAAATAAAATAAGATAAATCTGGACAGAAGTTGCTTTGTAGGCTACTAGCAGAAATTTCTTCTGTCTCAATTTTTCACTAATCTAAAATGGCAAGGACTGTAGCTTTCAAAATGCTTTTACACTTTTAATGGCAAACTTCTCCATCAAGGTATTCCACTAACAACAGAAAATAGACAAATTCCATGCATAAAAGTGGCAGGCTTTTCAAACACATAGCCAACTAATTAAAATGCCTAAATGAACCACATTTCAAGCGTACTATCTGACTCATCTACAATTAAATGGTTCCTACTTTCCACTGCTAAATTATTTGTGTATTAACAGCTTCAGTAATTATACTTATACAGTATATAGTAAAAATACTTATATAGTAAAAATTTAATAACATTTTACAATCATTTAGCTTCACTGTATTAAAATTCCTCAACAGTCAGCCGAAATTTTTGATTAAAATATAAATGTACAAATGACATTAAACACAGGTAAGTATGAAATATTTATAAGATATGCAAGAAGTGAATCGAACACGCAGTCGGTGAACCACATAAAATCATTTCTACCTGGAACTTACATCTCGCCACATAATGCCTCTTGATTCCACATAAGGTCGATAGACAAATATACACAAACTGCGCTAAAATAAACAATGGCAACAACAATAATAAAAAAAAAAACCATCATTATAATAATTTGAAAAAGTAAAACTAGGAGGATAAATTGAAAATAATCATAGCCTACAGAGTCAATTCAATAATATTTACTGGAACATGAATGCTGTCTATCATCCATATAGGACACGGGTAAAATTGACCTACACATATTTGACCGAGGATTTACAGCCTGCAATCGTAAATCAATGCGCTATCGGAGGGCAGTATATTCTGCTACAGGATAATGGCAGCGTGTGTGTAAAGGCAGCGGATCGCGGACTCGAGACGGGGTCGGCAAGGACAGAGAGCCGATCTGTGCCGCGAGGCTGCAGGCTGCGCACTTCAGCTCGTTCCCCGTCCCTCCCTCCCAGTCACCGACTACAGCAGAACTCCCATGATTTCACGCAAGAGAAGCTTTTGTCCGGAATACAATATAAGGCAGCCCGGAGCGTTGGAACCAGCCAATTTAAAACTGCTGCGAGCCGTTACTCCACAAGTCCCTCAGTCAAATAAGGCTTCGATAAGTTTTCAGACTCAGTTGAAGAGGCGGAAAATCGAGAAACTTAATCAACCTAATGCCTAAAAATACTGTGAATTGTAAAAAATATATAAACGCAAAAGAAAAAAAAAAGCGACAATCATTATTAATTCTTGAAAATAGCCTGAGAGATCCAGCTGTGTATAAGGCTGAACGACAGTGACTCTAAAGTACAGCCCCTCGCTCTCTCATGAGCCGTACCTCATTGTAGTGATGCTCGGGTCGCTCCTGACGCTTTCTCTCAGGAAGGGCTCAGCACGGACAGGAGCAGGAAATCATCCAGATCAGCTATAGCTGCATCGCAGGGATATCCTAGATCATTGAGTGATTGCGACGGTGTCCTTCCACTAGTCGCTCCTCTCTCTGCATCGCTCTCCTTCTGCCCGTCTCGCTGTATCCATGCTCCCCCTCCCTCGATTCTCTCTCTCTCTCTCTCCTCTCTTTTTCTCTCTCCCTGCCCCTTCTCCCTTCCACAGCTGCGTTCTCTTTGCTTTAATTTCTCCTCCTCACTTGTAAGGCATCCAATCTCGAAGGATTGATGTGCTCTAACCTTGAGGTCTGCTGTTTTCAATTTACTGGCCTAATGTCTTCCCTCTCCGCACCAAGCCCCAACTCCCCACCCGCCCCTCCACCCACGTCACCCCAAGCCGAACTGAGTCTGCTGCCAGTCCAGCAGGCAATAGTCCAGGCAGACATTTCAAAACAAGGGTTAAAGAGAAACACAGCCAGAGAGCCAAAGCCACTAGTATTGTGCGGCGGGACAGGGACAATCCATTCCATAGAAACGAAGAAACGGAATTAATCAACATCACACACTCTGCTTCATCATTAATACTGCCAGTCTCCAATTACACCACATATTCAGCGCTGAACAATATAATAATTTTGCAAGCCTAATGCAGATATAAAATTAAAGCTCATTATAAAAAAAGTGATTAAAGATCCATACCTATTAGTAATTACATGAATTGATGTTAATTCAAATTAGATTGAAATTAACCACATATCTTCCCTTAGTCCAGAAAATTGCCATGTTCTTGAAAAATATTTTAATGCACATTTACAAAAAAAAGAAATAATAATTTTGGAGACAATTTATTCAAAATAATTAATGTATTTAAAACCTCTCAATGTAGATTGTTCTTTGATTCTTCTCAACTCTATCCTGGCCATCTGAATAAATTGGTATTTTTTCATGACGATGAAAGAAGAAAACACAGGTCAAAGGTACCAAATCTAATGATTTCTGTCCAATAACTAGCACCAATCGCTGGAAATAAGGCACCCATAATTATTCAAACAAATCCATCCAGTACACAGACAAAAACAAGACCTCTGACCCCCCAAAACAAAACAAGAACAACCACAGTCTAGACATCATCGGGGGGGGGGGGGGGTATAAATTCACTGCAAGAAGTTTTAACAAGTGACTGCTTATTTCATAGGACTACATATTTAATGACAAAAATTTTAAATTGACCATCCGATCTTTTTAATTAACTTTGCGCCTTTGCTTTTCTTATCACAACACATTCAGCATTGTGACCAAGAGAGAGATTGTGATAGAAAGAGAGAGAAGGAGAGGGAGAGAGAGAGGGAAAGTGAGAGAGAGAGAAAGAGAGGGGGAGTGAGGGAAAGTGAGAGAGTGAGAGAGAGAGAGAGGAAGTGAGAGAGTGAGGGAAGAGGGAAAGACAGAGAGGAAGAGATATGTCAGGAAAGGCAGAGGCCTCAGGATGGAACATGGAATGCTAATGCAGGATACCTGACTGCAGCAGCCGGTCAATAATCCCAGGATGAATCATTTGCAACGCCGGTGGATAGATTAACATGTAAATTTCCATTACTTTGCTGGAATGGCCTGCACTTGCAAAGATTAATGCGTGTATAATTGAGTGTTTAAATGATGGATGTGTTCTACGCTCAACACGGGCCTGGATCTATACGGAGCAATGTGGGTTTAATGAACCTTTGGTGGCCCAATGTGCGTTTGGAGCAGGAAAGCCATTGGTTTGATTGATAAAGTGCCATTTTGAAGCAGTCTCCTCCTCGCAGAGAAGCTCATTTGTCCAGACCTTTAAGGTGGTTTATAGCACCAGGCATAGGAATAAAGACACGGCGAGGGCCCTTTTTAACACGAAGGGGCTTGAGCAATTGCTAACCATGCGGTTTTAAAGTTGGCCTTGTTGAATTGAGCAAAGGGACGAACATCATTTCAGTAGCAGTACTGAGAACACAGTTTCCATGGGAGGAGATAATGAAAGTTGAGAACTTGGATCTGTTTCTGTACTCCATACAGTCAGATGACAAATTAAATAAATTAAAAAAAAATTAGCGAATGCTTATGGTCATTTTCCTGATATATTTTGGGTCTTGTCCCCATAAAGGTAGAAGGGTCACTGCAAATCAGTGAAAAGGTGCTCTGAGTGATCATCTTTACACCCTGTTATGACAAATTCCAACTATGATATGAACGGTCACTTCCAAGATGACAATGATCCAAGCCTCAGAGGGCGCAAGAGGTCACAGAATGGTTTGCTGAGTATTAAAATGATCCTAAATGCTACTGCCTTCACAGCCACAAGATCTGTTGCCAGCATAAATCAAATGGGAGATCTTTATAACAACTTGTTGGACAGCACTCGCTATCACCATCACACCAAATGCTCATGGCAGAAAGGTACTCCATCCCTCCAGTAAAGCTTTACACTGGTAGACTGTAGGACAAGGCGCGTTGAAGCTGATCTGGCAGCATGTGAAGGCCCAGCACCTTACCAAAACCGTTTCTGATGATTTTATCCATTAATTTGTCACACATCTGTATATCGTAGTAGAAAAAGAATTCACGTGTTGAATATATATATAGACCTGTATGCACATGAGTACATCAAAATGTACATTTTAAAGATATGTACTATACATAGGCCAAGCAAAGACAGGAAAAATACATGCACAAATACTTGCATCTTTATCATACTGCAAATACAGCACTGTCAACAATGTCACAATTACATTACATTACCATATCTGCAATTTCTCACTTTATTAAGAATCCATTCAACAAAGATTATTTTTCCCTAAAGCCAAACTGAACACCACAGTTCCCCACAGTGCTCCATTATTAAAATAACAGCCCATAGGGCACGTGATATATAAATCAATGTGGCGGTAATTACTGAGGCAAAGAGGTAAATTGGATACAGAAACTAACCATTCTCAGTTTTCCCTGAATTTGAATATAGCCAATAAGGCTCTTGTACAGCGTGTTAGGATTCCGAACAGGAATCCTGCCAGTTGTCCCCTTGAGCAAGATGTATTGCTTAATTCAGTCCAGTTTAAGCCCAGCCATGTAAATGGGTTACAATATGTGACAGGTGCAAAGATGATTGCTAAGCAATAAGTAAGGCACCATAAGCTGTGAAGGGATTAAATGTAATCCCGATCTCTGGTGTAATGAACTGTAATGGTATATACTGGAGAGTATGCCGCCTCAGCCTCACTCACAGGTATCATCTGATCCAGTTACCATGTGGATTCTTTCCCTTATACAAATTTGCATGACAGAAATATTATGCACAGTATTGTATGTGGCAATCGGTTTCACAAAAATTATACAAGAAATAACCTTCCTGAGGCAACATGCTGCTCCAATGCACATTTCAGAAATACAGTAAATAGATTTCAATTAAAATGTAAAAATACATGGTGCCTAAAAATATTCTAAACAGGGCAGCACTGAAATCGCAGCAGGTTAGCCATCAAGGGTAATCTAGTTTGTTGAAATGCAATCATTTTATCTGAATTGGGAGCTGTACAAGGAAGACCAAAGTAATTTTATAAAAGCCTGGCCATGAAAATCAACACTGTGGCAATATGAAGCATGTGACTTCTTCATATTTATGCTTTTTACATGTTATTGACATAGAACTGATAATACTTATTGGGTTGATTTAAGAACAATCATCTGCTCACACAAACACAGAGCAATTACATATATCTGGCTTAAAAACGTTGCACATATATTCCTGAATTTTTTTTTTCCTGTTCACAAGAAAGAAAGTGGAGCAAATAACTGAATCCTCCTTCAGCAAAATAGTTGAAGAAATGATAAATAATCACAGTTGGTGGACAAATAATCAGAAACTCCACCATAAATACCAGCACTGTGAAGCCGTTATTGTTGAGGCTGATTCAGATATAGATTGAAATAATTCCGGGCAGACTTTTAGAGTAATGGTTTTGTGGATATGGGCTAATTTCCTACCAGGGTCTATTTGTCCCTTTCCAAAGGTTCTAGCAAGTTTTTATTTATTTATTTATTTATTTTTTTGCTGTTTTACTTTCACTGCATGCCATATAATGTCACAATTTTTGATGTGCATTTCCTCTTACCACACAAAATAATTTAGCTGTTTTTGACTGACCCACCTGCACTTGGGCACCAACTACAACCCCAATTCCAAAATAGTTGGGACAAAGTGTAAATTGTGAATAAAATCAAAATGCAATGACTTTCAAATCACACCAGCTAGTATTTTATTCACAATAGAACAGAGATAACATAGCAAGTGTTGAAACTGAGAAATTTTACAATTTTGTCCACAAAATGAGCTCATTTGAAATTTGATGGCAGCTACAGGTCTAAAAAAAGTTGGGACAGGGGCCTGTTTGCCATGGTGTAGTATCTCCTCTTCTTTTTAACACAGAGTGGAGGTGTCTGGGCTTTGAGGAGACAGACTCTTCTACTATAAAGCCATGCTGTTGTCATTGCTGCAGTATGTGGTTTTGTTATGATTCTGCCTGTCTGCCATGTCCCTGATCTGCTTTGCCATGTCCCTGATCTGTTTTCCATGTTTTTATTTTCGGTCTGATTTGGATTTGGATCTTTGCTTTGTCTGACCATGCCTTGGATTATGTATTGTGATTTAGTTACTTAGATTTGTTCATGTATTGTCTAGTTTAGTTTTTCCATGTTTTGTACTTTGCCATATTCCATTCCTGCAGTTATATTCCGGTCCATGTTTTTGTTTTTGCCATGCATTGCACTTTGTCTCCCCCTGTCCCTTCTGTCCCCTCTGTCATGTGATTGCTCACAGCCCCAGTACTGCGTGCCACACTTTCGGGTGATTTAATGGTTTCTGGATTTCAACCATTCCTTCCCATCTCGTTTACTTCCATCACCTTGCTTTTCTATTTTACTAAACCCATACTAACAGTTTGTTGTTTTTGATTAAGTTACTAACCTTAACTAACATTGTATATCATACTAACTTACTAACGAGCACTAGGAATTGTATAGCTGCACTCTACTAGTTGATTAATGATCTCTCAGCACTCGCCCTGTTCTAGTCTCCGCCTCTTGTCTTCACTCAATTTACTTTGCTGTGCTTCTAGCAGATTCTCTGCACCTGTCTTATCACTGTTCTGCCACTCACTCTGTGCACTTAGAAATCCCCAACTGGATCTGTTTGTTCTGTCTACAGGCTGTCTCTTGATCCCTGTCCGCTTTTGGCTTATGCCTATTTTATGTGATTAGGTTCTCTCTCTTGTTCCTCCCTTTGTAATTAGTATCATTTCCTGCACCTGGGTTCTGTGTAGCATGTGACTTCCCGAGAATGTATATTAGGAGTCTTTTCACAGTACTTCCATTGCTTGGTTGTTGTGACTGGTTCCTGAGCGTATCATCACAGGTTTTGCATTGTCCTGCTGAAATGCAAGGCCTTCTCTGGAATAGATGTCTTCTGGAGGGGAGCATATGTTGCTCTAAAACCTTTATATACCTTTCAGCATTCATGGTGCTTTTTAAAACATGCAAGTGTCCTACACCATATGCACTAATGCATCCCCATACCATCAGAGATGCTGGCTTTTGAGCTGAACGCTGATAACAGGAGGGGTGGTCTTTCTCCTGTTTAGCCCGGAGGACACAGCGCCCATGATTTCCAACAAGAATATCAAATTTGTACTTGTCTGACCACAGGATACTTTGGTACAGTCCATTTTAAATGAGCCTTGGCCCACAGATCACAGCGGCGCTTCTGGATCATGTTCAACAATGCCTTCCTTTTTGCATGACACAGTTTTAGGTGGCATCTGTGGATGACACAGCGGACTGTGTTTATAGACAGTGGTTTCTTGAAGTATTCCAGGGTCCATTTAGTAATGTCAATGACAGAATCATGCCGGTGAGTGATGCAGTGGCGTCTGAGGGCCCGAAGACCACAGGCATCCAGTAAAGGTCTTCGGCCTTGTCCCTCACGCACAGATTTTTCCAGTTTCTCAATCTTTTGATGTTATACACTGTTGATAATGAGACCTTCAAAGCCTTTGCAATTTGACCTTGAGGAACATTGTTTTTAAAGTATTCCACAATTTTTTTTATGCAAACCTTCACAGGTTGGAGAGCCCCTGGCCATCTTTACCTCTGAGAGACCCAGCCTCTCTAAGGCATCTCTTTTATTGCCAATCATGTTACACACCAGATGCCAGTTAACTTAATTACTTGCTAAATGTTCTTTCAGCTGATTCTTATATATTAATTGCTTTTTCAGCCCTTTTTTGGACAGCCCTGTGTCCAAACTTCTTTGAGACCTGTTGCAGCCAGTTTGTTTCAGCATTTGAAATGTTATCCATGTTCTGTGGTAAATAACATATTGGCTCATGTGATCTGAAAGTCATTGCATTTTGATTTTATTCAAAATTTGCACTTGGTCCCAACTATTTCGGAATCGGGGTTGTATTTGGCCCCAGTAGTACTGGTTATATCTCCTTAAATCAGACACACACTGTGAATCAGCATTCATAATAGGAATGACCTTTGCAGATACTTCTGACAATGTGGATCAGAAACTTCAAAATTAAAGCCATTTTTGAAGGGTGCTTCCTATATTTTGTCCGTCACATTCATATTTCAGTCCGACACTGCTCCTTTTCCAAGTCACATCTGTGGTTCTTTTCCCAAATGCACAGTAATAAATTCCTTGAGCTATATTTCATTAAATAAGTATCTTTTATCAGAACATTTGTCAACCTATGTAATTAATACTAGGCATTAAGGACACACTTGTAATTATAAAAATAATCACAGGATGATGTGGCCTTTGGCTCACAAGGACATTAGCCTTTTGTAGACGATAAATCACCAATTTTCCCCAGTGGTTCATTACACAGCGTCCAAAATCCAAAAGAAAAAAAAAGCCTCAGCTCAAATTAATGCAGATTTTAATAACCTCAGAACCACTATTTTGTCAAAGGAATATAAACCAGCACTCAAAAAGGAAGGATTTTGTGATCTTCATTTATGTTATTCTTTTTCCACGACCAAACAGATTCTTGTGCTGAATGGATAAATTCAGAATTCTTTTGTGAGTGAGTTTGTGCGAGTGCTATCTGATAATGAAAAAAAGATGAAAAGAAATTGGTAACATCTGTAATTTAAAAACATATTCAGCACAGCAGGCTGGGGTTCGGTTGTTTATCAGCAGTGTAAGGAACCCATCACAGCGTGTCACCCATTGTCAGGGAGATACTCTCAGTCCTTGTGGAAACCAATTCCAGTGTGCCATTGCCACAGCCAGAACAACGATTAGGGACAAATCAGACCAGAAGAAAGCAATCATAATCCTTCCCCTGAACATAACGAATCACAGTGTGTTCATTTAAAAAGACACACACACACACACACACACACACACACAGCCAGGCGCACGCGCACACGCAGGCGCGCACACACACACACGTATACAAACTCTCAAACAAAAACAAACATGCGCACATACACATACACACACACACAAACTCTGAAACAAATCCATGCACATCCACACTGACATACAATCACACACACACACGCACACACACACACACACACACACACGTACCAACACGCACAAACTCTCAAACGAACACATGCACACATGCATACACTGACATACAATCATACACACATACATACAAATATGCATGCTAACACACGCAAACACATGCACACACACACACACACAGACACACAAATAATACCCCTCTCGAGCTTTGATTAATGGATCGTGTCCTAGGCAAATGAAGTTAACAAACACACAACGGGCAATGATGTATTATCAGAAACGTTACTCATTTAGCCACCGGTTACTAATTAGATAGGAACTTCAGATTTCATTGTTTTTCTTATTTTCTTTTTGCAAACTATCAAGCCCTGATTTGGTTCCCATGGATAAAACCATTTCTTCTTTATCAACCTAAAATAATTATAATCAAAGGTTATCACCAGCACTGAGGCAGAACTCCAAACGTTCTGATCAAAACGCAGGAGAGGAGAGAAAATTCAATAAAAGCTTCAAGAGAGTCGTTGCAGCTGTGCTGTCGCTCAATGAGCATGTGAGCATCACACCTCACATCTGCTTTAGGTGGCGCTACCGAGCCCAGCCAAGGGCCAGAACTGGTAAGGTGAATATGGATCAGACCAATTTAAGACGGACAGCAAGGGGGGTTATTCCATGTCAGATCATGAAATGGGTCTCACCACCACCTTCTCAATTTTGCTAATTTTTTGTATGCAGCTTTATAAAATGTATGACTGAAAAATCCAAAATTTCAGCTCATTCGGATGAAAAATGAATTTTTGGTGAATTATATTCTAAGGGTACTGTCCGTCAGTTTTTTTGATCAATTGACATTTTTCTTGTATATAACATGGCATAACTTTTTTTTATTATTACACCTATAGCTTTGAAACTTTGCATCTAAGCTAATGTTATACTGCTTAATCAGTTCTTTTCACTTTATCTGTCTTGGTTGCGGGGCTATGAGGACACCAAAAGTGCCTTTTGTTCAGGCAGTTCCATGTATAGGTCCCCAAAACCACCACCAATATTACTGGCATTTTTCCATTCATGTGTCTGCTGAATATAATTCAGGCTGAATTCACCATAAATTTATCACCAACTGCAGTCAGGACCTTGCCAAATGTGAAGCAAACGCTAAAATGCCACCTGTTCAAACCCCCGTATCTCCGGGAATACATCTTAGATTTTCGTCTATTATTTTTAACTGATTCCTTTATTATAGTGGAAAGACCACTCCAAAAATTGTTGATGTGTTTTGACCAATATAAATTTTGCAGGTGTCTGAACAGGGGTGGGGTAATCTCAAGAATCGAGTGGCACTTTAAGCTTCTTACACATTTAACTATGCAACATTTTAAGTGTTTTCAATCATTAGGCAATCGCATACTAAATTGTACTAATTCCTAGATTATAGTAGACATAACAAAACAAAAATTGTTGATGTGACCTGAACGACATAAATTTCAGAACTGTCCAAATAGGGGTCAGACAATTTTTGAAAATTACACTTCTTTGCGTCAATAAAATTTACTGACACTAATGCTTGTAAACTGACTGTCGAATAAAAACTTTGTATTCCATGCTGTTAACAGTGTTATTGCTTCCTAAAAGCAGCAAAGAGCACAACGATGTTGTTTGTCCCAGTTTCGTCCAACTTATACTGCCAGGCTGTGCGCCCAGTGACACCCGTAGTTGGAACAGTTTGGAGAAAGTTATTGAATGGCACCCAGCATTTTTCAGAAGAAGTCCATGTTAAAGGTTGTGTCCTCTTGTTTCGCTTCAAGAAAAACAATAGCAATAATCAGAAATTATTGATCAATAACTGGTTCAGGTTTCTCCTTGCCAACACGATCGACCAACCTGCATATACTGACCTTTCTGTGAATGTGTCATGCATTGATGAATTGAGAACTTACAATTATTGTGATTCAATAATCATTAATATTGTGTAAGAAGCTGAAAATGCCAAGCGATTCTCGAGATTACCCCACCCCGTTCAGACACCTGCAAAATTTATATTGGTCAAAACACATCAACAATTTTTGGAGTGGTCTTTCTACTATAATAGAGGAATCAGATAAAAAAAAAGAAAATCTAAGGTGTGTCCCTGGAGATACAGGGGTTTGAACTGGTGGCATTTTAGCATTTTTCCACATTTGGCCAGGTACTGATTGCATTTGGTGATGAATTAGTGGTTAATTCAGCCTGATTTATATTCAGCAGACACAAATGAATGGAAAAAATGCCAGTAACATTGGGGGTGCTTTGGGGACCTAAACATAGAACTGCCTAAACAAAAGGCTCTTTTGGTGTCCTCATAGCTTCACAACCAAGAAAGATAAAGTAAAAATGACTGCAATAATAATAAAAAAGTTATGTCATATTAAATACGAGAAAAATGTCAATTGACCAAAAAACCTGACAGACAGTGTCCTAACAAAATAATTCACCGAAAATTCATTTTTGGTCCAAATGAGCCGAAATTTCGGATTTGTTCATCACTAATGCCTATTTCTCTAATATAAAAATATGGAAGCAATCTATGACGACATGGTGACAAATGTTTTGTATATCTGATGATTTGACATGGAATGACCCAGGGACAAATCCATAGAGCATTCAAAGGAACAGCAGCTCACTCACCGTACATTGAAATCAAATGGAGGCCAGTGGAACATTTCAGACAACAAATGCCATTCATTATGTGCAGACACGCCCTTTGGATAACTTTCATTTCATAAGACCTCCGCTCAATATACAGCATGAGAAAACAGATGTACAGCCAAAAACTGCACAAATAACAAAGGCCCACTGAGAAAAAAAAGGGAGCAATGCTGATTTGCGAGATTCCTTAAGTCTTAAACTAAAGCTACGAAGCTACGTCTAGAATCTCCTTGCAATGGGTATAATTGGGAATAATTTGCGAACAGGCAGATGAAGGGGCAGACCACAATTCTGCATTGAGCCGCAGTGGCGCATTGATAATCAGCAGGTATATCAAGTTTGAACTGGATCTGCAATGGCACAGTTTCCCTGGGAAAACTTCAGAATGGGAGGAATGTAAGATCCCATCGAGGAAAGAGGAATTCAAAACCACTGAGTCCCAAAACCCTTCCTGTAAATATCTGTAAGGACACCACTGGGGGAGGTCACACATTAATATTTTGCCTCTAAAAGGCTGCCCTCACACCCCAACGAATGCTGTTGAATTTTAAAGCACAAGAATATAAAAAGAATACAAAATAGGGCCAGTAGGAGATCATGGGATCTTGTTCATGTACTGGAGAGGGTATGTGCTAAGCATTTCAGATTTTAGAATCTGACCTCTACTTCAGAGCACACATAAAATATGCAAGAGCCCACAAGTGAAAATCTGCAATTTAAACAAAGCTCAAGCCAGTCAGCCGCTTTCAACACTGCAATGAGTCCAAAGCAGAGTTTGGTAAGGAAAGGCCAAGGTGCATATTTTCTCAGAGGAGAAAGCATATTTGACGTACACAAGAAATGACAGGAAACCTTATTTTTCAGCACTAACCCTCTTCACAATGTTGCCAATCTAAAAAATCTTTTCAAATTTCATAAATCAATGAATGTGCTGGTGGCGTCTGGGCAGACAAAGTTCCTTCCTTGGCTTTAGTTTTACAGTTCTAGCGGGGAACTGCAAACTGATTCGAGGCCTTTTGAACGTACCAACAACAACAAAAAAAAAAGGCCATTCAAATTCAAATGGTGCCACTAAAAGCCTGTTCAGCCAAACAATTCGGTTTTTAGGGGTTTGCATATGGTGAGGGGGTGGGAGATGGGTGGGGGTGGAGGTAGTAGGGGTTGGGGGTCCGGGGGGTGTTTCTGGAGCGGTACAGTTCCCCATTTCTTTTTTTAACGCAGCGCCACAAACATGCCAGCTGAGGTCGACCCTTTCCCCCATCTCCTCTGCTACGCGTCCCTTGCATTACAGAGTGGAACATACACTGCATGAACTTATGACAACTGATTCCACACACGTATTAAAGCATGGCCTTGCCAAACATCACAGGGGAAGCGAAAAACGGCCAGGCTTTGACTGTAACCGAAGACCCGCTCTGAGGTTTTGTACTGGTGTAAATATGCATAGCTGAATCTGCACGCTTTGTCAGAGTAGTTACATTCCGTATAACGGTCGACATGCTTTGGCAGAGTAGGTAGAGACTGTATAATTCCTCCAGTGCTGTTATGTTGCCGTAATTTCAGGCAACCAGCAGATGACTATGCCCACCTGCCTCTGCTAAATGAATGCTATTGACTGAGAGGCTCAGCAGCTGACACTGATCATTTGTCAGGCTGGACAAACTATCTGTAAACACATTTGCATTGATAGTTATGATTGATGCTTCAGGTTGCAATGCCAATTGACACTGGTCAACGTCTCACTAAGGGAGAATGGGAGTGTTTGTTGGCCATCACCCAGACTGAGCACTGCTTAGGTTTCCCACAATACCCTGTGGCACACACATTTCCAATGGACCTTCAGTAATCATGAGTTTGTCTCCAATTAGTACCATTCCTGTGCCTGGGGCTGGATGGGGTTTCTGCGGTCTGCTCTCCCAGCAGGGTAAAAGTCCCCGTGTGATGTCAGCACTTGGCTCTCCCACGGGTGAGCCGCATCAAATGCAAAATATGCACGCGCAACCATAGACACGCATACACTACCACGCACAAACAAGCACACAACATTAACATTTCGTTCTTCGGCAGACCAAACTGCACGGCCATTACCGCAAACAACGTAGGGGTCAGACTCAGTAATCATTCGTAGGGGGTAATATGAACGGATAGGACTACTCCGTGTAATTTTTAAAGGCTAGAAGTAAATTTGAGAAAGATAATGGTTTGTTGTTCTGGCTGCCCAGGAAATGCAGGTCTTTTGATCTTTTGTATCAGGCATTAGGGTAGAATAATGTCCATAGGAATTGTTCCTGGAGGGAGAAGTGGCCAATATCAGTGATTATAAGTACATATACAGAGTGGAGGGCATGCAACCAACCATCAAGGAAAAGGAAACATCAAAACTATGGGTATGAAAACATTTGTGACTTTAGAAGAGATAAAAGATTTAATACAACACAAAATTAACTAGAGGCACTGGAAAGTGCAAACCTCCGCCAAGGCAGCACAATCCAAATGTGCATAGCAAAGTTGACTAATCGCGTGCGACAGGATTTCAAGATGGCTGCCATATTGTTTCACTGATCGAGGTCAAAATCAATAGGATTCATCCTTGATGTAATAGCAATCCATCCACAGAATTTCAGACAAATCCGTGCATGACTTTTGGAGTTATCGCGTGTGATAGGATTTCAATATGGCTGCCGTGGCGGCCATATTGTTTGAGTGATCGCGATCAAAATCAATAGAGTCCATCCTTGATGTTATAATAATTCACCCACAAAATTTCAGACAAATCCGTGCATGACTTTTTGAGTTATATTGTTCACAAACAGACAGAAAAACAAACAAACAAACACGGGCGAAAACGTAACCGCCGCCCCAACTTTGTTGGCGGAGGTAACAAGGTCATCTGAATGCTCTTTGCCACTTGGTTTGAATTTTAGCTATTACATTCCAAAGTTAGCTGATCAGTAAGGTCATTACACACAAAGATAAGCAAGATTTTAAAGGTACTAAAAACTAAATGTAAAATAGGAAAATGTTTGGGCAGTAAAAACAATTTACAACTTAAGAGTAAAAAAAAAATATTGACATATTTTCAATCAAATGCACGGATACAAAAACCGAAATAACATTTGCACTCCAAGGAAACTGTGCATAGGGTTTCTCTAAGATTAATGATTGTAGTCGAATCAACAATGCAAGGAGGTAATACAACTCACTTAAGAGAGAGAGAGAGACTCATTCCATCAATAGTACTGTCGTATTCCATTGCAAATATTGTCACAAACATTGACATGAAAATCACAGGGATTTGTATGTGTCTCCTGCCATGGGAATGATCCTACACCAGACAAGTCTGTTTCAGTGTCCACATAAATTAAAAGTCAAATACAAAGAGTCCGTCTCGCTGGATCGGCCTGCATGTGTCCTGGGTGGAATGTGACAGTGGGAGAACGGCGCTAGAACAGTAAACTGCAAACAGCTGTGAAAAACAGGACAGAGAGCGAGAAATTAACATGTCCAAGACTTCTAGCTCACAACTCTGGCCCCCCTTGTCGGACACCCCACACTCCCCGACTGAAGTCTGAGCCAGTAGCGCTAAGCTACGCTAACCCTCCAGCGGGCTCACAGCCTCTCCCTCCCTCAGCTGTGCTCAGCAGGTTTTTCAGGCAGGCAGGTGGAGAGAGCCTGTGTTTGCGAGGCCGGGGGGCTGCTGCGAGATGAACTTCATCTTAAACACAGCACAGAGGCAGACGGCTGCAACAAATCCTGTTGCCAAAGAAATGGAAACGGCCCGAGGGCCCGTCCGTGCAGAGGAGGCAGGCTTCTCAGAGAGCCCGATTGCACTGCAGTTGACTGTTTGAGCGAAAGACTGTGGAATAAAAAGACCTACTTCGGGGGATAGAGAGAGGGAGGGAAGGAGGGATGGGGAGGACAGAAAGTGTACAGGGAGAACAAGAGAAAGTACAGCTAAGGACAGCTGGTCTCTGGGATAAAAGTGGCCCCCTGGGGTTACATCACTCAGGACAGGAAGAGAGAGGAAAACATTCCTGTGTCCGACGGGAGCCCGAGAAACGTCACAGGAAGACGACTCGAGCTGACTCAACAGCTCCACTCTGCTGGAGCGAATTCTCCAGACGCAGTAATTAAGATAATGTTACTTGATGAAAAGCAATGTCATTGAATAGAAACATTGATTCCAGTACTTAGCTACATTTTATTGAAAAGCGTGGAGTTAAAAATGGAGAGCTCTGTGTTGATGCCATATAGGCCATTTTGTCTATTTGTTTCACCCTTTATAGCCGCTGTATTACACTGGCAGTCCTTTCCCGTGACAGTGACAACACCCATGTGGTGAACAGAAAACCTGCATTGTAAGATCACTGGGGACACCACAGTCTTTGCCAAAGGACAGCCTTCATCATAGTCTTCATCATTCACAGCGCTTTGAGGAAGATAACCTCACAAATGCTGGGAATTCCAACAAATAACGAACTGTAGTACTTGACTCAGCATGTTAACAGTATCTGAACCATATCTTCCATCAGAATTTCTCCATATCAGTCTCAGTATCCTTCAGGAGGAAATGTCGATCACAGTGCCATTATGGCCGCCTCTTCCTCAAAAAAAATTTCGGGGAAGAGAGACAAAGGCATTGAAAAGTCCTTCACCTACATATGCGAAGTAAAGCATGATGTCCCAGGACAATGCTCACCCTGAGCTTTGCTCCCCAGTGTCCCACTGTAAGTGTAATGTGATACAGAATTTCAGTCAGTACTGGGTCCTGGGCCGGGCCCGTTCAGTAACAACAGAGTGATGGGTCATGTCGCTGCTCATCACTGTTTTGTGCTTCACATGCGGAGCAACTTGTGAAACGATATTATAAACCCGGTGCAAGAGAGGGAGTTAATTACATTGCTGACGGTGGTTTCAGCTGACATTTCTCTGACAGGCGTGCTAGAATCAGCGGTATGCAGTTTTTTTTTGCGGGTGAAAGTAAGCAACACTGTTATTAAAGAGGCAAGGGCTTTATCAGAGTCTAACAATCTGAGATTGAGGCGACAAGAATGAAACAAGAGGTCACAGAAGGCCTGAGGGTTACGTGTGTGTGTGTGTATGTGTGTGTGTGTGTGTGTGTGCGCTTGCGTGTGTATGTGTGAGTGAGTGCATATGCACATTTGTTTGAGCGTTATAGGTGCACTTTCCTGTGTTTCAACAGTATTAAACAGCATGACAGTATGTATAAATAGTACTTTCCTCCAGTTGCAAATTGGTTGTTTCTCAAGGTTTCTAGTGCTTTTTCAGCTGTTAGACAGATGGTTTTCAGTTATTATGCACCTTGGTCATGAAACAAGTAACAAAAAGGGCTTAAATTGGACTGTGTAACATCCAAGGATGATTTTAAATTCACGACACAAAACATTGTAACTGAAATTGTCAATACGTTTTGCGGAGAGGGTAGCGTACCCAGAGGTGTCAAATCCAGGGGTCAGAAAGTAAAAGTCCTGCTAAGTTTTTCTCCCTCCTATAGAGTGAGCTGATCACTCATATTGGCTCTATCTCCTGTCCAAAGTAAATCCAGGTGGTTGGAATGAAGTTCTGGGGAGGATTTTTACTTTCTGAACCCGGGCTTTACACCCTTGAGTGTACCAAATTTCTTGCATGATTTTTAAGCAGTGCGTTTTACATGTTATATGTTTTTTTTTTTGTTTTGTTTTGTATTAACATTGCGCTGGTAGCTACTTTGCCCGAGTCTTTCTTGCTCATGAGATTTCAAATTCCAATGAAGTCTCATGGTCAAATAAAGGTGAATAAATTAAATACAGAAGTACATTCTCCAAATTTAGTCCCATGAGGCTCAGGTATGCTGCATAAAACGGTAACAGTTCTAACGTAGTTCACATAAAATGGAGGTTAAGAGATGCAAATGTAATTGATTGCGCATTGCAATATCGATTTCAGTTCAAATGTAGAATGCAGAATTATAGACCCAAAACAACAAAAATCTTATCACTGTTCACAATACTTGAGCAAATACATTTAAACATAAATACATATATAATTAATAAATAAAAATAATACTTAAAAAAATAACAATTTATTTGGAGAAGGGGAGAGAAAGGATGACAGAAAATGAGAGAAATAGGCAGGGAATAAATTGGCTGCAAAGGCAACAGACTGTAGCAAAGCTCCAGTTGGGGGAAGCAGATGAGAAATTCCCCAGACAGACCGGAATCGCTCCAATATGGTCCAGAACACAGTGTCCTCACACACACTCGCTGAACTCTCTTTCCCACTCACCCCCACACACACTCCTTCCTCTCACACACACTCACCAGATCAGATTCTACACATCTTAGCCCAGCGGGGGGCCGTGTAAGCGCCACTATGAGCGTACCCCCTCATGACCGTTTCTAACACTGTGATGTGACAAAGCTCATTGGAAATATGAGCGAAAGAGCTTTTTTTCCATGTTTGAGAGAAAAAACCAGAAAAAGAGAGAGAGAGAGAGAGAAGAGAGGTAGAGAAAGAGAGAAAGTATTAAACAGAAAAAATCCCAGTGTCAGCTTATGTAAGACATGCATTATTGATGAAACGTTCCTTATATGTCTTGTCCATATCCATTTACCCCCTCATGATTAAATACAATCTATCATCCAAAGTGAAAGGCGCAGTCCTGGAGCTAACTTCCGCTTTTTAACAGTCCGAAAATTAGGAGCTTGTACCCACACTCAGTGCTCATTAGGAAATAGTCTCAGTGGGTGAGGAAGCTAGATCACCATTCAATTTATTGTTCTTGGAAGTCCGGTGATTCAATTCACACTTGCAATCATGGAATAACAGCGTACAATAAGCAAAAAAAAACAAAAAAAAACAGGATATTCAAATTTCTTTTCCCAATGCAATTCAGAGGCCTGTCAGATTTTGTTAACAAAGCAAGCTGATTCTTGTATTAGCCACGAAGATGAATTGCCATTCGCATTTCTACAAGCACAACAATAATGGCTGACTGATGATTTCTGAAGGCTGACTCCGAGCAGTACATCTTGCCTACGGTGATGCTTTTGGTCTTCAGAGTGATCTTCACATGAGTTCCTGTCTTTTAACTGAAAGGGAAGAGCAGAGAGAGACTGCCTCACAGCTTGGCTTCTTATTGATCTACCTCTGACTCCAGAACTTGTTTTTCTGTGGAAATACTTTCAGATTTCTTCTTTGTATTTAAAATATGTGACTGATCATTACTTTCCCGAGTGTGTTTACAGAGTGAAGGAAGGCTTGATGTGGACCAGCTGTTTGCGGAGAACAGGACATTACCATCACGGAACAATTGCCTCACACCACTGACATGCCCGGAATATTCTATTCAATTCACCTTATCGCTCACGTCAGTTTACATGAGCGCACTCATTTTCCCATAAATCACTCACAAAGGGCAGGGGCAGATGAAAACATGCAGTAAGAGGATGATACATTGGTAAGGAAGGCAGATCAGTACATATAGGAAAATATGAGTCAAATTATGTTTTTCTGAAGGCCAGGCATTAAAAAAGATGATGTACTCATTCTCATTTGCAGAACCAAACACACCAAGGCCATTCAAATTCCTTTGGTTGCTTTGGTTCGTGACTAAAAAAGAATATTGGAGATCATGAAAATAAATGTGTGAAGTTTCCACAGGAAAGTAAAATAGGAAGGGTATGACTGGAACAGTCTCGGTGCGAACGTCTCCAAGGTTGCCATGGTTTAGACTTTGATAATTTCTCTCCTGGTTCTTATAGACCTCGCATTGAACCTCCTGCTCTCCCAAGCCAGCCTGTGTGACTGCATCTGATAGGCAGATGCCTGAGCTGAATCTGACTGGTCTTCTGCCTATTGTTCTGAGGGAGGGAGGGGGGTGTTCACTCAAAGAGGGCAGCATATGCGTTTATACACGTATACATGGGTGCGGTGTGTGCATGTGTGTGAAGGGATGTGGGACCAGACTCGGTTCGTTCATCTCTCAGACTGACAGTCTCTGGTTCAGCTCACGCCAGCCTGATGCCTGGGCATTAATGAGGCCCTGCCTGTCATCTCCTGCTGCTAACAGTAACAGGTGCAGCACAGTCTGTAGGTTTAACACCACAGGTACCACAGCATCTCACCTTCTCAACCCTCCCACAGAGAGGGAATGTGACGCCTCTAGATTTCTCTCAGAAAAAAAGCTGAGGGGTTTCATTTCAGGGCTTCAAGCATGTAAGCCAGGGGATTTTTATAACAGCGGAGCACTGGCCTTAAAGGAAAGTGTACGCATAACGCCAGAATATATTGATTCCTCTGCTCCAGCGATTGTACTTTCAATCATGCTCTTAGAATTCTTAGCAAGACCACACCAACAAAGAGCCTTTTCCCCACTTCACATTAGACCTAAAATCTTTAATCCTTCATTTTTAAAAGATTTTTTTTTTTTTTTTTGCTTTTTTGATTCATTCAATGCTTATCTGCACACTTTGAGCTCTGGCAGGCCTCTGCATGGAACCTGTAGCTATATCTGCAAGAAGAATGACAATTTGCCTTTAAATGGTCTTGCAGCATTGGCCTTGACATTTGACACAAACGCCCCTGACGTTCATCTCTTGTGACTCCTGCAGAGTTGATGCTTGAGGTGTAACTGTGCACTGCTGCAGCACCATGTACTTGGCGCACAGCGGAGCAGACTCAACACAGCGCCTCAGTGTGTGTGTGTGTGTGTGTGTGTGTGTGTGTGTGCGTGCGTGCGTGTGTGCGCTCCCCGAGGGGCCCTCGGGTGTGTTTGGTGTGAAGGGTAAAGTGCCACAGCAGGCTTTACTTGGATCACAGATGGCCTCAATCACCAAGGGAACAATTAGACTATTGTTCCTGTTACACATGTATGAAGAGAAGATGTGACATTCTTCCAAAAAAAAAAAAAAAACCACACATTCACACATACCAGCACACACACGCACACACAAGGACATCCAACAACTTCTATCCTTGTGAGCACATTACATTCACTTCCATTTATTCTTGTTTGTATCGACAGCCTTTTCCTAATCTTAATTATCAGCAATGCATGCCTAACCCAAAGCCTTACCCTAACCTCAACCTACCCCTAATTCTAAACGTACTCCTAACCTTAACTAATAAGTCACAATTTGCCTCTGTAGTTGTGAGGACAGGCAAAATTGTCCTCTCTTCCCAATAATGTCCTCACTCTGTCGGAAAAAAAAAATGTTCTAGTCCACACTGTGTCGCAAGTACTAGCACACACACACACACACACACACACACGTGCGCGCACTCACGCAAACACACGCACACACAGACACACACACGCATTCTCAAAACAGCACTTGACTGCGGACAGCCCGGAAGGAGAAAGAGACATCTGCTGCCATTCTATAACACAGCCATTAGGGAATGCAGAAAAGACCCCAGCAACCCAAACAGGGGCAGCATGTCTTTGCTGGAAGCTGTGTGAGCACAAGGTGCCAACAGACCTGCTCCCTGCCGCCCCGCTCACCTCTGGCCTGCTGCTGTTAACATCAGCTCTGAGCCTCTGGAACAGGGCCCCAGGCCTCGGTCTGCCTCCACAGGGACCCTTCTCGTTTAACTGTACCTGGCCGAACATTCTAATGATGATGTCACAACCACTTCATGTATGTGAGTTCCTAAATACCGATTCGGGCTTTTGAAAAAAAAAAAAAAAACAAAAAACAAAAAACAAACAAAGAAATCCTAGAATTCGCCAGCTAACAGTCACAGTGAGAAGTGAGGTGGTCCATGTACTGTAGTAGGGCTGCTGAGACTCAGGGGGTGTGGCCTGTGTGGGGGGGTGGGGCTTTGGTGTTGTGGCGTGAGACCCCGGGTCATTCCATTCTACCCCCCTCTGTCAGCACCACAGCATGCGCCCTCAATCTGAGTGGATGGACAAGGTGTTTCAGCTGGGCTCCACAGCAATAATGGAAGGGCACTGTAGGTTACAGCTGTTAACAGCTTTGTGCACAGTGCTACACCAGAAAACAATTAATTGCGTCCTTAAAGGAGCAATTTTCTAATATTTAAACCATGCATAGTTCCACAGTGTAGGCTATATATAAATAAGTTGCACACAAACCATACACATTTTCCAAAAGCAGCTGGAGATATTAGCATATTACCGCCTCTATGGCTTCCCTATGCATTTGTTGTAAAGACAACAACTTCAACAATGCATTGCGCTAGCTCACTACTCTAGGCACGCCCTACACTCTGTGCGGATCTCAGATACACAACCATCATAGCATTGAACAGAGCTTCATTCATATTCCTACGAAGTGGATTGGTCACAATAATAATAGCAACAGTTTGTTCTGTGTCCAGGTACACCATTAAAAAAGACCAAAGCTAGACGCATAATTTTTCACGCTTTATCTTCAAATGTGATGTGAGCAAAAGTATAGCAATGAGCCTCAGGAAACAAGACATAATGTATGCATGCTAATAAACGTGTTTTCAAATGCAAGACTTTGCAGCAAACATTTTCATTTTGATGACCACGACAGATCTCTAATCATTACTATTGGTTATTGGGTCGTTCTCCATTATAGGAGTTATTGGGTCGTTCTCCAAATGATGCGACCGTATCGTCCATTGTTCCCCCACGTGGTCCAAGTGATTAACGTAAATCTACTCACTTTTGCCCTTGAAACCCCAACTGAAGAAAAAGACAACCGACAGATTCACAGGTGCGTAAGCTAGCTATCGTACATATTAATGTAATTATCACAAAATAGCGAGCCATCAAACTCATGGCAAAATTTTCCACTTGCTAGCCAGCTCCAGCCAACTCACATTATGACCATGAGCGAAAATTACCGTTACTTGACTGAAAATAAGATAATAGTGCCAAAACAATAAGACTATATTGCCAAAATGGCTGGCAAAAATTTTTATTTGCTCCCTTGCTCCAGTCTTCTATGACAGCAATCTAACAAAAACCTTCCTTTGCTGATCAAAGGGAAATGTTATACAAGTCTCTTTATCTGGCAAGCGTTCAGTAGAATGTGTTCTTGTCCATAGCATCCTCTGCACTCCAATTTGGGGGTAAAATTTCCACTGTTGGAAATGCAGCTAGTTTGCAATACCCGCTAAGATGACGCTAAGGAAGTTTTCTATTTGAACAGCATCTAGAGCACACCTCTTGGCTACCTAGAGGCGGCATCTAGAAATCCAAGCTAAAATAGCTTGTAGTTCTTCCTAACATTCAAATACATCACTGTTTGTGCAAAATGACAGCACTGGAGGGGGAAGTACTCCAGATTTTCTGGCTCATTCCAAAATGCAAGCAGAAATTTGGCAAAAAAAAAAAACTGCAAGCGCCTTTCACGATATATATCCCTAAATCAAACAGAAGGAGATAAGTTTGAAAATTGGCGAAGTGTCCCTTTAAGGCATTCTCATTCATATGATGGGGGTTAAGGGATGGCCATGTTAAGCACTAGGCTGAAAACATGCCGAGTTATCAGCAGAATATCTCATTCTGCTTACAAAGCATCTACAAAACCCAAAACCAGTGAAGTTGGCACATTATGTAAATCGTAGATAAAAACAGAATACAATGATTTACAAATCCTTTTCAACTTATATTCAATTGAATACACTGCAAAGACAAGATGTTTAATGTTCAAACTGAGAAACTTTTTTTTTTTTTTGCAGATAATCATTAACTTAGAATTTAAAGGCAGCAACACATTGCAAAAAAGTTGGCACAGGGGCCTTTTTACCACTGTGTTACATTGCCTTTCCTTTTAACGACACTCAGTAAACGTTTGGGAAATAAGGAGACCAATTTCTGAAGCTTTTCAGGTGGAACTCTTTCCCATTCTTGCTTGATGCTTGAGCTTAAGTTGTTCAACAGTCCGGGGTCTCCTTTGTCGTATTTTACGCTTCATAATGCACCACACATTTTCAATGGGAGACAGGTCTGGACTACAGGCAGGCCAGTCTAGTACCCGCACTCTTTTACTACGGAGCCACGCTGTTGTAACACGAGCAGAATGTAGCTTGGCATTGTCTTGCTGAAATAAGCAGGGGCGTCCATGAAAAAGACGTTACCTGGATGGCAACATATGTTGCTCCAAAACCTGTATGTACCTTTCAGCATTAATGGTGCCTTCACATATGTGTAAGTTGCCCATGCCTTGGGCACTAATACACCCCCATACCATCACAGATGCTGGCTTTTGAACTTTGCGCCTATAACAGTCCGGATGGTTCTTTTCCTCATTGGTCCAAAGGTCACGACGTCCACAGTTTCCAAAAACAATTTGAAATGTGGACTCGTCAGACCACAGAACACTTTTCCACTTTGCATCAGTCCATCTTAGATGAGCTAGGGCCCAGCAAAGCCGGCGGCTTTGAACTCATGAACAATAAATGGCTTTCGCTTTGCATTGTAGAGTTTTAACTTGCACTTGCAGATGTAGCGACAAACTGTTGTGACTGACAGTGGTTTTCTGAAGTGTTCCTGAGCCCATGTGGTGATGTCCTTTACACACTGATGTCGGTTTTTGATGCAGTACCGCCTGAGGGATCGAAGGTCACGGGCATTCAATGTTGGTTTTCGGCCTTGTCGCTTACGTGCAGTGATTTCTCCAGATTCTCTGAACCTTTTGACAATATTACGGACTGTAGATGATGAAATCCCTAAATTTCTTGCAATAGCTCGTTGAGGAATGTTGTTTTTAAACTGTTCGACAATCAGCTCACGCATTTGTTCACTAAGTGGTGACCCTCGCCCCATCCTTGTTTGTGCATGATTGAGCATTTCAGGGAAGCTGCTTTTATACCCAGTCATGGCACCCACCTGCTCCCAATTAGCCCGTTCACCTTTGGGATGTTCCAAATAAGTGTTTGATGAGCATTCCTCAACTCTCTCAGTCTTTTTTGCCACTTGTGCCTGCTTTTTTGAAACATGTTGCAGGCATCAAATTCCAAATGAGCTAATATTTGCAAAAAATTACAAAGTTTACCTGCTCGAACATTAAGTAACTTGTATTTGCAGTGTATTCAATTGAATATAGGTTGAAAAGGATTTGCAAATCATTGTATTCTGATTTTATTTACAATTTACACAATGTGCCAACTTCACTGGTTTTGGGTTTTGTGATTGAAATTGTATTTTCTCCATACTTCTGACTCCACATTATCCATATCCTTAGCAGCGTAAACACTGCATGCTAGCAGCTTTAGGCAATAGAACCTAGTATGATCAGGCAAGACCATGTCTCCCATTTGGTCATGGTAACACCATCAGTGCATATCTAGACATTTCAAACCTGAATCCATAAATACACGGGGCCCAATCGCAGGGATTTCAAAATGAAAAGATTTCTGGGATATTTCTCCATTACCTCAAGCTCTCGGATGGCACTGTCAGGACCATGACACCTGATCTAGCGCTCTCTTTCTCTCTCTCTCTCTCTCCCTCTCCCTCTCCCTCTCTCTCCTCTTTTGCACTCCCTCCCTGGTGTAGTGTACTTTGATATGTCATTACAGTCCTGCACAATTGTAGCCCTGCACTGGCGGCACTTCTCCTTTACTAAGGCTGTCAAACACAATTACGCTCCCTGTTCACAGCAGCTGACAGCGGGCCGTCAGCCATGGAAGCGGCCATGATGAAGGGAGGGGGTGAGGGCATTTTAATGGTGACATGGTAGCGTCACACGGAATGCAATGGAATAAAGCAATTATGACAGTATCCTTTCACTTCAGTAAGCAGCTGGTGGACAATTAATGAATCTATGAGGAGACTCAAAAAAAGCTTACTTCTTACTCATTATTATTCCAAATCATATTTCTCTGATTTTCAAAAAATGCAGATTGGAGCAGAGAATGAAAGAGCCGTATGTGCTTTCTCACACTCACACACACACACACACACACACACACACACACACACACGCGCACACACACGCACACACACGCGCACACACACGCAAACACACGCAAACACACACACGTGCGCGAGCGCGCTCTTATGCAGACGCGCATGCACAACAGTACTCAATCTCTCATCCTCTGGTCATAAACGTGATCCGTACGGTAGTCAGGGTGAACTCAAACTCTTTCCACAGCACTACTGACTATTTTGTTTATACATTTAACACAGCACATCAAAAGAAGGTTCAATTTCTGGCAGTTGAAGGAAAGTACGTATGCTAAATATTACAACTGGAGTGGTTGGATGTTAGAGCTTCAATTTACTACAGCATTTTGGCAGAGTATTGTAAAAGGTACTTTTGTCCATTAAAGCTCACTACTGGCCCAAAGACGAAACATGGAGGAGGAACACTGAGATGGTGGATGTGTGCTTCCTGCAAGTTAAGCTACTTTACAAAATCAATAATAAACCCTAATTTTCTCTCAGCAGCTAAACAGTGAATAACTCTTAGATGGTGCTTCAGGACATCACCTTACTGGAGGTCCTGTTGACCACTGTCCTAGAGCCTAGAACAATTTGGCTCGAGCCTCTTAAAACTTGGGATCATTATTTGACTGAATCAAAACACTTTTTTTCCCCCTGAAGGGCAAGGCATTAAAAAAGACGAAGTTCTCATTCTAATCCTTTCTAATCAGTAGAAGCAATTACACCAGGGCCATTTAAATTCCTATGGTTGCTTTGGTTTGTGACTTAAAGCACCTGTTACTGTTAGCACCAGATGACAGGCAGGGCCTCATTAATGCTCAAACATCAGGCTGAGCTGAGCTGAACCAGAGGCTGTCAGTCAGAAAGATGAACAAACGAAGTCCAGTCCCGCATCCCTTCACACACGCACATACACCGTACCCTCATACGCATGTATGAACACACACGCGCACACACTATACCCATGTTCATGTACATAAACACACACAAACACACAAAAAGAGGCACACAATCTCTCTATGAGTGAAAAAGTGGGCTCCATTGACTTCAACTAACTTGGAATTGTGTTCAATGCTGTTTTTCCTTGTTACTCCAAAAGTGTTTGGAGGAATAAAGAAATTCGTGGACCCTTCGATTAGCCTTAGGGTGAGTAGATGATCATTGAATTTTCATTTTTGGGTGAACTTTCCCTTTAAGGTGAAAATATTCAGGGGGCTAGATCTTCAGGGACAGGGCTGGCTACCACTGTTCTAGGATTTGATAATAAATATAACACCAAAATTAATTTCCAAGAGAAACAAATGCCTACTATGCAGCAATAACCAAGCCAGAAAAAGTTGCTCATATGTTTAAAGTGGCGTATCAGCACCAAATGCGCACATATTTACTTATAACTTCAATAAAACATACCTACGGGACTAATCATGATTCTTACATTTTTTTTGCCTGGTATTCATGATCAATTAGATGTCATTCCTAAAACGAGTACAGTCAACTTTAAAAATGGTTCACATCCCTTACATTTTTGGTACATCTCTTTGTAAAAGGAAGGCCATCTAGGCCTCGTCCACACGGAGACAAAGATTTTCGAAAAGAGCCTTTTTTTTGGCCGTTTCTAAAAAAATCTCCCCTCCTCAAGGCATCGTTACGAAAAATATCTGCATCCACACAGAGATGCCTAAAACGACCCAAAACGCTGTAGTAAATATTCCAAGCCAGTATGTGGCGCTGTATGGCGCAGAAGCGTTTCTGAAAAAAAAATAGACCAAGAACGGGAAAGGATGCACATGCTCTCCGACCTCTTCTCTATTCTTGGTCTATTTCTGTTGAAACTCTACAGCCCCATACAGCACCACAAACAGGCCTGGGGGCTGTGATGGGGGTTATCATGTCATCGCTTTCAAAAAAAAAAAGCGTTTTGGTTGTCCACAAGGAAACGTTGGGGTGGCATTTTCATATTTTCTCAGTCTAGAATCCATATTCAAAAAATACAGTTTTCGGACTGCGTTTTTGCCGTCTCTGTGTGGACACAAGGCCGAAACAATAAAATATTTATGCGTTTTCAAAAAAATCGTTCTCGTGTGGACGGGCCCCTAGTGTAAACTATACTTTGGTACGTAATTATTTTCTCATTAATGTGGGATTGAAATAAATGTTTGGTCCATGTTTTCAGCACAGCCATTTGCCATTTGTCCGCAAGGCCATTTTTACATCAGGCCCAAATCACAAACCACACTCTCACCCGAAGACCCATCCGGGCTGAGCGACACTCAGAGTTAGTGGACATTTTGTTCCCCAACCACGTTTGCTCGGCGCATTCCCCATCACCACAAGCCTGCCAAGACGACCAAAAACCATATAAACCAAACTTCTCTTGCGCCACTTAACCCATGATCAATGTTACACACATAAGCCCCAAGTCTTTCTACCATCTATCCTTCATGCTGACACTCATATCAGTTTTCTTAATATTGGCACAACTTCCAGATACGACGTGCTTTGTGATTTATCTGTAAATGAAAAGCACTGTCTAAATCCTCACTCTTCTTCATCTTAATGATAATAATATTAAGAAGCAGATGCAGAAGAAAGTGGAGGAGAGGGAGAGGAAGAAAAAGAGGGAGAAAAAGAAAAAGACAAAGAGTTAGGAGAGGAAGAAGAAGAAGAGGACATTGTTATCAACATCCCCCACCACTAGAGAATCCAGTTTTTGAGCCCAGTCAAAGTCATGAGTAGTTACATACCCACACAAAAGTTCATTTGTCTTGGTCAAGTAGTTTCTGAAGACACTTGTCCTCATTTATCTGGACGGATTGACAGACAGGCTCCATTGCAATATCCTCCACTCCACTTGAAGGCGGTAGCTAATAATAATCATGCCAGATATTTCATTAAGGTGAAGGCATAACCTTTGTACCAGGCCCCATCTTTATAGACTTAAAAAGGTTTGATAATACAGCTTCAAATAGCTCTTATTAGCAGGATTTAAGGGCTCTGCATGGTAAATGGCATGCCATGGCACATTTATGAAATTCATTTCAGAAAATACCCTGGATTAAAGTTTTTTCCTATTTCAGTGTCACATTAAGATATTCACTTCCTAGTATATATTCAAATTCAGAAGGCACTTGGGTATTTAAATTGCTTTAGTTTCTCTTTCTGTAAGCCAAGAAATAACATAACAAACTAGACTGATTTGATGATTTGTTCAGTAATAATTAGAATTCATTTTTATGTTCCCATCAAATGACCTCAAAGGAAATGAGATTCACTAATAACTCCTACCCTATTAAATGACAATCACAGTTATAGATTTTTTTCCTTTTCAATTGCATACTGGGGAAAGTCTGGCATGTTTTTTTTTTTTTTTTGGCAGGGGGGGGATTTATTAATAATTAAATAATAATGCCTACATTTGAGGAAATAACAACAACGACAACAACAATAATAAAAATAATAATGATAATACTTCATCCTTTCAGTCAGAATGCTGTAAATGCATGTACTGTGTGCAGAGAGGAGCAGATCAGATCCGTGGCATCAGTGACAGAGCGCAGGAGAAGCTGCGCCAGAAACAGCTGTGTTGGGGTTCTGGTTTGTCGGTATCCTTGGGGCCCCGTTTGGCGGCAGAGACGCGGCTGCCTTTTCTTAGTCCTTGAGAGATTGATGAATCCATTATTTATGGTACCGGGCAATAAATCTCAGTGCTGAGCCCTAAGTGAGCACTTCGCACGACTTGGCTCCTTGCATTACACCATTATTCATCATGTTTAATCATTCATTTAGCTTGTTGTCCTACGGCTGTTTTTTTTGAGGTGGGGGTGTGAGGGGTGTCGCCTGTTTTTGGAGAGGGCTCGGGGGATGGGAAGCATGCTAAACCCCCTTGGGACACAATGCAGTGAAGGCTTATGGGTAGTTAACCCCCAAAAATGCCTGTGTAAGGTACAGTGAAGGGGGGGACCTTTGGAAATGTCAACAGGGTGACAAAGAGAATTATGATAAATGGAGATGAAATGTCAGCAGAGGAATAATAGCATTATTAATGGAGCGTTGGGGAGGGCAGTCCCCTTGAACCACAGAACACCGAGCCACAAAGACAATCTTCTTTTATTTAAGTGTGTCGGGGTTGGGGGGATAAACCCCAGAAAGAGGAGCTGGTTAAGTCAGGGCTGCCCTCTACTGCTAAGCACCCGGTCCAAGACAAGAGATGACCCATGTGCCCCATCTTTAAGGGGATGCTCCGTTAAAACGATGCTTTAAGTTCCCTTTCCCAAGGATAAATACACACACTAAGCTGTGCTATGTTCATTGAACTCAGGGAATGTACACATAAGTTCAAATTTCCATATGCCCTCAAGGTGATTGAACAGTGAATTTTGCTGTGAACTGTCCATATGATACTGAAGATATTGGTTTGCCGCACTGGCAATGATGATGCCTTTGTTCTTACAACTGAGCTCATTACTGCACACTTCAATTGACTTCCAGTAATAGCAACTAGAGGCCTGCTGCACTGCTGACTGCAATAATAATGATAATAATATCCATCATACCACAGATAGAAGCTGAGCTGCACAGACTGCAAACCCCCCAAAAAAGTTATAATTATCTTTGTTCCCGGCAAAATATTATTCCCGAGTCTTCACAGTGCGTTGCAGAGGAGGTGAATGTGCGCCGCTGCAAAGCTGAGATCGTAGAGTGGCACCTGTGAGTTATAAATCACAGGCTTAATTATGTTCATTTGCACCTCGTTTCTCTGGCTCAAGGGGCAGCGTGCTCATTCACATCTTTGTTTCAGTGCCAGGCAGAGGCTGGGGAGCCAGGGTTCATTTCCATTTTATTTCAACGATTTATGGGGAGGGGGGGAAATGCCTTAGGCTCTCCAAAGCCCCACACATGGTCCCAGTCCAGCGGCGTAGTCGGCAGGAATCGCCAATGTCACAGCATCATGTGTGTCAGATTTGTGTTATCTGCAGTTTAGCATATCCCAGGGTGCCTGCTGATCAGCCTGCTCCATCTCAAGCACTTCTCCCCTTTAATCTGCAGCTCCGTCAGGCCTTTGTGACTAGATTACTAGGCTCAATAAGCAGGACCGTCTCCTAGCGCCAAGACTACAAGCGGCTGGGGGGCCGAGAACACAAAAGAAGGAATTAGCGGAGACTGCATGTTCATTCATTACAGCTCCGATTTCAGCGCTGATTAGCTCTGAATAGCCAAACAGGTGCCAAAACCCCACATTCCTCCAATGTGGCATCATAAAATGCGCCATAAATATGCGGAAATATCTTGCCTCTTTCCTCTCAAGCCCAGAAATGGAAGTGCCCCTTGTGGGACAAATAAAGTCACATTGCATTGTATCGCAGAGTCCTGTATTTCACTCTGATTTATTCACTGTATCGGTTTCACTGACCTTGAGGACTGCAGCTGTGTGACATATCTTGAGGTAATGTGTTTGCTTTTGTCACAGTTAAAGCTATAACATCTGAGCAGGAGCATTAGGGACGAGAAATCCATAATGCATAGAGTTAACACACGCACGCACGCACGCACGCACGCACGCACACGCACAGGCACACGCACACGCACACGCACACACACACACTCAGACACAGACACATACAGAAACACGCACACTCAATTTTACACTGCTATCCTCATTAGTACATTGCATTCACTTTCCATTGCATTCACTTTCAATTGTTACAGTACGCCTTACCCGAACCCTAACCTTAACCTAACCTCAATTCTCACATGACCCCAAATTTTCATCTGACCCCAAACCTTTTCCATGAGGTTTTAGCTCATTAGGACCGGGTTTTGGTCCCCATGAGGACTACTGGTACCCATCAGGTCAGAGTTTATATTGGAAAAGGTCTTGAAAAAAAGGCACATACACACATAAACATGAAGAAGCACACACACAAAGGTAAATATGCACGCCCACACAGGCATACACATACATTTTTATTCACACACACACACACACACACACACACACACTCACACAAATACTGTAAATTAGCTCACACACACACGTATACATGCATTTATAGACATACATATTTTTACACAAACACAAACAAACACATACAAACACAAATACACACCCCTGCACATGCATACACACACACACACACACGTACACAAAGACACAGAATCACGTGCAGAAAGACATCAGCTAACACAGTTTGGGAAACAGGCAGTCCATTAGCGCAGAAATAAATTCTGGCTTTATGGATAATCATGTCATTTCAACAGAAAATCCAAGGTGACTCAACCACCCACCCAAATATAGACTCCCTGTTGTGGCAGCGTGAAGAGCTGAATCATTTTCGCCTTTGGTGCCCTGCAGCAAAGACACTGTCCCTGACAGACGTGCTCTCAGTGCCTCTCTCCTCCACAGGACATCACACTGTATTAGGATGTCAGTGCAAGTTTCCCCAGTTAAGAAAGTCCCGTCCGGCGAGACCTACTGCTAATTGCTCGCACGCTAATGACCCCCTGGCTGCAAATGCCGTCTCCGACAGATTCCCTCCTTCTTCCCTGGCGCAGAAGTATTGATATTGTATCTCCTTGCAGATACCTAGCAGGCTTTTAATGACTGCAACAATTAATAATGCATCGGTGGACTTTCTCAGGCTAATTCTAATTGCTATAATTTGTTTCTCCCTGCAGAGCAGAAGCTTTATGTGTAATCCATACCAGCAACTTGAAATTACCCAATTGTGCAGACACACAAACGGGCACCAAAGCGGGCACATGCACACTTGCATGCACTATGCACAAGGATGCGTTTTGGTCTGAAGTGCAGCCACTTGTACACATGCTGTATATTTCTGCATATCTCATGGCAGGTGCTGGCCAATGAGATGAAAGATATTCCTGGTTGTTATGCCGACGGGGTCTGTAGAGGGGAAGCCAACAGACATAGAGGCCCAGGGGATGGAGGAGGTGGCTGGAGTCCTTGTTTTTGACGGAGCCACCTGGACGCCTGAGAAACAAGATCCAGCTCCCAGAGAGCAAGCTTGTGTGTGTGAATAGAGAAAGCGAACAAGGGAGTTATGGACAGAGTATTATAAACTGTGAGAGAGAGAGAGATTCCTCACTCTCTCATCCGGCTATAGTTAGACAAAAGACCGATGGAAAAGAGAACTACAGAAATACAATAATATCCCCCCGCTGCAGCTCTCTGGTTATGTGATGAACCTTTGAGGGTCACCTAAAAATAACATTGAGATTAACTCTCCAGAACCTTCAATGACAGGTCTAGGCTGAGATGACGGGCTTAACCCTGGTGTGCAACCACTGGACCTGGGCCCCAGAACATAGTAGCAGTAAGAGTTCTGGCTCAGGAGACTCCACATCAGGGGCATGTCAATCCAGGAGCTTTCAGCTCCACAACAGCAAAAAATCACAGCCTGGAGCAGCACCTCCGAGCCGGGCAGACACCGCTCACAGGAGTGTGTATGCGTGTGTGCGTGAGTGTTTGTTTGTGGGTATGTCAGACACTGCTCACAGGAGTTTGTGCGTGTGTGTGTGTGTGTGTGTGTGTGTGTGAATGTTAGACACTGCTCGCAGGAGTGTGTGCGCGCGCGCGTGTGTATGTGTTTGTGGGCGAGCCAGACACTGCTCCCAGAAGACTGTGTGTGTGTCAGACACTGCTCACAGGAGTTTTTTTTTTTTTTTTTTCTATCCCGCCACCACCCCCCACTTTGGAGGACAACTTTATTCATTCAATCAGTTGCTCCTGCTCACTGGAGTTTGTGCGTGTGTGTGTGTGTGTGTGTGTGGGAATGTTAGACACTGCTCGCAGGAGTGTGTGAGTGTGCGCGCGTGTGTGTGTACATGTCAGACAGGGGCCAGCGCAGGGAGGGGCAGGCTGGGAGTCCTGTGCTAATTAGCAGGAGTGCAGCTCTCTTTGCGATCCTGCCCCCTCCCCCTCACCCCATCACCGCTCCTGAGCCACGCTAATGAGTCCCGCTGAAAGGCCCAAGAGTGCCCTTGTGCTCCGGCCCCCAAAATCCTGCCCCCCGCACCCTCCTCACCGCAGCCCGTAAACCGCGCGCCACCTCCCATTAGATAGGAGCTTCCTCAGCCAGACTTGTCATAAATAGCGGCCCGGGGTGTGACACGAACACGGCCCCCCGCTGCACAGCCCCGCTCATCAAGGCCTCGCTGTGTTTACTGGCAGCCTGCCGCCGCCGCCTGCGGGATCATTCCTCTTATGTCTCGCAAACGTTCACACTCCACCAACGCTGCTGATGAAGCAAAGCCTGGACACCAGGATGAATAGGTGGGTAACTGAGAGTTCGCTAAAAGATGCTAAATCATTGATATTTCAGAATGCATCGGAGAGCTTATAAATGAGAGCTTCTCTTCGATGGAAATGATCTATTTCTCTTCGTCAGCGTAGCAGGCCGATGCGCTCCACGCGAGTTTCTCACTGCTTGGCCCCTCCGTAGGTCCCTGCCCCACCCGTCAAAAAAAAATATGTTATGCGGAAACTTTCCGTCGTGCCGCTAAGCTTTGAGAGCAGACGGGTCTGCAGCTTAAGAGCGCTGCGAACCGTCGGCTTCAGATACGTGTCAGTTTGGGGTTTTTGTGGCCTCGGGGCTTCCCGCTATGACATTCTCACCCTGTAATTTGGTGGTTTGGAAGCGGAGCACCCTCTCTGTAGCGCTCGCTGCAGCCACCGCAGGAATATTCTTCCCACAAAGCGAGCCAGTGCGATGAATGTGCAAGTGCAAGTCTGCCATGTACATGAGGGGAGAGAGGGCAGCAGCTAGTGCCTTTCATGTAGAGTCCTCGGATGAGAAAGCCAGGTGTAGAAAGACTTTCTGAATGTTGTCCGGTGTGCCAATACAGCACACAAAAGCCTGAGGGCAGAGGACAGCCCGTTGGAGAGGATGGAAAACAGCTCTCCTGGAAATGTCTGCTTTTATGGACTCGACAGCAGGACCATTTGAAGTCTTTTATTTTAACAGCACTTGTAAAATCAGGAGAGGCGAATGTGCGCAGATGACTCCACTTTTCAGCCACCGTGACCAATGACCAAATCTCTTCATCAGGAAACCACTTCCTTGAATTACTCTGAAAAGCCCTGACACTCATTCGGCCTTGCCCGTCCGAGTCAGAGGGGATTTTACTGCGAAGGCAACTCAAATTAAATGTGTGAATCAGCAATTTTGGTTTATTCGATTACACGCCACGAAAAGGTCAGGACAGAAAGAAAACATAAGGGAGAAAGAAAGTAGAAAAGCAGAGATAATGAGAGCAAGAGACATTGTGGTAGTTTTTGAAGGACAGGACAGTCTGCAATTTATAAATGTCATCCTGGAACTTTGATGGGCTTTGCCAAAGTTTTCAAATGGACGCCAGGCACTACTGGGAAGAGCAGTAAGCCTTTCTCAGGAACACAGATACCCTCCCCCACCCAGCTCGGTTATTACAGGCGAGTACACTTCAAGCTCAGTAAGACCAGAATGCAGCACCAAGATGATTGAGAAGTGTATATCTGTAATGTATAGGATTGCGCCAACTGCACTTTGACCTCTGACCCCTCTTCCCACATAATTCTCTGAATGCCAACTTCTACAGTATATACAGAACAGTGCTGTCGCTTGATATATTGGATGACTCTCTCTGGCAGAATGGAGGTGGATACACTGCAAAGCCAAGTAAATCTGCAGGATTTAAGCCAATCTCTCAAAGGAGAAAGAAAGGGAGAGAGAGAGAGAGCAAGAGAGAGAGGGAGAAAGAGAGAGAAAGGTAAAAAAAAATTTAATGGGATTTTATCAGGAGACACTGAGCCAAGTTTAATACTTGCTGACTCAGAAAGATTTTATTTGTGCTTGATTGTTTTCAGATAAACAGTACCAGCTTCAACACGCTTGGAAACCGGTCCTTGCCCAAATGGACACGACCACCCAGTACTGAGAAGCAGTGAGTGCTCTTCTTCTCCTGTCAAGCATTTGCTGGCTTTTCAAATACAACACGAAACACTTAAAAAGAGGGCAACAAATTCTGAGATGAAAAAAGCATGTTTTAAGATAACTGAGTGGTAAAACGCATTGTGAGATTCTGAGATGGTACGACCTGTTCTGAGGTAACTCACTTCCTGAAGGAGGAGGTGCAAGGTGTGGGCGTGAGATCGAGAGTATAAAACCTCACCTCCTCCAGATCTTGGGCCAGCTCTTAAGACTACAACTCCCACGCTCCATCTGGTGCTTGTGACACTGCAGCAACCACCTGCGATAATGAGAGCAGCACACCGGCATCGCAAACCAGAGGATTTCAGCAGTGGCTCTTTCATCTCCAGGACCACTCAGGGGTCAAGAATTCTTTCACAAAATAATTCAGCATGTCACTATTCTAATTCTGGCACACAACTGTAGAAGAAAGATCTTCTACAGCTAAGATCAATTAAGCAGAATTATTTTTCACATTGTAGTTTTATTCGGTCAAGTGAATGAAAACGAGCCATTATCATTTTAAAAATGTAATGTTTTTTTTGTGATATTTGCGGTGTCAATGGAGTCTCACCTGACAGAGTTCAAATCTGTGACCCATGTCTGCGATAGACACAGTATTAGCTTTCCACGACAGTGCAAGTTTGCCCTTTTTAGTGAAGCCACAAGTGTGGGACAGAATTTCTAGAGTTCATTAGTTCAGATCTGTCCACCGTTCCCCAGGGATTCTCATAAGCTTAAAGGTTATGCTCTGTGCCCTAGGGGTCTGAAGGTTATGTACAAAATGACAGGGTCACTGAGTCAGCTTGACAGGCATGGTCGCAAATGCCTGTGCAATCTTCTCCACTGTCAGTATGTTTGTGTGTGTGTGTGTGTGTGTACGTGTGAGAGAGTCTGAGAGCATGAACGCAAGGCTGTGTGCCTATGCAACTCAGTGTGTGCACGCAAGAGTGTGTTTGTTTGTGAGTGTGTGCGCGTAAGTCTGAGAGTGAGCATGCGAGTCTGTGTGTTTGCGTGTGTGCATAAGTCGGAGAGAGCGCGTGAGAGTGTGTGCGTGTGTGCATATGTGTGTGTGTGTGTGTGTGTGTGTGCGCGCGCATCAGTGTGTTGGGAGGGTTGGTGTGAGAGAGAGAGAGACAGAGAGAGAGAGAGAGAGAGTTTGCATTTTAGCGTGAAGAAATCAAAACTGAACAGAGTAGCACTGACATGCATGACACGCGCTGCATTGCCTGAGCCCCGGAGGCAGGAACCATTGTGGCACAAGGGTGTTCAGGTATGCAATAGCGATCAGGGCTTCACAAAGTCCTGTCTCTCCACAAGACAAATGAACTAACAAGGCCAAATAAATCAAAATACACCTGAGATGTTATCAAATGAGTAGCATCACCGTCGTCGGCATTATGCACATTTCACTTATTTATGCCGTGCAGCACTGCATGCCGATCAACAGTAGCCACAGTTGATGGATAAACTGGTTCTCCAGTCAGTTACAGGAAATAATGCCCTTTTAATCAGTAATTGAGTGCAGTATCCAAACCTTTACGTTATTAGGGGAAAAGCAAGCAAGCAGAGGGTTAAATGACAAGCTTTCGAACAGCCATCTCCCAAAGGACTTCAGATATAGTCTGCATAGCAAACAACACAGTTAGTCCGGGCTGGTCTCTCTAACGTTTGCTATAAATACTGCTGTCAGGTATCAGGTATCTGAGCATTACCTGAGAAATATGCTTGCACTGAAGGACAGCTACCCTATAATTATACTGTGTTGTGGTTTTTTTGCCAAACGACAAAAGAGGGGAGTAGGGAATACTGTGGGAAAAGACACAAGGAGATGCGGAGAACAAAAAAAGTTCAGGTCGAGAGAGTGAGAGAGCAGTATAATTTGAGGGGTTAAAAAATACTGAAAGGATGAGGGAGAGAACCAGGCATGATGATATGAAAGGGACGGAGAGACGAAGAATATTCCCTGGACAGGAAGGAGATAAATATGGAGAGAACCCATCTTTTATTTGTTCCATCTGGCCTGTCATGAGTAAAAGAAATGAAAGAAAAAAAAAAATCTCAGATGTAGACAGCCTACACCCCCACCATCTGAACCGTCGTCGGTCCAAATCTCAGCGTTGACGCATGATTACATTTCAAATTAAGCCGACATTAACTTCCTGTCAAAGCAAGCTGACCAGCTGTTTACACTGATGAAAGAATTTACATAATAACTTCAAGGGACAAACAATGTATGCCGCCTATATAGACGTATGCACGTTACCTCCCATAAATGCAGTGCCTGCATATACTCTCACCCACATACTGGCAATGAACTCAGCCACCTGAACACACGGTGGGAAGATGAAGTACTGCCTCTGACTATTACAGGACGTGTCCACCCACAAGGTAGGAAGCAAAGCAGCTTTGGCTGTTGCCTGCAGCTGGGTCAGGAAGGGAAGATACTACTTTTAGCAGTAACAATACATCACATCCCATATTCATTACAATATTCTGCAGTGAAATTTTTACTCTTCAGTTGATAAACAAGTGAGACGTAAGAAGGAGATTCATAGACCTCATGATTGATGTGCTCCCTTAGTCATCTTGACAGAATCAGCACATTTGCAATGTGGCAACAATGTCATCAAGCATCAAATAAATTAATACATAAAACAATGCAGAACCGCAGTCAGGACTGCCAACCTCCTGAATTTCAATGAAGCAAAATCATCATGAGCTCTTATTGAATTAATATCAATCTCCGCATCAATCCGGGCAGACACATGACAGTTAAATGATGGACTTGAAAAATTAAGGTTGTCTGCTCATAGTATCAAAGCCTGTTAGACTGGAGATGCCTGACTGAAGGACAATGCAAATAACAAGTAAAAGTCATACATGCATTCAAGCAGTTAGAAACATGGAGAAAAGCAATTTTGAACAATTACAACAAACCAAACAGAAATCCCTCTTTTGATGATGATGATGACAATGATGATTATAATAATAATAATAAATATTATTATTATTTCTTCTGTGTTACGTATTGCGCTGGTTACATTTTTGCATAGTGCGACCTGCTCTAGGTACAAAAGTGCAGTCTGGGAAAAGGAGGAAAACTGATATCACAGATTTGATTTGCGAAAACGTTTTCCAGAAAAACAACGCAAGTGATAAGCCATTAGACATTCATTGCGGAAATTTCAATGGGATTTTTTTTTTTACACCTCTGTTAATAAAAAAAATCTGAAAATCAAGTTTAGGATAAATTGTAGTGTACTTTAAATTACCACAAAGACCTTGGCCATCAATGATCAATGACAGCAGAATTCGCTTTCCAGAGGACATCATTCAGATGACGTTTCTCTTAGCAGTCAACGATACAGCAAGTTCAGTCAGTATTTCTAAAGCCCACTTCAGTACTTGTGCCATCTTCATAGTTTCCCCTTGAATATTTTTGTATTGAAAAGATGGTAAAAAGTCTGTTGACACGCTGGTTAGGTAGAGGTCACTGGTAAAATTTTTGCCTGTGTAGCTGTACCCATGACATACCTAGAGAAGCTCAGAAGTACAGTACTATAAAGAAGTATTTTCTCCTTTCTTCTATTTTTGCAAATTTCTCGCACATGGTTCAGGTCATCAAACTAATTTTTTTTATTATGAGGCAAGGATAACCAAAGTAAAGACTGAATAATGTTTTTTAAATGATTTCATTTATTGAAGGAAAAAGGCTATCCAACCATGCCTGGCCCCATGTGGAGAAGTAATTGCCCCTTAAGTTACCAAATGATCTAAAATTTAATTAATAATTAGATTTGATTTCACAAAACACAGCCAGGCTTGAGTATTGCCAGCTGTTGAATGAAAAAATCACTTCAATACGACCTGTCTGGCAATGCGAAGTAGGCAGACAGCAGCATGTGATGCCATGATCCAAAAAGAATTCAAGAAGAGATTAGAAACAGGAGTGGCTGGCTTTCCAAACTTTGGTTGCTTTACAGCTTCAGGCCATAATTAATGAAACCATGAACTGAGCTCAACAAGAAAATCCTGGAGGAGAATCTCTGGCCATCAATTTGTCTCCTAAAGCTAAAGTGCAGCTGGGATATACAGCAGGACAATGATCTCAAGTACAAAACCAAGTCCGCCACTGAATTGCTCAAAAGAAACAAAATGAAGATTTTGGAGTGGCTTAATCATGACAAGAATCTGATTGAGATGGCATTACCTTAGGCAGGCGTTTCATGCACAAAAACCTCCCAAAGAGGCTGAATTAAAACAATTCTGCAAAGAAAAGTGTGCTGAAATTCCTCCACAGTGATGTAAAAGACTCATTGCCTGTTACAGCAAATGTTTAATTTCGGATATCACCGCCAAAGATGTTCGGTCTTGAGGGGCAATTATTATTTTCACATTGGTTACACAGGTTTTGAATGACTCTTATCTTTGAAAAATAAAAAAGATGCATTTTTTGTTAACTCATGTTGTCTTTGTCTTGTACTAAAATGACTTAGATGATCTACAACTTTTACATATGAGAAGCAAAAACAGAAGAAATCAGGAAGAGGGCAAATGCCTTTTCACAGCACTGCATGCTATGCTTAAGCTTTACGTCAAAACAACCCCTGAAGATCTTTTTCTGTGCCTCTATAGGTCTGGATTCACTCTATTGCACCCTGGGTTTGCTCAAAGATTAAGCATCGATGATATCATTAGGAAAATCATTGCATATATTTAATGTAATGCCGGTCTCACATTCCGCAGGAAAACAATTCTTTGAGTCACGTATGCCTCGCTTATTGGGAATTTATTCAAGCCTGAAATGCAGTAATTTTAGCAGGGACTGCCCCATTTCATTTTCAGGCAAAGTATCTGAGGTCTCCAGGCCGGATAATTTTGACTGTGAACTGCATTTTGAAATGAAGTGCGGCTCTTTTAAGCAACTGTTCGCTGCCATTGCCTGAATTTGATGTTTGCCCTTAGGTCTACTGTGCAATCTGCTAAGGCATCTAATATAGCGCGGGATAATCTGCAGAGCCGAGGCCAAATCCTGACTGCGTCAGGGATGGCTGCAGCTCGGAGCTCTTTGTGGGGGCAATATGTTTTGGCCGCAACACTGGGATGGAGAGTTTTAGTTGGCAATGCATCAACTGCCTCATAACTCTTTACTGTTCAGCGAGTTCACCAAGCCCTGCTAACTACTCGTGCAACATGCCGAAGCAGAGTTCTGTAACTGAAGGAGCAGCAGCAGCTCAGAGGACAGATCGCACCGCAGATAAGGAACACTCAAAATGCTCAGCTGCTCTGACATATTCGGAAGACAAATTTTGAGACTGTGCAAGAGATGGCAGAGGGATAACAGGAGCTGAATGCAGGGAGTTATGATTAGATTAGAGCAACAGGGGGTACGGAGCAAGCCAGGATATGTAGGGTTATCAAAGCTAATTAACCATTTATCTCAATCAGGTGGGATAACTAGATCAGCGACAAGCAAGCTGCTACAGCAATATCAACTGCAGAGGCAGAAATGAACACATGCAATAATGTCTAGTCCTCTACTAATATTCATCCTTAGTAAATCACAGCATAAAAGGCTATGAGCCAGTGTGGTTGAAATTATTCCCCCCATCTTTTATTCAGAATACAGACAAAAATCTAACCTTGAGTAAAAAAAGCTGAATATTTCTTTTATTTTTTCCGCAAAATTATCACTGGCACCCCCAGAAAATCTTACAAAAAAACAAATTAAAGAATGTTCCCATTCATATTTTACTGTTTCAAAGTTCATAACGTTGAGGAAAACTTAATATATTCACTATAATATAATAATATGCTTCCCAGGGGTATGAATATGAAGGGACACATCGCACAGGCAAATTTCCCTTTGTCATCAATCACAACTGGTGCATCCAAATTGTTTTAAATACGTGGCTTTTCTCTTACCTCCGCATGTTTCCTTGACCTCACTAAAACATTGCGCAGGTCAAGGGAAAGTTACAGGGAGATTTTTAAGGTGCCGTAAAAATTTGAGAATTCCACACATTAATTATGCCTGGGGATCAGAAATTCAAGAAATTATAATCAAACGCCATCTACAAAACTGAACTATACAAAATGTATGGTTGCAAATCCTTGATGTCATGGGGCTATTTTTCTACCAAATGCTAAGAGCAACTCATTAGGATTCAAGGTATCATGGAAACCATTACGTACCAGCAGATACTAAATGAAAACCTGACTGCCTCGGACAGTGAGCTTAACCGGGGCCATGGTCAGATCTCCCAACAGGACAACAATCCAAAGCATGAATCAAAATCAACACAAGACACAAACCACAAGATAAAGGTTGTGCCATGGCTGCCCCAGTCCCTTGACCCAATAGAAAACTGATCTGAAAAGTGCAGTCCGTAGACATGGACATAAAGTAATTTGAAGGATCTGGAGAGATTCGACATGAAGTAATGCGCTCAGATCTCTTGCCATGTCTTTTCAAACCCCATTACACACTGAAGGAGAAGACTGTAAGCGCTGTTATCTTGGCAAGGATTAAAGAGGCTGCAGAAAGTATTGACTGAAAAGGATCCAAAATCTTGACATACATGTTTCTGCAAACATAGATTTCTATCGAATAATAGTTTTCACAAAGCATGCAGAATATACCCATTTGGATTTCTAATATGAAAACCCATGACGGACCGTAAATCCCGATATCAAACAGAAATTAAATCCTTAGGGGAATAGAATCTTATATGAGAAGGTAAAATATCACTGGCTGTCACTTTCATAAAGTTTGTCTTGCCAAAACTGTGCACCAAGGTCAAATACCAAGCACAGTGGATGACAGTGACATTGAAAGGAAGCATTTATGATGAGACATGGGATAGGTGTCAACCCAAATCTTTAGCCCCCGAACAGCAATCACTTGTGGATTATCAGACTCTGAATAAGGACCCCAGAAAAATTCACCCAATCAACATCTTTGGACTAGATTCCCTGCTAGTCTGCAAACACAGCTGAGAGCCCATACAATATGTGTAATTTTGTTTTTTCACCGACATAGTGCATTTTAGTAAAAAAAAAATCAATTTTGGGGCTATGCACCGATGGATGCTTGAATCTATACGAGTGTACGTGCATGTGTGTTGTATTTGGTTGAAACGCCTCAGGATTAAAATTTTAGACATGAATACCAGGGAAAAACACAGAAAGGGAGGTGTTAGTGCATATATGCTCATACGTGTGTGAAGGAATATGCTGTCTTTAGTTTTGGTTCATCCAGCATTTTCAAAGAGAGGAAAAAAAAGTCAGGGCAGCCTCAGAGGTTTGGGAGCGTAGCGGCAGCAGAGCTCACATGCTGGTCCAGTGCATTCCAGTGGTGAGTTACGACTGTTTTCCCAAGCCTTCTACTGCATTCACACAAGAACCCAGTCCCCTTAACCCTTACTTTGGAGTCCAGGTGAATATGACAGTAAAATAGACATTTGCAAAGACAGGGAGCTCTGTCTGAAAAAATCACATCGAACAACTCGCAAGAGGCCGACTCCAGTCTAAATACACAACCATAAATGCTCAAATCACCCCGGTTACACTGGGGCGAACATTAATGATGGCAAATAATAAGACACAGCAAGTCATAATTACCCTGCATCGCCACGCATTCAGATTAATCGTGGTATTAAAATAACATTGTATCTAATAAAAAGAAAAGAACAGTAAAATGAAATGGTAAAATTCGGCCTTATTGTGTGATTTCCTGCGCCTCGAGATGGCCGATAGTTTATTAATAAAAGGCAGACATTGGATTTTATGTTCCATTTTTCTATTATATTTTGTGGATGGATGCTCACTTTTAAATGCCATGGGAACGCTAGCGCATTGTTGCGTTCAAGAGCAAGTCTATTCAGTTCAGGTCTTCCACACCAATAAAAACGAAAGCATCGACAGGGCCAATTAATTATCAATTTTCTTTAATGTCTAAGACTATGCCTTCCTCCTCTTTGAGACATTTAAACCCGTTCATTTCCTCCCCTCCTTTCTGCAATTGGCTCTGATCCCACACCCATGCTCTTCATTATATATAAGCTGAGAGCCTAATAATTCTTACAGATTCTATCAATGATTAGTCAAATAGAGTATGTCGTGTTTATATATTAATGGAAAAATACCGGGCTGATAGTACAGAACTGTGTATGGAGGCTGAGGACTGGAGTTTGTGTTTTTATCCATGTTTCTCTCTGGCAAACTCAGCTACAAAACAATGGAGTCTGTAGCTACCATATGTTCTGCCCCGAAGGCTGTAAAGTAAGAAGAGCAAAAAGTGCGCATAACTTCATAACATAAATAAAAAAAGTTAACTTCAGGCTACTCATTTATTAATGATTTTTTTTTGTAGGAAAGATGCTTAATAAATAGCACCAACAAATCCTGTTTCCACAGAGGCTAATTTATGTCAGCAGGAAAGACAGAGTAACCCTCATGTGGTCTTAATGTAAGGGAAATTCTTTCCACCTACATTTAATCACATATAGGCTGACTAGCGTAACTGCAACCAAAGCAACACGGTAACGAACGCAAAAAAAACTTATGAAACAAACAAATCTGCGCAATGAAACGCAACATAAATTGAAAGTGCAAATTCAATTCTGAAATAAAAAGTACACAAGGCGCTAAGATCGCCGGATTGTACTGAGCGGTTTTATGGCAGCGCATTAAATTAATGACCCCAGACCTTCCGCTGATGGCTTCATAAACACACAGAGGCCGTTCCGCAGGGGCTGCAGGAGGCCGGACAGGAGCCGCTCCTCAGAGGAGGGTGAAACAGATGCCACCCTCCCACCACCCTCCTCGGGTCCCCCGGTCCCTGGGCGGCCATGCCTGGAGTCACTCCAGATTCAGCCCCTTGCCACTGTCTCCAGCTCCCATTTCATGCTCCATTCGGTCAGCAGATTAACAGTGAACAGCCTGATTCACATGGTTTCACAGCCGGAATCCCCCAGCACAGCTGAAGGGCAAACCTAGGGGGAGTTTTTGCACATGATGCCCGCTGTAGTTTCCAATATGATCTTGACGTATGGGTGCTTCAGAACCTCTGAGGCGAAATTTGCACACACTCTCTAAAACTGGCAAATAAGCTTACATGCTTGAAGTATAATAAATAGAGCAATATTAAAAAATATCTTTTTTCTCTCTTTTTTTTGGGGGGGAAAAAAATTCAAGTTACAGTGTTGCATGCTAAGGTTTGCAAACAGACTTTAGGCAGCGAGCAAACATTTGGTTCTTGTGCTTCATGAGATGTGGAAGAAATGGGATCTGAATGACTTTGACAAGGGCCAAATCATCATGGCCGGACAAATGACTGCGTCAGAAATTCTCCAAAGTGGAAAGACAGTGTGTACCAAAGCAGTGGTGATTGTACAGCAGTAGTAATCTGTGAAGGGATGAGCCACAAATTAGAAACACACAGTGGATAATACCCAACCGTGTATGGTGCTTTGTAACCTTGAAACAGCCAGTGTGCCCATGCTCAACCCAACAACCGTCCAAAGGACCTACAATGAGCATGCGAGTGTCGGGTCTGGACCTTGGAGCAATGGATGAAGGTTGCCAAATCTGATGAGTTCCATTTTGTTTTACACCATGTACATCTGCCGAGTATTTGAGTTCCATTTACCTGGGAAAGAAATGGCAGTAGGATGTGCTGTTGGAAGTAGAATAGCTGGTGGAGGGAGAGCGATGCTTTGGGAAATGCTTTGCTGGGAAATCCTGGGTCCCAGCATTCATCTGGACGTCAACTTGATGGAGCTGCCTCTGGAGCACATGAAGGACCAACAGCCTATCAGGCGGGTGGTCATAAATTTCAAATAATTCAAGTATACCCACAGGCTTGAAGGCAAGAGCGTGTACCTTCAATTATTCAAAATGGCATTTAAACAGAACCTTCTGCACAAAACGTCTTTCAGTACAGCAAACCTTTTGCTCAAAACGTCTTTCAGTCAAGCAGGTTTAATGCGAGGGCACATGAAATTTTTTCTCTCATTATGAAAAGGCTGCCAAAGCAGTTTGCAAGGAGTAGGCAAGGCAACAAGGCCAACTCAAGCCCAATTAACTTCTTTGAATACTGACACTCTGGCTGTGACAGCAATTTGTCTGCTGTTATGGTAGTGAACAACACTGTTTTCTAAATAACAATGACATACTTCACATAGTTTTAATCAGGGCCTTCAATTGAAGGTTTATTTTTCCAATGCGGGTACCTATTAAAATAGGAACCTTGTCAACACTTATGGGCCATTTTAAGGATGCTATAATTATAATGAATAGCCTAATACAAAAGTTGCGCACTCAAATATTTAGTTGGAATGCAAGCAGCTTTGATTACAGCACAAATTAATTGTGTCTTTGTTTTGACAACCATATGCATTGTCAAAACATTTATTTTTTAATCAGTGTTGGTTGCATTAATTTTTGGCTCACAATCTTGTCTTGACAATTAGATAGTTGAACCACGCAGCAGTCTTCTCCAGCATATCCCAATAACCTTCAATGTTGTTAAGGTCAGAACTTTGTGGTGGCCAATTTGCAGGTGAAAATGATTCCTCACGCTGGTTTTCCTCAGCCATTGTTTTCGTTTCTAGATGCAGGCTAATAATTTGCCCCTTCTGAAATCCTATAATGTCTTTTTGCCACTAAGAACTGAATTAGTGAATTTAATAAAGGCCCAACTCCACACATTTTCAACACCGAGTTGGGCCCTTATTGAATTCTCCAATTCAATTACGTCTTGCAACATTTTTTAAGAAATGAAAAGCTATGTGCTTCATCAGTGAAACATATTAATTGCTGCAATAATAATCCATTAATTGTATTAGTTCATCTGAATGGCAACCTTTTTTGGACAGGCAATGTATATAGCAATTGACCTTGGTACAAGTGAAGAAGGTCGCCTGATCCAGGGAATCCGGTTTTCATTTACATCGTGTGCATCAGCGAGGTACGTGTACACTGTTTACCTGGGTAAGAGATGGAACCAGAGAAGAGAGGGTAATGCTGTAGGAAATGTTCTGCTGAGAAGCCCTGAGTCTGGGAATTCAAGTGGACGACAGTTAGTCTGAGGTATTTTTGCAGCACAAGGTTTGTACACAACCTCCAATTAAAACTGAAAGGCTGCGCATTGGGGTCACATTCCTTATTTAGTTTCATCCCGAATACGGTGTGGTAAACTAGCCTGGGATCGCCAGACCAATTTGCTAATGTGAATTATTCTAAAACCTCCCAGTTCATTTTTGATTTCCAAAGGGGGTCGTCACCCACAAGGAAAGAATCTATATGAATATACGCATATATGCAACCTATATGCCGCATATATGCAGCATATATGCCGAATATAGGCCAAATTCATGTACATATATGTGCTTATGGAGGGCATATAGGTCTCCTATATCGCTTCTTTCTTTCCACATATAGGCCCTGTATGTACATACAAGGTATATGTCTCCTATATAGCTCATGTACCCAGTAGCAGGTTTTGTTTGTCATACCTATTATATAGCTCATATCTCACTTTTGCAACTGTCATACATGATGCCTAGCTCATATTTTTATTCTCAAGGTAATATCTGCATATTAGACCAAATTCCCTTACAGAAATAACAAGAATTTAACGCAATAACTAATTAATCGCATATGAACAAGTCAAAATGGCATCACATTTGATCCTAAATACATGATGACATGTGACAATGGCATGTTATGTGTAAACCAGTTATTATTAACTATGGCAAGTGAGAGGAGACAAAAAGATATGATATCAACACTAATATCTAATACTGTTTGTTACATTTTTTCCTGAAACATTAACAATAACAAGGTCATCAATTCTTTCTTGGCCATACTTACTTCCATTCTATGAAGATTGAGTTGTATATTGTGGAAGAGAAGGACATGTATAAAACAAAATGGTTTGATTATGTTTATTTCATCAATTAAGCATTTTTTCAAGTTTAAGGGTGTTTTCACACATAGGGTGTTTAAGTCGACCTAACTGTCTAGGCCGGCCTAATTGGTGCGGTGCGGGTAGTGTGAACACAACTAGCCGCATCCAAGGTCTACCTAAACAGCCGTACCGAGAGCCCATGTGGTTACACTGTATGCCTAATGTAACGGTTAGTATTATCACGTGTTTGCTAGCAAAAGTAACTGCATTTCACATCAATTCGTCCATGTCTAACGGTACAACTTACCTGGCTGTTCGCTGATATCTGTGTATGGTGAGGGGGGCCGGGTTTAACAGAATCAATCTGCGCCTTCTTCTGGTTTGTCTGGCGATTCACATCCGCCGTCTCCAGTGCAAGAAAACATTGTTCTCCACACGCAGCCGTGCCTCGTTTTCAAATTCAAACGTTATAACTTCCCGACACTGAACAAGACAAACTATATAGATTGCCAAAACCAATAACGTTAGGCATATCTGATGGCGTTGCTGTTGAGTCTCCATCGTCCACGTGTGTTCTGTTTACATCTCAAGGCTTAATTTCAACCTCCGGATGGAATGGTGCTACACACGTCATTTTCCATTGATACATGACACTCCATTCGGTAGAACGGTGGACTTGGTACGGCAATAAAAAGCATATGTGAAACCGAGCCGCTCCAGTTGAAAATGGATATATTGTATGGGGTCGACCCAAATATGTGTGAAAACACCCTAAGTCACTGCCAGATTCGCCATATTAGATCAAATTGGATTCACATCATTACAGCTCATACACATCCACTGAAAGGTTATACACTACACTGTTACATCCACCAAATGCAATGTTTTCTATCTTGTCCGTAATGCAGTTTCTAGATGAATATGGCTTTGAGGTCCTTAGTCTAAATGTAGCAAAATAAAACAAAAATAACAAAATAAAAGTGCACTGAAGAACATACATTCAAGTAAACATGCCTTTCAAAAGTCATTTTCATTCCCACATCTATTTGAGAATTTCACTGTGGTTAATGAATTTGAAGACAAAGTCTACATTTCTGTTCACAGTTTTAATGAACAGACACTTGTCTTTTATTTGAGATGCTTGTATAGCAACTTAAGGTCCCAGACTTTTTCCAACAGGGATGAAATAACAAGGATTCTTAAATTCCCACATGGAAAGAACCTATATAAACATAGGTTTTAATCCCCACTTTGTATCAACCAGCAGTGGTCGGCAGCGCTTTTCAGAAGTAGCGCACAATTGGCAAATTTGCTACAGGGATGCAAATTGGGAAGGGTCTGCAGGGAAGGGTTAGTTCCCCAAGGCGTGTCCTGTTGGCAAGACGGGCGCTCAAAAAGAAAATTCTGACCACTGTCACAATTGAATGTTCTCTGCCCTCTCTCTAAGCTGACAAAGTATTGCCCACCAATTGCATGAAAGACAATAGCCAATAGCTGTCAGAATTGTGCATTCTCCTGAACTGTCATCAGGAGGCTGAATATGTGAAAAAGGCCAAGCACTTGTACACAGTTCCCTACTTGGACTTCCCAGAACTGGGTGTAGTTGGAAATGCAAAAAAAAAGAGAAAATTTAAAGCTTTAATATAAGGCCACACATAGATTTTGCATATGTTTGACATACATAAAATTGACTATTTTATGGCCAGTTTTTTGACGGCCAGTTTTATGTATGTCAAATATTTGCAAACCTATTTGTGGCCCTATATTAAAACCTATATGTTTATATAGGTTCTTTCCGTGTGGGCAACAAGCTCAGACTAGAATGACTCTGGACACAATTGAATTAGCCTTCAACCAATCACAGCAATGACACGTGAACAGCTCAGCTCAGATGAAATGTAAACTTGCAAGCTCCAGCTGAACTGGAATTTAGGGAAGCAAGCAAGCTACCACTGTATTAACATTAATACGAAAAGCAGCGTGAATCACGACATGCTGCTTTGTTTGTATTGGCTGCATTATGTCTTCAACTCAACACTTCCACTAACTTTAGTGAGCTAGCTTACGTAACTACCGCTAGGCTTCTAGGCTTGGTAGTTAGTTCTAGCATCCAATTCATATCTCTTGTAGTTCAACATAATTCACATGGGTTAGGCATGGCATGACATAGCATGATTTACTGGCCAGCACTTAGCGTTAGAGTTTGTACGGGAGATGCGACTGACAATAGCCACTGTGTTTCACTATGGCCATTTTTCTGTTTCTGGTGATGAGCAAATTGGTAAAAAAAAAAAAAACCTTTACCAAATTCTGTCTGAAGTACAGCAAACACATCTTTCTTATCCACTGAAGCTTTAACTGCAGTCTTTTGTTCTTCTAGAAAAAATATCCCATCCAATTTGTTTGTTACGATTGCAAATTCGACAAACTATCCCACATCAATGCCAGCTATCTTGATTATTTATGGAAATACTTCTACACCATCATCTCAAACCAGCCCCATATTATTTGCTAAATGGTTTGATTGGCCAGACCAGTGTGTAATCAGACAGAAATCTGTTAGGAAGGCCTGATGCATAAAAATTGAGTCCACAGTTTTTTCTGATTTCCAGGCTAGTGGCAGACAGCTGAAATAACAACAGCAATAACATTGTCCATGTCCAAACATTTACCGACCTATATTTGTATATTAATTCCTTGATTAAATTATCATCAGTGCTTGATGTTAATTTGCCCTTTTCATAATGCTGCACATGAAAGCATGGTCTTTAAAGTTTTCAGAAACTTATTGTAAAATAAAAAATTAGGTCATTGGTGTTTCCCACTGTTCATGACTACGCAAATGAGCCCAATGCAAGAAATCTAGTAAAGTGTTGTGTTCTGGGGTCCTGGCCTTTGGCCAGGACAGCATTCATGGTTTTAACAGTTTCATGTTTCAAGATTCCATAGTTCAAGTTTCATAGTTCATGCCATAGTTTTAACAGTTTCTTGTATTAGGATTTTACATTTCATTATTCATGTTCCATGTCCATGTTTTTACTTTTCCATGTTTTTGTTTTTGCCAGGTCTGCCATGCCACTCCACCGCTTGTCTGCGTTCCGCCCCGTGCCTTCGTTGCTGCACATTTCTGAGCTCTGGTTGGCTTTGTGGTTTCTCCCTTCCTTCTGTGCTGTGCTGATTCGGGGCTCTCTAAGCTTAAATTGACAATTAACTGTTTTTAAGTTACTAACATTTACTAACACTCACTGGGTTGGTGTAATTCTTAGATAGGCACATTACTAATACTACTAATTTAGACAGGGAGTTTATTGTCATGATTCCTGCTTTACTATTTCAAGATCTTGCTGTGCTTTTCAGTTCTTAACAATCATGCTTGCTTCCAAACTGCATACTTAATTGGTACTTAAGCTGAGCACGCTCATTCTCTTAATGAGCAGGTCATGTCATCCAATCTCTGTCCATGTCTTGATCTTGCCATGCCTCTTGTTTCTCTCTCTCCAGGTGTTACCCCTCATGTCATGATTTTCAAGCCTTTATCTGGATGCGGTGGAAGTTGGCTGGCAGACAGTGTCTCGCGTCTCGTTGCATGTGCAAGTTTAGCCAAGCTCTTGTTGTCATAGTTCCCTAGCATTTCTAGTTTCAAGTCTTGTCCTAGCCTCTTGTTTTGTGTATATATATATATATAGTCTTGTTATTTATTTTCCTTGATCTCTTGCCTGGAGTTTCCAGTGCCTTTTGTTTTTTGTCGTTTTGCATTCTTTGTTTATAGCTCTGTGCAGCATACTTTAGTTTGTCTTTTGCAACCCTTTGGGCTAAGTTTTTCGTTGGCCCTCGTGCCTGTTTTGTTTTTTGTTTAATAAATCCTCATTCCCATCTCCCCGCATCTGGTGTCTACCTGATTCCTTATCAGTAAAGAGGAATTTCTGCAAACAGGGAGCTTGCCTGTAAGCAGCAGCGGTCAGGGTTGCTAATGAATCACTCAGAGGTTTTACTTGCACCATGAATCTTTGATTGGAAATACTCATCACTCACCTGCTGCTTTAAAGATGAAGAATTGTTTATTCTGCTGAGGGCTAATTTATGCTATTTATTTATCACACAGTAGATTCTAGATTGGCGCACAAACTTTGACAACTGTAACCCAATCAGATACAGAGCCACTGATTTAACCTAGTAACGTCCCCTATAACACACAATAGATGGTGTTTTAAAAACCTAAGCTGTAAACCTGCTCTTGCATGCCTTCCGCATTGTTGGAAATATAAACCTTACTCAGTGAATATGCCTTAATTACAATGGTTCCACATAGTACAACAAAATTATCCAGAACTGAAAGCAAAAGACAGATAAGCTGCCAAGAATTTGGAAGAAATGTTAAGTCTCTGACACCTGAGCTTAAGAAATTCTTGACAATGCAAAAGTGAGGTAAGTACTTGCGTAAAAATTACACAATCAAACGAAAGAATCCTGTCATGGAATCCCATTACCAGTGGGGGTATAAATTGAGAAATAATTTCAGGCGTGAAACCACAGTGAAAAATATATGCCAAACCTTCAGATGAACCCATTTCCGAGTCAATGAACAATTTTCAATGATTACAATATATCATGATCAGAACCTGGCCAATGTAATTAAATTCAATTTCTGTGATTGCACTCCAGCACAAATGATAAACTTGATGGGCAAAAGTGGTTTTGGCCTAATTGTGTAGAACTGCATTAAATATGTAATTAAATATATCCAGGATTTATTCTTGGAGTTGATTTCAGTTGCTCCAGTTTTGATTAGCAACTCTTAAGAGGTGCAATACAGGCTACAGACAGCATATTAGCAACTATGAGGGGTGGATTCTTCAACAATCTATGAAATGTTAAAAATCAATTTTCTGAATGAAATTAACTGCACCTCATATAATGAGCATTCAGATGTCCATGACCAGAATATGCAAACAAAGAACGAGACGATGATCTTGTGCCATGCACAACTGAATACTCTGTAAAGCAGAGAAGAAATAAAATTAAAATGGGCATCTAACAGCCCTGCTTTTCATCCATATTCTTTAAAAAAAGAGAATAGTTTTTTCGAGGCTTTTGTATACCCTTTCTTTCATATGTGTTTGTATGCAATTACCTTTGCGGTCATTTTTTTCTGGGTGAATATTTATCTTGAATTATATGGAACAGTATACACCACGAGTCCATTGTAAGCGCATATTTTCAACCATTGCAGCTCCAGATAGAGTGGTAATTTCGGGTATAGAATTCCTGACACTCACTGCTCTGATGCTCCGTCAACTAATGGCCATCAATGGCCACTTAAATCCATTAAAGCAATTACCTTATCAGCAAGAACTTTGTAAGAACAAAATTGTCCTTCAGATAGAGTCCAGCTGTTCAAGCTGTTTCAGAGTGAAAACTGTAAAGTCTTCGACAGAGAAAGTTATTTGTCAGCCTACAGCAATTTCCTGAAGATTTTGGTCCACAGAAAATGTACATGCACTGGGTCCTCATTTTAGTGCAGCAGTCTATAAATACTTGACAGTGGTGTCATTCTCAGGAAGGGGAAACTCTACGGGAAGGAGAGCTGAACTTGCATGTTACCCTTTGAGGCCAAATGTCCCTCTCGGCCTCTTCTGCAACCTGTAAGAGACCATTGCTGCATGGATCTCCATCTTGGAGTATTACATGCATACTCAATTTTTCATTCTACCGCTATGAAATGGCTAGATAGGTGGAAGCAGCACTTGAGGCATCTCCTACCATGTCAAATCTTGGGGACCATGTTGTTGAATCTGGTAGTAACATTGTGAGGTGAGGCCATCTGAGTTGGGCTGCACCAGCATATATAGCCCTGGTGGAACTTTCCCGTGGGAACACCTGCCAAACACTACGTCCGTTGGCCAGCCGTGCAGATGGGGGGACAATCAGATGGGCAGTCGAAGCTTTCGTTCTCACAGAAGATGAAAAAGCCTCAGGAAGACAGTTTGGGGAATTGGTATCAGTTGGGAAAATGGATTCAGACTACCGTGGTTGTCATGGCAGTATTTAAACTAGCTGGAACATTCAGCAAAGTAAAACCAAACAACTTGGAAGAATGTGTCCTATTCTGAAGTCCCACAACCCATTGCCAGAGGACTGTGTAGCCACTGCTTGAAAAGCATGACTATTTGGCAGTAGTGCAATTTTTTTTTTTAAAGCTTTTAATGCCGACTAATGGCTTAATATTGACAGAGCCTGGTATCTCCTGCTGTCGTTCATTTTGTGATCGCGCAATGGAAAAAATCAATTAGGCATGCTCACATTGAACAATTTTCATTTTTTCCCCTTTTGTTTAGAGTGGTGATGGGAGGGTGACGAGAAGTGGAGTTTCAGTGAATGGTCAGGAAAATACATTCATAACATAACGTGTCAGGCACTTAAGACCCCTCGCCCTACCCATGATATCAAACAGATTGGAATTGTAGAACCTGAAATTTTCATTTTGCTTGATTTTACTCAAAATACGTGTCAATTCATATTGTTGGAACACAGGCACATTCCATGTGTAAAATTTGGTTGATTTAACAGCAAGCTTATACGACCTGGATGCTCTGTTGCCTGCCTCGAATCTCCTTTGTTCTGCCCAGCAGGGGGTTTGGAGCCATTTGCTCTGGCCCTCTGAAACTCACCGACCTCTTCTCAAATAAAGTCAGGATCAGTTACTTTTAAGCTGCTTAAAACGATCTTAACCTCTATCAAATTCATAATATATTTCTGTTCAATATCCTAGGAAGGAACCTGTTATATATTGATAATGCAATTGGGCTATAATATTCCATCTTAAGGCTTTTCCATGACAACTGCATCATTTTAATACATATTCATATCATGTTTGGTCTCTTTATTCTCGGGGGAGTCCAAGGAGTTGAATGGAACATGTTTCATTTCCCTTGGAATTATGGTTCGTTTGTAAGATTCATTCAAGCAACTACCCTAGTCTCCCTGTGCAAATTATCTTATCACCCAGGCCAGTAAAACTCTGATTCGGCCGACCTTCCCTCTACCTTTTTCGGAGGCGTGGTTTGGAGCCTTTAAAGGTATGAGATCCTGAGGGGGGGCTCTCTTCTTTTTCTTGGCTTCTCTTTTCTTCTCTTCTCGGGTCTATCCTGTCCTGTCTCTTCTCTGTCAACTTCTGACGTGCGAATGGGTAAGTGGGGAGAGGTCACGTGCTGCCTTGTTCCGGAGCGGGGGAACATGTGAGTTCTCCCCGACCACGTGGAGTGATTTTAGCTCCGTGTGGTCATTCATCTTTTCCAGGTATGAAAATACTCTAAATCCTTCTAAATTATATGTAACGGTAATTGGCTTATCATTTATTTCTTTGATTCAAGTTGTGCCTACCTGGTGAATTAAATTATTGTTATTCCTTTTCTAGCTTGCGTGGTCTCGTATCTTTTAATCTTTTTATTCTTCTTAGCCCCGTCTCGGCGAATACCTAGGGGAATAGTTTAGCCCCACTGAGGAACGACTGGCCAGCGGCCCGGTGTGGGAATCGGTTGGTTAAGTTGATTTAGGCAGCCAGGATCTACCAATATACGGATTCATAGCCCAAGTGTGGAGTGAATCTGGGTTCACTGTAATTCAAGCCAAAAGAGGCTGTTGCAGTGCTGGTTGACTTCAACCTCTAACCTAACCAACGAACCTAGGATTCGAACATGGTGTTAATGCCCAGGAACATTAATGTAGCGGCGGTGGTTATCTGTTTGGAATTCAAGGTATAGTCACGTCATGTTTGTCCTTAGAGTTTAAGTTACTGTTATCATTGTTTCGAGATTCACGCAGGTGTTCCCTAAATTATCAATTCTAATTCTAATTTGGAGTCAGATTTCTAACGAGATTATTGCTAAATTTTGTATTCTAACTGTTATATGGAGTCAGATAAATCGTAACCATTGCGCTTTCATGCCCCGTCCACGGACGGTGAATAATATCCATTACATTGTGATTCACACCAGCCAGAAGAATGCTCTAATTAAAGTTAGACTAAGAGACAACGTGAGGCCTTCACCCCGGCAACATCCGCCTTTTGGTTATTGCTTTTTTGGGGTTTTACAGCTGGTGACCCCGCGTAAATAGTCTAATAATTATTTAATTTTAAACTAATTTGTCGTTTTGAAAACCTGTGCATCTTGCGGCGTAATGGCTCGCGTACCATACTGGCGAAGCCTATGGTCGTGAGTGCATGGTTCTGTTTTCAAACGGGTTCTGAAGTGTTCTGCCTTCCGCTGGCTGATGTGTGAATCTACATCCGAAGTGATCCTGGTTTGTGCGATCCGGACGGTTCTACCAGTCATCCGAATTCGGTAAGTAATGCTGTGATTTTTGCTTCGTTAAAATTCACCGCATAAAAGACCGATGCTAAGGGATCGAGATATCCCCCATAGGCCTGGGACCGTAGAAACCAGACACATGTTTTAATTTTATCTTTCCGGGATCAGAGAATGAAGTGAAGTTGAGGGAATGTTATGCGTATGTCGTTTTCCGTTATCTCTTGACTGCTGTGTCTTCAGAATCATTTGGGCCATTTGGTATTTTCGTGCTTTAAGTAGAAGGTTTAATGGCAAGTTGGAAGTGATTGGATTTCTGAGTGCAGTCGGGGTTTTCTGCATCCTTGGGTGGGCGCGTTTCGTGGCTACGCGATGGCAGGGATTAAGCTTGCCACCGGAGGGGTTGAATACTCTTGACTTGTACCGGGAAATTGTGTGGCTATATTGCGTTTGAAGGTTTGCGTAGGGGTACCGAAGGTAATCGGCAGTTATATATATTTGATGGATTTGGTGCAAGGTCCTGCAGGAATTGTTCAGGTAATCTTGACCCAATATTGGAAGTTATTGTTTGAATGAATCTTGTTTGTAGGGGAAGCGAAGTGAGCTTCGAAATACCATTGATTTTTCCGTATTTTTCTCGTAATAATCACTGCGGTCAAGCTATCATCGCGTGGTAGTGGCAAGTATGTTTGTTAGTGCTTTAACTCCCTCATTAGTTCGGCTGAGTTGGCGAATGTTTTCCATTCTCTTGTCTTGTTAAACTCTGTGCAAAGTTAATACGGTTTCACTGCCCCGTGGGTACGCTCCTTTGACTAGCGCCTTGAGAGCGACAAACGGCATTCCGAAAATTGTAATTCGGATTCAAAGTCTAAATTAGGTTGCAGTCTGCACCATGTGGGCTTTTGAAGTTAAGTAAATTCGATAAGTTTCCATGCCGACAGTCTTTCGGGACACGGACAGTGAATAGATTTAATTCTTGAATAGGTTTGTTATGCGGCTTTCCGCAAGCAAGATATTCAGCGGCTTCCGTGTGAGCTAAAGCTTGTTGTGCTGTGACACGTCGGTTTTCAGGTCGCCGAGTGTTTGTGCTTATGCAACTGGGCTGGGCGGTTTGGGCATTTGTGTGGAGCATAGCGACGCAGGGGCTTATCATTGGAGATGTTGAATATTTTTGCAATTTACGCCAAATTGAGCATTTGAAATGGCAGCTTTGAAATTCGCTTTAAATTTGAGCTTCTCTGTAGTATACATTGAAGCTGCCATATTGCCTTTGCACAAAGGGTTATCAAGTTGAACGGCCCGCCATTTTGGCTCGATTTGGTGAGGAATATGACGTGGTTTCATCTGGGAGTCGCCATAGGTTGAGTTTGCATGTGGGCTGGCCTTTCCTCGGAGGGAAAGTCCTAGCCGGCCCACGGGGTCACGTGACTATTCGCCGGCGAGCTGGTTGGCTGGTACAGCCCCCATGCCAATCCGTGTAATAGGGTGACGTGACCCGTAGCCTGTTAGCTGGTTGGTTGACACAGTCCTCACTCTGAATGTGAGCAAAATGGCGCCCTTCAAATCGGCCAATGACTGCCGCGGTTTAATGTTGACTTCCGACCTTCCTTCCGAAAGGAGGGCGGAACCAGTGTTATGTTGCATGGGGTACAATCAAGTGCCTGCCTGTGACCGCCATCTTGAGAGTGGCTCTTCCACTAACAAGCTGACTTGCCTTCTAACCTTATGTTTGAAGTAACCGGTTAATTTGATTGCTTTTTGTGTGGATCTTACGAACCACCAAATGCATTGCTCTAAATTAATATTTTTTGACCATTTGGATATCGTCATTGCCTCTGTGTATCAGATGACCTCTGAAGTTCAAAATACCTAATGGGACTTTAAGTCTATATTGTCTGCCTTCACTAGAAGAGCAATTTATAGCCTTACTGAAGTAGGTAATTGAATTTTCAATTGCTTACAATGTATTATCTTTTGGGAGATGCATTTTCCTCCCGTTTTAAAATTTTATTTAATTTACATTTATCCCAAGGTATTGGAACCAGGTGATTTTGGTCACTTTTGCAATGATTGGTATATTTCTATTAATTACTTTATTTCTTTATAGCATGCCTTTCCTCTACTTCTGCCTTCTCTCTGATCCCCTTCACCCTTTTTCTGAGTCAGCTATGTTCAACAGGGACATAGTGGACATAAAGTTTGGGCCTGTGTTCCGACCGAACACATGATTTGATTTCTTTTGTTTTTCTTTTGTTTTTTTTAGCCATTTCAGGCTTAACTATGCAGACAGTCACCCTGCATAGCTCTTTCTTTTACAGTCTTCACACCCGAGAGCATCAGGGGGTGGACGAACATCCCTATTGCGGGGCCATAAAACACCCGCTCTTGGTAACAGGCCCCCTCAGACCCACTTTACAGTAGTCATTCACATCCCCACACACGTGCGCGCGCCCCCACACACACACACACACACACACACACACACACACATGGGTACCCTTATCAACACCATTTGCTCTTCCCCATGTTTGTCTGTGGTTCGTCCTGGTGTGAAAGGAAGGCCATAAAGCATTGTTTCATCTAAAATTGTGGTATTGACTACATCTGTTTTTCTTCTCTAGAAGCAGGGGTGATGGGATTTCTGGTGCCACTCACACCTCCTCAGTCACTGTTCTCCTTGAAGCATCGTAAGGATGCACGACGGGGGAGACGTGAATTGTGGGCTGATGACAGGCATTGGGTCTAACCTATCTATTGCTTCCCTACAGGACAGTTTGCTGGCTCAGGGAGATTTCAACTCGCACTGAGCACCTCACACCCAAAAGTTTTCAATTAACTAACATTTTCTGATTCTTACAGGTGGAGTAATAACATTGCTTTGGTCATGTCGTGTTTTGATCTTGTCGTGTATGTGGCGGGATGCTTCTCCAAGTTTCTCTATACAGGCACCAAAGATTCAATGACCGGACTTGGCCAGACTCACCTAAGGAACAGAAACTCCATAATGCTTTCGACTAACTTTGATATCAGGATCTTCATCTCAGACAAAACACAACCCATTCCTCCTCTGCTCAACTGAAAGGACACACACTCTAATCTCAACTAACATGTGCACCACCGCGAGCGGCCGCTGAAGATTCGGACTACATCTTCACAATGGAACAGTACAGAGGACATTTTCATATGGACGGACTGCAGTTGTGTTTGTGGTTGATTTGTGAACTACTTGTAAAGAGTGCGGGTTGGTACAAGAATGGGTTGTGAGGAATCAATTAAATTCTATTTTATAATCTGGCAACTAATTGGGCTGGGGCATATAGGTTCCTTACACTTAAGGCCAAAGATGGTGTGCCTTATGTTCATTAAAGTAAGGTAAAACTACATATGCAATGATCCAAATTAGCCTAAGTCTTCTTTCTAATGTTTTTCATAATTTTATCGGAAATTCTTTAAAACTGCTTCTGAGCAGCCTATTATGTGTGTCAACCCCACTCTCTCAGTTGATCGCAAGATCATATCATGTAACAAAATTGCTGAATGTCTATATGATTTGCAAGTTCTCATTTTACCATATTTCATCATTTACCTCATGTAAATATTCATTGTTTCTTGTCTGCAACTGTGTACGTTTAAATGGCACTTTAATGATACCCCATAATGATTTAATATTGTAACCTCCATTGGATTTTTTCCCACTGGGTTTTTCTAATTGGATGGTTACTTAGTTTTAGCAGCACATATAATCTTTTTGCTTTCCCTAGTTAAGAATGGGAAAGTTTTTGGTTTATGTGCTGGTTTGTTCTGCGATCTCTATTGTTCATGATTTTAGGAACAAGTACTTTTCACATTTTCATTTATTTGGCATAATAAAATTGATTCGGTTAGTACATCAACTAATTTCAGAACATGGACTCATAGAACAAACCTAGATATTACTTTTAATTAAAATGCTTCGTTCTTGTCTTGTGCCAGCTTTTCTATGTTTTATGTTAAATTCCCCGGTGGTATCTCTTTCTTTTGGGGTCCCAAACCACACTTCTCTAAATTTTCAATTACATTGCATTAAACGGAAACAATCCATTTTTATTAAGTGATGCAACGGTCATGAAAAACTCAATCACACTCAAATCTGGAATCAAATTTCTTCTATAGTTTTAAATATACTTAATACTCACGTTTTTAATCTATCGACCATTCAAATAATCCTTTGTGGCCCCATGGGTGGATTTGTGTCCCCTGGGGCCAGGGGGTGGATTTGTAGAACCTGAAAGTTTGATTTGGCTGGATTTTACTCAAAATACGTGTCAATTCATATTGTTGGAACACAGGCACATTCCATGTGTAAAATTTGGTTGATTTAACAGCAAGCTTATACGACCTGGATGCTCTGTTGCCTGCCTCGAATCTCCTTTGTTCTGCCCAGCAGGGGGTTTGGAGCCATTTGCTCTGGCCCTCTGAAACTCACAGACCTCTTCTCAATTAAAGTCAGGATCAGTTACTTTTAAGCTGCTTAAAACGATCTTAACCTCTATCAAATTCATAATATATTTCTGTTCAATATCCTAGGAAGGAACCTGTTATATATTGATAATGCAATTGGGCTATAATATTCCATCTTAAGGCTTTTCCATGACAACTGCATCATTTTAATACATATTCATATCATGTTTGGTCTCTTTATTCTCGGGGGAGTCCAAGGAGTTGAATGGAACATGTTTCATTTCCCTTGGAATTATGGTTCGTTTGTAAGATTCATTCAAGCAATTACCCTAGTCTCCCTGTGCAAATTATCTTATCACCTAGGCCAGTAAAACTCTGATTCGGCCAACCTTCCCTCTACCTTTTCGGAGGCGTGGTTTGGAGTCTTTAAAGGTACGAGATCCTGAGGGGGCGGGGTCTTCTTTTTCTTGGCTTCTTTTTCTGTCTCTTCTTGGGGTAAGTCACCTGTTGCCTTGCTCTGCGGAGCGGGGGAATATTTGAGTTCTCCCCGACCACGTGGAGCGACTTTAGCTCCGCGTGGTCATTCATCTTTTCCAGGTATGAAAATACTCTAAATCCTTCTAAATTATATGTAACGGTAATTGGCTTATCATTTATTTCTTTGATTCAAGTTGTGCCTACCTGGTGAATTAAATTATTGTTATTCCTTTTCTAGCTTGCGTGGTCTCGTATCTTTTAATCTTTTTATTCTTCTTAGCCCCGTCTCGGCGAATACCTAGGGGAATAGTTTAGCCCCACTGAGGAACGACTGGCCAGCGGCCCGGTGTGGGAATCGGTTGGTTAAGTTGATTTAGGCAGCCAGGATCTACCAATATACGGATTCATAGCCCAAGTGTGGAGTGAATCTGGGTTCACTGTAATTCAAGCCAAAAGAGGCTGTTGCAGTGCTGGTTGACTTCAACCTCTAACCTAACCAACGAACCTAGGATTCGAACATGGTGTTAATTAATGGAACATTAATGTAGCGGCGGTGGTTGTCTGTTTGGAATTCAAGGTATAGTCACGTCATGTTTGTCCTTAGAGTTTAAGTTACTGTTATCACTGTTTCGAGATTCACGCAGGTGTTCCCTAAATTATCAATTCTAATTCTAATTTGGAGTCAGATTTCTAACGAGATTATTGCTAAATTTTGTATCCTAACTGTTATATGGAGTCAGATATCGTAACCATTGCGCTTTCATGCCCCGTCCTCGGACGGTGAATAAATATCCATTATATTGTGATTCACACCAGCCAGAAGAATGCTCTAATTAAAGTTAGACTAAGAGAACACGTGAGGCCTTCACCCCGGCAACATCCGCCTTTTGGTTATTGCTCTTTTGGGGTTTTACAGAATCATTATCACCCAAGGCAGATACACACAACTTTTAACTTTTGACCTTGAATCCATACAAAAATTTTTGTAATATTACTATATACGCGGAAGTATTCAAGGTCATAATTTAAATGACGTGACGTACAACCAGACAATGCACAGGTCCATTCAATTTACTTTATACGGCCAGGTTCACATTTTTGCAATCATTAATTGTTGAAAAACACCCGGAACAAATTTTCTAAGGTCGAAGTCACTGCAACTATGTCAAAGGGCAAATCCCGATAAAAGTAGGTCATTGCATACCCACAGCCCAAGGTCCTTACATGGGATACGCACAGGGTGTTAAATATTAATAGTCACTGCGTATTGGTCTGCACAAAATGTGGGACAGACATACAGACACGCAGACAGACATACAAACATACAGACGCGGTAATGGCCAATTAGACAAAAATGATGCCCCCCACTGGCTACACAGATACATATCACTCCTCCCTTCGAGGCATTACCAATGGGGTTTATGACTCACAATCTGTCAAGATTAAAACAAACTCAAGAGAAAGTGAACTTCTCAGGATTAACTCCATAAACAAGCTGAAAATTTACTAACAACCAGAACATTCTATGATAACAGCAGATTATAGTCTCATGCGATCAGAAAGAAAAGCTAATGATCCCATTTTCATGTTCCTTTCTGAAATGAAAGGGCACATAGAGACCTTACTGATGCAACAAAGACAACGGTCAAAGACATCAAATACACAAAGAGCATGAACCAATGTAAAACGAATTCCCGGTATAATTTATGTACATACTTTATAAACATGCAATCAGAGCCTAAAACTTCTTAGCTGAGCCCTCCAGCCCCAGCAGAGTAACTGCTGACCGGGCGATGTTTTCGCCATGTATTTAAAACTTAGGAGCGCATGGCCCAGGAGAATTACAAATCAAGCTTTCCTACAAAGCAGGGATTACCGAAACAGAGGTGAGAATTACATACACCCTGAAATAAGAATAAAAAATACAGAAAATTCAGAGCTTGAACATTATAAGTTTCATGTTTTTGTTCTGTTTGTTGATGTTGTTGTTGTTGTTAAATTGTGAAGCAGCACATAAACCACTGCGGAGCCATTACACTGAGGCAAATAACCGATATGGGGATTGCGATGTTTACGCAACCCTCCAGGAACCAGTCTTGATTATGAGCTGAAGTTTTTAAAAATAAACAACCTTTCCTGCATGCTGTTTATAAATGAAGTACAGCATTTTTCTCAGGCTAGTTTTCTTGTCGGAGGCTGTGATATGATTACTTTAAAATTGGTGTTATTACAGATGCTTTTTCGCTGTCACACAGTACAATTCCTTTGAAACAATAACGTTAAATCGCTAAATTACCTTTTGCTCAGTAACAGAACAGACTGTGCTTCCCTAAAGGTGTAAGCTTAAAAAGGCACGGAAGAGGAGGGGTTAGCTTTTGTTAAAAATGTGCCTCTGCACTTTGAATTGGGTATGGAAATTCTAATTGGAACAGTAGAAGGCTCCAAGCTAAGCCTTTTTGCAGGCTCCAGCTACGAGGACATAACGATTAAAATAATCAGACGGTATGTTCCCGCATGATAATGACTAAATAGGAACCGAGTGAGTCCATCAACTGTGATTCACAGAAATGCCATGCTACTGTGGAGGAAACTGGGTCCAATTCCACATGCAAAGGGAGCCCCGTCAGAAACACACAAAGAAAGAGGTCATTACTTTTTCTGAAAAATAATAATAGTAAAAATCCAATACCAGTAGAAAGCTTGTGAAAAGACTTCTAAATTGGGCAATATTTAAGATGCAGTATTGGTAACAAACGGCACTGCACATTTCAGACTCAATTAAAATAAATTGCCATAATTTCCCCACCAATTTAAACTGGCTGCAGAACAGTGGAGCTGCAAGTGTTTTTCAGAGGTGTAATTATGGCAATTAGGCATCGGGCATCCATGTACACGTGCTCACATCTGTTTACAGCTGCTGGGGAAAGCCATCTCTAGAGGCCGAGCACTCTCTACATTATGTGTGGAAACTGGACAGTCCCTGAAGCTAATGGCATCACAATCATACCTGCCGCAACCTGTAATAAATGGACCCTTAATGTTAAAATGCATTTCCAGGTAAACATGGAACATTCTACGTTTTAAGTATGTCATATGCTGCGGGCCCATTGGCGCGAATACCATTATTAAGTGTCAGGTAAAGAGTAGCTCATTTATGACCAGGGGAAATTTTCTGTATGCATGTTTGTGTGCATGTGTGGCCACTGGTATGCGTGTGTGTATGCGTGGCAATGTGTGTGTGTGACCAAGTATATGAGTGTGTGTGTGTGTGCGTGTGTGTGTGTGTGTCCGGGCATGAGTGTGCGCGTTGGTTTCGATTGCTGAGATGAGGCAAGAAGGGCAGAGTGGGTGTGTTATTATTCTATCCATGTCCGCGAAGCGTGAACAACCCGGAGCAAACGGGTGAGAGAGAAAGAGAGAGAGAGAGAGAGGTAATGCATCGCCTAGCAAACACCCTCCTCACTTTCATTCCCAGGAGAGAAGGCACAATAATACCCATTATCCTTTAATCTTTCACCGGGGTGAAAGGGCACCGACATTTCGACATGAAAGGAGAGGCAGCGCGTCACACATCTCCCTTCTTCCTTTCTCCCGGCGTTCCCAGCGCGGGTCAGGGGATCCTCAAGAGGAGATGAGTCGAGAGCCTCGGTGGATGACAGAACGTGCTGAAGGTCCTCTCCGCACTCACCCCAGCATGTCGGTCAGAACCAGAATCAGAACCCAAGAAAAAAAAGTGTGCATACTAACTGGGGCTCATACCGAGGAGAGGATGCAAGGCAGCATGCAAAAAGTGTTGCCTTCTGGGGTATTTCATGAACAGCCCGATACCGTAATGAGGTTGCCAGACTTAATTACTTTTCACCCTCCACAGATTCTGTGCTCGGAACCAGGAGCTGTGATTGATCAATCTTTAAAAGGCAGCAGCAGAAACCGTGGCGGCGACGGAGATTAGCTCCGGGATTCATCAGGATGTGCCAAGCTTGATTCACACTGGAAGGAAATGGCAAATCTGATCAAGTGCCGAAGAAAGCAAGGGCGAAGTGTTCCCAATGTCACGGCAATCGTTGGTCACGTGACATACATGACAACCATCTGAGATGATTATCTCAGTGCAGAGAGTGTAGATAAACAAATTGTAAGAAAACAATAAATCAGCCCATCGTGTTAACACGGTATTTATCTTTCCTAAGCAGGCGCTCCGCCATCATTCAACACAACGCACCGAAGAATACCATTACTGTCTGTACGTAATATACTGCTCAGGTCTGGAAATCAATCCAAAAGCAATTCACTTACTGGCCTCTGTAATCTTTCCTCTCACCCTACTGAGAGACCAATAACCCTGCTGGAGGTAGATAAGGCCACAGGGTTACACGACGGCAGTGAGAAGTGGCCCTTGTCCCGACTGGCCATGACATCATATTTCCATGTTTGCTTTGGCAACACTGGGAGCTGAGACACCGTGTGTGTCCTCTGAGTTGAGAAACGGCCATTGTTTCTGAGTAACAGCCAACCCAGGGTCAGTCAGGACAAACATCAGCCTCTGCTCTCAACTCTACCTTTGTCTCTCCAATTTAACTTGGAGAATAAAATCTATACGATCCCTTCCATTCATGGAAGAGTGCACGCTCACATAAAGCAAACACGCACACAAAGCACATGTGAGCACGCACACACACACACACACACACACACACACACACGCACACACACACACACACACACACACACACACACACATATACGCATGCTGCAGTTGAGCAGTTGTCCTTCAATGACACAACACAAAGCAATTTACCATAAAAAACACAATCTAATACAAGCAAAGTCATCAATATACACTCTCAGAAAACTTATCTCACCATAAACACACAGTCCAAAAAATAATCTCTAACCCAATACAACTACGGTTCCAGTGCACTGCATTCTGTCAGAGGGATCCGGAATGTTGTTCTCTCTATAAGTTCGATTTCAGCTTATCAAATAACTGTTTTTGCTCGAATGAGAACTTTAGTGAGAAAAAGAAATGAAAAACTTGATTTCAGTAGAACTCCAGGGGTAGTGGGTACAGTCCAGTCTCTTGCTTCTAAGTGAGAACCAGTTTCTTGTTAACAGAAAAGAGCTTGTTCACCAATCCTCCTCACGCTTCAAGGAATCCACAGCAACAAAGCATAATTACCAGAAACATCATCTGAGTCTGCTGTCACCATTTTAAAATCTACCCTGAGCGAAGTAATAAAACAATAACCTACGAACACAACGGGTCGGCCAAAAAAATCTGTGCCAGTACAATCCAGGACCCAAACTCTCTCAGGCCAAAAAACTGCACACAAAATTTGCCGAATCTTTAAAACTCAGGGTGAATACGAAGAAGTTGTTCATCAGCTAACTTCATATGAAGGAAACCAGTGCATAATCTGCAACCACATATCACATTCTATTAGAGAGAATTTTCAATGAGTCCATTCTGGGGTATTTGAATTATTGCCATCGCCCAACAACAGGGCCTAAAAAGTAGACAAGTACAGAGGTCAAGGAACCATACCGTGTGAGAAATGACAGATGCTTCAGGTCTCAGTGGTGTTCAGATGAGGCTGCCCAGGATCTAGAAGCAAATGTGAGAAGGAGATTACAAGGCATTCCTCAAAACAGTACACACATATATTACACGGCTAGGATACTATCTGTGGTGAATGCAGCATGAGAGCATAAGCGACATGATGCCAACACAAAGAATCCCCCAGACATTACTTGCCAACCCATTCTCGCTCAGCAATTGTTCAGGTCAGCAGGGTCAGCTCTTTCCTCCTGTCATAAATTGCGTGAGACACAAGGGGACAGGACAGATGCCGCTGCTGGAAGGCACAGACTGAAATAAACCCTCACTCCAGTCCTCAAATGACATCTTAATCTCAGACAGAGGAAAGACATCCTTTGTGAGGAGAGATGGTTTTCACATCTGGGTCCACACAACGATACCAAACCATCAGAGAGCTCAAACCACCACATAGACAGAACCCTGAGTATATCCTTAAGTTCAGCAGTCCAGGAAAGATACTCCATGACAGTTTACTCCAGAGAGATTTGCTCCATTACAGTTCACTACAAATATACTCACTCCATTACATCCCCACTATGGAGATAATCACTCCATTACAGCTCAACTACAGATACTCTCACTCCATCACAGTACACTGCAGAGATACTCACTCTATTACAGTCTAATACAGAGATACTCTCTCCAGTACAGTCTACCGCAGAGATACTCACTCTATTACAGCTCAACTACAGACTCTCACTCCATTAGTCCCCTACAAAGATACTCCATTACAGAGATACTCTCCCCATTAAAGCTCCACTACGGAGATACTCACTCCATTACAGCTCAACTACAGATACTGTCACTCCATTACAGTACACTACAGTGATACTCACTCTATTACTGTCCAATACAGAGATACTCTCTCCATTACAGCTTAACTACGGACTCACACTCCATTACAGTCCACTACAGTGATACTCACTCCATTTCAGGTCAATTACAGACACTCTTATTCCATCACAGTCCTCTACAATGACACTTCAATACAGTTTAACTGCAGATATTCTCACTCCTTAATGGCTCCACTATACTCCATTACAGCTGCGCTACAGAGATACTCACTCCATTACAGCTCCACAACAGTGATGCTCAATTACAGTTCTGCTAAAGACACATACTCCATCACAGCTCCACTTCAATACACACTCCATTATGGCTCCACCGCAGAAACACACTCCATCACCCCATTACGGCTCCACCACAGTCACACTCACTCCATTACTGCTCGCCTGAAGACACTCACTCCATTATGGCTGAACTGAAGAAACATACTCTCCATCACAGCTCCACAAGTGAGGCAATCACTCAGTTACACCTCAACTGTGTAATACTCTCCATTATGGTTTCTGATATTCATACCCCACCATTAGTCAAACTTCACAAACCTTGTGGTGAAACCAATACTTCCTTAAAAGATACAATTTTCAGTCCAGTCAGTTTGTCACAGTGAACACATCCACCATATTACACAGTGTAAAGAGAGTTTTTCTGTTCCACTCCAAGCAGAGTGAACTGCTGCAAAAGTCATTGCAGAACTCCCTGAGCCCTGACGGCAGTCCCTTTGGAGCCCATATCTCAACGATCGCCACTGCGCCTGCTTTCCTTTCAGCAGAAAGGAGTCTCCATGGACAAAAGCAGGATTCAGAGGTTAGACATCATTCTTCCCTCTCTCTGCCACTTCTGCTAAAGAGCCCACCTCAGATGTAAAATTCATTCAACCCATACGTTTGGTAAGATCAGAACTCGGTAAATGTAATGTGTCGACAAGAGACACAGAGAATGAGCACATACACGCACACACACACACACACACGCACGCACATGTACACACGGACGCACACACACTCACCTAGACACACACACACGGACGCACACACACGCACACAGGCACGTGTGCGCGCACACACACACACACACACACTAACACGTACACACACTCACAAGCACACAAAATTACCCGCTGGAGTCTTCATCTCAAGCTCTTTTTTCTTTTTTGCTTTTTTTTTCTTTTCTGCTCCAAAATCAGAAGCAGGATTTCTTTAAATATGCAGGGATAAGGTGGCCAGTTGTCATACCCATAAGTCAAAATCAGAACACCTTCTATTTTTCTTCTCTTGGCATATGGTGAGATAAAATTATAAGAGTATAATTAATGCATACAATGAATATGTATTTATGCTTTGATACACTGTGTGAAGGGCATTTTTTCAGAGTGACCTCTTTTGCCTGCAGCTCCTCGTGGGAGGGAGAGGGCAGAGTGAGGCTAAGCTAATTCTCACAAGCCTCTGGCAGTGTGCCCTCAGACTACGCTTGAATGCGGGTTATGCTAAATGAAAATGGGCGCATATGTCTTGAGTCAAATGTTTCAGTGTTAATTGTGTGTTTGCTGCGAAAGCCTAAGGCGAGAGGCGCAAGCTGCACACCTGAAGGCCCGTCCCCGTTTCATTTCTTCAGAATTTTAAAGCTAAAGGATACAGTATGTGAAAGCAATTCTATAAAATGTGCCTCTACTTTGGAGAAAAATTAGTTTCTGTCGAGGAGAACATTCAGTGTAAAGCTACACGAGGGAAGGCTCACTTCACTCTTGCTGCAAAGTGATGAGAGGCTGTTTAGCTTTTCTGTGAGCAAAAACAGTTTTAAACCAGATAAAAATTGTGTCCATGGGACATGTATTCCCCTGCGACTGAGAGGTAAAATTCTTACTCTAGGTGTGCAAAGTTGAACGGAAAGAATGAGGTCCACACTTCTAGGGTCCCTATAAGACATATGAGCAAGCAGAGTGAATTTTGTTCATTGGTTTTTGAGGGGGAGTGGATATGCAACATCCGTCACGAAGGGTGACCCTAAAGGTCCCCAGCCATATGTATGGCGGGGGCATAAATAAAACATTTTCCAAACAGCTCTGCAGTGTACCTTTTCCAGAATAGTTTTTTCCCCACCATGAAGGTGCTCTCTAAGTTTCCTGTTTGGCCTGTTGCTCGTCTTGTCCAGTGCCACAGTTCCTGGGCCAGCGGTGACAGCTGTGATGGATGACCACATGACTGGTTTCTACAGCTGACCCTCTTCTAAGCTCACCAATCCTTCACTCTTCCCACAATGACCCAGGGGATTTGCTGTAGAGCTTACACGCTGTGTAGCCAGAAGGTTCTGGACTTCAGATTCACTGCTCTGATTGTTTGCCATGCCAGTCCACGAAAGGTTTACGAGCTGTGAAACTCGAATGCTTCACAGATATATAAGAGGAATTCCTCAGAGCAAAACTTCTGTTTATGTCATTCATGCAAGGCTGCGCTGCTCAGTCACACACTTCATATCCGAGCTCGTGAACAAGTGGCAACATCTGTGACCCAGCGTGTAACAGGGAGATATCTGCACCTCATGTCACTCTCAATAAGATGCAAAACATGACACCCATCTGTGTAGTTCTGTCAACCCCAGGTGGTTTAGATCCAACTGTATTCATGCGCCTTGTCCAGCCTGTTCTATGCAGATCCAACCACACAGACGCAATCTGGTTAGACTCGAGAATCACTGCACTGCCGCAGGTACACACACCTGCATAGCTCTACCAAAACTCTGTTTAATGGCTCACTGACATGAATCATGAGAAAATGGCCAGGTGGTATCCAGTGGTTCCCAAACTGCTGGGACAATGTGTTAGTCAAGTAAAGGGAGCCTTTGTTATACCATAACGCCACACCGAGATATGCCCCGGATCGTATTCAAACATGTAACTGAAATCAATTAACAACAAAAAAAAAAAAAAAAACAAGTGAACACAACAAAGGTAAAATGATCAGAGTCCAAATTTTGCATTTTGCATATGTTATATATTACATAATTTTTATATATTTTGTACTTTTTGTATATTTTATTTGTGCTTTGTTTCTAAGATTGTTTTGAATTCTTCATTCATCATTTCTCCACAACGTGAAAATAAGACAATTGTGGTCTTCAAGTGTGTTGACACTACTGCATTCACCAGGCAGCTCACGGGTTTTCGTTTGACTGGACAGACTATCTCTGAAAAGTAGTACAGGGAGTAGGACGGAACAGGTAAGTTCCTTCCATTGTCATCCCAAGGTCCACCTCTGAGTCCTCGGTTTGCGGACCACTGTCATTGTTAATGGCCATGAGTGATCACACTCTCTTATATATACTTATCAACTTGTTGTTTGAATATTCTATAACTCTTTGGTAAACACACCAAAAACTGGCCTCATGGACATCAGCCAGTCAATAAAATGGCATTAAATACTTTGTGGTTGGTAACTGCAAAGCTTATTAAAGCTTTCTTAATGACTGATCTAATCTATCATTCACATTTTGATTTTTGTAGCTTGGACTATTTATTTAGACTCCTGATTAATTTATTTTCTCACCAGCACCACCGTTATCTCAAACTTAACTGATAAATTAATGGTTACTCACGCAAAGAAAGTTAATTGCTTCTTCTAACCCGAAGTCATCTTTTTGTGAAGCTATAATAAAAAGACTAGGGTCCAGTGTCTACAAATAAAAATGTCACTTAAAAGAGGACCCTACATAACACTGTAGACAGTGTCTCAACATTCAGCTGGGCTTTAAAAGATAATGCCATTCCAATTTTTCAGAATTGTCAGCACTACACACAGAAACACCAAAGCCAAGGCAGTTTCCATCAAGCTGAGTATATTTTTTTGGCTCTTTATGATCAAATTTTGAATTTAGCAATGACAGCCAGTTTATGATTTTCAATTTCAGTTGGAAATCTTCATGGAATAAACATCAAAGAAACATATTTTCCTTTTCGTGAAATATTATCATATGTGTATAACAAAAAAAAAAAGTAAAAACAATAATAAAAAAAACTTGTTTTTAAAATGTAGAATTATTAATTCAGCTGGATCTATTTCCAGGAATTTCGATGCTGAGCTAACAAGAATTTGATGTGGTAGTCATTATGTAGGACATGAAAAATCTCTGATTCAAATGAACCCAGTGTTTTTGTCATTAAACGATATGCACACAGACACATTCATACAATACACTATAGTCATTAAACGATATGCAGGCTGACACATTCATACAATAAACAACTGCCATCTCAAGAATTGCATGACATTCCTAACGGTCTATCGATCGAAAATGAAACTACTTTATATTGAAAACAAACAGCTCCAGCATTACAAAGCTGCTACATTAAAGAATATGAGACAATTTTGATTCTAGGTAATGTTGCTTTATGCAAAACCAAGATGCAATAAAATTAAGTTGTTTTATTGCATCTTTATTTATTTATCTTTTTAAACCGGCATGGAGTTGCAGTGTCATGGCATTGATCAGATGAAAAATAACTACTCATCGGAACAATCTATTGGCACTCGAGCACAAAAAATGATTGGCCTTGGTCTTGCCAAAGGACATTCTGATAGTCCTGAATGAATGAAAGTGGGAAAAAAACACGCCAGTGTTATCATTTAACCCGGAGTTAGCAGTGCGTGATTGCAAGGGCCAGCCAAGCGGAGAGATAACTTTCACAGCCAGCACTTAATCACTACTACATTCAGTCAGCGGCGATATCAGCGCCTCTAGAATCTTAGTCTGTGCCTCCCTGTCAACAACGTGCTTTGGCATCTCCCCTTCAAACAGTCACCGAATCCACGTGGGGTAAGATTAAGCAGTAGAATGGGGGCGATGGGCTTCTGCGAAGTTCCCACAGAGCAGAATTAAAAGAGCAAATAAGAAAAAAAGGGAGGAATATCGATCTTCTGTCTGTTCAGCTTTAGAAGTGCTGTCCATGCGGATGTGGAGAGCGACTCTCAGAGAGTGAAGCAGCCAAAATCCTGAGCGCACTTTTCTCCTGACGGTGCACACCAGCCTCCTCTATATAAATGGCTTAGGAATCTACACAGCAGAAGCGCTTTCAAGAGAGAGTGGGGCCCTCGGCTGCAGAGTTCACAGTGATTGGATGTACCCACTGTCTCTCGAAGGGGGCCATGCCTCAGAATCTAATGGCCAGGTGACTCCTTGTCAGACCTTGAAGGAGGGTTACGAGATATACAGTGCTTAACAAATTCATTAGACCACCAGTCTTAAAAAAAACAAGAAAACAGAATATTTAAGAAATTTGTCAAAAAGTTGTTTAAAACTAAAAATTACTTTATTTCTTTGGCAAATAATGAACTGAAGCCACGAAATAGTCCTTATTACACATTAAAACAAAAAAAAATCAACAACTATATTTTGTATGGCCTCTTTTGGCCTAGATAACAGCCGGCATTCTTGCATTCAACCACTAAAACTAATTTTTATGTTCAGGAATGCAAGAAAATAACTGTTATTTGGCATCTTAATCAAAAAATAATAATGTACTTAGCTATTTTTTCTGCTGTTGTGTAGAACAGTGAATTTGAAAATGCATGGATAAAAACAATAATTATATTTTAGCATTAAAATATCATTTCAGTTAAAGAGCTTGCGCATACTGGTGGATTAGCCATGATAGAAACATAAAAATGACTTTGGTAATTACCAACACTGTTAATTTAGGGCAGCTGTGGCATAAAGCTTACATTGGGTGGTGGTCTAATAAATTTCTTGAGCAATGGAGACGTGTAAGGGATATTCAGTCTTTTAAGGAACTTCCAATTCAACCATAGTCTGCTCTGTAGTTTGAATGGAGAAAAATAATTCAACAAAAAAAGCATAGCCAAGAAAAAGCCAATAAACACTCTAGCGCAGTCATTATCAATAGACAATGCAATCGAAATTCGTTCAGTTTCATACCCTCCCTGCTATTAAACTATTAAATTAAAATCCCTTCCCCAAAGGCCTTTTTCTTTTCTTCACCCATGATGCCATGGTAACCACAATTGGAAAAGTGAATTACTTTGTTCTCTAATGTCACCTCAACTTTCTTTGTGCACAGAAAAAATGCCTCCACACTGCGAACCATTCACAGAAAATGTGTTACCCGAAAACCCATAGAAGACGGCTCCAACAGAACCAAAGATTAGGTCAGATAGAGGTTACCAATATAATTGGGCTTGCTATGTGCGGACTATTCATTTTAGTTTGAGAGAACAGGGCAGTGCAGCACATCTCAGTGTAGTAAACAGCTCCTGCAGGAGGTAGGGAACGGACTGTGTGTACGTCAGTGTTTGTCTATGCACTCTGGAGGTTTGCCTGATTCCTCTCCGTGGCCCCTAAAGGCATATGCCTCAGTAGGCTGCTAATCATGCTAGTTATGCCCCTTCAACTCTCTAACCACCAGAACTGCCACCTGCTAGCCGGTGTTCTGTTAATGGAGGAAGGAAAGGTAACTTCACCTTTCAACGCTTGATTACTCCCATTTTTGTTCACCTGATTAACAAACAAACAATTAATTTGCTGAATAATCAAAACCAATATGAAGCCTATAATGATTAAGTAATGATTACAAAGTGATTGTCTATATTTTACATTTATATAATGGATGTGATATTGGAAGGATGGCAATAATACAATAGCAAAAAACAAAAACCATCCAAAATCTTGTCTGACTTCACCTCTTAGCTTCTTTTTTTTTTTTTTGCTGCGTAATTAATAATAAAATGGTGCTCTGTGTATCGAGAATGTTCCAAGCATTCGAAGGGATATACTGCATGTGAGGAAAATGAAATTGCAGGAGTATAGAGCTATACCAAACTTTCAGGCAAAAAGCTTCCACTACAAAAATAATCTGCGCTGTTTCATCAGCTACATAGATTCAGAATCTTCGAAAGACATATTGACGCCTTACGGCATCAATTATGTGCATCGAAAAATTCCTCCTAACTTTGTGATGCAATGTACAATAATGCTATCAAAAATAAACAGGCCAGTCATTGAACCAATTAGTCTTTTTTTTTTCAAAAATTTTTCACATGACAGATTACATTCAAGTCAAGTCTTTGCATTGTCCTTGAATGTAATCAGTTGTGCGAAAAGTTTGTTTCGCATCTGTTGTGAAAGCAGCTGAAGGACACACGCATGGCCAACACATGCGCTCGCACCCACATGCACACGTTAAACACATTAAATAGTGGTTGCTGTAATTATTTATTGCACTGAAATGTGCCTGACATACTGGAAACCTGCCTGTGAGGGTTCGGTGGCGAGGGCGCACAGTGCGCCGGTCAGCCAAATTACCACTGCACAGAAAGTAAACCAGGTTGGAGCCTCCGCGCTCTCTGCGCACTTTCGGCAGAGCCTTTAGCCACGAAATTGTCACTGCGTCTTGATGAATATGTGACACCTCCCCCTACTGCGTAGCTGCACCCATCTCGGCGCATGTCCATTTACTAAATTGCCAAGGTGGCTGCACACGGTGTTGCACTGCACGAAATTACCACTGCGCGGGCTGCACCGGACGAAACTGCCACAGCGTGGGCTGCACCGGACGAAATTACCACTGCGTGGGCTGCACCACACTGCGCCACCCTGCGCTGTGCAAAGAAATTAGAGCCCTGAAAGGTGGGGTTTGTGCAGGCCGTTCACACCACCAAAGGCACGACACTGCTGCCAGCCCACTTTAGCAAGTGAGGAGGGTCTCTCAAAGCTTGAGTGTCTGCCCTCTCCGCTAGTGGGGTCTCTGATAGGTCACAGGTCAGGGGGAAGCCTGCATGAACATGTCTTTAGCCCCAGGTATTCACAACCTGAGTGCAGACAAGCCAGCCTTTCCATTATCATCTATGATTCTGCCTCTGCTTTTTTAGAGACTTTAGTCGATCTCACTTCTTTGTACCGATGGTGTCTGTATGAGTGACTGGATGCTCCAGTGAGAACTACACTTAAGGGCAAGGTGTTCTGACACATATCTGAGCGCCTGACAAACACAAATGTTTTGTCTAGGCTTTGCACAAGACATGATCCGGGAGGTAAGGTATGTTGTGAAGGTCCCCCATCAAAGTGCAGCTAGGGATGTGCCTAGGCTTTGAGCAGCAGTGCCAATTTATTCCCTAAAGCCAAGGGATGGGTTTTTGGGTCCAGTTTTAGAGATGTGTGGCCTCATAACATCGGGAGCAAATGTATTAAGTACATTAAACAGCACGTTCATGGGCAGATAAACACAAAAGAGAATAAAGACCAAAGTTATTTGATCATAATTTTTTCACAGCGACTGGAACAAAACTTGGGCTCCATTCGGGTGTCTCTGTTGTTTAATAATACAACAGAAATGGGCACATTATCTGCCTGCCAGTGACTTTTTGAGGGAGCCTTGTAAACTATGAATAGCTTGAATTAAATGAGCAGCATCAAAGAGCTGTGGGGAGGACATTGTGGAGATGGTTATTGCTGTGGACATTAAGGACTGGGGGGGGTGGTGGGGGGGGTGAGCCGAGCCAGAGGACCAATGAGCCATCGACTGCCCTCCCACTACTCCGAAGAACAGTAATTACGACTTAATGCCAAGGTCGGCAGTGGGAATGGGATAGTGGCGTAATTTCGTTTTCATCACAGTAGCCACCCAGGGAAGTTGGTTTAAGCATTTGAAGATATGGATCGTTATCAGCATGGAAATGTTCTAACTTCGAACTCCTGGCATGATGTTTTGGGATTAGAAGCCAGCGTAGAATTGCAATTGATGTGTCAACACCACAAAATGCCCTGGAAACGAGTTGCACCGCATTCAGCAAGACTAGCCAACCTTGTTCTTCAATTCCATGGTCCTCTAGGTTTTCAATCCAAGCTTTAATTTGGCACATCCGATTTTACTAATTAGTGTAACATCAAGATTTAGGTGCCGGATGAAGTTTGCTTTGGTATGTCTGGAGTGCAAAGCAGTAGGACTAGATCTCCAGGAGTTCAGGGTTACTCCTGGTGTACAGGGCACAGGTCCTCATGTGAGAGTCAGCCCTTAGCAGTATACACCAAATAAAGGCAACAGCAGCCTGAATGATAATTGTAATATAAAACTCAGTGGAGAGGGGTAGAGTGAAGTTTCAAGACCAACTTATTCTGCAGTGGGTGGTGAATAAACAATTTATTTCAGCTCAAAATATTAATAATAGCCTCTATTAATGAGCACATGCTGTGCAGTAGCGCTGCAACTCAAACAGCACATAAACATTTAGGTGAGGGAAAAAGGTAATCTACATATCTTAAGCAGAGCAACACCTTTACAATTGCAAACCTCTTCATATGGCGCTATCAGCAATGTTACAGTCAGTTTCACAGAGATACGGAAAAAGAAAGAACTGAATATGACTTTGAACTGAATTGTAATTATAATTTCATTACATATCAGAAATTTAGCACCAGAAATGCTGAGTGAAGCAGAGAATAATGGATCATAAATGCTTATAAATACACAAACAGGAGTTTAATAAAATCCATTTGCCCTCTGAGCACAGATTTTTGGGAGGATGTGGCTGGCATGTCACAAACCTCCCTTGTTTGCTAATAAAATCAGCAAATAGCAAACACAGCCTCCCAGTCAGGGCGCGTGTATGACAATATCACAGAGGACAGATGAGGTGCCAGTTTTATAGGAGAGGCAATATAAGGCTGTCAGTTTGTTTTAAGAGAATGGTTGAACACGCTCGCACACCCCCTCCCCTCTAGTGGCCTCCAGCTCAGCCATTACTGCGAGAATGACAGTCATTCACGGCTTTGAGCAACATGCTCACATTACACTACACTTAGCATCTGAACTTGCTAATTGCTTTCTCTGGACGACCACTTATCTCGCATCCATAAAACAGAAAAATGATGAACAAGTGAGTTGGTGGGTAGAATCAAGGTGAAAACAAACATTACTAATATCAGTAGAAGAACACGTTAATCACACTATATCCTTGGTTGCATCATTCTGCCCCTAATAACTGCAGTATAATACTTCATTATGTTTGTTTCTTCAGTGCATTTGCAACAAAATTATACATAACAAGATACAGTTTTGTGTCATTTTAAGGAACCACCTTCACTGTGTTGACACTGTGCTTCCCACTCCAGCTCCACCATCACTCGCGAAACACTACATCACGCATATCACGTCCTTCTTATCATCACATCACCTCCATTATCACTGTACCAAGGCTGCACCACTCACATCACCCCCTCTATCACTGTACCAACGCTGCACCACTCACATCACCTGCTCTATCACTGGTCTATCACTGTAACAATGCTGCACCACTCACATCACCCCCTCTATCACTGTACCAACGCTGCACCACTCACATCACCTGCTCTATCACTGTACTAAGGCTGCACCGCTCACATCACCCCCTCTATCACTGTACCAACGCTGCACCACTCACATCACCTGCTCTATCACTGTACCAGTGCTGCACCACTCACATCACCTGCTCTATCACTGTACTAAGGCTGCACCGCTCACATCACCCCCTCTATCACTGTACCAACGCTGCACCACTCACATCACCTGCTCTATCACTGTACCAACGCTGCACCACTCACATCACCTGCTCTATCACTGTACTAAGGCTGCACCGCTCACATCACCCCCTCTATCACTGTACCAACGCTGCACCACTCACATCACCTCTATCACTGTACCAACGCTGCACCACTCACATCACCTCTATCACTGTACCAACGCTGCACCACTCACATCACCTGCTCTATCACGGTACAATCACAACACCACTAACATTACCTCCTCTATCACTATCACCAATACCACACCACTCACATCACCTCTACTATCATTGTACCAAGGCTACACCTCTCACATCATCTCCTCTATCACTGTACCAACGCTGCACCACTCACATCACCTCTATCACTGTATCAATGCTACACAACTCACATCACCCTCTCTATCACTGTACCAATGCTGCACCACTCACATCACCTCCTCTATCCCTATAGCAATGCTACACAACTCACATCACTCTCTCCATCACTGTACCAATGCTACACCACTCACATCACCTCCTCTATCCCTATAGCAATGCTACACCACTCACATCACCCTCTCTATCACTGTACCAATGCTGCACCACTCACATCACCCTCTATATCACTGTACCAATGCTACACCCCTCACATCACCTCCTCTATCCCTGTAGCAATGCTACTCAACTCGCAACTCAATTTCATCAAGTGTTTTATTCCATAATGTAAACACATTTCTGATTTCTAGCATGTTTATGCATAATAAGACAAAATCATAATTTAATATAATAATAATTTCCAATAATTTGACTCATTTCAATTGGTTAAGGTAGATTACTGCTAAAAAAATACCATTACCATGTCCACATTTTTCACGTGCCATTTCTCAAAAACCGCTAGTCTGATTTTAATGAAGTTTGGAACATAAATAGTTTACAGCACGATGGTTGTCCTGAACCTAAAAAATATGGCCCTTTGATATTCTTTTAATTTCAGGGGGTGCTGAATATATAATGAGGTAGAAAATTTTCAAGTCGAGAGCGAAATTTCAAAAAACCTTAGCATTTTTTTTTAAAGTATCCAACTTTAAGAGGTTTAGCCGATGGATGCTGGATCAGGCAGCCTGTGAACAAAATAAGAATTTGATATGTGTATTAGTTACTGAAGTATGGTGTTCTGAAATTGTCATGGCCATCTTGGAGACCTAACTTACCTCCATCCCAGCTAATTTGAATGTTTGCTTCTCATATCAATAAAGCAATTTGATGTAAGTGATGAAAAAAAGATGTTCATGCTTAATAGCAGTATTCTACCTGAAGAAAAATTCAACTGTCAAGTACACAGCAACTTAACACATAAAATATTCTATTTGAGAGAGAAAGTAAAAGATTTTACATCACATAAGTTTACATGGTTATGCAATCATTCAAAAAATGTATCACAATCGCATCAGCTTGAAAGAGACACCTTTTTCACTGAAGCACTTCAGTGCTACGTTATGCTATGATTCAGCTATATTCTGAGGCGAATCCTGAACACACTCATTCTGAGCGTATTTCCAGTAACTAGCTCTTAATTAAGTGAAGGCTCGCCCAGGGAGAGAAGCTTGGTCAGCAGGGTATTACCCTATATGCTGGCTCCTCTGGGCGGCTGTAGGCCACGAGTGACCACTGCAGTGGGCAGTCATCCAGTACAATAACTGCACGGCTCAGCAGGTGGGTTGCAGAGTAATAAAGTGCCTGCTGGCCTTTTTTCCCCAGAGGATGCATGAGCGAGATTAATGCCCGCTGAAAAAAATATGCGATTACCATAGATTGACGGCAGATGCTACAGTAACGGGACAACCGCTAAAATGACGCTTGGGCATTCCAAATGAGGTGCATGAACAAAATTCCAATAAAAGATTAAAAAAGAATTCATTACTATAAAATGAAATTGAATAAGGAGCACTATTGAGGGGTGACTTTACTGCAGTCACATACCATGGGTTGGTCCATTTGGCAGTGGTTACCAGTAGAATTAATAGAGCGACATCCAGGAAACATGACATTTGCAATTTGTCTCGCTATGGCTACAAGTGGCATGGATACATACTTCATTAGCAGGTCTGAATTTCAAGTCATCCAATCCATCCCTCACCCCCCTACCACTACCCAGCAAAGAAATATCAGTACTCATCCAACTGAAATGCCCTCATGGATAAACAGAACTACCTCTGACTGAGGGTATTCAGCAACATCAAAGTGGTTCTGCTTTCATGAGCTCCGGCTAAATAGACTGCTTGACTGCATCTTCAGTGTTGCTATTTCTGATTTTTATGATGTGACACAGCTGTACTCTGCAGCACTGTTGACAGCATCACAGCTACCTGATATGCATGGTGATTAGCTGGGAGGCGAGGGAGTATAAATTCTCGCTCTGTGCTACAATTCAGTGTTAACAGCTCCACAAGCATGATGCAGAGCTCAGGGGTGGCGTAACTAGACTAACAAACAATGTCAAAAGCAATTTAAAACCACACGAAATATGCAACTACTTATTACCATCATACTTCCAACCTCTTTTCAACCACGCGTTTCACAGTGAAATGGGACTGTAATTAAAAAAAACCTAGATAGGTGATTTTTATTATTTGAATAAAAATAATAATGCATAAAAGAAGAAGCAAATATTTCCACATCTGTAGAACCATCTCAAATGTCAGAAAAACAGCAACGCCAAATTCGCAGAGCCATCTGTCAATCTGAGAAGCAGCGCTGTCAGCCCCTGCTCAGGATTCTCTCTTTGCCCTCAGGATCCGACGCGGTGGACTCTACGCAGCCCTGGGGAAATGTGGATTCACCGTGGCCGTTAACCACTTCCCCCTGGGGCTCGGACAGCGTCGCCTCGACCCCACACTTTCCTTCATCTCTGAAGGGGAAGGGAAATGAAATGCCATTCAGAATGTCAGCCTGACTGTGACTTTACCACGCTTTCGGTATAAACAAAAACAAATAAAGCCACTCAAGGCATAGGAGCAAAGGGTCCAAATGTAATCTCGCCGTTGAGCCAAGAACGAGATGGAAACAGAAATTGCATGATGTAACTGTCACCAGGATAAAAAGTGTGGATGCCCCAGAAGCACTGAGACTGAAGTGCTTTTGGACCAGAGGTGGAAAAAACCCACAGAGGGAAACAAATTGAAAATGAGGGGAGAAAAACAATTTATTAAGAACCTCTGGCTAAACGCCTGGTCCTCAGACAAGTCCATAAGTAATGTATGGTCCCCCGCAGCAAAGCCACTGCCCTTAAATAATATCGGTTTTCCGTGACAAGAAGGCAGATACAGTTTTTGCTGACTGCAAGGGAATTGCTCCAAAGACAAATCCAAAATTCATCACCTTGAGTCAAATAATTTCTGTCAAAAAATTAATTCTTTCCAGTAAATGAGTGAAAGGTTAAATGCATTCATATTCATAAATCTCACGCTGACTTCTCCGCATTGGTGTTCACAAAGGAGTTGAAGCTCCTATTACTAAAACCCCATAAGTCACACTTGACTTGACTTGTGGGGTTTTAGAAATCAGTGCTTCAATTTGGGTTTTATTATATTGCTAATGCAGTATGGGAAAACTATATAATGGAAAGCAGAAGCATCATCTGGTTTAGACCTAGTCTGATATGAATCACGCAGAGTCCAGAATATATGATGTACATTAGATGCACCTTCGGTTTCAGTGAGAGGGAGATGGTATTTCCAGCAGCAGGGCGGTGCTTTCATTTCAAGCTTCTCATATTAATGTAAATAGTAATATGTGTGCTTATTCTGTTTGACAATGCAAAGGCATAACAGGCTTGCAGGATACTGCAGATGAATAGAGGTAGGGGGTTTCTATATAAATGCAGACACCTCCCCCAGTGTTTGATCAGACCATCTTGATTCACAGTCATGCACAGCTCTGCTCAATCAAATACTGGCATTTGAGCCAGAATAAAAATAGCCACAGTTCAATACGAGACAGAGGACAGAATGGCAAGAAAGATAAACTGAAATGTTCTTCCACTAGCACTGCAGATTAAAGCGCACCTGAAGTCATGTGTACATAAAAAGGCTTCTGGAAGCTTAGGACACATGATACATACGTAGATGTAGAGTGACTGCAGTGTCTCCATCTTCCAGTGCCCGGTATGGCAGCCCAGATACCGCCTAGGTTTATAGCCCGAGTATATTTTGGCCTAGGCCAGACTACACCCCCCTAGCCTGGGCTAGCCCAGATTATACCCGGGCTGGAAAACAGACTAGCCCACTTTTACCCTGGGTATACACTGGGCTGGGGGTATACTTTGGGCTGTTAGACCAGAGCAAAGCTGAGTAACTGGGCATTTGAATTGTTCTTCTGAGAAACAGGCCAATTCCTTGTCCAGAGCTGCTGTATAGTCTCCCAGTTCAAAAGTACTACATTACGGCCATTTAACTGGAGAGAGAGTTGAAATAAGCAAAGAACAGCATTGCCCATAACTGGAGAAAAAGTGCTAGCACATGCTGTCATCATCTGACAGAGAAATTTGGAGCAATGCGTTAGGCACAGAAAAATGATTTATCCTTCAAGAAATGGAGAAGGAAGAATATTGAGATTAAAATATTTTTTTAAATTACAATCCAGAGCACCACTCTGCATGGAACTAATAAATCTAATCGAATGACACACAACCTTTTTACAAAATACAGGCAAATATAAATAAAATAAAATACAGGCAGTCAGCAAATGCAAGTGCTTACAAAAATCACAGATGAAACTAGGTGTGTCTAAAACCATGCAGATAATTTTGTGACAGTTTTTAAACTGTTGTCAAATGCTTTGATGAATTACCTGTGAGTTTGGTGGGGGTTCGGCTCCAGTAAGACCAATCACATTAGCTGCTATCATTCCCTCGAAAGTGAGAAACAACCTTAGTTTGAAGTGAACTGCAAACCAAAGAACTTTCTGTTAGGTGTTACAAAAATATTTTTTGGTCATTTTAATTCAAAGCTAGCTTATCAGTCACTGACTGATATCAGTCTGGCCTCAGCCGTATAGCCAGCGTTTAGCCCTTACGTCACTAATGAAGTGAATATGTGTGTCATGGTTTAGTCCCGACCGATGCAACAAGCAACCCGGCAGGCACTGGGACCATATACTCAAAGGCTGAATAGGGACCCACTCGCACAGGCTGGTAAGAAAAATAGACAGTATTCAATAAATATACTTTTTAAAATTGACAAGTAGACAGGGGAGCAGCAGCAACACATATGAGGCTAAAGCACCAGATTGCAGCTGCACTGCCAATTTGGCAGTACAGCTCTTAAATACTCTACACTTCACCTCCACTTCAACAAGCAACAGGTGTGGCTCATTGAAGTGGAGGCGAAGACAGCAGGAGGGGGAGGGACTGCAGGGCAGAACCATCACAATATGAATATTCATGTTTTCTGCTCTTGACTGATTGGGTGACCTTTTGGAGAGAACCACCAATCGCACAGTGCCATTTGCAGAATGAATGCTGACCGGGTTATTATCCGTCGCAGCTTGTTGTCAGAAGTGGTAGCTAATGCCGCATTCCAGCCAACTATTAACACAAACTTTTACCGGTGAAAGGGCCCTAGATCAGCTGTCAAACCCATGACATAGCTCCCGTGAGCCCATACCAGATCAATGTACTCCCTGATGGAGGTTTGAGTTTTCAACTGGGAAATCTCAAGTTCCAAGTTGTCAGGAACGCAGTGTAAGTAGACGAGCAATTAAACGTTGGGATATACAAGTATCAATCGTATCTGCATGTTGTGTGTATATTTCCTTCTACTTTGCTACATCAGGCATTTTAGAACACAGCTAACGGTTGCATCTACTCAGCATTACGAATATGAGTTAGCTGGCCAGCTACGCCATTTGTGAATGTTATTTGACATTAGCTTAAAAATTAGATTGTGGCTTGCTAGCGTTTACTGTTGGAGTGGTTGTCAGGTTTCCAACAGGATAATGTTTGGCCATATCTGCATTTTGTTTATTTCATTGGGATTCCCCAGTGTAATAAAGGCTTAATTAAATATTTCTCAGACTACGTAACGTATTTCAGAATCCAGTTCAAGATCATAGCGATCAAATATATTCCTTTTCCCTTTAAAAACGATTAATAATCGATGGTAATAACAGTATCACTGAAAATATAAACACAAGCATTATTTCAGTTTGAAAGTTTAATTTGTAATTTCCCGCAGTCCATATTGTATTTCTGCATTGCCAGATGTTACGTGACCACTGCTGAGAGAGACACAGGTCTCGAAGAAAGTTCATTTTCTCCTGATTTGTTGGTCTTTAAAATGCCATTGCAGCACCAGAATGTTTGGAAGATTTGTAGCCTGTGAAAAATAAGTCCAATACTTAATTCTGTGACAATGGGGAAAAATAATCAGAGATAATCTGTGCTCACGTTCACTTCTCCCCATATGAATCAATTCATTCAGGACCCGCTGCAAGTCTATCTAAAGGGGCTGGGCACCCTTGTGACTGCGAGCCAACCACAGATCTTGCATGGATTTTGTGCTAATATTTGAAAGTCAAACTCTGGCCTACCGACTGAGGCCAGACATATCTGCAAATGACCGTAGGGAGCGACCAAAGCTTGATATGGATGGATTCCAGGCTAATTCAAAGCTGAAACTAATTATAAAACATTCAGATTAAAACTTTCACAGAATCTCCCATTTCCCCTTTAAAAGTGACGTCAAACATCCTTAAGGTCTTTTTCAGAAAGCGATTTTTAAAAAATTCCTGTTGAAGACCCGAATTGTCTGCTTTCCAGTGAGTGTTCTGACTCCCAACAGCAGAACATACAATTCTTTATTAAATTACCAGTAACAACCAATAGTACAAATGCTCTGTTATATTACCAAACAAACACAACTGTTGTGTTACGTAACCTATTGCACACGCATAGTAATCTGACAATGATGCCAGGCAGGCTTGCCACATAAGATAAAACGTAAGTTACTGTAGTTCACTAAATATGCCAGCCATACGTAATGATCAAACCTGCGGCAAACTTCCCTGAACTATGAAAAGAGTGACATACAGCCAATAACAGTGATACCTGCCCCAATGTAAATATCCGCTCAGTATAATGAATTCAAAGGACAACTTTCATTTTGCTAATGCGATCTTTGTAGAAAAGAAACCAACAATGAGAGAAGAAAACAAATCATAAACAAAACTCCAGCTGCTAAACAACTAACGCAAAAAAGGGAGGGGGTACATTAGTTCAAGTATTAATCAATTTAAGTTGACAATAAGCTAAAAATTAGTGTGAATTTATTAAAAATGAATTAGGCCTAAAGACTTTGGTTAAGCTATGGTCAGGTGATTTCACTGTCATGTGACTGCTTAAGCTTTCCTTGGCCTCTCATTGACTAAACATTTTTGTGGGATGGCAAGATGGCAATCTCCAGTTTTTTTTGTTTGGTCACATTTTCGTTATTTGAAGCCGTGTACAACTTTACTGAAAACAACAAATGATCCGAGCCAATATTTGGACTCCATATGGGTAATATTTGTATTTAATGTCATTTTTGTGTGAAAGTTGTCTTTCACTTTAATATCTGTGGATTAATACCACAACAAACTGGCAAGATAAACAACTACCTAACTTGCATTACTGCCGCCTCCAGCGGTTCTCAAAGAACTGTACTCCAATGTGGTAATGTGTGGAGGCGTTTTGGGGGATTAAGGTCAATTCAACAGTTAATGCATTTTGTATGAAAAAATGTGGGCGATTTTAACTGGATTCAAAATGGCACTCGTAGCATTTGAACAAGACTTATGTTTATTATTTGTATTACCCCCTCACAAAGAAAATAACATAACATAACATGAGTGGCGAGAACATGCCGTTCAGCCCAACTAGGTTCGCCAGTTTCTTTTTACTATTGTGAATATATCACTTCAGATAGATACTCAATGACTCAATGATATCTAGCTTTAAGTCAAGTCTTGAAAATTCCCAAGGTATCTGCCTCAATAATATGGTCAGGCAAGCTATTCCACATCAAAATTATTCTTTGGGTGAAAAAATATTTCCCAATATCCGTGCTTAATTTACCCTTGGTCAACTTCCATTTGTGACCCCAAGTTCTACTAACAAAAGTAGAAGACCGAAGGAATCCTACATAATTCACTTTGCTAATCCCAAATCACATGTATCCCATTACCCCTCCACCCTCTCCTACCCTTCAGACTCCTCTGCCATTTTGTAGGCTTTTTCTATGGGGTGCACAATGAGAATGAAATTAGGAAGGAAGTTATATGCATTTATTTGTGAACAGCTCCCCTGCCCGCGATACAGTGCCATGAATTATGACAGAGCGACAGCGTTTGCATTAAAGGTGGTTTCAGACAGTCAAAAAGTGGTCTATGGCACAAAGATTGCACAGAGCTGGCTTTCTGCACTGCCACACGGCCTTTTGCACTGTCCATCCCCTTGAGATGCAAATTCTTTTATTTAGAGCAGGAAATTTCCAAACTAGGTGTAGGCAAGAAATATGCAGCTCTTGACAGATGAAAGTGTGCAAAATGATACCACTGTATGCATTTCCATTTTCAAAGGCAAAAAAAATATAGTCAGGTGAAAGCTTTATTAGAAGTCTTTCAAACTGAGGCTTTAAAAAATCTTGGGCTTTTTTTGACAGTTTCTGCTTAGAACTGCACGCCCAAATTCCAAGGCCTAGACCTCTGTATTACCATGAAATTATGCAGATGAGAGACTTATGGTAACAGATAACCCCTTGAAATGTTTAGAACAACCAATACAATACTTATTGCCAGTTTTTTAAAGGGGACGGGCAACGAAGTTCCTAACAGGTTAATGAGCGCATGAAGCAAATATTATAAATTGAGGGTAAACTGACTTTATCGAGAGGTAATGACCTAGGTTAGCTTAGGTCCTGCTATGCTAGGCCAAAAGAATCATTATGAATTTTACGTGGGACAGTGCTTTACCCTTGAAAACGACGCTTTAAAAGTATGCCAGCTGGTTTGGTTACCAGTGTAAAACAATGAAAGCCACACTGGGTACATCATGGAGGCCTTTCCAGTATCCACTCAGCTGGAAATAGAAAAGGTGGGCATGTTGTTATAATGAGGGCCACAGCACTTTGTGCAACAGCACAGAGCATACAGGAAAGAAACTAACACCAGCCCAAAAATGGTACAAACACCTTAAAATGAAGAAAGGCAGTGCTCTTCCTGTTCCTGTCTGAGCGCGACGACTGCTCGAGCCAGATATGCCTTCGGCGGAGCTCATAATACATTCAGTCCAAAAGTCAAAGAGGAAACCACTAAGACCTCCCTTTCTTCTTTTCTTCACACAGGAATATGGAGGACAAGACCTTGTTTAGTATTCAAAGTTGATCAGCAGAGACCGAGTGAATTCATTCAGCACACTTGAGGCTTATTTCAGTCACGCAGAGACGATCGTTATGGTTAGAGTACGCTGCAGGCAGACGGCCTCCCCCCTCTCCTCTTCTCTCGCAGCAGAAGGGGAGCTCTCCTCCATTTTGGCAAAGAGGCGGCTTGTGTGTGAAGAGGGCAGCAATGGTGGTGGGGGAAAGTGGCATTGTAAGGAGCTGGTTAGTTGGCACTCAGCACTAAACAGACAGGCTTGAATACACCCTGCTAATGGGCACCTCTTTGAGCCAAGATGGGGGTTACAATGCAATTCAGAGCACCCAGACTAATTCCCTATCTGTTCGGCTGGTTGGTTGGCGTTTTACACGGCGGCAACAAACTGACATGAGCTGGCATCGGTCCGCCCGCGGACTGCCCAAGGCAGTGGCAGTGGCTCCCAGCATGCGGCTCCGGAGCAGCTTTTTCGCGGGATGCATTAGCAAAGCCCTTTACACGAATAGCTCCGGTGTAGGTCCTGCTTATAAATAGGTCAAACAATACTGTATGTCAGATTTAAGCTATATGCTACCTTGCTCCAGCTGGGGATAATGCTGTCTGCTTAGTGGATAAATAATGTAAAGAAATTACATTGTGTGCCTGCTGGTAAGTGCAGGGCAGGTGGGGGCATTTTGAGAGACAGAAGATAGGCGGTTGACCGCGGTGTGCTGAATTAGATGCATTAGCTCTGGGCTAATGTAATGATGAGTAACAGCAGATCTTTCCGCAGGCACAGTATACAGGAACCAAGCAGGCACCAGAGCAGAACGAGATAAGGACTCCCATTATACCACAGAGACTTAATATGCTTCGTTGTACCATAAGTAACCCTATGAATCTGAATGTAAAAAAAAAAAAATCACTCACTTTTACCTCACATCGACATTCGTTGGGGAGTTTCCACTCCTCCGTAGAAATCGAACGTCAGTCACGTTTATTCGAACAGATTATTCACATAATAACAAGTACAAGCACAAGAAAGTGCTTCAGTTTTGTGCTCATTTAGCATCATAACAATTCACTGTATTCTTGCTCATAAAGCTAAGTTTTGGATTCCTGACCGGATTGGTTTGTAATGACCCTCGTCAAGATGCCTTAGCTTATTGCCAATATAGAGTTTGGGTGATGAAATAGCAACCACAATTCCGAAATAGTTGGGACAAAGTGTAAATTGTGAATAAAATAAGAATGCAATGACTTACAAATCACACCAGCCAGTATTTTATTCACAGTAGAACAAAGACAACATAGCAAATGTTGAAACTGAGAAATTTTATAATTTTATCTGCAAAATGAGCTCATTTGAAATTTGATGGCTGCTACAGGTCTCAAAAAAGTTGGGACAGGGACCTGTTTACCATGGTATTGCATCCCCTCTTCTTTTTAACACAGAGTGGAGGCGTCTGAGCATTGAGGAGACAAGTTTCTGGAGTTTAGCAATTGGAATTTCATCCCACTCTTGTTTAATACAGGCTTCCAGCTGCTGGAGAGTTTTGGGTGTCCTTTGTCGGACTTTTTGTTTAATTATGCACCAAATGTCCTCAATCGGTGAAAGATCAGGACTGTAGGCAGGCCAGTTCAGCACAGGGACTCTTCTACTACGATGCCATGCTTCTGGATCATGCTCAACAATGGCTTCCTTATTGCAGAAAATTTGAAATAAGCTCATTTTGTGGATTAAAATGCAAAATTTCTCGGTTTCAACATTCAAAATGTTACCTCCTATGTTCTATTGTAAATAACATATTGGCTCATGTAATCTGAAAGTCTTTGCATTTTAATTATATTCATAATTTACATTTCGTCCAAACTATTTTGGAATTGAGGGTGTACGTAAAGGCCGCTAGCAGATTCCTCCAGTCAATGGGTAGAAGTGCTCCTATCCAGAATAACTGTTGGCAGGGAAAGCAATTACCTTCTGTGAAAGATGGGACTGTATTCTACCTCTCAAATTTATATGTAATTCATCACCCATTAGTTTTGGTGGCATGGTCCTCATTGTGTACAACAGGGTACAATATACATTATGAGCCAAGATGGGTGGGATAGAGGGACCTGTAACAGCCACATTCAGCAGAGATAAATATTCCATTGGCTGAAGTATGGGGCAAAAAAAGTGCTGAGGTTGTGCTTTTGATAGCATCTAAGGGGAACTCAAATATTCATAGCTAATAAGGTGGCAATGAGAAGCAGGCTATTAAAACATATTTTAAAAAAAGGAGGAAGACAGCTCGCAAAAAAAAAACAAAAAAAACACATTACCACAATGGCTAAAAAGCTTGCATACATATGCAAACACACACTCACACACACAATGGTGTGCAAACAGAGTCACACAGAGTCACGCACACGCACACATGCACACAAACATCATTACATACACCGTGGCGGGCATGCACACACACACACACACACACACACACACACACACACGGCTCGTCTACATACACAGTGGCACATAAACACTGCTCCTGCTTGCGCCAGTGACCTCCCCGTCAACTCCTTCCTGAGAATGGGAGTGAGTTAACACTAAACATGCCAGCATGGCCTGTGCACAGAGCTGAAACAGTCAAAGAGTTGGCCTTCACGGCTGTCTCATTCTCGTCCCTCTCTGAAAACCCTTAATCCTCAGCTGTCGAAGGGGCATTAAGAGATGATGACTTCTCCCGGGACAGGTGGGCTTTCCCCAGAGGTCAGACGAATAAATCCTCGGCTGAAAAGCTCTGCCGTTCAAATTTCTGCTCAATGACAGGAAGCGGTTTACGTGACTAATGATCACAATACAAAACTCGGCGGTTTTGATTTGCAGCGTCCACTCAAGATTTGTCTAATTTTGTCATTGTGACTGCAACATTTATCCCAAGCAGTGCCTGCGTGCACAAGGGTGCACAGCTTAGGACAGGGGCTGCCTTACAGGCAGGAAGATTGACAGGACATCTGGGAGGACTATAAAAATCAATAAAACTATTCACCGAGTGAAACCCAAACCTGCCTTCCGGTCTCCATCAAATGGAGAATCTGAGAGGACGCTTTCTCAGTTCGACTTCAGGCTTCATGGGAAATAAAAAGTAGCAAGCACACTTCTTGTTTATTACCTTCATTTGTTTATTTGGTCACTGGCACCCATACCATCTCTTTTTTTTTTCAATTTCTGTTATGGCAGGAAAGGATACCCAGCTTCAAACGATTCGGGATCAAAGATTACATTTTAAAATAAATCTAGTGACTGGGAAAAAAGTAGTTTTGACGATACCAGGAGAATACTAAATGAGAATATTTTGTTCAATTAGGCTCAATGACATAAATTAATGCACAGAACCGACAGACAAAAACAAAGAGAGCGGCTTGAATGCTTCAGAATTACCTGTCATTTAAGTGACAAGCATGGCACCAATAGAGTACAGTATCCAGCATCATCCATCATTGAGATAAAAGGATGAACCATTAAAGTCTCGCCGAGTTAAAGCAAGTATTCCAGTGAGAAATCTGATGATTGAGTGTAATTGGATTGCGAATGAGCACCTTCTATTCCAAGATGAAAATTATTCAACATTTTCAGAGGAGGCAGCTGAATGATTTTGAGAGGGATTAAAGACAAGATTAGAAAGCTTTTTTCTCCTAACCAATTCATCACGTGCCGTCCTAAAGCTCTGTATTAATTTGTGGAATCAAACTTTGTTAAAACTCAAATAAAATGTAAGAAGTTTCTCCATTAACTGTAAAGTCTCTTTTACAGTGAAGTTGGGTGAGTGCCTGTATTAAAAAAAAAAAAAGGGGGGGGGGGGGAGTGGGGGTTCAGATAACAAATTTAAATGCAATCCAGACACCCTGATCCACCCTCCAATGCATTTCATTTAATGCATAGTCAGAGTGAGTCAATGGCAGAAGAAGCCTTTCACCGGATGTGTAAATGGATTAGGGCAGAGAGAGGCAATTATTCATGATTTATGTTAAGTCTATGGTGATGTTGAATGATTCTGAAGACATGGTGCCATGGTAACACTGATCTAATAAAGACACGGCCTCTAGGCTTGTACTGGTCTGTCTTTTTCATGGATATGTGGACACGCTCTGTGCGTAATGCAGACATAAGGATGGCCTGACTGACTTGAGCTGCCAGGAGACTGCCACTGCAGAAGAGGACACAAGCGTAAGGTCATTTTCATAAATCTGTCCCGTGCGAGTCCTGCTCCCTCACTGTTTATGTGTGCTCTTGTGAAAGCATCAACTCCACACTACACTGCCACTTAATATGTGCGACGATGCTGGAGCAGTGGTAGGTGAGCTAATTATCGGATGGGGTGGTGTTCCCGCCCACAGCCTGCTGTTTTCTAGAAACTTCATGTCAGTTCACCCCAACCTACAATCTCTGGCGAAATCCCTTTTCCTTGACACTCACTGCAAACTTCTGGTCTGTCCCCTATCCCGACTCACACCATTTATGGGGAGAATCACATTTTGTGCAGAGGAGGGGTCAGAGGCGATGAGAGGAGATGGGAACACAGGCGACAGTAAACATCGCCTTCATTTAGCCTTTCACAGACAGCTCCTTCAGACAGGAGGATAATTGCACATTCGGTAGAAGAAAACACTGTTTTTCACCGAGAACAATCTTCAAAGACAACAGAATCTAACTGGAAACAGCTCTTTTTAAAAATGTAAAAACCTGGTCTTTTGGTGTCTGAGGATGGATGGCAGCGCTCAAGGGATTCATTTAGTTTGCACTAAAAACAGCTCCAGTGCTGGACACAGTCACTTTACCAGCATTTTACTAGATAAACCAGTAAATTAGTTTTGGCAGAGGCCGCTGAATGAGATCTCTTTACCCAAGCAATTTGAGCATTCAAGCATCATGTTTTCAGAACAACACTGTACGTGAGAACCTCCTGTCTGCTAACTACTGCAGCTGGGAATACGACTGGAAACACTGACAGAAAACTGTGTGCCATATTGAGCCAACTGTTATTTGTGAGAACAGGAATCGGCTATCTGTCCAGAGGAGACCTACAGAAACATGAAACACACTCAGCTCAGTTAAAGCATGTGACCCAAACTTCATCTCAAACTTTTGGGAACTAAATACATCATCAAGTGCTGCTGCCTTAGGGGTCCGTGCGGCCCACACACAGTCTCATAAATCAATAAGTCCTGAAGCGAAATTCTTTTTAAGACTACAGATTCTAGTGCCTCTTGGAGAGTTTGTGTGAATGTGTGAGAGAGAGAGAGAGAGAGAGAGAGAGAAAATAAGTGTGAGAGAGTAAAAGAAAAATAAGTGAGAGAAAGAGAGAGAGGGAGAGAACTTGCATGTAAGCATTATACACTGCCCGGCCAAAAAAAAGTCACCGTTTGGAAACTAATGAACAAATTCTATGATTGGATCATTATTGCGGTTATTAATATGTTTCAGCTGGAAATAATCATTTTAACCCTGACTGATGAAGCGTGTTGCAACTCATTTCTTAAAAAATCATGTCGGAAGACACATCCCTTGATGGTGGAATGGATGTTACAGTATTTCAGAACGGCCAAGTTATTGGCCTGTATTTAGCAAAGTAAACCATGAATGACAAAAACAAGTATGAGGAATCATTTTCACAAGCAAATTTGCCACCACAAAGTCCCGACCTTAAACACATTAAAAGTTACTGGGATGTGCTCAAGAAAGACCACCGAGTGGTTCAACCATTATGTCGAGAGGATAAGATCTTGGGCAAAAATTATGGCATATCTGATAGAAGATAAATGTTCTGGCATTGCATATAGTTGTCAAAACAATGACGACACGAATATGCACTGTAATCAAAGCCACAGGGGTTCCAACTAAATATTTGAGTGAGCGACTTTTTTTTTGGCCGGGCAGTAGATGTGTCTGATGGGCACAAACTGTGTCAGGCCCTTAGACCCAGTCTGTTCAGAGCAGGATATGACGCCATGCTCCATGCTCTGGCTGGTATGACTGGAGATTCAGAAAAAAAAGGCCCTTCATCATCATCATCATCATCATCATCACATTCCCTTTGTGCAGTATCCTCCTTAAGGTGCTTCTGTCCTGATATGAAGACTGATTCGTCCATCATTGCACGTCTAATCTGTTCTGCATCTAAACCCAAAAATTTTTCACATTTTGTCCACTTTGTCCTTTGTCAAACAATTGCTGTTTTGGGAGTTCATTGTTGGCCATGCGACATGTTTGTGCAACGTATCTCACTTGCTGTTCGTAGCAGAATAGTTTAGGCGGAAGGGTCTTTGTTTTCCCCGTAATACCACATTTGGAGTTTCATCTCCCTGTATGCATATGGAGGTAGATACCAGCGTGTGTTGGAGTACAGGTGCTTATGGGAGCATGCGCACGGCAGCAAAGCGCCCAGGTATCCGGTTTTGGGAGAGGGGGGGCGGGGGGGGCGGTGATGAATGAGCTAGCGGGCCTCATGGGCTGCCCTGGCGCTGCGCTGCGACCATGATAAATGCGTCTCCCCATAATAAATCTGTATACGCCTCCACAGCAGTATAAACAGAGCAGCGGATGGGTCACCCACCCCAGGCCACAGACAGGACACGTTCCCCGTCACACGCCTTTTCCTCTGGACCCCTGCCAGGTGCTGTCAGCGTGGACCAGTCTCCCACCAGCAGCTCTTTACTAAGGCACACCAGTGAGGCATGCTGGTGCGGAGGTTATGTTCCCATGCGGAAGAAGGAAGTGAGGTTTCTCAGTTTGATGTTTTTACACATACAGCACACGTATCTTTAATGTGGAGCACAATGAGGTAATTCCATTTACTATATTTGTCTGCTATGGCAATAAACATGGCTAATACTCAACATGCTAGCTATAGGATTGCAATACATGGGAATTCCATGCCATGGTCATAAAGTATTGAATTGCATTTCCATGGAATACAGGTGCACGGAAATTGTAAGCTGTGGCAGTAAAGTGCTGAATTGAATTGACATAGCATACAAATACATGGGAAATGCACGCTATGGCATGAGAATGTTGAAGCGAACTGAATTCAGTTGAACTGAATTGAATTAAGCCCTCTTGCCCTTGTTCAACTGTCCTCAGGCATTAAGCAGATGAAGCAGGTGCTTTTGAGGCACATTTGGATTGGGACCAGGTCAAGACAAGTCTGCATGTTCCAGCTTCTGCCACGGAGCAGTTTCTTTAGGGCAGTTGCGCAGGCATTTCGCTGCGAGGAATGCGTTCTCCGCGGGCCTGCAGATGTTCCAGTGCTGTGGGCGAGCCAGCGCGAACATCTCAGCCCGCAAATACGCTGTGAAAACCTCACCCTCCATCCATCTGGATTTAATTAAACACCCCAACTCCCCATTCGCACACACGCCTTTATTCTCTTATCAAGCACAGAGGCTTCAGAGGCACAGGAGAGCAGCTGACGGCAGGAATATATGAGCTTTTTTCCCCAGATGAAACTTTCCCAAAAATAGGGATTGCTATCAGATACAAGAGTACTGCACAGAGAGATATGAGAGATTTAATGTGCTATCAGTCGTAAATGATGGATAAACCATTAGGTAATGTTTACTACTGTTCTACAGCAGTTAAGGGATTATACATATGTTAAGGAAAAAGGTACTGCGAGCAGGGATTGCTCGAATTGTGTCACTTGCTGCAATTGAGATCACTTATCAAAATTTGCCTTGGTTTCCCAAGCATAGACACCCACAAATGACAAAACAAAATGCTTGAATTATCATTCTAGATTAATAGATGGATACGTGGCAATTTTTTTTCAGAAACAGAAAAACTGATGGTTAAAAATATATTGAACTCATTTTACATAAGGCAGCTGTGGCTGAAAGCAGTTATAAAGCACAACTCCTGAGACAGAGGACAGGCAAAAGTTACAAACTGCACAGACACTTATACTGAATGATATTCTGTCAGGATCTTAGCAGCGCATGACTGCAGTCTTGCATGCAAATCCTTCTCAACAAAAGTTAAAAGTATGATAAAACTGCTGTCTAATTGACTGCCGTGAGTGATATTAAACATTTGAAACGTCCTATCTGAAAGTCAAAGTGAATTACTCATGTGTTTCCAGACTGTGAGCACAGCGTTCACAGACACTAGTCCAAAATCAGACAAATGTCATAAAGAATAAAAGGTATTCTGTAGCTTTATGGCACTCTTTGCTGATTTGTGACCATCTGGGAAAAAAATCTATTAGGCCATAACAATAACATAAATAATTAATTATCAACTTCCACAGGGGTTTCACTGCACTCATTTCACATAAATACAAATTACAGAGATAAAAATATTTGCACAAATGCAGAGCTGCAAAAACAAGCCCCTCTCATTCATCACAAAACTGAAGAACTAGACAGGGAAAAGTTAGCTGAGGACTCTGGATGCTGCCTAACCCGCAGCTGATGACTGGCGTGTCCCAGTACAAATTGCTTTAATTAGCTCCGGTTCTGCTTGGCCCCCAGAGGAAGTCCAGCCTCCCTCACTGGCCTGGCATCAAATGGGGAGATCAGGGCTGGTTCAGCAGTGGAACAGTGCAACACAGCCCTGTCTGCACAGATTCATTACACAATCCTCCACCCCCTGACCCTCTCCACTCTCCCGTGTACCTTCTCCTCATCTAGGCCAAATTTTCCACTATTTGAGGGCGAGGAAAAGGGGGAGAGCCAAACACAAACTAAAACAGTCATGACCAATCACACTCCTCTTTTCATTTGGATGGCCGGGTGGGTTATTGGCTAACTTCCTGGAGCACTTTTCCAAAGTATTTGCACTGATCGACAGCGCCCTTCGTACAGACACCACACACTACCCCTGCAGGGAGGTCGACTAACAAAAAGGAGACAGAAATGTAAAGTTATCAGTGATTTCAAACCTTTATTCTTCAACAACCGTGTTTAAACTTCCTGGATGTTATTTTTACGAAACACAAAAATTCATAAAAGATCCAGGTTTTGTCAATAAAGAAATGTCCTCACAGAACTAATAACATCAGTTAATAACTTGATAAGATTTCCGCAAGCCAGTATGTAATGTTGCAGTGGAGGTGATCCGTGAATATAAAGAATGCACTGCATGTGACTGAGGTCAAGCCAAGCAAAGTTCAACAACATTAACTCCTTATTTCAGTGAAAACGCCCAGCCTATTTTCAGACTGTGAGCCAACCTCTTCACCCATAAATCTTGCCTGTTCACACCATGTCTCTACCCGAATTAACATGCTCAAAGATAGCAGGACTGGGCTCCCCGGACCAGAACAGAGCCCGCTAGACCTCAGAGTAACAGAATATTTCAGTAAAGCTGCGATAAGTCAAAGAGCCAGAGTCACAGAGACACATCAAGTCGCAGTCACTCATATGCATACACAGTTAGCCACGCAAATGAAACAGTCTGCTTTGTTGCACACAGATTTGTGAGAGCACGCTCCTCTGCATGCGCACAGCTGGGTTATCGTTAGCCGGCAATCGCCGCTTTTTGACTGGCGAAATCTGTTAATGTCCAAGAAAATTTTAGCTTACTGGTCAAAATGTCCACTGAATATTTTAACGGGCAGTAGGCTGCTTGTCTAATCCATAGGCATAGCTCACTGCAGCCTAATAACAATGGAAAACAGAAACAACTACGGGCTTAAGAAATGTACGTTGCTACCTTTCATCTCTATTCATACACGAGGGAAAAGAGGTCGCCCCTTTTTTCAGTTAGGTGATCACTGATTGGGTGCTAAACAGTTCTTTTCAAAATATCGGCTCAGGCTGAAGGCAAAATTACTATAGCTTAACGATGTCTTGGCACAGTTCATTAAAATCCGCGTCAAAACTTTACAAGACTGCTTCCCTGATTGCACCCCTGACCTCGTCAACTACTTCAACAGCCGCCTGAGCTCCTCCTGATACACAGGGACACAGCATGGTGAGTTTAGCCTTCTGTTCTTTTGTAGATGAAGCCTGCAAAATTCTCAAAAACGAAAGTCCAAACACACTAATTGCAAGCTGTGAGGAAGGTGATGTTTGTAGTCATTAGTAGATCTATTTTAATTCAATCGTATCAGGGACTTTAAGCCAAATCAAATAATTCTTCTCTAAACGTTTTAGGAAAAAACTTTATCCAGATGGTGCCAGCCCACTGCAGTAGAATAACGGACTGCACCACGCGGATAATGGCCATTACATGCTGCTAAGAAACAGAAGGTAAATTCGTTTCAAGTTGGCCGCAAAGTGTATTGTTGGCAAACGGCAAAAGCTAAATAAAGAGGCTTACCTGTGGTCTGGGCAGCTTATTTTACTACTTGGCCCAAATACCTAACATGCAAGTTATTAGTGCAGTACATTAAAGGGCCTGTATGCATTTCATCCTGTTGCCAAAGCATTATTTGAACACAGTGGCCTACTGCTAGGGTTATGTATGGCCAGCAGTGCCCTAACCTTGCATTGCATCGGACCGATTATGCTATTTTCAAGTTATAAAATTCTTGGATGTCTACATGGGAAGTTAGTATATTTTTCGGCAAAAAAAAACAAAAAACAAAAAACTTCCACAATTCCTAGGCACTTTAATTCCTGTCATTCCTAACCCTCTAAAAAGTAAGCCAGTGAACAGAGCCACTGTGTCAACTGAGAGTGTCAATGTTATAATCCCTGACAACTGACTTGTCTTTATATACAGACGACTTAATAAGTTGCTTGCAAGCTTGCCATTAAAATACCGCAATTAGACTGGAAAGATAACGTCTGCAGGCTAAGCAAGCAGGGATATTATATTCTCAGAAGTTTGACATGCAATCACCATTATAGTTGAAGTACACTTGTAATTCAGCCTCTAATGTTAAGGATGAGCCAAAGCCAACATCTGTATAGTTGAAACCATCAGATGATATTCCATTTACTACTCCACCAACCCCATTAAAACTAGACTGAATTTTAGATAGTCACCCATTCTATATTTTCCAATTAATGTGTCTCGTTCTTTGCTTTGGCTGAACTAGCAATGGTCTCTAAATTCACAGTCAATGTAGTAGCTAGCTAATAAACCACACAATGATTCAAGAGAGGCAATGTGTACATGCTAGCTATGTAAGCAAGTCTTGAGAGCAGTACTCAGCTAGGTTGCTTTCGAGTTACATCAACAACCTCGCCATACATGCTTGACTAAGGTTACACTTGGAATTCAGGTTGAGTATGAACAGAAATTGGAAACACTTTCCTAGCCAGCTAGCAGCGGATTGTCCTTGAAAATAAATTGACACCACCGCTTCTTCAATATGCATTTTGTTGGGAATCCTGCATTGTATTGATCCAGGTTAGTAATATAAAGCTGTCAGAAAAATTTGGGTAGCACACATATCCCTAGTTATGGGTTTTTGCCAACGGAAGCTGGGATGTTCCCACAAAAAATAAGCCCTGGGTGGAGATATTCAGATGAGAGGCAGAACAATTTTCACAAGCCAGAATGTGACATAGGAAGGGGAGCAAAATCCAAATGCCATGTTTTATGAAGAGGCCCACGAAAGAAATGGCTGGCTTGTTTTACTTCTTAGCTGGTGGGTTGTTATGCACTCCAGATACTGAAATGGATTCGCCAAAAAGCTGAAAAAGTGAGTATTTCATAATATGTCCTAGTTGACTTATTTGAACCTGTAACGGGTTACTTCTCCTCATTTGCAACGAAGGACTACTTGTGCATTGCTAAGACTAACTGGTGGAAAGACTGGCCAGTTTAGCTATTTTTGATTGCATTATTCTTAATTGCATCATGACGTTACAAGGCATGTGCCTATTCACATTAACATCGACGTATCATATCAGAGTGTTTTTCGAGGAGTCGAAAGTCATGTAGCTCATGCAATGGCTCAGATTTGCAGGGCCAAAATCTGTTTTGCCCTGATGTTTGATCTCGTTCAGTATGACTCTCTCTTACCCTTTAAACTTATTGTTTAAAAACCTGAACATTTTCAAAAAAAAGTGACATGTTAAGTTGCAATAGGCACATTGTTGGGAAAAAAATATTTGGATAAAGTTTTGCTTTTTTTGCAGTTATTCAGATTATTGCAATCGTAACAGAGCAACATGTCATGCGTAAATATAGCCTGTAAGCAAAACCCTTGTCGCCATAATTTCCTGATCATTGTAGGCAATATGTTGGTCTTGATAATTAGACCTATGTCAACAAATTGAGGGCTATTCAGACAGAAATGGGAACCAGGTAATCATAATCAAGTGCTAAAACGTAAGGATTCTGCAAGCTTTTTTTTGTGTGATTGTATTTGAAATAACACTGAATTAAGGGTAGGTAGTGATGAATTCAATAAACATCTAAACCAAGTAAAATGATGTTATTGTTCTTCAGTCAAACTGAAGAGAACAAATTTGTTCACTACAAAAATACCAACACCACTGGTAATTGGATTTTTTAAAAATTTATCCTTTCAATATTTATTGACCAGCAAGAAAAAATCAGAGCGTAAACTCTGGTACTCGGTGTGTATGCGTGCAGCAGTGAGAGTCAGTGGTAACCACCTGTGATGTGCAAGCTCAATGCCAGCAGTCAGATCCCGTCCCTAATTAGGAATGCATTGCCTCTATCCCATCTTCCCCTCAGGAGGTTGAGCTTGGGAACGGCAGCGTGACCGCCCGAAAGGCATGCTCATGACTACTCTTCCAAACTTCACTCCCTTTCTCAAATTCACATCTCCCTTCTCCTCCTCGCTGTCTTCCCTAACCAGACAGACTTCTACTTGGACCTTCAGTGTGAAAATTCAGCGTAGGCCTGGCTCATTGACACTTTTTCCTCCAAGCTGGCATCTCCTTCTTAGAGGGCCCCATGATAAATCCAAGTTGGAAAAATGGCTGAAGGGAGCCATTGCGCAGGAAGGTGGCGCATTTCTCGAACTCACCTGCTTTGGAAAGCTTGTGCCACCAAGACTATGAGTCTCCAAACGCTGCGGACAGGGAGGAGGGAGGCGCCTGGGGTCCTCCTACTGCAGAGATGGCCGCCAGCCACAGTCTGACTCTGAAAATAGAGGAAAACAACAGAATGGTTTTGAAAATAGGGAGCAGGCAACCAACTGAAAATGTGGATAGATTCTCATCTTTTGTTTTATTTTTCTCCCAAGCCGTTGCAGAGATAGTTAACGATTCATTTGACTGGGAGCTCAAAAGCTTTTTCTGCTTTAAAGGGAGGCGAAAAGAGGGGAAAAAAAAACTGGCGGGAAAAGAAGCAGAGCATTTAGAACTCGCCATCAAAGGCCCCACTGTGTTCGCCCGTCTCTCTCTCCCAGTCTGCTCACTGTCTCTGGCCTCTTTGTTGCCCTCCAGATCACTGCATGTCTCGAATACTGATGTCCTGGTCTGTGAGCCGCATTTGGACAAAAAAATGACTTACTGGCCCCTCTTTATTTTTCACTTTGTGTTGCCAATTGCCCACTGGACCATTCTCAGTGAAATGAAGTTGGCCCAATTAACAGGGCAGGTCTTTGGGACGGCAAAACAACCAAGCCACAAATGGCCCCATGTTTGAGACCTCAAAAGAGCCACAGTGAAAGAGGGGACGAGGAGATGACAAGTTCATTCAGAGTCTTGGAGAAAACAGCAACAATTACAGCATAGAACTGCGTCCAAGGTTTTGGAGATCGCCTTAGAATCCGTCGAGCGGATAACAACTGTATGGAACGCTATCTATAGAGAAATCTCCATCTTCTATCAAATGTTAATGCCACGCTGCCAGTCATTTGGATTAAGAGAGGACTTGCCAAACTAATGCATATTCAACAGCTCACTGTGTTCCAGTGTAGAAAAAGAATAGAATCAAATTATACATCGACTTTGACGGGAGGAAGAGTGTGACTTATCATTCTGTGAGAAGAATGTTCAGTGTGGAATAATTTCACTAAATAAAACAGCAGATGAGACATCAGCTTGACACTGACACGTGTTAAGCAGCGCAGGATCGCATCTTGGGCCTTGATAGACCAAGCCTGTCCACTGTGCGCTATTGTTCAGCCCTGAAAAACCACACGGGAGGATGTCAACAGCAGATTGAATTAGACCCCGTCATGTGGAAAATGGACACCGCTTCTCTGGTTCGGATTAAAAGGATGGTCATCAGAGGGTGGATATGCATGGTACTGCACAATAGGTGCCCCTTTTCGGGGAGGGTGGAAGTAACTTTGGCAGCCTGTGGGGGGAACCAAAGAGCACTGGGAAGCCTTATTTCCTAACTTAGTTTGTTTTAATACTGGGATCACCACATCCAGAACTAAAATCCTGTTCAGCCTGGATTTTCTTTTCTTCCAGGTAATAAACTAATTAACTTAACAATCAGGGCTTCTAATTGGCTAGACTGCTTGAATGGGTAGGAATTACCAATCACACCCGACATAAAACGTTTGCGCTCTAGGGTGAAATATCCTTTGTCTGTTTGAGGGAGCTGAAGGACAAGCCTCTCATTATGCATCGCACCGCCAGATTTATGCATGCATTCATATTACATCTAGACAGCTTTTAATCACTGCGCAGCCAAACTCCTGCATAAATATGCAGGCAGACCAATTAATGGATCTGCAGCTCCTAATGGCTTTTAAATTCGGTATTTTACAAATCCTACCTAATTGGTGAGGACCCACTGCAAGTGCCATACATCATCCATCCATTACCTATTGCACCCATTTTCTGGTCAGGGGTAGGGGAGAGGGGGTGGAGCCTATTCACCATAAATGGGCTAAAGTCAGGATTGCATCGTGGACAGTTTGCCAATCCACTACAGGGATCACTTAGTGTTCACTGACGCACTTACTTTTTGGGCTATGTAGAGGCTCCAGCAACCACAGAACCCAGAGGAAACCCACACAAACACAGGGAAAACATGCAAACTCCAAGTGGAAAGGTCCCAGGCTGTATTCGAACCCACAACTTTTCGCTGCAAGGCAATAATGCTGCCCACTGTGCCACAGTACTGCCCACACATTGCATCACTTGGAGGAGATCTGAGATGTTTTAACCCCTTTGCCCAGAACAGTAATATCACCAATTTTCCTTGCTGGGCATGAACCTATTTAAGGCTTTATAACTCAGTATTTGTGTTGCAGAGACTCTGGAAAATTATTCCAGTGAAGCATGACGATTGGAAATTTAATCATAAAATTATTTAGCAATTATATATCAGAATTTACGGACGCTGGCATCTAAATCTGCACAGAGGGGTTAAGCAGCAGCTAAAGTGCCATAGAGAAAATCAACAAAATAATCAGCGTGGAGGGTGTTTTGCACGTTTATTTGCGGAGTCACTACTGATCTCAGCTGCGGTCCGCTAATGCCCCTCCCACAAAGCACCTTCTCTTGTTTAGTGACAGCGCGCTGGTAATTACACGGCGAGTTTATTGGCGAGAGCTGACAGGCATCCGTCAGGCACTTTCCCGCTGCCCAGAGGACAAGCCTGTTATTCGCACCGTAGCAGCACTCTCTGCATCCCGCCCTTCCTATCCTGAATAATTGAGATGTCCTGGAAGTGCAGTCAGATGAGCTGATGACATTCAATTGCACTGACTGGGCCCTTTAGCTCTCTGTGGTCTAAAACAAGCATTTTAGATCACAACTTTAATGGCTTTGCGCATACCTGTGTATGTGAAACTGCGTATGCATGATTGACAGTGTGTTCAGGAGACTCAGGGAGGGAGTGCTCTTGCAGTGGATCTCATTGTGCATGTGTAAGCATAATTTAAGCCATTTTCTCAGATTCAAGGAACCATTACTATCTTAGCTGCATAATTATTCCAATTAATTAAAGTGTGTCCAACACAGCTGCAGATTAGGAGCCTTAAAGAAAATTCATCCAGGAGGCCGGTATGGGCTCTGCACAAGCTGCATGCCTTAAGATGCATATAAAAAGAAATCTCTAAAGGCTTAATTAATGCACTGCTGTTTCAAAAGTGCAGACAGCCTGTATTTCACTGACAGGAAAAACACGGACAAAGCATCTAAGCTGCGACAGGAACTAGCCTAGGGTAAAATCAATCCAACACAATGAATGCATAACCACTACTCTGGTTCAGTCACATTTGCATTCACATAAATGGAGATTTTTAGTAAAAAAAAAAATTTCTTTGCTTTAAAATATCTTAAGTGGAATTTCTATCATTTTACCTGTTTAGTGTTCCATGTGAAGAAAATGCTAAAAAAAAAAAAAAAAAACATCAATATGAAAAGCAAATGTCCTTTTGAAAAAAAAAAAAGGCAATGTAACTCATGCAGTGTTTAACATAAGCATTAAAAGGAGGCAAGCCAGTCAGAGCCTGCAATAGTCCCCCACCGAAAAACTGAATGTACGAACACCCAGACTCACACATGGAGGGACAGACATAACCTGAAACAGTAGTCCAGAGGGAGACTAAAAAAAGTGAGGTGTGTAAGTCATGACAGCTCCGCAGTGGACACTGAACGTCTCTTGAGTAGGTGTATCACATCTCAAGAACCACGACCGCAATCCAATTATTCTGTTTTCAGGGTATGGATCTGGGATGTATGAACAGATCAATGCGTAATCACACTTATTCTCGAAGCTCCAGTTGCACACACTCTTTGCAAATGCACCCAGAACATTGCGGGATTGATTAAGTGCTAGTCTGTCCAAAGCTGCTTTCACACCGAACGGGAAACAAATTTTTCGCACGACAGATTTTGTACATTCAAAGTCAATGCAAAGATTTGCGTCTTTGTTTTGACTTTGAATGTAATCTGTCGTGCGAAAAATTTGTTCCCGTCCAGCATGAAAGCAGCATAAAGTTACTTTGGCCATCCCTCAAGAGGTCAGTGAAATTCACTTCTTTATTATCAGAGACATTTCATTTCCAAAAATTACAGCAAAGAGCAAGGTGCTCATTTCCATAATATCACTGGCGAATAAAAAGTGTATAATGTTTGTGATTAATAATTGGTTGTGGACTCCATTGTTATTTGAATATCTGGTGGTGCTTGTAGTTGTAACACTACTATAGCGTACCATTAAACTCATTGTTTTCAGGTCAAATCAATTGTATTTCATTCAGGCAACTGTTTAACGTTTCTTTAACACCAATAATGTGATAAGAATGTCCTATTAGAAATATTGTATATTATTAAAACTTACCAGATTTACCAGTTGGAGCCTTTGAGTGAGTTCCTTGATAGGAAAATGCATTGATTGTGCCCACAATTAACAACTTTGACTGATGGAGTTGTAAAAATGTTATACAACCCTAATTTGATTTAGAATATAATTGAATGACAGCTGACTGAACAAAGAATATTGGCAAATATGACACATGAGTTTTGTCCCATTCACACCTGCACTGGTACCCCTGCAGGATCAGATATGTTGCGACGCCCCAAATCACTTATTTTTTACAGTCTATGCTAGAGAAAAACAGTCTATTTGTATTATAAAGTTTAATTGCAAAAATCCAAAATAGGCTACAAGAACATTTGCCTACAGACGGAACCAAATAGGTTAGCTTATTAAATTCCAAGGTAGGACTAAGCCTACATCTCAGTGCAAAGAACATTATAAAATGTGCCGTTCAGCATCAAGCACATCAGCTGTTATCAAGCCCCTTTTCCAGGTCCTTTATGGGGACATTCTGTAAAACAAACAAAAAAGCAAACAAAGAGCAAAATTATTCGAGCTTGCAATGTCTCCCGTTGTCTGAAATGTAACATGTGTTACAACTCCGCCGCTCGGCACACTGTTCATTTGCGTTGTTTACAGAACGGACCAATCAATCATAATCTGTTAAAACGAGGCCAACTAGTGACGAACGTATATATAAAGAGACCCAAGCGGATTTTAGCTCTGTTACAATATAGAAAAAATATGTAGTCAAAAAATACTGTGGGAGTGCATTTTTACTTACAAAAGTACTTTGTGGAAAACCAATTTCTCTGCTGATATCTTCCTGCAGCATGGATGAAAAAACTTGCAACTTCCCGGGCACATGTACTAGGGTACTCGTCACATTCAGACATGATGACATCATGACCGCATTGACCAATCAAGAGAAAACGTACACGTTACAACCGTGACGCGTTACATTCAAGGTGGCTCTACCTTACTATTTAAGTGGTGGCAAAACATGTTGTTGTAGTTTTGCTTTCTCCGATAACGGCACTTCAGAGCTAAAGGTTTCATTTCTTAGTTCTTATTTGGCAAATATCATGGCAAAAATACATGACTTTGCAGACATTAACTTTCCTGGAAATAAATATATCGCCAACTGCGCGAAAGAAAATCTGGAGCAAAAATTACTTCAGGTGTTTACACTATACAACAAATATAACGGACATGTTGTCCGACGAAAAAATTTCAACGCTGAACTTACTTGGACTTCTTTGCGACAGGGATTTACGCTAAGATATGTGTGAAACGCCCATCCAAAATGCCTTCTCACTCACTCTACTTCTCGGTTCAGTGAGCAGGGCATGTCCTCCTGCCCTTTGGCTGACACATGGCCAACGGCGCGTTGGTGAAAGTGGTACCTTTATCCACGCTGGTACTGTACTATATTGTAGCTCCCAAAAAAGTACTGATTAGAAATTCAAACTAAAAACTATTTTAAAAATACATAATTCCACAAATTAACAATAAGGCCTGAAATGAGGCAACCTATTGAATTCAATATGATACAGACAGCACATTCAAATGATTGATGAAAGCTAAATTAAATTTATGTTTTGTTGCAACGAGGTGCCATGCCGGCTGGTACAGCATTAAATTTTTATTTCAGTGTACTAAAACAGAGCATCTTGTTGAATACAAAACACACAATTTTCTCATGAAAATGAACAGCAAATAGTTATACCAGTGTACTATAGTCATGGATGTCAAAAAGCCTCTTGAGCAAAATGAATGGGAGATGTAGACAGTGGAATGGAAGGTAAATGCAGCTGAACAAAGGTCACAATAAAAACCAATCTCCATAAATTATGAATGGGCAGTACCAAGATCCAAACAGGTTTAAAGACTTCATCCATCATCAATAGGGATGTGGCGTGTTAATGAGAAAGTTCAGCCAAAGAAAAAGCAGCTAAAAAAATTACCTTTTGCCAGACTTCTTTTTTAACTTGTTCTTAGCCCATTATTCTGGCTGCCTGGGTCTTTTTTCAGCTCGTTTGGGTTGAGTCCACACACACATCCTGGCCTGTAGAGTCAGCCATTTTGCTTTGGTCAGAAAGCTACAGTGACTGCTATTGGCCAACCAGTTTTCTAAACGATGCTTTGATTGGCTGAATGGACTTTTGCGCTTATAGAAGTTTTAGAAAGGACTTTGTCACCACTAGAATTAGCTTGTTGGGGAATTTCTTTGAAAAACTCAGATTTTGTTGCTGATTCCTCATACATGAAAGAATGAATTTGTAGTGTTATCTGATTTTTAATGAATATGGACTTGAGCACTTATGGAAATAACCCCTGAATTCTATTAGAGATCCCAAAATTTCCAAAGATCCCAAATATGTCCTGCGAGAGTGCAGAGAAATGTATGTAAAATCATGCACAAGATCTTGATATTTTCTTTTTGATTTTATGCGTGTGACCGTAGGCATGGCATCCTACTTAAGGGAGGGTCATGCCTGACAAACCGTCTGGAATTTTTTGAAGAGGCCACCAGGACTTATGACTAGAGCAAGGCTTATGACATCTTATACTTAGATTTTCAGAAAGCATTTGACACAGTACCGCATAAGAGACAAATTTTTAAAATGAGCTCCATTAGAGTTACAGGAGGTATTTTGAAGTGGATACAAAACTGGTTGCAGGACAGAATACACAGAGTGGTGGTCAGTGGTATCTCATCTGAGCCAGGTATGGTGGGGAGTGGCGTCCCCCAGGGATCGGTGTTGGGGCCCCTGCTGTTCCTCATCTACATTAATAACCTTGATAAGAATATTGAGAGCAGATTAATTAAATTTGCAGATGATACTAAATTGGGAGGTTTGGCAAATAGTTTTGAGTCCACTAAAGTGATGCAGGATGATTTGGATAGAATCCAGAATTGGGCAGAAATGTGGTAAATGAAATTTAATGTTGCAAAATGCAAAGTTGCACATGTAGGAAATAAAAACACAAGACAGGATTACTTCATGGGAGGTTTTAAATTGGAATGTGCACCACACGAAAAAGATCTGGGAGTGATTGTTGACCAAACCCTCACAGGCTCCAGCTATTGTGCCGTACCAGTTAAAAAAGCCAATCGGATGCTGTGATACATTGCCAAAAGTATTGAGTACAAATCTAAGGAGGTGATGCTTCTTTTGTACAACACGTTCGTTAGACCACATCTAGAGTATTCTGTACAGTTTTTGGGACCATACTTTAAGAAAGACAGAGGCTCTAGAGTAGGTTCAGAGAAGAGCCACTAAGTTAATTCCGGGAACCACTAAGTTAATTCCGGGTATAAAAGATGAAAGTTATGAGAAGAGGCTGAAGATCCTTAATCTTTTTAGTCTTCGGAAAAGGAGGCTTGGGGGTGATCTGATTGAGGTCTTTCAATATGTTAAATGGAATAACAATGTGAATTATGTAGGATTCCTTCAACCAAGTGTTGTTATTAGAGCTCAGGGTCACAAATGGAAGCTGACCAAAGGTAAATTTAGCACTGATATTCAGAAATATTTCTTCACCCAAAGAGTAATTTCGATTTGGAATAGCTTGCCTGACCATATTGTTGAGGCAGAGACCTTGCGAGTTTTCAAGAGCAGGCTTGACTTAAAGCTAGATACCATTAAGTCATTGAGTATCTGAAGTGATATATTCACAATAGTATAAAGAAACTGGCGAGCCTTTTGGGCTGAACGGTCTGTTCTCGCCATTCATGTGATGTTATATTTTGTTATCCTGGGTCCATACTTCACTCAATATCGGAGTGATGTAGCTTCAGTGAAGCACTGCAACTACTAGATAATAATCACACACACACACACACACATACACAGGCACACACACACACACACACACACACACATACACACATACACTATCATAACATCTGATAATGTTGAAAGTTATCGGAGTTTCTGTAATGGTAATTTAAATGAATGATTGAAAACAGGTCATGACCAATCATTCATTTCAAGGGATTGTTGTAAGCCTCCCCTATCACCAGTTCACCAGCTGCCACTGATATATATATGTTCAGCAGTATAGGAAAAATGCTTTTTCTTACTTTGAACTTACACTTGGGGAGATTCAAGTGAAAACCAGAGTTTAAAAGGTGAATTACTCAATTTGTCTGGTCTGTCTGAAAAGCCGCAGATGGTGAAATACAAATGGACTTAATATGCCATGTAGATGCATGATTCCTCACAGTACTAATAAAGGGTGAGGAAATATCTCGGTCCTGAACACTGCTGCATTCGATTACAGGTCAAGACACATTGAGCCAAATAATCCTCCACATTAAGCAGACTATAAAATCCAATTCCCGATAACCTTCATTCCACAAACCTTATTTATACATCCAGGCCTTGACCAGAGAAATCTTCCAGAAGAGGGAGGGAATGATGGGGGAAGAGGGCCAGAGGCAGGGCCTACTAGACTGAGGTCTTGTCCACACATACCCCTTTTCCACCAAAAAGAACCTGGCACTAGTGCCATGCTGGTGCTAGTGCTGGTGCTACTGCCAGTGCTTATAGTTGGTTCAACCCACGCAGCTCCTAAGAACCTGTTTGGTTTTCCATTGCCGAGGACTCGGAGCCACGCGATCATGTCACTGTAATTTAAGACTAACAGATAAACTTCGTTCGAGATCTGTGTCTCTCAGCAGCACTCACGAAACATCTGGCGATACAGAAATACAGTATGGACTATGGGAAACCACGAATAAAGGGGAAGAGGGCCAGAGGCAGGGCCTACTAGACTGAGGTCTTGTCCACACATACCCCTTTTCCACCAAAAAGAACCTGGCACTAGTGCCATGCTGGTGCTAGTGCTGGTGCTACTGCCAGTGCTTATAGTTGGTTCAACCCACGCAGCTCCTAAGAACTTTTTTGGTTTTCCATTGCCGAGGACTCGGAGCCACGCGATCATGTCACTGTAATTTAAGACCAACAGATAAACTTCGTTCGAGATCTGTGTCTCTCAGCAGCACTCACGAAACATCTGGCGATTCAGAAATACAGTATGAACTATGGGAAACCACGAATAAAAATTTAAAACAAAAATAATGCTTGTGTTTCGATGCTCAGTAATACTAATATTTTCATTGAGGCTTAATCGTCTTTATAGGGGAAAAGAAATGTAGCCTATTAGATTGCTATGATCTTGTACTGGATTAAGATGAGATATTTAAAAAACGGCAATATAAGGTGCATACTGTATCATAATCTTGCATTGTTGTCCGTGCATGTTAAAAATACCGAAACCTTGTGCAGAAATACAGTGTAATAGTAGGAACAAGCTATCCATCTTTACTTTTCCCAAGCAAGTAGACAGGTAATAAATAAACAAGCAACTGCTGTATTTCATTCCAGCTTCATAACTTATAATGATGTAATATAGTTCCGTTTTGAGATGCCATTCAACTTGTTAATTGCAATAACTGTAATTTGCGAATGCCCTAGCTAGCCAGCTAACTTATATTCGTAACGCTTGAAGGGGACCTAACACGCTGATCCTTCTTTTAATACATATTAGTAATGTTGTAATGTTGGTTGTCCATGCTCAACCTCTGACAAGTTTCTAAACATAAGATACAGGGATTTTGCCGTAATCCAAGAACGTGATTTCCCGAGCGTGATTTCCTCTCTGAACAGCTCCTCCTGAGATCTTCACAAGATCTGGTTAAAACCTGACATCAGGTTGTGCCATCCAATTGGCCAGAGCCAACCACTGCGCTGGACCTGCCCACACCAGAAACTATTCTAGCAGGCACTAACAACAGCAGATCATACTATGCCTTAGTAGCGCCTAAACTTTTGGAAATACAAAAGAAGAACAGCAGATCATTTGAGGTGCAATTTTTTCTGCATCTCTCCCAAAGCTACTTGTCCGATTACTTTTGGATGCGAAGACGAAGACTCTTCCAAAAGACGATGCCACCAGAAATCAGTGGGTAGCTTTTTTTGTTTGCTGGCAGCAAACAGCCACGGCCAAAGGGAACGTTAGCTGTTTGTGCTCAGCATTTCACCAAAGACATCGTTGTCAATAAAGGATAATTTGACACAGGATAAGCATTTCAGCTGCTTCTCAAACCTGAAGCATCGATCAAGCACTCGGAACCACAAGCTGTAAGTAACCATATAACAACAAATAATGTAAGTGAAGCTAATGTGTTACGGGTGGCTAGCAGGACCGCTAGCGATCGTTACCACTAACAACTGGCTTCAAACGCAGGCTTTGTAAAATTCTGAACATAAAGCCTGTATCGGTTGCGACTGTGCATGACTCACAGACACAGAAGCTGTAAGTTGCTTTTACTGCATAAGCCAACCTGACGTGATAGCCAGTTGATTGTGGCTGTAGCACAGCGGCTAACGCAGCCAAGTTACTGTTGCCTATGTTTGTGTCCTAAATATGCAAGAGTGATATCGGGGGAAATTCTATGGAAGATGGGGGAACATAAACCTCATTTGAAGCTAACTTTTAATACTTGTTTGTAATTTGGATGCTTGGTACAACTGTTCACAGTAACAGAACTTGCTGTCTGTAAAACCTGTATTGCAAGGGTTTGTCTCAGTGGTTATGACCGCTCGGTTACCAGCTACTGCATGTTAGTTTGTGTGTCGTGCTAATTAAAAATAGCTTATATAAAAAAACTTATATGCAGTAATTATGATCGGTATGCTTGTGTTACTTCGGTATGCATCAATATAGCAGTTTCATCATGACGTTGCCGAAATGTAGCCACTACAGTTAGTGATCACTTCACTTATCCATGACCGGGATCAGCCGGAGACTTCACAAATGTCTGAGCAAGCTGTCTGGTGCTACCATGAAAGCAATGCGAAACGCAGAAGCTCAATCGGTTTACAAATGATTTCTCTGCACTACCTTGACATAATTTCATCCCCCTTTAGAAATTGTTGTGGCTAATAAAAAGCAGAAAAAGACAGGGATGAAATAGGCAATTCTTTCCTGTAGAGGTGATCAATTCGCAAGCACCACATAAGCAACTTGTCCACGCTAATGGAACTTGCGGTCTGCAAAACCTGTATTATGTTCATAACATAACCGAGCTCTCTCTAGCTAACGCATACTATCTATAAAGCTGCTTTCACATCAGACATGAAACAAATTTTTCACTGGACAGATTAGCCTACATTTAAAGTTAATGCAAAGACGCAAATACAAGCTGCTTTCACACCCGACTCGAAACAAATTTTTCCCGCGACAGATTACACTCAAAGTCATGACCACTTATCAGCTACTGCATGTTAGTTTGCATGCTCTGCTAATTAAAAATGCTTCTGGTTAACTTATATGCAGCAATTATGATCGGTATGCTTGTGTTACTTCGGTAAGCATCTATGTGACAGTTTCATCATAACGTTGCTTGATTGTAGCCACTACAGTTGAAGCTAAACGGAGAGGTGCTGTATGTGTCTGCCGAGTTGGGCTGCAGTTAGACCAGACTTAGATTTTGCAGAGCTTGGGGTGCCTTTTTGGGTGCTAATGAAATGATCGCTTTACTTATCCATGATCGGGGTCAGCCTGATACATCTCCAATGCCTGGGCAAGCTCTCTGATACTACCTGTGAAAGCAATAGGGAAGCGCGCAGGCTATAACGTGTTCAGTACAACAAACGCTGCATTGCCATCGATTGAATATTAAATTCTTTCCTGTAAAAGTGATCGATTCGCTAGCTCCACATAAGCAACGGTTCATGCAGACGGAACTTATGGTCTGTAAAACATGTATTATGTTCATGACATAACCAGAGCTCTGTCTAGCTCTCGCATGCTATCCATAATGCGTCCATTTTCCACGAGGAAAAACTGGTCATTCCGAAGCAATAAGTAAACCATTACCACGGACAATTTCCGAAAAGGCCATTTTGCTTGGAGCTTTCCAGATCCGTTTAGCTTGGACCGGATTTCTACGGTCTCCAGTCTACACTTGGGTATGTCAACCCGTTCTACAAATGTGTCTATATGGGGTGGATTCTAGCTTTCTCTGCATCCTAGCTACAGAGAAGTAAAACCGCTGCACTCACCAACTGCTGCCGTAGCAAACTGTTGCCGATAGCAAATTTGAGCTTGAGCTGCCAGACTTTCACACTGCGTCCTCCACTTTCGCCGTTGCAGTTATTAGAACAAGTTAATTTCATTAGATCTATACACATGTACTGCGTTAGATTGCAGAATATGCCCGTTGATTCCTTTGGAAGTTTTCAGTTTCACTCTTCACCAGGAAAACTAGGATCTAGGCCTCGTCCGGCCTAGATCCGCCCTCCACAGAGCTGGCCAGTCAGAAGAAATTAGGCACAAGGAGAGTGGGGGCCATAGCGGAAGACCCACCCCAATGAGGCGTTTCAGGTAGAGATTACATTGGACTACAAATGGGGTTTTTTGAGGATGGCAGTATGAGCAAATTAAGTACCCTTTTTTTACTTTGCGTGATCAGGAGTACTCTAGGGCAGTCAAAGACCAAAATATAAACTTGGAAGAATAGCATATTAGGTCCCCTTTAATATAGACTTAAGCGGCACAGAAAGTAAAATAAAATAATCATGCATCATGCTGATATAAGACAGATGCTTATATACGTTTGCTGCGAGCTGAATGCTCCAATAACTTCCGTGGCAGCGCTGGTCTTGTTGGTCACTGTAACTCCGCCCCACGGAATCGATACATGGTCTGGACCAGCAAGGAGTTGATGCTCGCTCTGGCACCAGTTTTGATGGCCAGGAGCTGGTGCATTGGCTGTGGAAAACCAAAGAACTGGTGCTAAGTCAGGCGCTGGCACCGAACCAGCACTGGAACCAGCTCGGTGAAAAAGGGGTAACAGAGAAGGAGATTTTCGAAAACTTTTAAATGTCCTTTTTTTCCTCTTTTCTAAAAAATCTCCTGTCCACACAGCATCATTTCTGAAAATATCTGCGTCCACACGGAGATGCCTAAAATGACCCAAAACGTTGTGGTAAATATTCCAGGACTGTGTGTAGTGCTGTATGGTGCTGTAGCGTTTCTACGGAAATAGACCAAAAACAGAGAAGGCAGTGGCAAGAATGCATATAAGGCTTGAGCTCTGTGTACAGACTAGAAGGGGTGGGGGCTGTGATGGGGGCTATCACATCATCTTTTTCAAAACAACCTGTTTTGGTTGTCCACACGAAAATGCTGGGGTGGCGTTCTCAGATTTTCTCACTCTGGAACCTGTTTTCAAAAAATATCGTTTTCGGGCTGCGTTTTTGCCGTCACCGTGTGGAAGCTAGGCCAAAATGATAAAATATTTATGCGTTTTCAAACAAATCATCCTCGTGTGGACGGACCCTGAAAAGAGGCAAGGACACAAGGAGGACAGTCTGATATCTAAAGTCCGTGTATCTTTTTAGTGCAGCCAGCCTCCTGAAGCCTGTGAATCTCTGTAATATAGTCAGCCACCTGAACCCTGTGTGACTGAATAGTTCAATCTGGCACATCAATCTGTAATGAACACTCAGCCCATGTATCTTTATAGTGGAGTCATCCACTTAAGCCTCAGTACATGCGCAGTACAATCGGTCACCTGAAGTCAGTATGTCTGTATAGTACAGTCAGCCACCTGAAGCCCATGCATCTGTATAGTGCTGTCGGCTACCTGAAGCTTGTGCACCTGCATAGAACAGTCAGGCAACTGAGGCCTGTGCATACATCTGCGGAGTGAGGTCAGGCAACTGAAGATTGTACATCTACATTTCACTGTGTGACTCCTAAAGGCAGTATATCTATATGGTACAGTCAGGCATCGAAGGCCTGTATATCTATGTGTCGTGTGCACTGTTGCACAGAAATCCCCAGTGCCTTCCTTCAGTATAGCGCTGTCCCACACTCTCAGAAATAGGGGTCCAGCAGGAGTCCATTTCTGTTCCCCAAGGTACATTCAGCACTTATGTATCCATTAAAGCTAATTATAGGACCTCAAGGTACCTGTGTCAACCTTTTTAGGGTCTAAAAGGTACTTTTCCTTTCCAAAACAAATAAAAACCCACTTCTAAGGTACAACAGCAGTACCTTTGAGGGTACTGCCCCAGTGACAAGCCTTGGTTGTCACTGGGCCATTATACCTTAGAAGTGCGTTTTTATTTGTTTTGGAACATAAAAGTACCTTTTAGCCCCTAAAACGGTTGACACAGGTACCTTGAGGTCCTTTAATTAGCCCTAAAGGGTACATAAGTGCTGAATGTACCTTGGGGAACAGGAAAGAACTCCTGCTGTACCCCTACTTCTGAGAGTGCAGCTTCTCTACATGGCCATTAGAAAAGAGAGGAAGCAGCTTGAGGAGGAGAAGAGAGAGAAGAAGAAGAAGGACCTCCATACAGTAGGTTGCCGGTAAATCGGCAGCATATATAAACAAAGCAGCCAACTTGTACTCCCAGAAATAGGAGGCCTGTTCCAGTAAGAGTTCAATAACAAAGCATTGCGAAACTGTGGACTTGAGCGAGGAGCTGAGGTACACTGCCCCCAGGCCCAGGCTTCTGCGCAACCCGGCTCAGGGGCGTGTTCTGCCAGTATCGTGAGATGAGGAGTCCTGATGCAAATTAAGTTACTCAGCAGGAAGAGATGCACTGGCACGTGCGTCACTGCCAGGCCCAAGAAACAAACTGCTTCCATACAGCTGAAGAAACTGAAGAAAGATTTAAAGAGAAATGAGGCGCATTTTAAATTTCTCTACAGAGCAGGGCAGCGGGAGGATCAGCATTCGTGAGTGGCAGAGCACGGCTTGATTAGCCACTAGCTTAAAGCAGTGAGTATCAAATCAGCCTTCAGGGTAAACAAGGCAAGACATAACAAGGATCTGCTAACTCCTCGCAGGCATATCTCTCACCTGCCCAGCACAGCACGACTGTATTTACAATCCCTCTGTCAATGTCCCATGTCTGTAATCATGCACATTACTTTGTCTCTTCACACACATTCTCACCCAAACTGTAATCCTTGTCAATCACAAGGTGCCTTTCATGCTTGGCTTTCTCTCTGCTACACCTCATAATGAATTTAATCACTGTATCAATAAACCACTTACTGCAGGGAAGTTATCTGAAACCAGTGATTGATTTATTCCAGTGCAAATCGAGCAGGAGAGCATCATACAGTCTGTAGGGCAGTGCTCAGTGAGAACACAGCACTGAAACCAAAGGGGGAGTGGAGCCTCATTGGAAGGGCCTCAGCTACGCTGGTACTGCTGGGACGATCACATTTAGGCCAACAGTGATTTATGCATTTCAAATGGGTCATTGACACTTATCGCCTCTGCTGGAGTGGAGTGAGGCTATTAGTCATCAGTATGGAAAAACCTTCAACTTACTCCTGTCAATCAGAATGAGAGTCATATCTTGGGAATCGCCTACTAGGAACCGAGGGAGGAAGAGCAATGTCTGTCAGCAACTACGTCTCCCTCGCTGATACCTCTCCCTTCATTTTTTCATGCATTCAAGTCCTAAACCAACCTCTATTCTTTTTATATAAAATTCCTTGGGTATTAGGCTATATAGAACAAGAATTCTGAATTGTGTGCCTTAACAATCATTAATAACAGTGGTGCATGTACTACAAGAAAAGTCAATCTGCATTCTAAATGGCAAAATTTGAGCAGAAATAGACTGCAGTCATGCTTTGTCGTCATCTCCATACTTCCCCTTTCCTGTCCTACATATTTAGTTCTGAAATCAGTCAGATGTGTCTCCTAAAAAGCTTAGTTACCAACTTGCATCGTTTGAACCAGAGCCATGCAGAGAGAAGTATGCAAGTTGCTAACATATGTGGTTAGCAACTAAGCTCTTGGGAAACCTATTTCTGTCTAAAACAATCAGTTCATTATGGCAGTAGCATTTAATCACTGAATGAAAAGATCCCTAGTGAAGGAATTAGCACCAATATGCAATATCAAGGGGTAGGCGAGTTGTCACTTCTTAGAGGCAAAGAGCCTGGTCTGTAATGCTACGCACTGTGCTTCCTCTGGCACAGGTAACTATGACTTAAGTGAGTAAAATACAAGGAATAATTGCAAATATATTGTTTGTATATTTTGCTCAGCTCATTATATCAAGGATTTAAACTGTCTCAAACTTCATCAAGGAGTTAAAACTCGCCTTCAGTGCACGTAGATCAGTTGAGGCGTCATTTTTAAACCATATAAATTCATTTTAGGACTTCTAACCCAAAGTAAAAGTTCTATTCACATCGGTTTTACATATACTGCTCAAAAAATAAAGGGATCACTTAAACCACACAATATAACTTCAAGTGTTCCCTTTATTTTTTTGAGCAGTTTATATATAATAAAAGCTAGTTTTTTTATTCCTGTAACTACAACCAACAGTGGCGGCTGGCCAATAGAGGGTGAGAAGGTGTCGCCATCCCTTGTGGAAACTGTGTTTTAATTTTTACTTTTTTATCATTAAAAAAAAATGTTATATTAGTTATGATTACTTATTTAAGTATGGATGTGTTTTGAATTCACAATGACGTATATTGTATGGAATATCAATACAACCCCAATTCCTAAATAGTTGGAACGAAGTGTAAATTGTGAATAAAATCAAAATGCAATGACTTTCAGATCTCATGAGGCAATATGTTGTTTGCAGTAGAACACAGATAACATGTCAAATGTTGAAACTGAGACATTTTACATTTTTATCCACAAAATGAGCTTATTTCAAATTTTCTGGCTGCAACAGGTCCCAAAAAAGTTGGGTCACAGGCAAAAAAAGGGCTGAAAAAGCAATTAATATATAAGAGAGGCAGCTGAAAGAACATTTAGCAAGTAATTAAGTTAACTGGCATCGGGTAGGTAGCATGATTGGCTTTAAAAGGGATGTCTTAGAGAGGCTGAGTCTTTCCGAAGTAAACATGGCCAGAGACTCTCCAACCTGTGAACGCCTGCGTAAAAAACAGAGGAATACTTTGAAAACAATGTTCCTCGATGTAAAATTGCAAAGGCTTTGAAGGTCTCATCGACAGTGCATAACATCATCAAAAGATTCAGAGAAAACTGGAAACTGGAAAAATCTCTGTGCTTAAGGGACAAGGCCGAAGACCTTTACTGGCTGCCTGTGATCTTCAGGCCCCGTGACGCCGCTGCATCACTCACTGGCACGATTCCGTCATTGACATTACTAAATGGGCCTAGGAATACTTCAAGAAACCACCGTCTGTAAACACAGACCGCTGCGCCATCCACAGATGCCACCTAAAACTCTATTATGCTCCCTTCCAGACGACATCTATTCCAGGGAAGGCCTTGTGTATTTCAGCAGGACAATGCAAAACCACATACAGCAGCTATTACAACAGCATGGCTTTGTAGTAGAAGAGTCCGTGTGCTGAACGGGCCGGACTACAGTCCTGATCTTTCACTGATTGAGAACATTTGGTGCATAATTAAACGAAATGTCCGTCAAAGGAGACTCAAGACTCTCCAGCAGCTGGAAGCCTGTGTTAAACAAGAGTGTGATCAAATTCCAATGGCTATACTCCAGAAACCTGTCTCCTCAATGCCCAGACACCTCCACTCTGTGTTAAAAAGAAGAGGGGAGGTTACACCATGGGAAACAGGCCCCTGTCCCAACTTTTTGGAGACCTGTAGCAGCCATCAAATTTGAAATGAGCTCATTTTGTGGATTAAATTGTAAAATTCCTCAGTTTCAACATTTGCTATGTTATCTCTGTTCTATTGTGAATAAAATACTGGCTGGTGTGATTTGAAAGTCATTGCATTTTGATTTTATACACAATTTACACTTTGTCCCAACTATTTCGGAATTGGGGTAGTAAATATATTTAGTGGAATTGTGGCAAACTAGCATTCAAGCAGCGATGAGTAGCCAATATAGAATATATGAAAAGATGGACGAAGGAACCGTGACGTCACCCATTGGTTTCAGCATACCTTTTAAGGAAGCCTCGATTTTTGGTAATTTTAGCAGGGCCATTTTGTCATTTTGAAACCGGATGTAATTCCTATTGGATGAGAGCGTGAATTGAAGATCCAGGGAGGAGCGAGGGGTGGATTTACGGGTGGATCTGACCATATCTGGCGAGGACTGGAGGATAGCCACGCCCCTAAAGCATATTCTGGCTTCATCCTTTATTCTAGTCTATTTGGGACCATAATTTACAAAAATGAAGGTCATGATATTTTGAAGGAGACTTGAAACTTGCGATAGATACCGTAAAATAAAGTGGAAAATCATTATTGTTATATTAAATCTGGTGAGAAAGTAGGGTCATTTTCTCATTGACTTCCATAGCATTGAACTTTCTGCAATGCCCACGTCGCCATCTGCTGGCCATTAAATAAAATGCCATTTTTAAAGATTCCACATTGGCCTCACTTTTCAGATCCAGGTGCTGTGTCCATCTTTTTATACAGTCTATGGTAGCCAATACAGGACTGTTGCTGTGGTAAGATAGGAGCATAGTAATGTAAATCTGGCCAATCAGCATCGTCGAAAATAATGTCCAAAACGTGATTCTGATAGCGCCCAAGCCCGGTTGCAAACAATCTGTTTCCAGAGCAGTGGCTGCGAGCCGTATGAGATATGTTAGCTAGCTAGCCACCGTAAACCCACATATCTGACTAGCTTTCTTGCTCACTCGCCTTATCTTCCCCAAGGATGACTTCCTGTCTCTGGCTGCAAGTGCTTCCTCGACTACCGCAGCTACAGGAGTGCAGTGCACCAGCAGGATGTAAGGTATACTAGGTATAAACTCATAGGATGGTCATACCTACGTCTGACTGGGTGATTTGAATTTATTTCGAGTGCAACAGGCCTGACTGAATGTGGCCATTGGCGTAAATACACGCAACGCACAGGTCGTTGCCTAGCAATACCCTTTATGTAAAGCGCACTTTTACTTCTGTGTTTGAACAAGCTTGCTAGCAAGATATGTAGCTTGTTCGCCTATGGATAAGTTTGACCCAAAGAGCAGCAAAATTGCAAAATAAAGAAATTTATAGAGATGTGCTCAGAAAAGCGAAACATTTTCACAGCTAAATTAAAATTTGTGACATTATTTTGGTTTAGTTTTTTATATATTTTTCCAACAGATGTTATCAATAAAAAAAAAAACACAACTCAATCCATTGTTTTCAAGCTCAGTTTCAAATACGCTTTTGTTTGTGCAGTATGCAGTGTTTTGTCAGCCGTCTGTTTTTGTGCATAAATGACTCAGATGTTTGTTCCTGGAATTAAATAATTACCGACTATTCCACAAAGCACTGGTATCCTGCTGTGTGCCTTGAATCCTAGTGGGATGGTTACTGAAAAATGAGCATGGCACAGCAAAGCCCCGCCGAGAATATTTTTCACCAGCCGCCTCTGACAACTAATCATATTTTATTGGTTACAGGATAAGAGCAATTAATTTATTTTTCCTTTTCTCTTTTCCTAATTCTTTTTTTTGGGGAGTGGGAAATCATACTGTGATATTTGTGAAAGTGGTAAAAATCATTCTGTCATAAATTCTGAAGTGATTATTTAATACAGTTTTCCCTTTCCATGCCGAAATTGTCGCTCAGAAGATTAGCACGTGTCCATAAATATAGGAAGGTTAGAGCTCCTTCAATGTGACATCTGAAGGAGAAATTAGAAAACATTTCTTTGAACATATATTAATCCTTCAGACTCTTGTTCTGGCAGTTGTAGGAAACAGTCAAACCTGTGTGTGGCTGTCTGATTCAGCTCCTTGTCTTTTCTCACAGGTTGTGTTTGCAGACAGCTGAGTGACAGGCCCCCTGCACATTCTGCTCTCCTCGCAGGGATAATAAGCCAGTGAAGACTGATGAGTAAAATGCACAATCCTGTCAATAAGAAAGATGGACAGCAGAAGTGGGGGAAAAGACCCTAATTTGCATTCTCGCTCTTTCTGAACCCCCCGGTCCATGAACTAATTGTTATTATGCAATACAAAGCTGGAACAATGCGCATGCCATGTCTTGAGTTTCAAATAGATATCACCATGTGTGCGCGCGCATGCGATTGTATGTGTGACGTGTGTGTATGTATGTGTCTGTATGCGCATGTGTGTGTTTATGAGCGCATCTGAATGCGAGTGTGAATGAGCCTGTGTGTGCCTCTCTGGAATTCTGCATGTACGTCCGTGTGTGTGTGTGTGTAAGTGTACAAATATTTTCCTTCTCTGTACCGCCACCCCTTTGTCTGCAGTTCCCAGGGCACTGGCGGTAGGGCGGGCCTCAGGGGTCAGCAGAGTTCAGGCAGAAACTGCATCCAGGTCACGGCAGCCTTAATTCCATTGGCATTGTGCCTCAGAACCACCCCTGCTGGTTCTCACAGCATGACTGATTGAGTGCATGTGTTTTGCATGTATGCTGGGGCGCGAGGGTGTGTGTTTGTGTGTGTGAGTCCGCGCGCGTGCGTGTGCGCTATTCAACTGAAAGGATGCCATGAAAGAGCCAAGCAAATTGCGGACTTCTGCTGGGGCACGAGATGGCTCTTGCAACACCCAGAATGCAAAGCTGCAGCTACAGGCAGCTCTTGCTTTGATTTGCCCTGATGTGGACAGCTCAAGCATTTCAAACCAGTAGAGTTTTCTGTAAAAGAACAGCTGTATAACAACATTATTGCACCGTGGTTTTATCAAGCAACAACAACTACATCAGAACAAATGCACACAGACTTTTTGTGTATACACACACATATACAATGGACGTGCACACACACACACACACACACACACACACACACACAAACACAAAGTATGATGACAAATTGAGATTGTCCAACCGTCATCGCAAGCAAGTCTAAAGGTCAACTTTATTCATGAGCCTTGTACCCGTCCTCCCATTACTCTGTTGTCCACCCCGTTTCCCCCGGCAACCCATGTGCTCTTTTGTTATCAAGATTGCGCCCACACATTTTTTTTTTCCTAAACAGCGAGTTGGAGATGTAAAATATTTACTCCATGGTTGCAGGGTGAAATTGCTTCTCTCTCTCTCTCTCTCTCTCTCTCTCCCCCTTTCTCTCTCAGACATTGAAAGTACTGTGGTACTACAGAGCCAGGAGCTCAGTGTTCACTGATTAAAAATACATTGCGGGCACTTCACAGAACGCAAGATTAATGAATGGTGGGCCAGTGCGGATGGGATGCTGGCTCCATAGTGACCGTGGAAAGGGAGGGGGGGCTAACGTCGCTCTGATCAGGAGCTGTTATTAATGGAGTCCCAGGTTCCTGCCTCCTGATAACACAAGCGAGCCGGAGAAGAGTCGTCGCACAGCGAGCCCCAATTCGCACAAGCGGCAGGCACCCTCTGCCTCCTTTTGTGCCGGCATGCATGGCCCCATTGACCAGCACTGGTATAATTAAAAAACATTAATCATCATCAAACTGTCGGCAAAGCCATGCCGCTTCATTTACTGATGCAGCTGAGAGATAAAAAAAGAGCTTTCAGGAAAATTAAATAGATTCATTAAAACGAGTGAAAAGCAATTCTCGAAAGTTAAGGACCGTTACCACAAAATTGGACTAAGATTAAGATGTTAATAAGCATTTTGCACAGCTTGGGATGGCCTCTCTTCAGCCTGTGGAAAGGAGGGAGGGGATTGGGTCATGCAGCGACCCAGTCCTTAGACATTTCCATGAATGAGATCCAAAGGCCCACCTGGGAGGTAAGCAATAACATGAATGAACAGGTTTCGGGTGTCAAGTGCGAGAGGGAAGATGAGTATTATCACTATCAAATGGGCAGTGGTATAATTGTGCCACGCACACAAGCAAAAGCCAGAATATTCCGCAGAGACAATATGCATGGGCCCTACATCCTCCTCACCTCGATGAAATATTGATGGGACACATTGCATTCAACATGGTTTATTTTGCCTTCCCCACGCATCTCCTATTGAACTTTATTCTGCCACACTCTCAGTGTGGCTCCGCTCGTCATTAAGATCTCGTCAATGGCTGAAAGCCTTCATCCTTGTTCCCTTTTATCACACGTAAAATCCAACACAGCAGGCCGCCTTTTACAGGCAGCCGGGACATAAACGAAAAGACAAAAATCATAAACCAATAACACCCCCCCATCCCCAATCTCCCTTTGCCATTGTATCCATTGTATACTCCGAGACTGCAAGATAATTCCCACATCCGTGGAAGCAGGCCCAATCAAAGGACGTTTTTCACGTACGGCACAGAGGCTGCTGATCAGCTTTGGTACCGGCGCTCTGGAGAGAAGAGACCATGAGTTACAACGCTTGGCTTTCGTGAATGAAAGTTATACTGGCCCCCTTTCTTTACAGGAAATTATCTGAAGTTGTGGAACTAATTACCAGCAAGCAAAGCCAATAGACTCCGCCTCCCTTCGAATCTCTCTGCCCCGCCAATTTCATTAGCGTACCCGCTGACCTTGGGAGATAAGCAGAAAAAGGCACCAGAGTCCCATACCTGCAGCCAGGAGCACTGAGCAAACACTGAAAGCCATTTCAGAGCTAAATTACTTATATTTCAGCCATTCTTTCAAGTGATGGAGTGGCGCTATCCACCCTTGCCATCCACATTACCTATTTTCATTCTAGATCTGTCAACAAGCCATTATATCTGGATAAAAACAATCTAGATAATATAAACTAGGGAGACTTTAAGGAGATAAGAACAAAACAGTATAGCATGTACATTCATGAACTTTGTGCTTAGTATTTATAGTTGGATAATCTAAAATATATTTGAGGTCGATGTCTGTCTGTCTGTGTGTATGTGCATGTTTTTCTCCTACATTTTTCAACCATTATCGCCAAATTTGGTGTGAATATCCACTTGGACACCAGAAAGGACTTGACGTCGCCCGATTTTTGAAAAACGCTCATGCAGCCAAAAAAAAATGGCAGTTTCCCTCCAGGTAGCGGGTAGCAGCTAGTAGACTATAAACAGATATAAATAGAATATAAACTATTTTTTACCTATTTAAAATAAAACCCCATCACCCAAAAAGTTAGGACACTGTGAAAATTAAAATAATGCAATGATTTGCAAATTATTTAAACCCAGTATGTAATTGAAAATAGTCCAAAGACCACATGTCAATGGTTGAAATATAAACTCGAGTCACGCTAGAAGCGGAATGAGCCGGAATGCCATCAGAATGAAAATTCTTTGTATATTCCTGGATATTCAACGTACGTTCTAAAAATTGTGACGGCATTTTGAATGCATTCCAAATATTCGGGCTCGTTCTTGTGGCCGGCCCCAATGTTTTGCTTATGCTCAAAACTTTCCAGGTGCATTCGAAGTGAAGAAATATCCAGCGGCATTCGAAGTGTATTCTAACTGCGCTCTGACTGCATTATAAATATTCTTGCGGCATTCCAACAGCATTCAAAACATTGATTGCATTTGAGGAAGAAACGAAATGGCAAGCCTCGTCAAATCCTGCCAGAATGCGCCTCTAATGAGCCAGAATGCACCTCGAATGCATTTCGATTGCTACAGGAATCTATTTCGATATTAAAACAATTCAGCTGGAATGTGCTTCGAATGCTGTTGGAATCTTTCGATTGCCGCTGGAATCAGTGGTGACTGGAGAACTGGCTTAAAAATAATGATTGGTTATGACCGGTTTTCAATCATTCATTTAAATTACCATTACAGAAACTCTCCACATTATCAGGTGTGGCCAGTTTTCATTAATAATGCATACCTGTTAATTCTCACGCATTCGGCGTCAGTTTTAGAGGCATATTTACGTTCCCCTGCTGTAGTCAACAATTACTCTATCAACGCATATGGGACACTCGTGTTACACTCTATGTACATTCTGAGTATTCAAACTGCATTCTGTTTGAATTCTTGGACGTTCCAACCATATTCGGCAGCCATTCCGGGACCGTTCTGACTGCATTCAAGGTGAATTCATACAGCATTCAAGGCACCTTCCAACCAGACTTCGGGTGGAGTTCAGGCAGCAATTGAACTGCACTCGTACGGCATTCGAAGTGTATTCTAAATATTCTGACTGCATTCTGATAGCATTCTAAATATTCCCACTGTGTTCCAACTACATTCAAGCTGCATTCGAGAGCTTATAGACCCAGAATGTGCAAGAATCATTTGAGGTGGGTTCGAAGTGCATTCTAAGTATTCGAACGGCATTCTTTCAAAGCTGTAAGAATTTTGGTCAATTTGAATTTCCAGCTGGAATGTTGCACGAATTCTTCATTCCGGCTGGTTCTGCTTGATTCTTGCTGATTTTGAATAAGTGTGACAGGGGCTTTAGAAATTTACTGTTTTTTTGAATAATATTTGCCCATTATGAATTTGATGCCAGCAACACATTCCAAAGTAGTTAGGATGGGGGTGAAAGGAACGGGGTTAGACTCCAAGTGCAATTCAGCATCGGCAGGGAGTTTATTGGGATAACCAAAGCTCATGGTCAAACAAAAACAGATCGATAGCCAGGCAAACAGGGTAATGCAGAATAGTCAGAATCAAGGTCAGGGGACAAGCAAGTAGTTCAGTAACCAGAGAATCAATCTGCACAAAGACAGTAACAAAGGGGGCTGAGCTAAGGGAATGGAAGGGGAAGGAAAAAGGGAGTTGGATGGGATAAGGGAGAACAAAGGAGAAACTAAACAGTTGGGTACAAAATGGGAATTAGGGAAAACGAAGTCCTAAGCAATGAACCGGCAATCAAACAACGTAATACAAACAATCAATACCAAGACTTACGGGAGATATGACAAAAAACAAGCAATCAACAATCGAAACCAAGAAAGCGCAGAAACGAGACTTAACCAAAGCGAGCAATGGGAAGAAACAAGTCAAGGAGAAGCTGCCGTAAAAATGCGTCTTTTAAACACAAACCTATCAGTGTAATCCCAGCTAGAATTCAGAACAACTGTTAGAGGAAGGCGGAACTAGAAAAGCAAGGACGGTGATAGGAAAGCGAGAAGGAAGTAGGTGGAATCCTAACTCTGATCTAACTAATCACCCGTGCCTCGCTAACTATTCTTTGGTGCGGATAGCCAATGAGAACAGCCAGAGCGAAGGAAGGGGAATTACCTAACCGAAAAACAGGGAGGAGATTGTGAAGACTGACAAGATATCTAAGACGGAAATGGAAGGAAAACATTCAAGACCAAGGACTTCGCAATCGTACAGAAACATACATACTCTAAACTAATAAATATGATAAATAAATAAATAGCAACTAAAATTACTAAAACATACTAAAAACAAACATATAAATCTGCGATTCACAACAGGGGGGAACAAAGCACTGGAAAAGTTGGATGATGCTAAAAAAATACACCCGGTGGAACATGCCACAGCTAATTAGGTTATTTGGCATCAGGTCAGTAATGTAATTGGGTATAAAACAGAGCATCCAAGAGAGGGTGTGTCTTTCAGAAGCTAAAATAGCGAGTCTCACAACTCCGTGAAAGACTGCATGGGAGAATAGTTTAACAATTGAGAATAAAATCTCTATACACAGGGGACAAGGCTGAAAGCCGATATTGAATGGCCATGATCTTTGTGCCTCACGCAGCGCTGCAACGAAAACAGACAGGATTAGGCAGAGGAAATCGCTGCTTGGATTCAGGGACACTCCTTAAAGCCATGGTCAGTAAACAGAGTTAATCCCTGCATCCACAAAGGCAAGTTAAAACTCTACCATGTAGCAATAAAACCATATATTAACAAGATGCAGAAACGCTGCCATTTTCCCTGAGCCTGAGCTCATTTAAGATGAACTGAGGGAAAGAGAAAAACTGCCTTGTGGACTGCCCAATCAGAAAGTAAAATTCTTTCTGGAAATCATGGATGTCGCATCCTCCAGGCTAAAGAGGAGAGAGACCATCCTGATTGCTATCATTTAATAGTTCAAAAGTCAGCATTGTGATAGTCTGGGGGTGCATTGGTGCACATGGCAGTGGTCTGTGAAGTGACCACTAATGCAAACTGCTATACACAGGTTCAGGAGCAACATATGCTGCCATACAGACCTTTTTTGGGGGGAAGACCTTGCTTATTTCAGCAAAACAATGCCCAACCACAGTCTGCATGTATTACAAAAACATGGAACCACAGTATTACAGTCTGGGTTAAACTGTTAAACTGGCCTGCCCAGAGTCCAAACATGTCACCCAGTAAAACATTATGAAATAAAAGATATGACAAAGGAGGAAGCAAAGTGTTAAGTGGCCAAAATCCTACATTAAGCAAGAACAGGAAAACATTTTGCTTTCATAATTACAGCTACTGCTTCCCTCAGTTCCCAAACACTTACACCGTGCAGTAAAAAGAGGAGGTGATGCAACACAATGTTAAGCATCTCCATGTCCCAACTTTTCAAGTCTCTATAAGTGTTGCTGGCATCAAATTCAAAATGAGCATATATTTTAAAAAAAAACATAAAATCTTGATATGTTGTCTTTGCAAAATTTTCAATTAAATATGGATTTGAATGATCTGTAGATCATTGCATTCTGTTTCTATTTACATTTTAAACAGCATCCCAACTTTTTTGGAAGCGGGGTTGTAGCTCAAATGACAAAATAAAAGTTCAGAAAATTACCAAGGACAACATGAACATCTCCTGATTCAATATTCTGGCAGCAATGGTAGCAGTTGAGCCACGATGTCAGTATGTTGAACCAAACTTAAAAGAATGGAAAGAGGAAGTTGTCCTCCAAACCTATAACTTGACTCAGAGCCAGATGCACCAGCAGAAGCACATTGAAGCCCCAGCAGTGACCATGATTATGCGAGTGTGGCACGGACAGCCAGAGAGCAGCAGCTTCAGCAGAGCGTGAAATGAAAGCTTCGCTGGATTTACCAGGTGGCCTGGATTTAGATCGAAATCAGGAGGCAGGCTTCGCTTAACAGGATGGCAGATTCGAGCTCCACTCTCTCCCTCCTCTACCTGCCGCATGACCATACATATCTTAGGCCCATTTTTCACAGGATCCCACCCCAGCCAAGCAACGGATATCTGTAAAAGGACGTCACAGCATCTACAAGTTGCTCGGAAAAATCTTTGCCAAACCTCTCGTTATCAATTGCAATGTGCATTGCCGCAGCCTGAAGAATATGTGCACTGTCATTAAAATCATATCAGAATTAAGACGAAGGCAGAAAAATCACACTAAAATTAATTGCAATAATACAGAGGAAAACTCATAGCCAAACCTATTGTTAACAATTGCAATATGCATTGCCACAGCCTGAAGAAAATGTGTGGTGTCATTTAAATCATATCAAAATTAAGACAAAGGAAGAAAAATCAAACAAAAATTAATTACAGTAATACACAGGAAGAGATGAGGGTGAAAAATCATTTTACGCTCCAAAAAAAACCTTAGCAATCTGAACCCCCAACCTCAACCACCATCTCTGCGGTCCAGTACATTACGCTTAATGTCTGCGGATATAAAACAGGTCTGATGTGCGGCTGTAGGCTCCACCACCTTGCTGCTGGCACCTCGCGCGGCACTGAGCCGAGGGGTGGGGTGGTATCTGGGGCACCATTACTCAGCCCTCTCATTCCCGAGGCTGGGCTCTGAAACCGCGCTCTGTGAGCCGTGGCGTACGGCCAGGCCAGGCAGGGCCAAGCACTGAGCGATGCATCACGTTGGAAATGTTTATGTTGGCATGCTAATAAGAAACAGTCTATCTGACGGTGTTTTCTCAGGTATGGCCCTGGCTGCGGCGTGCAGGCTACAGAGGGGCTGTGCGGGGGGGTGGGGGGTGGGGGTGGGAGTTGTGTCTCACGCACAAACACACGAAAGCTCTTCAAACTGCTGCCTCGTCGTGTGCAATTAAATTACTGGGGGGCGCAGGAGCAGAGCTAATGGGGGCACAGGGGCTAGCCACATAGTCTCAGAAGCGTGGAACATTAGCTTTGCGCCGTCACCTTAAGCTCTGTCATTGTGACTGGTATCCGCTTTCTGTCACATTGCAAGGGTGTTTGTGGTTTTCTGAGCAGCCTTCCATCAATATCAACTTCCTTTGTGTTGTGTGAGGAGGGACAGCTTTCAGCGCCTGCCACAATTACACCCGCAGCATCAGAGAAGAACTCTCCGAGTGAAGCTTCACACACACACACACCACAGTGCAGGATCTGTATCTCATCGATTACAGGACTACTGGTGACGGAAATCACATACCGATGAGTATGACATCTTCCAACAGCATGAATCGTTGAATCATTAAATGGGTGGTGCATTTGCCACTGAAGAATTGTGCTTGAATTGATATAAAAAATAAATAAATAAAATGAAATTGACCATCTAATTTGCGTGAACCATGTCAAACCAATTTTTCACAACAGCAGATGCAGATTATTGTCACTATTAAATTATGCATTCAAATCTAGCGACTGCCAAAACTATCAGCTCCAGAAAACAGAACTTTTGATGATGTTGTGCATTTCTAAAATCTCTATTTTTCCAGCAGCGAAAGAGTTGAAGTATTTTGAACAGTAATTAAATCAGAGCAGTCACCAGGAGAGCACGGCTGAGGTAAACTTTATCCTGCTACAAAGAAAGACCTCAGAGATAAGTTGACCTGAATCAATTGCTTCCCATATTGGAGTGAAAATGATGTCCAAATCTTTACCTCTTTTGAGTGTTGAGAACAACTTACAACAACAAATTGGCTTCCCAAACAATTCAAAGATGAAAACTAATGTTCTGGCTGGCCTGCCCCAGAATCCTTTCTCATTGGACAAAAACCAAAAGGTTGCACAGAAACGACAAGAAACCCAGACATACTCAGAAATACTGTAGAGCAAGCAGACTAGGAGAGGTAAATTCTTAGAACTACATGCATGCAAGCTAAAAACTGCTCAAAAGCACCACAAAAACTTGTGAGGGTGCCAGCATTATCAAACCAAGTGGAGTTCATATCATCATAAACTACTTTCCACCCCCACACAAAAAAAAAAAAAAAAATCCGTTATAAGTTTCACTCTCACTGCAAGCAACAAGAAAGATAAGCGTGAATCAAGCCACAGAGGATTTCCGCAGTCAACCAGAAACAAAGTTGATTGCTTTTCCACAGTGTGCAAAGGCTAGACCTTTCCACCCAAAGCACGTAGCGCAAAGACCCTGATAACTCTTATGACTCTTCTATTTTCTGCAGAACTTTCAAAATGTTTTTGGCACCGAAAACTACTCACTGACACAATGACTTCGCAGGCCTACCGCTCTAGCGCCACAGAGTTCGTCTGCAGTCCTCACAAAAATTCTGTCCTGACTTTCTGCTCCGTCCACCAAAGCTATTATTGCACTGGCCCTTCTTCAGTAAAAAATCATTCTGCCGAAGGTGCAAAAGCAAGATCCATGGGGCAGGCCGCGCTCAGTAGACAGGTCAAAATGCTGTCACTGCAGACTGCAGCTCATCAGTTAACTAGACAAGGGCCGGAAAAAGAACACTTAGCCGATGCTGAGCCCAGAGCACAGAGGCGGGAGTGTCATGTGGTCACAGGGAGAGGGGAGGGGGGAGACAACAGACATGACAGGTGGGGCTAAGCGAGGGCAGGACCTGCGTCAGCTTCCAGGGGGGACTGAAGGGCATTTAATTAAAGTATTTTTTTCAGGCTGTTTTTTAAATTATGCATAGGTGAAGCATCAAAACAAAGCCTCCTGGGCAGCCTCCACAACCCTAAGGAAGGCAAGCTGAGTGGGGTTATTGGTAAATGTGAGTCACCTCATATGCCCAGTGAGTCGGCATGGATATGAATATTTCAGCTTCCCAATCACATGAAGAAGTAGGACTCATCACCAGCACTGCAGTGACATCATCGTCTGACCCAAATTGAGGCACAGCAAGATAGTAGGGTTATCTGTCCTGTTTTTAGCACTCAATGCTTCAAAGACAAAGGGGCTTCTTATAAAATCAGATTGTAGGAAAACACAATCTCGTAGGCTTGTTCAAAAGATTGCAAAGAATCAATGCTCCAAATCTAATAATACTCTACAGCAGTAACACAAATATAAAAATATACAAATGTAAATCAAAACTCAGCAAAAATATAATTCCCAAATAACTGAAATTTAAATGAGATTTGAGTCAAAAACTTTGCTTGTGTTGACTGATGCAGTCAAAACACAACTGATCCTGTGACTCCAGCGTGAGACTATCCAGTGGTTTTTACTGTCAGGCAGCCAAGCAGAACCTAATATGAACAATTACATACTTCTGCTCACAGTGCCTAGCATCATCAAATATTTACTGTTTTTAATATTTAGAGGATGACTATCTCAGACAGTAGTTGGACATTTTCTACAAATGAATGGACTCAGCTGTAAGTGAAAATAAGACTACCTTCCCAGCATCCTGTTTCATGTGCAAACTGAGGCCTGTTTCAAAGAAATACAATGAATCAATGCTTCTGCAAGTCGCACGGACTGAAAATATAGAAACAGAAAGGGTTACAGTGCTGCGAAAAAGTATTTGCCCCTTTCCTGATTTCTTTTATCTTTGTTCAATTGTCATATTTAAATGTTTCAGACCATCCAACTAATTTTAATATATGATGTGAGGAAATACAAAATGTAGCTTTTAAATGATCATTTCATTCACTGAAGGCTACGTAATTCAAAACCTTTATCACCAATGTGAAAAATTTAACTTAGAAAACTTGTTGTGCCCCCCATGGCAGCAACAAGTACAATCAATCACCTGCGATAACAGGCAATGAGCCTTTTTAATTGCTGTGCAGGAATTTTGGCCCATTGTTCTTTCAGAATTGTTTCAATTCAGCAGCATTAGAGAGTTTTTGAGCATGAATGCCTGTTAAAGGTCAAGCCACAGAATCTCAATCAGATATCAAGGTAGGACTGTGATAAAGCCACTCCAAACCCTTCATTTTGTTTCTTTTGAGCCATTCAGGGCTGGACTTGCATATGTGCACTGGGTCATTGTCCTGCTGCATAACCCCACTGCGATTGAGCATCAGGCCACAAACTGATGGCTGCACAATCTCCTTCAGGTGTTTCTGACAGAGAACTGAATTGATGGATTCATCAATTATCGAAAGTCAACCGAAGCTTGAAACAGCAAAGCACCCCTTGACCATCACACTACCACCACCATGTTTGAATTTTAGAATGATGTTCATATTATAGAATGCAGTGTTAACTTTATGTCAGATGTAATTGGACCAGTCTTTCAGAAAGATTCACTTTTGACTCAACATTCCACAGAATATTATCCCAAAAGTCTTGGGGGTCATCACAACGTTTTTGGCGAAAGTGAGACAATACTTTGTGCTCTTTTTGGTCAGCAGTCATTTTTGCCTTGCAGATCTCACATGGATGCCATTTTTGCACAGTTTCTTTTATATTGTAGAATTCAGAACACTGATCTTTACTGAGGCAATTGAGGCCTGCAGTTCTTTAGATGTTTGACTGGGTTCCTTTCTTTTATGAGTTCTTGGATGAGTGGTTGATATGCTCTTGGAGGAACTTTAGCAGGCCAGCCACTCCTGAAAAGGGTCATCACTGTTCCAAGTTTTCTTCATTCTTAAATCACAGCTCTCACAATGGTTTGCTGAAGTCCCAGAGCTTTAGAAACGGCTTTAGAACCCTTTTCAGACTGATAGATGTCAACAACTTTGTTTCTCATCTTTTCTTCAATTTTTTTTTAGACTACAGTATCATGTACTGCTTTTTGCCTGCTTCACATTGCCAGATTTAAATAATTCTATTTAAATAATATTTAGATCAAACAGGGCTGGCAGCAATCATCCCAGAGTATATCTAGTGGTTTTGAGCCTAATTATCAATTACATTTGTTTAATTATTAGGGCCGGGCAGCCAAAGCTGCCAGAACCCTATTGTTATCCTCCATCTTCTTCTTCTTCTTCTTTTGAGGAAATCCTACTTTCCACGAGCAAAAAATCACCAAACTTTGCACAAAGGTCCAGTCCCATGCCAGATTGCCTCAGCTGCAAAAACAGGCCAATGGTTTAGATGATGGCGCTACAGCAAGCCTCTAAAGTTTAAAATTTGGAAAATTCACAACAAATCAACCATATGTGCTACAGATTTGCAACTTTCTCCAAAATGTAGCCCCAGTACTGACAAAACTTTTGTTCATTTAAACCTATTGCAAATTATGAAGTCCATCACTCTGCTTTTTCAAAAACTGTAAAACTTAAACCTATCTCCTCCCACAATTTTTGCTCAATTGACACCAAACTTGCTACAGAGCATCTTCAGACTGTCCTACATAAATGATCCACATAAATTTTTGATTTATGAAAACTTGAGCCTACAGTGCATCAAAATGCTTGACTGTAAACAGTATTGTAAACCTATATTTCCAAATTCTTGCCAAATACATTTTCAATGCTCATTTAAAAAATGGCAAAATTTTGGAGTCATGTTAGATGATGTTTGGAAAATATCAGAATTTTATCTCAAAAACTGGATTTTTTTACAGCATTTTGAATTTCGCTCTCATGTGAACAATTGAAGTCAATGCAAAAATTGAATTTTTAAACATCAATTTTTCACTTACAGAGCCAATAAATCATCGTTTAAAATAAATTATCAACATGTCCATGCTGTCTAGATGCAATTTGTGCATTTTGGGATTTTTGTCTTTTAACTGAATTTTTGACGGCTGTTTGAAATCTGCCTTCACACGCTAACAGCTGCTGTCTTGCTCACAGGTGACTGGCTTAGTCAATTTGTGAAGCTAAATATGACATTTCCATTTGCCAATTAGCTCAGTGAGATAGAGCATAGTCTCTTGTGCTAGAAATTGTGAGTTCAAGCCTCAACTGATGTAAAATGCACATTAGAATGCCACCTTTTTTTCCATCTTCCTACACTCATAATTGCCTAATTTTACTTAAAATTGCCAAGCACTGACCATTGCTGCACAGCAGCTATAATTGGTTATTAGTAACTAAGGGAGCAGTTACTCTTTTACTTCGGGCTGGGTAGGGCTGAATAGCTTTTTTCCTTCGATAAATAAAATCATCATTTAAAAACTTAATTTTGTGTTTACTCATGTTCTCTTTGTTTTACACTGAAATTAATTTGAAAACTGAAATGATTAAGTGTGACAAATATGCAAAAGTAGAAGAAATCTGGAAGGGGGTAAATACTTTTTTCACAGCATTGTAAGTACATTTATATCTTTTCCACTATGGGCAGTTGTTGAAGAGGTCGCTTAACAAACTCGGGACAAATCCCTGCACAGAATTACAATGCAGAAGAAGTTAGGATTTAAGGGGAAAATGAGGTTGGGGTGGGAGGGAGGGGATGGGGAGTGTGAGGTTGGCGGCAGGGGACAATTTTAAAAAGCCTCAACCAATCAGTGCCATGTGAAAGGAACATGGCACCTCAAAGGGCTTTTACTCTCTCCTGGGCCAAGAAGACTTACTCATCCTTTTGCAAGCTACCCCACCCATCGCACCCCACCCCCAGTGCACAAGAAAGAGTGACCCACCAAGAAACCTCACAGTCACAGCCGAGGTATGACCCAAGACCTGTATCACACCCCAAATATGAAACTGACGCCGCACCATAAACAGTCTCATCACAGCTGTTCAACCATCGTGACTCAGATTAATTCGCCCCAAGAAAAACAGAACCCGGTAGGTCCAGATTTGGTTTCTTGTGTTGCAGGACAATGAAATGCATTGTCCACCCAGTTTTTCTCCGCCAGAGAAGAAATGTTTCAGGTCTGACGCAGAGGGATGTATGGGGTGTGTGTGTGTGTGTGTGTGTGTGTTCTGAACACGGACCATTGCTCTCCTGACCCCACGGGTTTGACTCATGACCTTCGAGGGTGACACCCTCACGGCCTCAGTGGGGGTAGGTTAAAAGGCTGGAGCTGCGTTAGGGACGATGTGCCCCACCGCACGTCCCTGGACCTCAGCTAATCCCCACAATGTTCCGTCTGTATTCTTAATCCCTCTGCTTCCAGGACAGGAGTACATCTGGATTTTCAACCACAGGAAATAAATAGAAATAAAATAACCACCATAACAAGTAAGTGAAACCCATTAGCTCTCATCTCATCCACCCATCAGCACTGATCCCTTCTGATCTGCCCAGATAAATTTTCAGAAAAAATAAATAAACAAATAGAAAAATCTGCCATGGAATCTTTTTTGCACCATGAGGCCCATTGCGATTCCGGAAAAACAATTTAACCTTTGACTGGCAGTGTCAGATTTGAGACAGCGAGCAGACGCATAATCTCCTTCCCTGATGGAATAGAAGTGAGCATACAGCTATGACAGCAAAAAATAAAGATGTAGGCAATCTGTGGTGGCTTATATCAAGCAAGGATTGTGTATTTCATTTCACGGCCTGCAGCTTTTGACAAGATTTACCTAAAGATAAAAATCGTGGAGAAACATGATTATTTTTCAAATGTATTTTCTTAGCAATGGTTAACAAGTATAAAATTTCAAAAGCATTGGGAGATAAAAGAATACCTATGGAGAAAAATGCTGAAATCAAACAATCAAAGCTTGACCAATCCACAATCCAACAGCCTACTTGCACAAGTCTTCTTATCCTAAGCTAATCCCCCCTCCTAAATGACCGAAGCCCCCCTTCACCCCTCCAAAACTGAGCATTTTGCACACCAGTGCTCAACTGCGACCACACACACACACACACACCCACATGTCCAAACCAAGGGGCCACAGAGGCCACGAGCTGCCCAGACCTCCAGCACTCTCACACGGGGGTGACGGAGTAAAACCAACACGAGGCAAGCAGAGGAAAAATCTAACGGATGTGATGCAATACTCCCCCTTCGGCAGTAAGATCATGAATTGTAACTCGTGATTGGAGTATTACATAGTCAGGACGTCAGCAGATATTCGCCATGGTTACGCCGCAGCTCAGGTGATCCCCGGTTGCCCGGCTGGTCAAAAGCAGTCAGCTGAGCCAGTCGGAGAAAACCAGGCTGAGGTCCGCCACGCAATGTCGAACTCCTTTCTTCGCGTTTCTGCAAACCAAAAACAACGCTAACTGCAGAATAGCAGAGCCGTGGCGGTGGCTGAGACCAGCTGGTATGGGCACATGGCCCAGCCGGCAGGTCAGAGGTGCCTGGCGCTTTGGCGGTGCTTAACCTTGCAGAAGGAGGACGGGGTAATTGCCAGCACGGGACCCTCAGCTATCCTGTGCCAGAGGTGACTGAGTCTGTCTCCTGGCCACACGGTATGCATTCATCCGCACAGAGCAGTCACTTCATCTGGGGAGAGGTGGGGGAGGGCATCTGCACTAATGGCCTGATATCAAGCGGTCACAAGATGCGCAATATGCCACATGTTACTGAGACAAATGCCGCCACTTACAATTAAAGAGTAAGTTATTCCAGACCATATTCTGCAGCTGCTTGGAGCTGAGCAGTGCAGGTCATTCCATGTTTGATCTGGTGAAAAAACTGCCTGTCAACCTCAGCCAGCAAGCAACAGGGGACAGGAGCAAACAGGAAAACGAGAGAGAGAGAGAGAGAGAGAGAGAGCACAACAGGGAAAGAGAGAGAAACAATGCATCAGGGATCTGATTACAATGGACAAATAACGCCAAGCGCAAGAAATCGCAGCTTCATTAAAATACCCAGAGGAATGAGAAATGCAAACTGTCACGCAACTATATGTGGTCTAAAAATAAATAAGACAGTACTTTAAATTGTTCTGAGGAACATTCCCTTGCTGGAGGCCTGTCTCCATAAAAACGGTATTTGGGCAGTAAATACATGTAAATCTAGAGCATTTATGGATCAATAAAGCTTGACAGAATGTCACTCCTCAAAGCTTCCTGAGACGCCGAGTCTTATCATCTCACACAGGGCCTGAGGGAGAAGTCACATGGTACCACTTACCGCATTAGGGGACCTCAGTATTGAGAGTCATGGTCATGCAGATCAGTGATATTCAACCACTTTACAATCTGCACCACCATTTTAGGGACACCATCTGTCCTAATCCTCCCTTCACCAACGCAGTTTTCCAAGTTCAATGATGATGATGCTGGACACAGAAAACAGCAGTTAAACTAAAATAACCCAAACCTTGCATTGATTGGAACCTCAGATGCAAATGTTGACTGAACACAGTCCTCTGCTATTCTTTATGACACCGCCGCACAAAAGCGCATGTCAACGAATATATTATGTTTAAATATACTGCTCAAAAAAATAAAGGGAACACTTGGAGTTATATTGTGTTGTTTAAGCGTTCCCTTTATTATTTTGAGCAGTTTATAAAATTGAGTAACCGTGACTATTAGCACTAATAATAGGAAATCTGACGACAGATTTCAAGAAAGGGAAGTATCAGAACATTGTGGTTGGCTTTGTAAAAGATTTATACACTGATGAATATACAGCACGATTTATTTAAGCCTCGGAGTTTCCACCGGCAATTTAATTATGAAAACAACTGAAATTCTTACAATTTCCAGCAAGCAACATTTTTTTCAGATATCCCTGCACTAGTATCGCTGAAGTAAAGGTAATACTTCTCAGTGACAATTCCTTTGTCCCAGATCTCCGAGCACGTTAGGTGCGTTCCGCTAGCCAGCACTTCTCAAATCCCAAAAGTGGTTGAAAAATGGTTACAAAAATAAATAGTCGCTGAACGAGTGCCGAGTGCCTCACGGCCTTGGGGGAAGCGAGAGCCAGGAGCCGTTGCGCTAATGGTGGCAGGTTACGGAGGGGAGGTGTTTGACAGGACAGGAGCCTGCCTCTGAGGATGTCACACACAGGATGTCCTTCCGTCAGGCCCGCCAGCCTGATCCCCCAACCCTCCACTGCATTCCCAGACAGCTGACAGTTGGCACTCCAAATAGGAATTTGATTATGCACGAGACTACAACGAGAGCGATCTCACTGGAGCAGCCGCAAACAACAACTTGAGCTGTCCCATTTTTGCGTTCCGTTATGGCCCCTTTCTTTTTTGAGGTTGTATGCAATGTACCTGTCCATACTAGACTAAGCCTTACACAGGAGATCACTTCATCCAAACTTGTGTGTAGCTGGTCATAAACCATACCACACACGTACGTGCTCTGAAACTCGACCACCTGAAGAATGGCATCACTCTTAGAATAATAAAGTCAATCACATAATATTTAAATATAATCAATACTAAGACAAGACTTGACAACAGAGATTTTCTGCCTTTTTAAAGGCGGAAATGGACAATTTCACAAGAAATGTGTAACACTCTGTAAACCATTCCTTAACCAATTTAGCCAAAAATGAGAGATGATCCACTCAGACCATCAAACAGACTCAGCATGAGAACCAGGCCAAATCCATGTTTGCATTCCGGAAAATTAGCTAAACCTCTACTGCGGACACCATATTGATGGCATTCAACCCTAAATTGAAGCTTCTGTCTGCCTGTCAGTCGTGGGAATTTGTAACCAAATGTAAACACCCTTGGCAAGTACAGTCTAAACATTCTCAACTGCAGTTGTCAGATTCCCAAAGTCAACATGCAAGTTCTGTCCACAGCAGTATGACTGACATGAGCTCAGCTCTACAGAACCACAATCATTTGTTATTAAAAAATACAACAGTGTGGGCAATATGTATGTGTGTGTGTGTGTGTGTGTGTTTGTACCAGACAATGTGTGTGCGTGTGTATGTGTGTGTGTGTGTGTTTGTACCAGACAATGTGTGTCTGTGTGTGTGTGTGTGTGTGTGTGTGTGTGCGCGTGTTTGTGTGTGTGTGTGTGTGTGTGTTTGTAGCAGACAGTAAGGGAGCTGTAAATGCACAGCACAATCTAACAGGCAGAGAGACCTGATGGACATTAATTGCTTGAACACATTACCAGTATTTCCACCAATGATTATCAAAACAACACAATCTTCAAATGAAAATCCCATCATTACCATTACAGTATCCTGGTATAAAAAAAATGCACAACGTACTATAAAAGTTGTGTTTTTTAAGAGTAAACCACCTTAGAGAAAGAATGAGAGAGTGAGAGAGAAAGAGTTAAGAGGGAGTGAGAGAGAGAGAGAGAGAACTCTGTCAACTCGACATTGCTTAGCAGCAGCACTACACCGTCTCATAAGAATTCCCAGTCCAGTTACATCAGCACGGCTAATAGCAGGGAGTGGAAAAAAAAATGTGGATCCCAGAGAGAAACAGGCAAAGCAAACTAGGGCAGAGTCTCGGTACCTTGCAGCTCTGGTCGTCCGGAGCGCGTAAGAGAGGCAGGTGTCCTCCTGGGCAGATACTGATTGGAGTCTCGGGGGGAGGTCACAGCCCTGTCACCATTGGCTTGTCCTGCGCAGTCCTGCACTCTTACTAGCACACTGACAGATGACCACCGCACTGCTCGCGCTCAGAGACTTTGAGAGAAGCCACAAATATAGATACGGCAGAAGGACTGAAGAGGTGGGGAGGAGGGGGGTTAGGGGGGTGCAGAGAGGAGGGAGCTGAGAAAAAGCAGAAGTCCCTCTTTACAGTTTCATATGCCTTAACTTCAACTTCCTCTCTCTCTCCTACAGTCTCTCTATCTCTCTCGCTCTCCGTCTCTGTCCTCTCTCAGCTCTCATTCAGCTAGCAGCGATGACTGAATCAGGACAGCCCGAGCCATCTGTTGAAACACGCCTGCCTCTTTGCTTTAGTTACTCACTCACTCACTCACTTGCGGAGTGTGAGAGAAAAAAAAAGGGGAGGGTAGGGGGGAGGGAGGAGGGAGGACCGCAGTGCCTGTGCCCAATCTGAGAGCAGAGCACTTTCTCAGAACAGAGGGCGGAGTTGCAGAGACAGGGAGAGAGAGAAAGACTGAGAGAGAGAGGGGGATCGATTTTAATGGTGAGAGAGGGCAGTAGAGGGAGGGAGAGGGAGTAAACACATAGGGGAGAAGGCAAAGCTTGGCTCAGACACTTTGTATTCATGAGGCTGCTGGTACCTTTCAGACTTAATGGCCTGTGTAAAGCCTGTGTAAGACGGGGAGAGAGGGGCCGGGAGGTGCGGGACGGAGTTACCCAGCGGAACTCCAGTCAAAAAACACGCTCTCTCACCCACATGGGGGATAAGCATTTATAATGCTCTGCACACCGTCGCGCAATAAACGAAATGCATGAGAAATGAGACCAAAGTTGGGAAAAATAGGGAATAAGAAAAATTCAAATTTTTATCGTTTTCACACTGAAGTTTGCCACGGTCAGGCAGGCGTGGCACTTTCTCCTGACAATATTAGAAGCTTGACAGGATTCGAGCACGTTAGCAACTGAAGCTAGCTCCTGGCCCAGCGAGCTGAAACATGATGTGTGGGTGGCAACTGCATCAGTACCTTGACCACAAGATGCATTTTGCAATTCTTCCAAAAGAATTAAAAAAAAAAAAAAAAGCGTTTATCCAGCGCCCACCAGAGTGACTTTTGCAGGCACTCCCATCTGGCCTCTCTTTAGTTGCCAGAGCGAATCAGCGGCTGCCCTGTGGTCAGCCCCATAAACTGAGCAGGCGAAAGTTGCCGTGTCTAACAGACAAGGGTTCGGCCTTTAGGTTTGTGCTGCCACTTTACTGACACAGTGTCTGTAGTTTTGAGTTACAGGCAGTATTCAGGCTCAACATTCCAAGCACAAATAAGAATAACAGGGATTTCACATGCTGTTCTGCGTGACGAATACAGGAGAACAGCACTTTAAAAATTACTGCTTAATATCTAATACAACATAATGTCCACAGCCACAATTCTACTCAGTTCTGAGCACACTACAGTATATACCTCACCTCGTCCTTTGTGTATTACATCTGTCAATATACATCACACAAGACGCACATTATCCCAACTCTGTTTACTGCCAGTGTACAATCAACAGTTGGAATAACACTTTTAAATGATAAGTGAACTCATTAATTTAATGGACATATTAAGAGTTTATATCGAGGGCTGACTGCAATAAACAGTTATGTCCAATGTAAAACATCCCTCAATTTTTAAGGTACATTGTATTCTTTATGCACACATAGAGAGACCAAGTTTTCTGGGCTCAAAAGCAACTTAAAATAATTCAAATCAAATCGCTTCACAATTAGTACCATGGACTGTTATCACTGGGTACACTATGTTGGTGCTTGCAGGCCATTTACGGATATGGCAGTTTAAATAGCATTTCACAACTTTCTGTCTGTTCACCATACTGTCACAGAGAAAAATGCACATTCATTTTTTTTATTCTGCTTCAGATGTTGATTTACTCGGTTAGGGATTAAAGCAACACTATGTAGTATTCACCAAATTCGCTCGCGGTGTACCCCTAGAGTTGATCAACGGTATTGTCTGTAACAACTGTGGTGAAATCTGTCTACACGTGCATTTGTTGACAAGCCAACAACACCAGCAAACTTTCTGAAGCAGGACATGTAATGTGCGATCCGATCAACCAAGTCTTCAGACCAGGTAAGGGAGACTTAAAATCTGGTCTAACTCATGTAGATGGCGAAGTCCACACTACAACTATAACGACAACGATAATGGCAAACGACATTGTTGCAGTCACTTTCAGAGCGATTTTATGCATGGTAAAAAAACTGACCGCCAATGAAAATCCGTCGGAATTTACAGGGCGTCACGTTCATTCAACATGGCAGATGACATCGCAGAGAAAAAAGGGCTCGGACACAGCTAGAACGCACAACATCATTGTTTACACAATAATATTGTTCATCGGTGTTGATGCTCAAATCATTGTAGTTATGGTTATCATCATAGTTATCTTTCTGTGGACAGCCCTTTACAGCATTTTATGCATGCACTCTGAATGTCAGGAACGAAACCTAACACGGAGGAAAAAAACCAGGGGAGAGCATAAGTTAGCTAGCACAGATTAGTGTTTTAGTTTTTGCTAGTCCTACCGTAATGGAATGCTACTAGTTTAGCAATGTTTGCCAGCTAGCGATAGCATGACAACTAGCTAGAATGTCAGATTCCAGCTAGCTAGATAAATCGCTGTAAACGATTATTTGACTGAGCATAAATGGGGTACTAAATGATTTCAATGACACAGCCTGACACAAAGCAAGTTCAAACGCACTAGAACTAGATCTAGAATGAACGATTAAGCTAACAATTTCTACTTAAGCCAGGTCGCCATCGGTCGGGCATCCCTCCTCCTCTTTCAGCTCTCGTCAGCGAGTGAAAACCGGTCCAGTGTTGACCCTAGTCCTGGCCCCCCCCCTTTTTTTAATTGCTTTCTCGTTTAATTTTTAATGTATCCTCGGACAACACCTTTGCCTTCTTCGGTTTCCTCACCGCTTCAGCCATTACAACCACTTCCAACTCTGCTTCATTCTACATTCGCTCGCTGGTCTTGAGAGACATGGGGGAGGGGGATTGTGTAACATTTGCCGTAAAGCACTAAGTAAGTTTTGTAGCTCTTGTTGAGCCTGGGTTCCTACCCGAAACCCGAAGTTACAAAGTGCCAGTGAAGGTGATGCAAGCGCGATCGAGCCATGACAAAGGTGTCATTCAACCTATTGTGAGTTGATGCATCACCAGAGTGATCTTGGAAATATAGTTTGAGAGTGAAAAAAAAACTACATAGTGTTGCTTTAAAAGGAACTAACCTCCAAACTCCCACTTCAGCACCGTGAGATGGCCACCAGAAATAAACTTTTCGGTGCCATGAAACACACACTTTTATCAACATTGCCAAACTTTTTCCTTTGCTTATTGTGAGCTGTGCCTGCAGAAATTGAGCATAAAAAGTCTCAAATTTCCAGAGTCACAATTTCAAATTAAAGAAAAAAAATGCACCTCAGGAAAAGGCTCAAAAAATCTATCGATGTCCACAGGACTACAAAATTATTAATGCTTTTCTTCTTTTTTTCACATAATTGACCTGCAGACATGATGTCAGAGCACAACAGATTAATTGTGTGTATTATGCCCAATCATTTTGCAACAGAACAATTTACAAGCTGCGATCATAATCATAATGGATTCAGGAGCTGTGGATTTCTGAGCATACAGGGAAAATTCATGATATCAGATGCCCACAAGACTGCTTTCAGCATGAAAATAATTCTTCTCCCAAAAAATACAGATTAATGTCATCAGGCTGACAAAAAAAATTACCATCCATTTTGTAGCCTACATATTGAAGTTCCGGAAACCACAGAGAGAAAACATTCTGATTCAAACTTAGAAAACCTAGCAAGTCAGGAAAAGAGTCCGGTAAGAGCATGCATTTTCATTCACCATAGCTGTTGTTCTTGGGCCGGTGTCCTAGCTGAATAAATGGAGCCCAGCGTAACACCAACAGGAAATAAAAAATGGAAAGAGAAACAGTCTGTTCCTCTGGTGCACGAAGAGCCTGCCTGCAAACATTTTCAGACCCATGCAGGAATGTCATGTGAAAGTTCAGACCATTAGCGTGCCCAATTTTCCATTTTTCCCCCCTCTCTTAAACCTCAGAGAGGATACAGAAGTCACCAGTTGTGAGTGGGTCTGCCCAGGGATACCAGCTGTGCGGCCAGTTCTTGCAAGGAAAAAAAATTAACAAGTAGCGAAAATAACAGGCTACGACCAGCTGTTGAGCTGAAGAGCTGGGAAGGGACTCCAGGACACTAGCACTTTCAATGCAGAAAGACAGTCCCCCAAGTGAAGGGGAAAATGGCAGCTTCAGATGTCCCTCAGGCTGGTGACAGATGGGCGAGTGGAAGAAGGACCTGCCTGCATGACCCATCATCCTTCTGAAATGGGCTGTGATAGGACGCCAGGTGCCGCGACCAACGAGAGAAAGAGCAATGAGCAGCCCAGATAAAAGACAAAAACAAAAGAGGTAAAAACCTCCATTGAAGACTCGCACTTCCAAGGACAAATTGAAGTCCGCAAAACGGAAGCAAAGCAAGAGAAAATAAACAACGATAGAAGATATCTGAAAGAAGCCATTCCTAACAATAAAGGAATATAACAAATCACTCGGAATATTTTCTACGACCGAAGTTCTAGAAACAAACAGACACAATAGCAATAGGCGTGGCGAACCCTCGGTCATATATATAGAGTACGGAAAACTCTGCCCCAGCTCAGTCAGCCAGTTGGGCCAGGAATTCAATGGACAAGAACTCCGATATAATTCCGGACGATAGAACAAAGAAAGGTCCAAAAAACAAACGTACGCCTAAACCATGACACCCTCGGTATTAATCTGTGACTCCACTGAAGAGTCAGAGGCCTAATCGAGTGTTCGGTCTACTAGAAGAGCAAGGATTTCCATATTCTCCTCAGTTAGCCTCCTAGTTACAGTAAGAGCAGGGGCTCGCTGTCCTCTATTGCACTGAGTAAAGTATTTTCTGCCATTAAGTTTTCTTGAAAACTGGCATGTTTCGACTCCAGTTGGCACAAGACAGAACTTTCAATGCCATGAATAAAGAGATGAGCGTCTGAAACTCCATATAATCTGAGATAATACTGTACTCTCTCAGTTTATTCACCTGTTCAAACACAATAAAGTGGTTCTGTCCATTCGTTACAGGGCACCTCATACAGCTTCTCTGGCTATATTTCAAACTAATAAACAAATTCAGCCAAATGATTCCATGCCATTTTTTCCCAAGAATGAAAACAAAAAAAAAAAAAAAAACCACCAGATATTTAAAAGTATTTTACTACAAAACGGTACAAGTCAACAACACCGGCAATAAAGACATTAACTCAAAGTGATAAAAATTGAGTACACTTCATAAAATTAATTAGTAAAAAATTCACATTCCAGATTATAACACAAAGCTGCAATTGATGAATGTGCCAGCGATGCATTTTTATAGATGTCACAGCGCAAAATACTGTTATGGTTTTGCCCCTGCCGGCTGAAGACAAAAAACCGGCAGGCACTGGGACCATATACCCAAAAAGTGGATTAGGGACCCACGCGCACAGGCTGAGTACAAAAATAGAAATGTTTAATAAAACTTGACAAAAATAGAATATAAAACTCAGGGGAGCAGCAGCAAACAGGGCTCAAGCATAAGAATGCAGCTGCACTGCCTGCTTGGCAGTGCAGCTCTTAAAAATACACTTCACCTCCACTTCAACAAGCAACAGGTGCGGCTTGTTGAAGAGGAGGTGAAGACAGCAGGAGGGGGGGGGAGGGATTGCAGGGCAGAACCATCACAGAACCCTCCCCAAGGCACGCCTCCTGGCCTGCCAGGAACACCTCCGGAACACTCGGCGCCCGCCACCGGAACACTTGGCGCCCACACCTGGTGCTCTCTTCCGGAACACACTGGCGGCGCCCTCCTCCGGAACACAGTGGCGGAGCCCTCCTCCGGAACACAGTGGCGGCGCCCTCCTCCGGAACACAGTGGCGGCGCTCTCCTCCGGAACACAGTGGCGGCTCCCTCCTCCGGAACACAGTGGCGGCGCCCTCCTCCGGAACACACTGGCGCCTGCCACCGGAACACTTGGCGCCCACACCTGCCACCCTCCTCTGGAACACACGGCGGCGCCCTCCTCCGTAACACACGCCGGCGCCCACCTCCAGAATACTGCTCCCAAGGCTGGGCCCTGGATAAAAAACGCTGCCGCTGCTCCCATCAAACTCAGCCTGGCTGGGTCCCATGCTGGCAGCTGCATTCTCTCGTGGTTTTGCCACCACCGGCTGAAGACAAGAAGCCGGCGGGCACTGGGACCATGTACCCAAAAAGAGGATTAGGGACCCACACGCAAAGGCTGAGTACAAACATAGAGAATTTTGATCAAACTGATAAAAACACAATGTAAAACTGAGGAGAGCAGCAGCAAAAACAACATCAGGGATCAGAATGCAGCTGCACTGCCAGTTCTTAAATACTCTTCATTGCACCTCCACTTCAACGAGCGGCAGGTGTGGCTTGTTGAAGTGGAGGTGCAGACAGCAGGAGGGGGGAGGGACTGCAGGACAGAATCATCACAAATACTGAAAATATGGACAGAGAATGTTACATCGGACTTTTTTCACAATTTGGTAAAAACCAAGCCCAGTCTCATCCCGACTCGTCATTCAGTGAAGCTACCTGATCAAGCATCGTTATACAACGAAAAAGGGGATTTGGGAATTTGATGCCAGTTTAAGATTAACCCTGCCTCCTGCCCCCAAACCCTTAACCCTTAACTCTCAACCCAAAGCATTACATAAGGACGCCAAAAGCCTCTTTTTTTCCTTGTATATCTACACTTGGTCAGGCAGTGTCACTGTATGCACTACCTGATGAGTTTGGATGAGACAGTGTCATAAAAACCAAATGTATTTGTAAGCCTGTTTGTGGTAAAAAGAGACTTCTGATGTCTATAAGCTCACTGAAGCTGCATCCTCACATGTGTCACTATAATGTAGAGACAATTCATGATACAGCCAATAACTATTGCCTGGAGGACACCCCCTCAACAAGCAAACACTTACTGCATATAGATACTTGTTTTGTCACATTTGCACAGTGCTTTCTCAGGTAAAAGGAAGCCAAGACAATCTGTAGACAAAAGCGTCATCAAGGGAAAAAAAAGAGAAGGCCAAAAGAACAAACGTGCAGTGGTATCCACTCATGCGCATCGCCATCACAGTTTAACGCAGAATCTAATGATGCTGCAAGCGATTAAGAGTGGAATTATGCTTGCTCACAAACAAGGCATTTTGCAGGTGCTGTTCATGTTTAAATTGGCACTTAAATTACTCCCTAGCCGAATCGCTCGTGTAAATAACTTTCCCCTGAACACACGGAAAAACCGAGCAAAGTTACAGCAACAGAGCAGCACTGCCAGACGGATGACTTTTCAGATTGGGGATCTGTTTATGTTTGGAATTCTGGCTTGGAAATTCCCATTTAGATAAGGTCACTTTATTGCCTATGCTCAGATTACCGGAACCACTTCATATTCAAGCAAAAATAAATAGTGGGGTCACACATTTTCTCTTTAACGCTCAAGCAGTTCAGTCCGCTAAAACCAAAAATACTAATCTTGCATGAAAAAATATTGCACTTCAGTTAGCTTACTGTACATGATTATTTACATTTCTCATGCTTGAGAAACAATTCCATCTAACTGGCCATTCACATTCGACAACAGTGCCAATTTATCAATATTTTCAAAAAATGAGACAGACAAGTGAAGAAAATAATAATCTCTCCAAATACATTCTTTTTAAATGAATTCCCAAGAAAAGAAAAATTTCATTATTTTTTGCCACCCTATTTTACATCCCAGATAGACAGCAAGGAGGGTTACAATAAGCATTATTTAAATATTCATGGCCAGAGTTCTTCAAAAATTCTGAGTCCCAGGCAAAAATGAGCATCAGGAGATTGGAAGAATCAAACAGAGTGTAACCTTTGAGCTGCCAAACCCTCACCATCCTCCCTCTCCGTGTGTCACGGCTCTGGTTTATTCAGCACTCATACAGCCCCACCACACATCAAACTGTAACTGTATTACCCTTACCGAGGGATGGCGGGAGAGGAACAGCACAGTGCTCACAAAGGTAAGAAAAGAAATAATACTGCGCCAAACATGGCCAAAATCAAACTTGGCCAAGATTTTCATCCTATACGCAAGCATTTAAATATGAAAAGGATCTGTGAGAAACTGAAAAAAACTTTACTGATGCACGGATGCAGGCCATCACAAAGGCATCTAACCACAGCAAATGGAGGTAGTAGATGCTAAAGAACTGCAACCGGGAGGTGGGGGGGGTCCAAATCACCAAATAAGCGTCCTTTGCATTTAAATTTCACAGGAGATGATAGCAACGTCTCCAATCTGATTCTTTGGAAAAATCTGCCTCTTTTTCACAGAGCAGGTGTGAACACATTCCCACATTCTCAATAACACTGTGGTACACAGCAAAAAATATCAGATATATGCATTACCAAGTGTCACCGTGATTTTACACCCTTCAGAGGAGAGGATTTTACACCCACAAAAAAGATTGGAGCAGAGGAAGCCGAGTATGAAGATTCGATTTTATGCCTGAAATAATGCAGTTTATGGTGGCAGAGATACAGTATCACATTAATAGTTTCAAATTCACAATAAATGAAATTTAAGTGAATCCAAAATGTAGTCATTTAAGCCACACAATTTGCCATTTTGTTCTGCCTTCTGCAGCTAAAGAGATAATTGGTTCCTAAGGGAACTCTTGTCTCTTTATAATTGAATATGATGACATTAAAGAATCTCCAGCCTTTTTTCCTACTTTGGAAATTGTAATTAGCAGCGGGCCACATACAGCAGCGGACGCAGTTTGTTTTCAGTGCATTTTGGGTAATGATACACAAATATTATGGTAATCACTCAGTGACCCAGAGATCACAGCATTTCCAAAGCAACACTACATGCTTATTGGATGGAGCACATAAAATACAAGCAGTGGCAATCATGTATTCAAAACTCATAATGCAGTTTTGCTGCTGAAACAGATTTTCAAAATTTGCAATTAAGAGCCTAACTAATCAAAATGGAGGAAAAAACTGATACAAAAGGTTAACTCAGCTATGGACATTATGCGCTGCTTAAGAAAACATGTCCAGAAATGACAGCAACACATTCACTTACTATCCCCAACAAATCACCTCCCTTATTTGGTTTGATCTGTCAACCAGTAATAGATGTTTGTGTTGTCCTGCTGGCAAGCTGACCATGGATGAGACAGAATAACCAATGAATGTCTTCCTCACACAGTATGTACCTCACAGATAAAAAAAAAAATGTCTCCTTTCATGGCCATTTGTAGACGTGGGGATACCGTGCAAATTAAACAAACCCCCCTCACAGAACAGCTTTCTTCTCCCATTCTTCTTCTTCTGTGGCCTCCTAGCTGCCTTCCTTCTCACAATTGCCCTTTTTGTGCTCGCGTCACGCCGCTGAAAGAGGAAGCCACATCCCTCCAGACCACCCCGGCAGACAAACGACACCAGATTGCCATAGCTACCTTTGGAGGGGTGATTTCCCATCACCACGCGAAGCAGAATGGATGCAAATGAGTGGTGGTTTGAAAGGAGGCAGGGGTGGACCGAGGAGGTCGTGGACGAGTGATGCATGGTTGGGGGAGGGGGAGGGTTTCAGGAACCTCTGAAATCCTGAAAAATGTGATGTAGATGTGAAAGCAAGATGTTTGTCACAATGCAGCCCACAAAAGCTGTCAACTTGTCTGGAATGTGCTAGATGGATCTAAATGGAGGAATATTACCATCTTTAAAAAAAAAAAAGCCATTAGGCGGCACTTTAAACATAATTATGTGCTGTATAAAAGAAGTTTTCAGTGCTATTGGACACATTTCTTCCCGTCTTCTTTCAGCTCAGGCGTGTTTTCGTCAAAAAGCACACCTCACGTTCTGTAGCCGTGGAAAGGAAGCTGGCAGACCATGGTGCACTGGTTATTAATGTGAATGCCACTTTATTATGTGAATGCCATGTATTAATGCAAATGCCACAGAAACAACAAGAATGCAACTAAAAATCCTGCATGGTGCCTGCAGATGGCTCCCTGTTATCTGTTTTTTTTTTTTTTTTCACTGAAATGGTCTTCGAAGTGCCATGACAGCCCATCTGGCTGTGCATGTAATTGTGACACAGTGAGATATTAAAGATTTTCTGGATGTTTAGACACCTTTTAGGCCACTGAGAGAATCAGACAAGTATTAAGAGGAAAGGGCGGCTCCAATATCTGTCACGTCTCCTTAATTACAGCTGCACTAACTGAGCGAAAGCACAGCAGGTCACAGAGCTTTCTTTGATTATTTATTCAAACATTTAAATATTTATGCATCGACACTCATTGAATTATAGTAAATGTCAGCTCTGTATAATTCTGGCTGATATCCTGTGCACAAAAAGATTTTTGAATACATTTTAAATGTATTCATTATTTATTTATTATTTCTTTTTCTTTTAAATTCTCATAATTACAACCTTGGTTTTGTTATGACTGTACAGGTAGATCACTTTGGTAAAAGCTGAAACTCCTTATTTTGACGGGGGTATAACTTATTTAATTTGATTATGGGTCATAGCAATCTAATCCCGTTCATGTGCTGCTACTGACTTGGAAGGAAGAAATGCTGGCAGTAATTTGTTCACTGATTACAATGCCTAAATCCACATTCTTTTTTTGTGGAAAACACCTCTAAAATAATCTAGTCAACAAATAATGATTCCCCAAATCAGCTACACTGTTATAAACTTGCACCTTTTTTGCCAATTAATTTTACTGGCACCTTTTTCGCCAGCAATTATAACTGTAATTTTAAAATTAGATTACAACAGAGGTTTCCGTGTATGTTATCTGTAAACCAAAGTTAAATGCACGCAGGACTCCGCTCGCAGTTAAAATAACCAGAAACAATGCGCTGTTTCTGTTAACTGTTAAATTCAGTCAGTTTATAACAGTGCATGAAAATGTATTATATTTACTTACAGTGATAAATATCTAATTACTGTTATCCATTCCCAAGGATGGCCAAAAATATGGCCTCATTTTACAACATAGATTGTTTAAAAACATGTTAGTCAGGCAGCTCAAGACTTCTGGCCAAATATGGCAGTGAATATAAAGTTGCCAAAGTAGTTCAAGTTATAAAAACTCTGACATGTAAACAAATGTTTCATAAAAAATAAAGTGCCCATTAGATGGTGGTTATGCATTTGATTCACCACTAAAGGGACTTATAATAATTGACATCATAAAGATCCATAAGCAGCCTGAGCATAGTCACCACAAAGCTTTCAGAAAGCTTTGTCCCACATCAACCCAGTCAATTGTGCTTTCTGTGGGCAATATATGTAATCCTTCAAGAGAGGCATTGCAAAAATACATAAGCCAGGCATAATACTGGATCTCTAGTATAAAAAAAAAAACCTCTGCCATGTAAACGGAGACCCATCACTCTTTTTCATAACAATGAAATATTTGCATCTCGCGATACTCATTGAAAATATAGTATATCTTTAAGGTGACTTTTTGAGAACGAAATATAGAATCAAAGAATAAATTGTGTTTTTGTCTGGGTTGTGCTCAGGGGTTTGACATGTTTGTTTTTTAGCATGGACTGTATTTGGTCTGCAGTGAAGGATATACCTGATATTTGCAGTTAATATGTCTCGAAGGTGCAACACAGGGGTCAGGTGTTCTAAGTTTAACCCCAAAATTCAGTAAAATATAAACATTCTATCCAGGTAAAGGGTACAGGCTATTCTGTTATTGCAGATTACAGTTACTACTCATTTAACAATTCAAAATAAAAGCTCTTCAGGACTAAAAAATTCAAGAAAACGGCAAAGGAAAGGAATTTTCAGCACTCTGGTGGAAATGGGACGTTAGCACCTATACATTGCATCTTTAGCTTTACAATTCTCACAATCTTCACTATTCTAAATGGATAAATACAACTGAACACAGATTTAAAAAAAAAAAAAGATAACATAAAACTGGTTCCAAAAGTTAACTCACATGTGAACCACTGATTGCAGTATTCATAATATACAACAGTACACTGACATCTAGGTCCTGACCCTGACACAACCTGCAGCTTACTGAACTTGCTCAGAAAAGGACAGGGAATGTCACGATTACACCCCCCCCCCCCCCCCCACCACCTCCATCCACTTCTGAGATAAATTCTGAGCCAGCGGGTGGATGCTTGGGGAGGGGGGGGGTTGTGAACCGCAGCAGCCAAGAGTGATGCAGCAGCAGAGAGTGGTGCAGTGCAGCAGCAGGCAGAGGTATTTTTTGGGCAGCACAGAGAGCCGCATAAATGGACCACCTACCAGAGGAGAGGAGCTGTGCCTGATCTGCATTGGAATGTTTATGGTAATGTGGCCATGTCTTGCGTTGTCTGCCAGAACTAGCTCCGCAAGCAGCTTCCCATTTATGTATGAAATTAATATGCATACTTTAATTAATTACATGTATATGTCAGTATATTTGCACATATATTTTAGTATGAATGCTGCATTTCCAGAAAAAAATATTTTAGATTTTCTGATCGTGGGTGATTTCATGCATAATTGAAGCCCTTTCAAATAAAAAAACACAAACGAAAATTTAGGAGACCGTTACTTAATACCTGTAGTTGAACATATGGAAACATGGCTATTGACATTTGGAATAAAACAAAACTCCTTGTCAATAAGTGGTTGGAACGGAACCGAAAAATGTCATCGCTTGACATTTGAAAAATGACTTTTGTGGTAGGCCTAGCGCTGCCAATTGCAACTCTTTATGGAGATCGGCATGGAACCTTTAAACACTACAAGAAGTCAGGACCTTGGTTTTATGGCTTGTTCGCACAAGCACTTTCATCATAATATCCACCTTGTCACAGAATTGGAACTTACCAACAGCAAAGAAAGAACAGTGCCCTCTTTTGGTTTATCATCAGCAAGCTGGATCCAAGGTTTCCTATGAAAATGCACACTGAATCAAGGTCCCTATGTGCTACTTCATCCAGTTCTATAATTGAAAATCACAGCAGGGTAAAAAATTGATTAGACTGGCAACAGCAATATCAGTCAATGAGCTGACAGTCAGCATGATCCTACCTGTTCAGAATAAGACACACACAGTTGCTTATCTATACAAGTGGCCCATGGGCCTTAAAGGTCACCTGAGTTGTATAAAAACTGATTTCACACCCTTCCCAGAGGCAAACATGGAGCTCGAAGGTCATAAAGTTCACAATGGAGAAGAAGATTTTGAAAATTTCAGCCAATTTGACCACTTTTAGCCCCGCCCCTCTGAGCCCCTGGGGGGTGGGCACCATATAACTCATAATTTTGGTGCATATTTGACCAAGGAAGGTTACTGCAAAATTTTATTGAAATCGGATCAGTGGTTTCTGAGAAGTTGAAAATGTAAATTGTTTACGGATGAACGACGGACGACGATGGACAGAGGGTGATTAGAATAGGTCACTTTGAGACTTTGTCTCAGGTGACCTAAAAAGGAGGTAATGGATATAGATGGCTATTAATATTAGATTTGGGGGCTTAGGTCGCAGTCACTTTCCTCTCAACAATTATATTTTGAAATGTACACACTTATGTAAGCCTTGTGGACATAAATGCGCACATTTCAGGAGAACATACCAAGACAGGACAACAAATTTATAAATTGGATCACTTATTTACTCCCAACAATTTACATAAGTATACCTTCATTACGTACGGTCCTTTCCCCTTGAACTCATTTCTTTCAAACTTCTGAAAGCAGGCCGTAATTTTCTGAGCAGCGAAACAAATACAAGTTCAAGCCAGCACATTAAACATGGCAACCGCCACCAGAGATAAGAGAAAAAAACTGAGAACAAAGGAGGAGTATAAAGTGAGTAACTTTCCTTCAACATTCACTTTTCTTTTATATACCCAGTAAGGACATGCGCCATATTGGTTTAGTAATCGTCTGCCAGTAGAAATGCAATTTAGCAATGTAAAAACCCAAATGCATTGCAATGGACGTGCAAATGTGTGGACCAAAATTTATGTAACCCTGTTCAATAAGAGAAAGCTGAGTCATTTCTGCAACTCACATCAGCCTTGTACAAAAAAAGAACAGGAGGTGAACACACTCAAAAATCTAAATCCGCTCCACGGCCATGGGGATATTTTCGGCCTACTTCAGCCTACTTCTTCTTAGGTAGCAGCAGAGATCGCACTGAGCTGCCCGAGGTTTTGGAAGCTTAAAATAAGCCTCTACACGTGGCGTATTTCATTTAAAAATCCATGTCCAATTCACATTCCAAGATGCGTTATGCAAATTTTGTTCATTTTTACTCAAATGATGTATGACTCCTATTAACCAATTTGGCAATAAGAGGCAATGAGTGTCGGAACGTTCTGAAAATCTGATTTGAAAAGTCTCATGAACAGTTTTTCATTTTGTCGCCCTGCGGCCTTCTCCCTTCACAAGTTCAGCCATGTATAGATGGGCCCTCCCACCCCCATGACTTGCTCATTTTACAGAGGTTGTTACGCCAGCAGATCCACCACTGCTGAGGTCCTTTTTTTTCTGTTCCTTTTTCTAAGGCAGCAATCTGTGAGCGTCATGGCCCAGCACTCTAACTGCGGAACCACGCAAAGCGAGCTTCGATCATCCTGATCAATAAGGCTTTCAAGCAGAAGTTCTTCCCAAGTTCTATTCAAGGCTTAATTTAACAGAAATATGACAACAGCCAACAAACTCAAGTGATTCATCTGAGGAAATGAAAATCAAACAGATAGCTGAATCAATACACCACCTGCCAAGTCTAATGGTAACAAGGATACCTGGCAAACCTAGTGGAAACCATAGCGAGCCAAACAAGAGCCAAGACAAAGTTCACTTTGTTTGTTTAGAAAACATGATTATAGAATTTATATTTTATGAAGCCTATTATGATTTTCCAGCAAAACCTTATCTATGGTGCTGAGAACTACAGCCTTTTCAATAACTCCTGAGGCGAGGTCACCTTGGATTATATATTAAAATATAAACATACAAAAAGTTGGGACATGCTGATAAACATGAGCCAGTAATTTTAAATATCTTCTTCATGTATATTTTTATACTAAATTTAAAATTAAGATTTCAAGTTTTACCATTTGAGCTTTATTTTTCTTTGTAAACAAAAGCAAATCCCATACTGATGCCTGCAACACTTAACAGAAGAGTTTGGAGAATGTACTGTAACATAGGGAAGGTTGAGGAATCTGAGGAAACACCCATTTGACGCATTCAAGATGCAAGCAGATTGATAGGTAACACATTATGCTACCATGATTCGCTATAAAAAAAAGTATTTAAGAAAGCCTTATTGTTTCCGAGCAAGGACGGTTCAAGGTTCACCAATGTACCAAAACTGCATGAGCAAATATGCCATTGGTTTGGGCATAATGTTTCTCAACAGATGCTTGCATGGAATTTAGGGATTTTAGCGACAATCCATAAATCACTAAAAGATTCAGAGAATCCGGATGAACCAGTGTGAGGAAAGAGCAAGGGCGAAAATCAAAATTGCTTATGATCTTCAAGCCCTCAAACAGTAGTCTTTTAAAAACGAACATGCTTCTGTGATGAATATGACCCCATTGAACTGTGAATGCTTTGGAAATTTTTGCCAGTATACACAGTTTGGTATTGCATCTACAAATGCAAGTTAAGAGAGCACTGCACTAAACCAAAGTCGTATATCAACAACAATTAGAAAGCTGAGTAACTTCAGTGGGTTTGACAGTTCAAGATGGAGTGGCGCAAAGAGGAAACATGAGCAGACGTCTGACAAGTTCACATTTCTGATTATTTTTTTTAAGTGTTGGTTCCTGGCCAGTGGTGGTTCCTGGAGAAGTAGGTATATTTTATAAGGAAGATGGAAAAGAACAACTTTGCTCGCTTCATAAAGACGAAGGTAAGGCAATTTCAACACATACAACAATAGCATGGCTTCGTAGCTGAAGAGAGTGGGTGCTAACCTGGTCTGCCAGCAGTCCAGACCAGTGTCCATTTCAAAATGTGAAGTGCCTTATGAAGCACGAGATACCAACAGTGGAGACCCAAAACTGTTGAGCATGTCCGGTTTTACACCAAGTAAGACGATAATAATTTGTGTCCTCAGTTTCGAAACAACTGCTGAGTATTGTTGAGAGATAGGTGACGCAACATAGTGGTATACATGCCCCTGTGCCAACTGTTTTGCAATGTGTGGCAGACATCACAAGTAAAAAAAAAGTGCATATAGACACAAATACACTGAAGTCCATTGGTTAAAAGAATAATTATTTTTTTCAGTACATCATTTTCAATTTGACAAAGGGAAAGACAGATTTACAAATAATTTCTGAAGTCCTTTTACACACTGACATACTGTCCTGACTTTTTTGCTGTTAGTTCTAAGAGCACATGAAAACCGAGACTGTGGAAGACACGTCTCCAGCAAGAAACTATAGAGAGCAACTATAAAGATTCTCACCATTTTATACGGGTTTGAAATTGCACTCCAGCCAGAAAGCTCAGATTATCCAGAACCTGAGTCTAATTTTGAATCTTGCTGTCCGTGACTGCCTTCGGAAACGGACACATTGGGCATCTTTTCCAAAACATTTGAAGGTCATATTTTAGATTACTCATGTGTTATTCAGAGCATTATGCCGACTTGCCATAAGTCCAGCTGCATTTGACCCTTTTATCCTCGAACAGCCAAATTTTAGTTTTAACTAGTAGGCTAAATATGGTATACTATTTACACACAATATTTTGCTTCAATAAGCTAGCTGTATGCCTAGAGTAACCTAATAATTTGTTAATGAAACTGAAACCTTTCAACAGATCACTCTTGATAAGGCAGGGAGGAGAACTAGATGGAGCCAGAGAAAGAATCAAGAAAATTTACACCAAACGTTCCTTGGAAAGCAGACAGGGGAATAATGGAAAGATTATTGCCCAGAGCTGGCATCCTCCCTCAAGGTGTCAGTCTGCTTGTCAGCGCAGCATTTCAGAATCCTCCCCTGGCCAATTACACAAGTATTTGTTGCTGGAAGCTGCCTCCTGACAGACTCCAGATATCGCACCCATGACAGAGTGGCATGTATTAATACTGTTTCATTTACACTCAAGAATTATTCACCATGTTCAAAATGCAAAATACCACAGATGAGATGCCAAAATTATGCTTGCTATTTTATTTCAGAAATTAAGAAAAAAAAACTAACTTTTTCAAGTTTAAAATGCTTGTTGTCCTAATGGAAGGACACATTAGGTAGCTAGATGCAAAAATCATATCTAAAGTAGTAATGTTTTATACAGTATATTCTGCGAGGACATATTTATGGGAAGTACAGTTTATGAAAAAATAAAATAAAAAATAAACCTGTATATCAGTATAGGTATCAGTACAATCAGGGGGTTCACCAGTACATTCTATTATAAAAAAACAAGGTCTCTTACCCATAAAACGGTAGATGCAATGGCGCAGCGGTTAAGCATGGTAAGCTTGGGATCAAAAGGTCCTGAGTTTGAGGCCTTGCCACAGATTTTACTTTGTCTTCTTTGGCAAAACACTTCACTCCCACAGTTCCCCACTCCAACCAGGTGTATGATTGGGTACCAGCAAATTGTTAGGGAAACCTAACTAAATGCTGGGGGAGGGGGGGGGGAGGACCTTTATTGGATCAGCATCCCATCCAGGGGAGTAACAATACTCCTTGTCACTTAAGAGCCAGTTTTTCTAAGATTCACCCCGTTCATGATACATCATAGTCGTGGCTTTTTTTGATTCTTCGGTATGTTGTAGGTATGTGAGGTTACGCTCAGGAACCAGACGCGAGAACCAAGCACTCCAAAAAAACTGGTGTTTTATTAAGAATGGGGGTGAACCCCCGCAGAGCAGGCAGCAACAGCACAAAGTCCACTATCCGAAAATCAGAATCCCAGGGACGTAATCCAAGTTTTAACAGGGCAGCAAACACAAATCTCGTGGTCGGGCAAAAAACGATACGATAACGGGTAAAAAACGGTACGATACACAGATGCAAAAAAAATCAAAGTGAAAGCCAAAATCACAAATGGGGATGGTCCAGTCAGAAGAGAATCACAAAGAGTACAAGGCATCAACAGTCGTAGCACAAGGGGAAAATTTCTGACAAAAGGCTGGTTGTGAAATGACTGCTTAAATACACAAACGGGAAGTCACATGCTACAATAGGAAACAGGTGAGCTGGATCAGACTAATTAACAAGGGAACAAACATGAGGAAGTTCCTAACCTCATGAAATTGGAGAAAGTCAAAACGCGGACAGGGATCACAAAGACAGCCTATTGACAAACATACGGCTCCGGTTAGGGAGTTCTAACGTGCAGAGATGAGGAGGCAGAACCGAGTTTAACAAGTGTGGAGGATCCGCTGAAACGCAGCAAAGTAGATTGAGTAAAGACTAGGGGTGGAGACTAGAATAGGCCGAATGCTGAGAGCTCATTAGTCAATTAGTAAAGTGCAGCTATACAATCCCTAGTGCTCGTAAGTAAGTTAGTACTATTAACAACGTTAGTCTTGGTTATTATCTTAACTAAAATAACAAACTGTTAGTACTGTTAGTTATTATAGAAAAGCTAGGTGAAGGAAGAAAACGAGATTAGAAGGAATGATTGGAATCCCAGAAACCATGAAATCTCCCGAAAGTGTAGCACGTAATACCGGGGAAGTGTGCAATCATATGACATGAGACCAGAAGGGAGAGACAAAGTGCAATGCATGTCATGAAACAAAACTGCGGGAATGGAATATGGCAAACATACAGACAAAGCAAAAACAAAACATGGCATGGAATCAGAATCATAATCAAGGAATGGTCAGACAAAGCAAAATAATTATCAAAACATGGGTAACCAAAGCAATATCATAAGCAGAACATGGTCAGACAAAGCAGGACCATAACAAGGTACATGTCTCAAATAGCGAAATACAGATTTTTAGGTCTCAAGACCGTTTTTTTTTTTTTTTTTCCCAAGGACCCCCAGAAAATTTGGGGGCTAATCAGCCCTTGAAAAGAAAAAAAAGACTTTTGGGAGCCTATATCTCAGTGGACCCGCGACAGCCTGGACTCATTTTCATGGATGTGTATCGATAATTAACGGTCTTTCAGAAAACATAAAAATTTTCATGGGGAGACAAGGGCTCAGCTGATAGGTGGTGCATCAATCAGCTATCAAAGCCAACACAAGCCATTTTTCATCAGGGATTTATAGGCTGCACCCTCAGCAGCCCAACTTTTTTTACACATCATATGACAGTTTAGTTGCCCCTCTACGAAATTTACATAAATTTGGGTTGGGCTGTTTTGGGCGCATGGATATAGTGGGCATTCTTTATGGTCACAACAAAGCTTTTGCCTTACTTTGGGGTGAAATTTCTCCATGCACCTTTAACAGATTTTTATGCAGGTTTCTTTAATATGCTGTTCATACTGTGTAATATCCGTATCATCATGATAAATTTGGGTTGTACAGACAGTTGTAACAGACAGTTCATGCAATTCTTTTAGACTTACTTCTGTTAGACCTGGCCAGTATAAATCTGACAGAACAGTGTGCTACAATTGAGCACATGCTAAGTTCCCCCTGCCCCAAATTATAAGCCATTGAGATGCAAGCAGCTTTGATGAGCAATGAGCAAACAATTAGTGCTACATATTGTTTTGTAAATAAATTACATTTTCATACAGATCCGACAACTTATTCAGCAATGTTATGACTGCATCATGGATAAATAAGGATAAAAATAGATAGGTAGAGGAGGGACAGCTAAAATACAGAAATCCATTATAAGCTTCAACCCAGAACGGAGCTTTATGGATATAAATCTTCAATTTTACGAAACCCGAGGGCGATATGTACACTTTGGCAGCAGATGACCTGTTATTCTGTGATACTATATATATATATATATATATTTATATACACACACACACACACACACACACACATACTGTATATACAGGGGCACCTTGTTTCAGAACACAGAGGAATGAGAGCGTCAACTTAGCATTGACAAAAAAAGCTTAAAAATATGTACAGAGCATTGCATAATCCCATCTGCATTCTGGGGGTGGGGCGGGGGATATTATGTTTTTGGACAAGTGTGGACGATTTCTTTCTCAAGCGTGAGCATTGCGGGGCAAAAAAATATACAGTGATGGAATGGCATTACAACACAAACAGACAGTCCTATTGTTAGATCCCTCAGCAGTTCCATCCCTGAGGCCTGACAGACATTGATCTGGAAGACAGTTGATCATATTACCTCTTGCAGGATACCACACCAGTCGAAGGGGCCGTCTCACGATTTTCTACTCGCCAAACCCGAGCCGCTTACAGGCACGTATGAAGAGGTGACAACTTATCCTCTCAACAATTTTCATTTACTCCAGGATTAAAAACTAAAAGGCTTTTCATCTCTATGTGTCTTAGTACCTGGTGGACAGCAGATCTTATGCAGCACTCATTTCAGCCTTAATCCTCAAATCCCCGAGCAGCATCAGATATTTCTTCATTCTCTTCAAATGTACAAAACAGGAAGGCTCACACAGTGACATGGCTACTGAAACAGCCCATGGTGAGAAATTATGACAAAAATAAATCTGAAAAGTCTCACTTCAAGGCCCGTAGGCTGCCATTACTCTTCCCAAGACTGAGGCCAGCAGAAGATCACCCATTGCAATTTGGCATTCCTCCGAGTCAGCAAACAGCACGCTAGGACGAAAAGCAAGAAGGCTGGGAGAAATATTTCAAATGCTGTCTACATTAATGCTGTATGGACATAGAAGCAGGGCAAAACTGTGGAATGTCATGCAATGTATTCTGGGAGGAACACACAGGATCTGCAGATGTAAATGAGGTAACAACTTCTTGTATTTTAGAGGCAATGTTTTTGTATCCAGAATGTTCTAGGACTCCATACCTTTCCTGACCTTCCTGCATGATAAGTCTCCCTGTAATCCCAAACTGTAGATATCATAGCCCACATTACCCCATGCAGCAGTACACACTCACTCAACTTACAGATTCTTCACCTTCCTGCTTACTTGAGCAAAGCAATTTTTGAACAGTTGTGGCGTTAAAAATTGATAGCATTCAGGGATCAGAAGAGCACTAATTAAAAGCCATACTGTGTGAAATTTTAATTGGAATTTCTTCCAGGGTGAGTGATAAAGGGCATCAAGACCAAGAGAATTTACACATACAAATAAACAAATGAATAAGTAAACATAGCGTAACATTCCTGGTGTGCAGGGGGCAGTGTGCAGTGAATGCATGTACCTACGCACAGTTAAATAGAATGCAACAAATAGTTAACACCTTATTTAAAATTCCCGGCAGTCAGGCTGCAAATTTCTTTAAGGAGGCTGGAATGTCAAACTGAACTATAAGCTGTAAATCTGTGCAAAGCACAAAGCCTTGTAGGCTCGCTGTGCATCTGCACGTGTTTCACTAAACATCTCTAATAAGCTTCACTATTAAATGTCCTTGGGTGAGTGAGAGAGTGAGTGAGTGAGTGAGTGAGTGAGTGACCACAGTGACCACAATTAGCAATGAATAAACTATGGCAGCATTTTGCACATCATGGGAAAGACTCCAAATTTGCAGATTAATTTTTGTCCTGAACCAAATACATTAAGCTCCATAATGTTGCAATCAATAGTTCATGCAGTCCATTATGCCAAAGATTGTAGTGCCCATGACAAAGGCTATTAAATAAAGCTTCAGAAATACAAACTTTTGATTTTTTCTCCTAAATATGACATTGTGGAATAGGAAGCCAAATCCAGAATATCTTTGTCCCTTACACTATGAGACACGCTTAACCTCTGCATACTGTTTCATTAACTAATTGGTGTGCAATCCTCATTTGTATACTGGCCAGCTCACATTACAACAAAGCCACACAAATGAGCACAGAAACACACAGCGCATCCACAGGAACTTATTGGCTCTGGACATTTCTGCCAAGTGCGTGGGTTTATGCTCAAGCAGGGTAGCAGCAGTTCCCATATGAGTCACATTCAGTCACTCTTTTTTCTCTGATTCTCATGATATGAATCATGACCACAACTCTCTGTGGAGGCATTGGCTACAAATCAGAGAGTTAAAATGTATGCGAAAAGCAGGGTAGAGAAAACTATTGCCTAGCCTACCCATATGCATTTATATTCATCCCAGTATCTATCTGTTGTATCAAAAATTAACCATCTCCCTTAGATTGTTGGCCTTCACCGCCTGATCTTATCATTTTTGATTTTGAAGTGTCCTGATAATCATGTTTGGAAAATAATGAAAATAAACATCCCAAGTAAACCATCAAAGTAACATCAACGGCAGACATAAAAAGTGTTCAGCAGGAGGTCAGGGCAGGCTAATGCTTGCAGTTAGATAGCGGATACAGATATGCTTTGCGTTACCCCCATTTCCCCCATTCATGTTTCATTTAAAATTGAATACAACATGTCCTCTAGCATCATGACAAAGATATTTTGATTTGTACCTTCATGTTGAGTTTTATGACACATAACTACATTTGAGGTGTCTCAGCTTTTCAAGGCTTATAGATGAAAACTAGCTGTTCTCAAACCTGGCACTCATGTACAGGCAATTAGTAGATAATTCAGAACAGAACGCTTAACTGCACAAAAGTCAGAGCATGAGGAATGAATTTAAAAGTTTGCTTGCTTCATGGCCTTGGGTCTCCATATTTCCAGTATTTCACTGAAGCTCATGTTCCCCAGCCTATTTCTTAGTGACTCCAAAGACATCGAAAAGCAATTTTGCAGAAAAAGCTTTCAACAGCTCAGCAGCACCTCATACTTCTCTCAAATTCACTTCCAATAAGAGGCAAAACTAAAATACTTTTTATAAGTGATCTTTTCAGTCTTAAAAAAGTTTGGAAGACTAAATTGTTCTCTTGACCTATTACACTTAGACTGAACTTTGGCTGTTTCAGATTCTTCATCTAAATTTCAGTCTTCTTGTAAAGCAATCGAATGAATAATTAGAATTGTGTTTGTTGAATTCTAATGAGCAAGTTCATCCCTGATACCCCAACTTCTTCATGTTACTGCTCATATTTTGAGCTATCCACTAATGATAGTCCTTGAATTCTTGAAAAACAACTTGCTTTGGATGTTTATTCAAATATACAAATCTGAATTACTGATACTAATATTGTGAGCATTGCATGATATCCAGAATAAATGTACCCACTAAGTAACCTCAATGGTGTAGTGCTGATCTGCTGTATCATCTGATACAGTCTGTTAGGCATCAAATCAGAAGGGAGAGTGATTTATCAGCTGCATTTAATGATAGTTTAACTACCTTACAAAATAAACAAACAATGCCAGCTTTTCAAGAAACTCATAGTGATGCTCAACCATCCAAATCAAATTTTACCGCCCATAGTTTGCCTTATTTTTATTGACTGTGTGTGTGTATGTGTGTGTCCGTATCTTGGCAAGGGTGCGTTCTAGCATGCATATTAAATATTCTCATATACATGCCAAATGTTCTTCCACATAGCCAATGGGTAAACTTAAAATCAATGCATGCTACAGCAAATGCAGTTTCGTACAGTGGAAGAACTTTCCCAGTAGCATTTTCAGGATATTATGCCATCAATAAATATTTCAGCTCCTCTTTTAATTTAGTATCCTTGCACAAGTAGCACAAGAGAAGGAGCTACATTGCATCTTGTGGTGTCATTCATTGCTTCCCCACTCTTAATGGACTTGAGGTTTCCCAGCTTATTTTATGTAATGCATATCCAAGGTCAATCAATCAACATGGGCAGTGGTCCAGGATGGTAATCACAGATGTCTCCAGCTTCTCTCCTGCCAATTGCTTCTCTCTAGTCTCTCCAGTCAATAAAAGTGCATCTGATATGGGGCTTGAGGGATGTGTGCTGGCTACTGCTAGACTAACAGCAGCAGAACATATCCTATAAAATGTGCAGACAGGATGAAACAGGAAACAGGACCTCGGGAGAACTGGAGGTGATACTGGAAAGGGTTGTAGGCCAGAATGTTGCTTCCTGTAAAGGTACCATAATGTTAAGTACCACTTCCGGTAATGAGAAAATAATGGGATCAGGACGAGGTGCAACTTCCTGTAGCAGGATAATATTGGGATTAGGGAAAAAAGTTCCTTATTTTAATGTAAGAATAATGGAAGCAGGGAGAGATGGTACTTCCTGTAATGGGAGAATAATGGGAGGTGGGTGAGGCCTTACTACCTGTAACGAGAGAATAATGGGAGCAGGTGTTACTCCTGCATCAGGAAAAGAATGGCAGCTGAGTGAGATGCTAATTCCTGTTATGAAAGAATAATGGAGGAATTGAGAAGATTGCCCTCTACAGGCCCACAAGTAGGTCTCCAGCAGCAACTGAATTTTCCATCAAGAGAGGTAGATAAGTGGACGGGGGGTAGCTGATAGTAAAACTGCTATAAATATGATTCTTTTGAATTCAAAAGCAAATATACTTAAGAACCAAGATTTTTTTTTCATAAAGTTTGTAGTAGCTCAGTCGTAAGAGATGTAAGAGATCATGAGAGATGGCGACTTGGCTCAAGTACTGAAAATTAACACAGGAGGCTGCAGACCTGCCCTCCATCAAAGAACAACAAAGTAGTTTCCTCAGACCTCAACTGACTTTAGAGAAACCTCCCAGCAACAGTCATATTTTAGCTATAAAACTGACCATCCTAATCATCCAAGCTAACAAACCACCAGGACCAAATCCCACAGAACAGCTCCTTACTGCTTTAAAGAAGTGCAGTGAAATGTTAAACCATAAAGAACAGGCTTGGAATGAAAGGTCCCCCTCTCTCTCCCAACACCCGTCTGCACATTTATGGCTAATATCTTTCCCTCTCTCCTTCCCTTCGCCCTTCCACCCTCTCTCCTGGAACAGCCCCCACATTCTATCACCCCAGACAGAGGCTGTTAGCGGTCATGCTGTCTGCATCGCATCCGAGCGGAAGTTCGCTCTCTCGGTGAGGGAATAGCGGTGGCATTTCCAAAGGGAGGACGTGTCTTATCTCTCCACTCAGTGTGGAAATCCTCTCCATTGTAGCTGACATAAACATTCCTCTACTGGGAGTTGAGGCAAAATATTTACCAGAGTTTCATTGGCGCGTGCCTAAAAGGAACACGCGCACGCGGCTCCTGACTTGCAGTTGTGGCATTCCTGGGAATGCTACACCTTCCTAAAAAAAAATAAAACCGCCAGGTCATGCGGAAATGGAGCTACACCAACCAGTTTTTTGCCATTTTCACCCAAAATAAATCAAATGAACAAAATACGCCATTTTGTTGTATGAAGTACTAGGAAAGACCTACACAAAGCCATTTAAATTGGAACTCTATCCTACTTAATTTTGGAGCTCTGATACAAAATACACCAATTCAGTAACTCCGTTATCATGTGACCTGGCCCTCAAGCCTCCTGTCAAGGAAAATAAAGTTACAGTTACTTTTGGATGATAAAAAAAGACCAGTTTGAAAATGAATGATAAACATCAATTAGATAAGGACGACCAAAGAAAAGTGCAAATTAAACAACTTCATGTTGTCAGCCCAAGTCAACCAACAGTATGGTATTCTGCTCACCAGGCTTCTTATTACAGAACCAGAAAGAACCGCATGTGCTCTGGAGATGGAGAAAACGTCACCCTCTGGAATGGAATCAAAGCGCGGCCTAGACAGCCTTCAATGCCCTCCATGAAACACAATCACACAGCCAAGCCCCTCTACAGAGCAGCGCTGCTGTAAATCTGACAATACCACTCCGTTATTTCACAGGAGCGGGAGGGAGAAGGATAAAAGAAGGAGGAGAATTAGAGGGGGTGAAAAGAGGAGAGAGAAGTGGGGAGAGACAGATAGAGGAAGATAATGGGAGAGTAAAGAAAGAAATATGGAGTGACCGGAAATGGAGGGAAAATGTGTGCCAGGCCTTGCCTGGGAACACCCCATTATAATGGAGACAGAAATAATATGTCAGCAAAGCTCCATTATCTACCTTATTCTTTTCTTTTTTCGTTGAATGGAAAACGCAGACAGAACATAAAAAAGGATCTTGCGACAATAGCAACGGCAGGTATATAGAGGAGCAGGACGAATATCAAAAGCAGTCCGTATAAAGGCTTTAACTTTAAAGAAACCACAAAACCAAAATCTACACAGAAGTATATAACAGGTCATTTCCATTCATTTGAATACTAATAGCAGCATGTGTCCATTTAAATGAGGTCTACCTACCAGTAAATAGCCACGCAAGTCTTGAAAACAAGATGAGGATATGAACAGAGTTCCCAAAGGGCCAAACAGCTGCTTTTCAAACTGTCTTTGAGTCAGTCAAAGAACAACATTTTTTTTGGTGGCAAGGGGAAAAATGAAATCCTCGAGTTTCCAAAGGGCCCAACTCCAAGGAACACTCTTTTTCAAGAAAGGGAAAAATAGATATTTTTTTTTGCCCATATGTATAACGACCCATATATTTTTAGTTTATTTCCTTACAAGAGAGTGTCAATAGGATACTTTTGGCTGGAATTATACGAAAGTTCCCAGTTTTGTTATAAGATATGTAGACCTCTAATTCATTGAAATTGGGCCCTCTGGAAACTCAATGATTCAATTGTGACAACATATGCCAAATAACAGGTACTTGATGAATATGTGTGTCGGATGCAGATTAGTAGTTCACCGCAGGGTAAGAAGTTTTGCTCACGGACTTACGGACTTACAACTCGATAACATGTTGTCTACTTGCACAGACACAGTAGACACAAAAACTGTAACAGCAAAAAAGAACTGAGGCCTTCAGTCAAACTTCATTCTAGGGGACCAGGCGGATCCTACGTAGAACAGCAGCTAATAATTACAAAACTGCAGCTGAATTGAGTTAGCCCGTGTCTTAAGCAGCGTCAAAAAAATCAGTGCATTGTGAGTTTCACAAAGCGGTTACCTGTAACAGCGATTCTGACGGTTTGACCCTGAATTGATGATACACAAATACAACTCTTACCTGAACTCATAGACCACGAGGGGGTGGATACGCTGGCTGTGGCAGAGGGATGGCGCAATGTACAGGCATCGGCCCCTGTGTTGCGTGCGTGGCCTCGAAGGAACATACAGTACCTGATGGAGGTGGTGGTGGGGGAGGGGTTGGGGGACATCATTAGTCTGACAGGTGGGGTGGGGGGAGCCCCATGTGTAAAGCAGACCTCCTGTCACACTGACACTGCAGTGACTGACTGCTGCTCTGCCGACAGCCCCACAGGCCCCTGGTTTTGGCAGGGCCCCATAATGTGGATGTCAGCCTGACACAGATGGGCAGAAGGTGCTCTCTGCCACCTCCTCCAGGATGTCACCTTCCTCTCCAGTCCTAATAGGCCAGCTGCTCGACAAGAGAGAGCCCTTCAGAGCGAGTTTGAAATGAAGGGTGCGTGAATTGACACGGGGATCAGGTGGTATGTAAATGCTATGCTCTTAAGCAGCAGACCGACTCGAGATTGATTTTTTTAATGATGGAGCTCTTGCTGAATTTCCAATTTTGTAGATGAAAGCAAATAAAGAAAATGCTTTTTGTTGGATTCGACTGACAAAAATCCAACGCTTTTCAGGTCTTAAAAGTAAGAGCAAAGATGATAAAATGGAGACCAAAGGAAGGAAAAGACTGGTGAATTAGAGGGCTGAGCGCTGCTGTAAGTTAAGGGTTACAAAGAGGTTGCTGAGTCACATCTGCACGAATGCGTCTGATGGTTTCAACATTTGGGGCGTACTGCTCCATTTATTTCTAACTGCTGCTATATTTCCAGAGCATGCTGACGGGCATGGGAAGTACCCAATGTCACACTAACCCCTCCATTCCATTCAACATCCTTATATAAATTATCACAATAACAAGAAATTTTGAGCTAAAAAAAATCAAATCCCACACTCAACCGCGGGTGGGGGAGACTTCTTAAACGGGTTAGTTCAGACACACACTAATCCCACAGATTACCAACTCTTACATTCTTTACGCATTTTCCACCGAGCTTTCAGGAAAAAATAATAACCTTTTGGAAGGGAGCTCCAGTAATGTGTCTACGTCTTTATTCTAATCTGGGCTAATTCTACGTCTTGAGACATTGCAAAACAAACAGAATTATTTTCATTTGAATTTTTCAGCAATCATGGGATTAAGCTCTACATTTCCGCAAGCATTACATCTTGGGTTTGGAGGGGGGAAAAATCATCACATGCCCTGCCCCTTCCCCTATTTCCGCATATGACCTCCCAGCGCTTTTTACATCATTCGATGCTATGAATGATAAATGACTATAATACACTGGTAAATGGCACTAATCTATTACACGTCTTCAGAGATAAGATCTACAGCCACCAGATGTTACTGGTTACTCTTTTTTGGGCCTTGTGAATGTGAATCTGAGGGAAAAAACACTTTTCAGCTGGGCAAATTTATTGTTTCTTCGATGCTCACAAAGTCAGTCCAAATTCCTGCTCCCTCCAACTGGCACTTAAGAGGTCTGACTTCTATTTTCTGCAGCGTGGGATTGAAAAGCAGCAGGTGGGGGGTCAGTGGGCTGGCATGTTTTCCCACAGAGGGGCAGAGAGGGAGAATGGCCGATGTGTTTGCACAGTATCCACAGAGACTGGCACTGAGAGGGTCATTCACTTCACCCATTGACATCTAGTCCCCCACCCCCTCCACTCACTCTGCCTTTGTGCTTGACTTTGTCTCAGTGCAGCCTTTTAATTAAACATGTTTGTTTTGCTTCGTTTCTGTTTTCGACCTCTTTCTCTCCTTTTCTCCCTCCCCCTCTATCTTTCTCTCTCTCTCTCTCTCTCATCTTCCTCTCCAGCAGTTTTTTATTCCATAAAAGCCACTTTGCTGAGAAACAGTTTCCACCCCTCAATTTCCTTTTCTGCGGGCCAAACTGGGTGAGTCGGTGACCTGTCAGATTGACCTCGACCCTCCCACCCATCTATCAGCCCCTTGGAATTCATGTACTGCTCCAATGAAACACTGCCCTCCTGCCTTCTAGGCTGATCCAGGTTCACTATCCCTTCATTTCTCATTAGATCTCAGTGGTGACAAACACTATCAGGAAGCCACTGTGCCACCAGAGCCCATTCTCACTCCCAACGAATCATACTGTATATCGACCTATGGGCAGATACCCGGGGTGTCACTATATGATGAAAAATAAGTCCTATGTCACTTTTGGAAACCTGAGGTATTCCCATAGACTTCGATACAAAGCCGACAACATCAGTATTTGATGACAATGGTAAATAAGGCCAAAAATATACGTGGCTGGGCTGGAATGCAGAACTTTGTTATTTCGAGTAGAAAACACTAGTCACTGCAACACCAAGCAACACCCTCACCCAAACTTGGATCAATGCGATCAACTCATGAAATTATGATCTCCTCTCCCTAATCCTGCACAGCAATTGACCACAATGCCAAAGAGATCTGCCTTTGAGTCGTGTGTCGACATTTGGCCAAAGTGTCACTATAAGACCAGTGCGGAGAAGAGAGCGGTGGCTGCCAACGTCCCACTGTCTAGCACTTCCACAACAGAATGATGTCATGTGCATGTAGTGCAGATAGCACATGTATGAAAAGCATCCAATACCTTAATATAAATTAAGAGGTTACCCACTGAGATACAAGCCCTTCTGAAATAATTGATATTGGTGTAGTGTCTGTCTTTGACTGTGTGTGCATGTAATGAGCCTTTGAGTAAAATGAATGAATATGCATGCAGCTACATGCACATATGAATGTATGTGTGTGCTTGTATGTGTGTGTATGTGTGTGTGTGTGTGTGGGGGGGGGGGGGGGGGGGGGGGGGAGCAAGAGAGACACTAATCCATATGAACTCTTAATCTTGGCAGAGAAGATGAGAGTGAGAACCGAAGCCTGTCTCACTGCACTGACCACAGCCCACTACACACACCCACACACACTTCAGGCAACAGCACAAACACACGCCTTTACAGCATTACAGATTATTTCCAGGAATTCATTTGCATCCTTTAAAAAAATAAAATAACACTACGTAATTTTTCATATTAAAAGGATTCACTTCTCACATAAATGTCCCACCCTAATATTTTGTGAGAACTGTTCGGACATTCAGAACATTTACAGCCTTAACGTACATAAAGTCTCAAACTACATTGAATGCAACCACATGGAGTATGAAGATATTCGTGAAAATCTGAGGAGATGTTCAAACCTTTCAAAAAGTTAATCCTTCAGCTAATTCGATCTGCGAGATAATGTTAAGAAAAAGTACTTCTTGCATTATGACTACTTACAAATAAATAATGGGTTACAATAGTACAACGTAATGGTAAAGTGTATGATAAATAACTTCAGCAGGACATGTTTCAATATTGCTCAGGGATATTGAAAAACTGCAGTAAAATGCAAAGCTATTATCCTCAAGCTATTACGGTGTACCAGCTGGGAGCAGAATTCTCCATCACCTTCATGCTCACTCATACAGAAAACGTTCACGCAAATGATACTCCTATCAGCTTTTTTCATTTTCCGAAGATATTGTTTTCAAATTTCCAAATAAAAAGAGGAAGTTTAACAGGATATCTTTATCGTGTGATTTTCCGTCCTTGCTTTCGCATGTTTCGGTTTTCAATTTCTTTCCTAGCAAAGGTCTCAGGCTTGTTCTCAGACCCGGAGCCAGGTACTGTGCGTCAGCATTAGCCATAGGCGCTAATCCAGTACAAAAGCTGGTGGGAGAGTGCTGCGGGCAACTTTTGGGTCGTCGTTGACGGTTTAGCATGGGAGTGACCACAGCTCCTCACAGGGGCCATGGTTGCAAATGCATTGAGTATAGCAGGCGGCAACAATGTTTTAGAATGTAGACAACATGTTCTGAACCCCTGAGCAATACAATTTCTTCTAACGGTCAAAGTAAGGAGAACTTCTCATAAAATCTTCACTGAGGAGACCCTTGCAAACGTAACTAGTTCATTTGGAACTGCGATCCTGACTGATTTTGCAAAGGGTCAATGGCCTTGGTATGCTTTTAGCCGGAAGCTTGGACTGGATGTCATTTTAGAGTTTCACTTGGTATATTTCCATGTACTGCCATTCAGTCTCTGCCCTGACAGCTCACTCACTAATCAACAGACCCCTCACTGAGAGGCTGCATTGAGAATCATCTCCCTTTTACTGACATGGCACAGATGAAGTAGATGATGAAATTCCAACATCCTGTTCAACTCCCCAAATGAGGAATGCATTTACTGAAACTTTGAGAGTAAACACAGACAGTGTAATCGAAATTTGTCAAACATACAAGAGAGGAAATAACGGCTATCAGCCAGGCCTACTTTCAAGAGCGAGTGGGGCAATCTTGAATGGTGCGCTGTACTCTATAATCAACTGCAGTGCCTAAGCACATAACATTCAGACACATTCAAATACTTTTATATACACACATAAACAGAACCATGCACATACACAAAAATAATATATACAAATATATATACATACTGTATTCATTCAGCTGTTTGTGTGAATTCTGCCTCCAACCAAGCAGCCACACAACACAAAAAGAACATAAATGATTGTATCAATGTACAGCATTTGACAGGAAAGATTCCAACTGCCTTCCTCTCAGAGTAAAAAGTGACTGTGTCACCTCAGGTTGCCGGGAGATTTGCTGATAAAAGTTGAGAACTTGCTATAGAACAGAAAGGGACAACACCATTCTCCATCGTCTTGCCCGGGAGGCGAACCTGCCGAAAAAACAAGGTCCTAACTGCACATCTCTGAGCAGCACAGTCAGAGACATACTGAGATGCATCAGCACAGATCTGCCCTGAAGAATTCAATTCATCTCATAAATACAGGAAAAGTACAAAAACAACCACGTCCCAATTATGTCCCGGATATGTCATGTGACGCATCAATGCCAGGCTTCTTCTAGGAGAAGCTAGGACAGCAGATGTGTCCGTCTTGAATTAGAACTGCAGATGTCAGGACTATCAGGCTGGTTCCCTGCTCCCTCTTTCCCTAAGTTATGGAAAACAAAACAGAACTGTCCAAGGAATGGCTGTGAAAGGATGTTGTCAAATCACACAATGCTTGATTCTGAGCTGGGCGACCCCAAACTGGGTGAACGGAGGGACCTCAACTGGCCCACAACCCCCCCCCCTACAAAAAAAAAATAAGTGTCCTACAGTCTGTTCATGATTTTCAGCATTTGCTTCTCACTGATATTTTCAACTTTTCTACTTGCTGGTCCTTTTGTGAATGTGTAAATATAGTTGATGTTTGCCTTTCATCCAGTCTACACATAACTTGTTCATGACTTAGCTGATTGATGCTCCATACAAATTGTACCTCATCTGATCTGCTCTGTACTTGTCAATCACCCAATTCTTTGCACTGATTGTACGTTTCCTTGAATAAAAGCATCTACCAAATAAATGTAATTGTAATGTAATTACAGTAGGTTCTAGGGCCCAGAGGAAAATCTGTCAAGGGCCCAAAATCCGAAATTCCAGGCAAAGGCATTGATTCTCAGTAAAATCTTCTCTAACATGAGCACAACTAAAGCATTAAAACATACTATAAAGCTGGTAATGCGATAACCAAGGTCTTGTCACTGCATATTAATAATTTAAAAGTACTTCAGGGCATTTAGCAATAAACACTTTCTGTATTAAGATGAGCAAGACGTTGACCCGATACCAGCTCCACAATAGGATAATCTACTTAATTCACTCTATTTCAATCCCGCTTCAATCTAACAATCCCTTATTGCATGATGCTCAGTTTCCTTCCCTCCATTATAACAGGGTGGCAACAATGAGGTTTATGGCTCATAAGGGAGAGTACTAATCAACAAACAATGCCAGGCCTCCAGTCCTTCAGTATAAATCATGGTATGAATTTAAAATCTCAGTCACATTTGGCATGAAAACTTAAATAACAAAATCTAATTGACTCCAGTTCAAACAAATGAATCTGCTCCCGTTACAGGCGAAGCAAAGCCCATCAAGATGACTTACTTTGATTACTTCCATTATATGACATGATAAAGACATGATTCAGTACAATGACTGCAGTTGTACTTTAGCAAGTGCTAGAGGTAGATTCAAAAATAGTTGCCATTTTGAAGAGCTGAGTTGTAAGGGAATCAGTTTCTTTATCTCCATAATTGAGTTTTTGGGGATATTATGGATTCATGTTAGATGGCATCTGTTGTTTGAAATTAATTGTTCCATAAGTTGATCAGGAAACTGACATTATGTTATATAAAACCCTATTCTCACCCCATTTTGATTATTGTTCTTTTGTATGGTATCATTCAGGAAATCAGCTCATACAACAATTAAGTGTTCTGCAAAACCGCGCCTTCAGTGCTATTTTAGGTGTTGGTAGTAGGTTTGGTACACATATATTGTATACTCGTCTCCAAACTGAGCGTCTTGGCTTGTGATGGAAAAAACAAGCTACTCTGTGTGTCTTTAAGTTGATACATGAACTTCTTCCAGCATCACTATGCTCTATAATACAAATTAAGCAAAGTAGTTATAGTCTCCGAAACATGGACTGCAAAATTTTTCTGGACAAACCTAGAACAAACTTTTTACGTGATGGCGGCCTTTATCAAGGCATCAAATTATTTAATTCTTTACCTTCTGATGTTAGATTAGCAAATGACCAGCAATGACGGCAGTTGAGAGCATTTATCTTTGATTATGAAAGTTTCATGTAACTGTCAGTGTAATTGATATGAGAGCTGTTTTAGTCTGCAATGAACTTGAGGCTTTATGTTCTGTAATTTCTCTATGGATATGTATGTATGTGTAGATGTATGTACAAAGTATGTATATATGTATGTACTGTATATGTATATATGTGTGTATGTGTATGTATATATAATGTACTCTTTAGCATAATTTTAATGCGTTTTTGATGTTTTTGTGTTTTCTTTTGTGGTTTTTGTATTGTTGAACTAATGTATAATTTGTGTATTTGATGCATGTAATGTTTTATTATGAACAGACTTGCTGGAAAGCAGTCATATGGCTGAGCGAGTTTTACTTGTGGAAATAAATACAATAAAAATACAATACAAATACACCACTGAAGTCCTATGGGTGAGCACGATAACTAGAACAGTTTTCCAGGAAACTTTGTGTTCAATTCAGGTGTATAAACAGACCCAATTGTTCAGTGTGACCCCAGGACCTTTCCTGTAGCGCCAACATCAGGTCCAACTTCATATTTTCAAATGCAATAGCTCAAATAGTTTTGATCGGAATAATGTTACACCTCTTGCGGTTGTTTCAGGTGCACAGAAGAGGGCTGTTATTGATGCTGTAACCCTATGACCTGCAATGTAACACCATCACCAAGCAAAATTTTAATTTTTAGAAATTGTAATAACTCAAACAGCCTAAAATGGAAGCATGTACAGTTCAATCAGCTTTCACCATTGCAAGTGCGTAGAGTAAGAAGTTTTTGATTGTATCGGCTCTGTAATGTTTCCTGTAGTGCCCCGACTTGGCAGATTTTTTAACATTTTCAAAAGCAGCCACTAAGGTGTTGGAGACCCTATGAACATCCCTGTTGCACCAGCACCAGGCCAAACATTTCATTAAAAAAAATTGCAGTCAATAAAATAATGTTAAAGGGAATCCAACCATATCTACGGCCAACATTCCTGATGCATGAAGGAAGAAATAACTAGTAAAAATAATAATCATTATTCTAAGTGCAGTGCCAGCATTAGGTGAAACAACATCGTTGTAATGGGAAAGTACCAAAATTGTTGTAATGGGAATCAGATCAACTTTGCTGTGATCAGCTCAGCGGAATGAGAAATCCAGCTGTTCATGATATGTAATGACTGTTCCAGTAGCATTACTTTTTGGCTGAATGTCATTTAACTTTTAAAAAAAGCAATAAGTCAGATAGTTCTCCTGTGAATTGAATAAAACTTTCCCATGATTAATCTTGGAGACCAGAGTAGTTCTTCAGTTGATTTTCTGAACTGTAAACCCTTTGCTGTTGCACCACCTCCTGGACAAACTGTGAATTTTGTCAGCAATGAGTGCTATAGCTTCGGGGATATATCCTGCTCTTGTACACTGACAGCGATTATCTAGATTTGGAAAAACCTGGACGAGAAAATTAAATCAAGAGCCGAGTCACAAGGCTGCACATCCATGAGAACTTTCACTGTAATGGAGGTAAGAACCTTCAGAAACATATGTCTGTGCAGAAAAAAAAAAGAACTAATAAAACTTGTAAACAACTGAACACTCAACTTATGAGAATCCTGTTTTTGCTCTCAGGTGTGGATGAGGAAAAAGGGCGTACCAGACTTTGAACAGATAAATTACTCCATTGCGTGCGACAGTGGAGAAAAAAAAGTATAGACGAGAGGAAGTGTACCTCTCCTCACCCTGCCAAGCAAAAAATGCCAAAATGACAGGCCCAAGTATGCTCACTTAAATTGCTGACATTCTCACCACACCCCAGTATGAAATCTGAAATAACCTCCAGTCACAAAGGGTGGGTCCCTGTCTTATTGACGTGGGTATTTCACCAGAAATCCTCTCCATTTACAACCCATGTATTTTCCCTCTCATGTCACGAAATTGAAGGAATAAAATGGTTAGCCATGCCAAATTTCCACCCACAACAGTCATAAAAACAACACTCCACTCAACGCCTTGTACTTAGGGCTCTCCCAGTCGAAACTAGTAAGAGTTTCTGTTTGTCAGTTGGCCAGCCCTCGGTGAGCAGGAAAAGCATTTAGGCAGCAGCTACAGGGGCTGCTCTTGCATGGACTAAATCACCCAGGACAAATATTAGTCAAAGACAGAGAGTGGGAAATGAACCTGGTGACACAGGCAGGAGAAGTGAACCAACCATGAAGAGGGGGGGAAAAGCAGAAAAATAATATTGGGTCCCTTCTGCAAGCGCTCAATGGGGCTGAGAGCACACACAGCTTAGATGTGTTTAAAGATGTCACAAATCCCAAACACCAAGGCCCACGCTTCATTAAGGAGCGGAGGTATGTAGCCTATCAGTAAACAGAAGATTCCACTAAATGACTTCCAGTAAATTGCAAGACTAAACAGTCTCATCGGAAAGGTGAGCGTGTTTGGGAGCTTTGAATATGAGGCTGTCAGGGTGATAGCGTCCAGACCACAGCAAAGAAAACAAACTCAGGGCAGAGGAGGAAAAAATCTGCATGGAGGGATAAAGTATCCTTCCACACTTCCCCTAATTAAAGTGATAATTTTCTGCTGAGCTGCAGATGCAGCAGCAGACAAATTGGGATGCACTCTACTTAATAGAGAACAGCGCCTTTAAAAACGATCAGCCAGTTTCCAGCGGCACTAAGTGACCTTCCGGTGGTTTCTGAACTGATTAGTAAAATGAATTTAGCTTTAGCTCTGTTGTAAAGTGAACTGCTTGCATAACCAAGTGAAATCTACACATCAGTTCGGTCCTTTCTGTCGGCCTATATAATGCCCAATACATACGCATCAGAAATATACGCACTGTAAAATTAAAACTGCTGTTCCACTAGACACATTTAGTTAAATCTATTCAGAATACACATTAATTCAGTTAAAAGGGAGTTCATAAAATATACAATATAGAAGGCCACAACATGAAAGGAACGAGGCTTACTACCTGGTACTGAGCAGTTGAATGAGAGGAGCCCCGAGGCTTAAGATTTCTTTAAAGTCAGTCATGAAAAACTGGAGTGAGATATGAATGCTGCACTGCAGAAAATGTCAGCCATTTTGAAAGAGAATCAATAATGGCGGTCATGAATGCCTTACTGACCAAATAAATAGACTCCACAACAGCTACGTGGCTAGACGTACACTTGAAAAGAACAGAGGATCAGGTTGTAGAGGACGGCGATAACGGGATATTAATAATACTTATGTAATATCGACCCAGCTATTGGTTTGAGAGGTGCCTGCTCAGACTTCTTCATTATGGCCAAGGCTCCGAGATAGTCTCCCCATCCATCCTCTGTAGAAGACCTACAGTGGCCGGCTTAAAATCGCAAAGCTAGTCCAATTTGCTTAAAGTAGGAAACACAAGCACATTCCTGAATAGCATTCAACTCCACTAGTCAGGTTTCGCCAATCTTGCAAGAAAATTCAACAACACAGGAAAAAAAGATAATAATTTATTTTTATGAATACACAGAAACTTCTTTATAGCTGTATGACTACGATGGCGCATGCACATTTGGTCCTTTTGTCTTTAATTTATGCTCTTAATCTTCCATTGTGCCATTGAGCAATGACTTGCTATAGTCCATCCAGCTGTGTCTACTAATGTTTTTTTAAATTCTGTGAGCTTACACGTGATCGGGATAAGAAAATCTCCCGAGCTAATGAACAAAATTGCAACAAATACCAATATTGCATACCAATTACCAGAGGTGGACAATCCAGGTTCAGAAACTGAAAGTCCTTCCCAGTATTTAGTTCCAACCTCCTGGATTTGCTAAATAAAACAGCCCTTCAGACCAGAGGTTGGACTAGTCAAGAAAAGCAGCTAGTTGAGTTCATGGATAGAAGTAAAACATGGGACTTTTACTTTCTGACCCCTGGAATGTCCACCTCTGCCAATTGCAGTCATGATGTATACAAGCTAGTTATACTGAAGTTCATATTACATTTTCATAAATGTGAGTAGTAGCATCAGTGTTTTCCCACGCAAAAAGGGCAGGCATTGCATGGCAGATCAGCTCTTACATTGCCTTTGAAGGCTACAGACCATAAAGCTTGAACATACATCACTGAGTGTTGCATTCTGTTGGGAATTGGTTGCTCAGATGTTGGACTAATTAACTAAATCACTTTGACTGCTGTTCGTCAGCACATATTGTGTTTGCTGCAAAACTCACCGCAAGCTACATGTTGTTTATTGATTTCACTAAATGTGACAAGGTCATTTTACGCACATCAGCTCAGATGAAAGACCACTTTAGCTACACACTGTAAACACGCCACACGAAAAAGGAAAATCAATAATGAAAGCGGCTGTAAACCATATATAGCCAAGAGACCAGTGCTCAGTTTCATCAGCGCCGTATGTGTGATGGGTGGTGAGTTTGAGACGCCAAATGCAGCGGCCAGAAACAAAGGAGGACACGCAGAAGGGAGAGAGACAAACAAACAAAAAGGAGAGCGAGAATCGCACTTCCAAGGGACCAAGATGTAGTCCGAGGCAAGGAAGCAAAGCGAGCTCGACAGGACGAACAGAAAGAGTAACACAGAAAAATTCCCCTACTAACTAGAACTTTTCCTCAAATATGCAGCTAAACCCTAAGAGCTCTCTTACTAGAGACCTTCCGGCTAAAGTGCGAAACATAGCACTGACACTCTAGCAAGGGAATTGAGGCGGAACTAGGGCTTAAATAGAATCTGGGCGACGCCCCCAATTAATGCCAGCTGGCCCAAGAATTTGAATGAGAGCAAAACGATGTCGTCCCGGACAAGAGCAGCAAGGAAAGCTCTCAAAGCCAGGACTCCCTGGAAGAAGAGATCTTGTATCTCAATGGGATCTTCCTGGCTAAATAAAGGATAAATAAATAAAAAGCCACCAAACCATGACAGTTTGAGGGCTTTACAGGAAATCTCAACTATGTTGGGATGTTCCACCATTCCATGGGATACTAGCACAACATCAGCATGGAGATATTGAATTATACGGCAAAACAAGAATCAATGCTAATGTGTAATCTCCTCTTGAGAGAAATAATATGACAAATCCAATAAAAATGATTTAGTTGGAATGATGAAAATCTCAAGTGGCCCAGGTGCAAGGGGGAAACAGAAGGAGTCATAATAATGAGTGACCTATTTGCATGTAAATGCACCCATTACAATACATTTTTCTGGCTGAACGGCGAGCTTCTCCAGCTGATAACCTTTTCATACAAGACAATTTCTGGTTTCCCTTTTAGGGAAAAAAACTCTAGAAAAAAAAACCTGCAGTGAAACTGCACTCAGATTAACTGAAAATTAGGAGAACTGAAGCACTTAGAGCTCTGAGCGAGCTACAGTTGAACAAGGACATTTTATCAGACTCCTCATCCCCCGTTTCCACACCAAATTTCATCTGTACTTATATTCCTTGTTTTGGTCAAGTAACTGAGGTAGTCTCTGAGTGTGGAGTCTTCACTATAACTGTCCTTGCACCTATTTCATCCATTTTTATTAACAATCAGATACATAAGTATTTGTGGGAATGTACCCTTTCAGGTCATTTAATTTCATGACTTTGTCAAAAATATTGTGTGAACTGTGGCGACATCACAACCATTTTTAAACTTAATCCACCCTCCTAGTTTATAAGCCCAAAAAATAACTGGACAAATAAACACAAAATCTATTAAATTGTAATTTTAAATATTTGATTGCAAATCCATTGCAGTCAATGGCTGCCTGAACTCTGAAAGCCGAGACGACACCAGATGCTGGGTTTTTCCACTGCTGATGCTCTACCTGCAGCTGCCATCAGCTTCTGCTCCAATTTGGGGTGTTTTGAAAAATGTTCATCATTCAATTCAACTGAAATGTTCCAAGATGCACAACTACAATAGCAGTAACATGAAAATCCAAACATTACAGGACCAGACTGTCGCTGCCACATGTCTTGTAAAAAAAAAAAAAAAACTAGTCAGGCTCCGAGATACCATAAAAAAAAAAAAAAAACTGGAAATGTGGGTTGAGATTAAGCCACAGGTGTACTCTTTTCTGCCCGATATTCAATTCCATAGAACCCTACAGAGAGTATTATGCAGTGCCCTTTGCATGGTCACGGCTGTATAATAGAAATTAAATTGTAATTCAATGGTCAGTACAGCGCTGACACTGACATTCTGATTGTGCATGAAATTTACTTCTTTATTCCGCTGCTGTAAGAAGAGGCAATTCACCACCTGTTCGCTAATTTCTATTCACATCATCTCCAGCTTTGCGGGTTGTGCATGGCCTCCATCAAATGAAAGAAAGTGATCCTCAGTTGTGAGTGAGTACCGGCTGGGCACTTCAGCCTGTTCCCTATTCAATCATCTCATGCATGCAGAGGGCCACAGCACAATGGACCCATGAGAATCTCCAGGGCACATCCATGAGAGCCTGCCAGCCAATGAAAAACAATGACGCCTTGGCCGAAAAGAACCTTGCCCAGGGGACTGAAAAGGCAAAATGTGAATCGTTGAGTCTTTTTAAGCCTGATTGTGTTGTAGCAATTTTGAATTACTAATGAGTTGTTTAGACCAACATCTCCCCACCCCAACCATACCAGCACAATATTCCCCAAACCCCCCCCCCCATTTACCCCTTCGGTCACCCCTTACAGAAAAATGCTCACTTGCATGCCACATGCATTTTCACTGGGGCTGGGGCACAGTGTTGTTCCAATGCCGAGCCTGTTATAAGTGGGGGCTATATAGAAGTGAGTGCCCAAGCCAGGCCAAGCCAAAGGAGTTTTTAAATGGGCATTAGAGAAGTCAGCAGAGGCAGCCCAAACAGTGAAGAAAGTTATACTAATTAGGGCCCAAGCACCGACCGGTGCCTGGAACCTATTGTTTTTGATGGAATTTTTCTTCTTCTTCTTCTTATTACTATTATCATGATGCTACAAGAACACATTTTTGAGGGCTTTCCCATGCACAAAAACTCACAAAAATTTACACATACTTCAGGCTTGCGAGAAATTACAAACTATCATTGTTCTTGAGCTTGGGCATGCCCCAGTGGCTCTATAGCACCACCAAACAAGCGTCCAATTTGGAACGCAGTTGCTGTGCTTCTCACGAAATTTGGTGAGGCCATAGTAGTCATGATGAATTTTTTTGTCAATTTTTTGAATATTTTTTCGCCTCACTGGAAGTGAGCTCTGAGTCATTTCCTACATTTTTTCCGGTTTTACAAACACATTTTTGAGGGCCTTAACATACTTGAAAACTCACCAACCTTCACACACTGGTTAAAATTGTGATGCTCTTCGATTTGATATCCCATTTGGCACTGAGTATGACACGGTGGCTCTGTAGCGCCCCCTGATCCAGATTTGCATTTTGTGAGGGCTTTTGCATGCTCGAAAAATCACAAAATTTTGCACACTTATTAAGCTGGTTATACTCTTTACTATGATATAGAGGTTACACATGGGTATGGCAAAATGGCATTATAGCGCCCCCTAGAAAAATTCAATGAAGCAGCCCTCGCAGCCCGTTTTACCTACATTTACGATATTCGGTGGACATGTGGGTTAGGTCGAGAACTAAAATAATATCTCCTGGTGCCTTGACCAAGACTAAACAGGAAGTCTGCCATTTTTCATAAAAATTACTAGCAAATCCGTGAAAATGGCTTTTGAGACCAATACCAGGCCAAAGAAGAGTCACATGACAATGTAGATTTTGGGGGAAGGGGTCCTGTTTCAGCATGTCTTTCCTCCCTCTCATTCTGCTGTACATTTACAGTGATGCGTTTTACCAGATTTAAAGAGCATCCAAAAATATACCTAATTTTTTCTTAAAAACTGAAGCAACATGATGATAAAAAAATGAAGAGTTTCATCACAAAATGCAATAACCGGCACTTTTTAAAAAAATAAATTTGCCATCTCCAAACCCACCCGAATTTGAAACGCTCAATCCGAGAACTATGTACAAGGCTTACTCGTATACAATCCCCTATTGCCAGCTCTGGAGAGAGACAGTTCACGGCTTTCCTCCGAAGCACGCGCCTGGCAGCCCCTGCATCTTTACACTCATTGGTCAAAACTATCACAAATTCAGAACGAGGGTGGAGGATACCCGAACATGAGCAAGCTCAGAATCTCACTGATGAGCGCCCGGCAGACCAACAGGAGGCGCTTGATCAACGAACAAGGCAACCATTTTTAATTTCCTTTCCCAGCAGTCCCTTCCCAATTGGCATTCCCACAGCGCTTTAGCCAATCGTGTGCTGTTCTGAAAAAGCTACCAACCACTGTTGGTTGCTACGACCGGGGATCGAGCCCACATCGTAGTTGTCACTACTGCATCGCAATTGCGGTGCCTCAACCAAGTAAGCCAACCTGGCAGCAGTAATCACATCATCGCTGGTGGGCTGGTAGTCATGCCAAGTTCAGCTCCTAGCTGCACGCCATATATCTCAGTGTTTAGCATGCACAAACACTATCTTTCGTTCCAAAGCACAATAAACGCCAGGCCTGTCTTTCCACAGACTGTAATATATCCACGCAGCCAATCAGTGACAAAGAATCCCGTTCTGCCAACAGGCTCTGATTGTTAAGCGACTTTTTTTTGTAGAGAAAAACAAATTGTCATTTCTATGCAACAAACTCAGTGGAAAAAAGATTCCCTAAATTATCTGCTGAGAATGGGTTTTCCCTCTGTGGGCAGTTTTCTCCCCGCTGACTGAGTTTTTGGTCACACTGAGTAGCAGATTCACAAAAAGAATAGTGCATGGGCATGGAGAAATATTACAAATTATTACGGAAACAGAAATATTTATGTCTGTGATACTGACTAGCAATGAGGATATATTGTGTTTCGCCAAATAATCACGAGAAAGTTCACTTGTTTGCAAAATTAATTATTCTTAGATTTAATTGCATCTTAGCATTGTGTTTGGCAAGATATAATAACAAATAAGAAAGCTCTTCGATGATTATTTTTCCCTTGAAAAAATTTTCATCTTTCTAAAAATGCTTCAAGGAGACATTTTTTGCATTTTATCATGAAACTCTTTAAATGATTACATTTAAAAAATTGACAGAAAAAGACCATTTACAAAAACACTGCGTGTAGAGCTGTGCCTTACAGTAAATTTTACATTTCTGTACCACATTTTGGATTTTGTGTAAATACACTAGAATTTCTGTCAGCATTAATTTGAAAATGATCACAAGCAGAAAGTTTATTTGCTCAGTGAGTAAACTTCATTTGACTGAAAAAGTTTGTCTGTTGACTTGGCACAAAAATCATGCTGTTTAGATTATCTAAAGACCAGGAGCAGCTCAGTTCTGCGGAGGATGACTCTGAATCTAATCCAAGTAGGATGATACAATGAACACTCAAGCATGTGCACACTGCACACGCATGCACTTTTGCAAAAGCTGTGCCTGTAAACTGTTAAGGATTCAAAATACTACACCCTTATACCATAGGTTCATACTGCAGGAGCTTCAGTGAGTATTGCTTTTTTTTTTTTTGCTAGCAACAATTGTAACTAGGCCTACGCTGCCGACAACAAGGGGTATATCCCCAAAATTCCCCAATCCTCTAAGCCCCCTTTGTTAGATTCCCCTTTACTAGACCAACATTATGAGGCAAATATGAGGTCTGTGTAATTAATTGTTCCAGAGATATGGTTAAAAAATGGATTTTTTTCAGTATATAGCATCACCTGGTGGCAAACCTAGGAGTGCATACTTGGCAAAAATCTTATCAGTTCATCCTCTCTACCATATCTACCCATATCCTAAAAATGAGAAGCCAATGTAAAGTATTTTGTGAGTTATCGCGCTAACGGCGCTAAATCTGCGGGCGCGGCGGACGTGGCGGCAGCAGACGTGGCGACGGCCGCAGCGGGTGGGCCGAAACCATGATATCCCCGAAACTCGTATTTCAGGGATATAGTTACGGAACTTCAACAAGCAGATTATCTTCCTAAATTACATGCTCCTCATTTTTTGATAGATCCTTTTAAGGCATGTTAAGTCAGAAATAGCTTTGGGCGACATTAGAAATTACAGCCCCAATTCCGAAATAGTTGGGAGTTGGGACGAAGTGAGTTCAGTTCAAAAGCCAGCATCTCTGATGGTATGGGCATTAATGCATATGGTGTGGGAGACTTGCATGTTTTAAAAAGCACCATGAATGCTGAAAGGTTTATAAAGGTTTTAGAGCAACATATGCTCCCCCAGAAAACATCTATTCTAAGAAAGGCTTCGTGTATTTCAGCAGGACAATGCAAAACCACATACTGCAGCTATTACAACAGCATGGCTTCATAGTAAAAGAGTCCGTTTGCTGAACTGGCCTGACTGCAGTCCTGATCTTTCACCAATTGAGAACATTTGGCACATAATTGAACGAAAAGTCCATCAAAGAAGACCCAAAACTCTCCAGCAGCTGGAAGCCTGTATTAAACAGGAGTGGGATCAAATTCCAATGTCTAAACTCAAGAAACTTGTGTTTCATCCTCAATGCCCAGACACCTCCACTCTGTTAAAAAGAGGAAGGGACGCTACACCATGGTAAACAGGCCCCTGTCCTTTTTGTGAGACCTGTAGCAGCCATCAAATTTGAAATGAGCTCATTTTGTGGACAAAATTGTAAAATTTCTCAGTTTCAACATTCGCTATGTTATCTCTTTTGTGAATAAAATACTGGCTGGTGTGATTTGAAAGTCATTGCGTTTTGATTTTATTCACAATTTACACTTTGTCCCAACTATTTCAGAATTGGGGTTATACAATCAATTTAGTTAAATTGGTCAGCTCCAAACTGGTCACATTGTGGATGCCTGGACACGCAAACCTGCATTTTGTCATTAAATTCAAGGAAAGGCTGATAAAAGACATTAAACACACGTCAAGCAGCCTGATTGCGATACAATTGATTAACTGTCATTAAATCATTTGCCAAAGAAATCACATTTTATTCAAATGCTAAGCCCAATGAGTGCAATAAAAACAAAAAAAGCTTGATAAAAATTCAAGCTCTTTAGACTATTGATTGTAACAAAAACCAGCATACAAAGGGAGTCCTCAAGGGTGTGTTTTAAAACCACTGGCTTAAACAATAATAATTTCAACTGAAACGGAAATGTAATTTCCATATTCTGATTGTAGAATGCCCTAAAGCTGATGTCATTGGTTTAAGTAAATATTTGAGGATATATTAATGTAGTAAGCACATTTTCACTCTAAATTGCAGTGCACAGTAGATTCACATCATTACGGGTCATACACATCCACTGAAAGGTTATACACTACACTGTTACATCCACCAAATGCAATGTTCTCTATCTTGTCTGTAATGCAGTTTCTAGATGAATATGGCTCAGAGGTCCTTCGTCTAAATGCAGCAAAATTAAACAAAAACAACAAAATAAAAGTACATAGAAGAACATGCATTCAAGTAAACGTGCCTTTCAAAAGTCATTTTCATCCCCACATCTATTGGAGCATTTCACTGTGGTTAATGAATTTGAAGACAAAGTCAATATTTCTGTACACAGTTTTAATGAACAGACACTTGTCTTTTATCTGAGATGCTTGTATAGCAACTAAAGGTCCCAGACTTTTTCCTATGGGGATGAAATAACAAGGATTCTTAAATTCCCACGCGGAAAGAACCTATATAAGCATACAGGTTTTAATCCTCGCCTCTTATCAACCGGCAGTAGTCATGAGTAGCACGGAATTGGCCAACGTGCTACAGGGATGCAAATTAGGAAGGGCCTGCTGGGAAGGGTTAGGTAGATTAGAGTTCCCCCAGGCGTGTCATGGTTTTTGGAGGATAGCAAGCTCTTGTTTTTCTATTCATTGCAAAAAATTACTGTGCATAATATCGTCTCTTATATCTAGATATCATAGATTGGAAATGGAGATAAAATTCTTCAAATTAGACAGTACAGTCCTCAGCATTAGTGCCTTATCATAAGAAAAGCTTACTTTAGAATCAATTCCAGGGTCCCACTGCGTGGAATTTGTTTACGCTCCCCATGTTTGTGGGGCCATTCTCCGGGCATTCCAGCTTCCTCCCACAGTCCATAGACATACATATCAGACTAATTGGAGACACTAAATTGCCCATAGGTATGAGTGTGAGAGTGAGTGGTCTGTGAATGGTGTGTGCGCCCAGCGATGGATTGGCAAGCTGTTCAGGGTGGGTCCCTGCCTTTGCCCGTAGTCAGCTGGCTCCAGCTCGCCCCGTGACCCTAGTGAGGAATAAGCAGGTATAGAAAATGGATGGATGGATAGAGTTCTGTGTAAACTAAGTTCTGACTAATACCTTTCGTGAGTGTGACGGTGACACTATGCACTATACATAGTAAGGGCTGTAGTTAGAGAATTTTTTGAGGAGTTAGCTGCAGAGTGGACAATGCTACTAAGCCAGGAAGTCTTCCTATTTTCTTCCTCTTACTGGGCACTGTCTGGCGCTATATCTTTTTATCTTGGTTTCCAGGATTTATCCCTTTTATTTTGTTTTGTCCAGCTCACTTTGCTTCCTTTTGTTACCGGACTAGATCTTTGTCCGTTGGAAGCGCAAGTCTCTGTCTCTCCTTTTGTCGGTTTGTCTCTCTTACTTTGCTGGACTTCCTTTTGTTTCGGCCGCTGCTTGTTTTACCTCGAAACACCAGCCATCACAAGGCGTCTCCCGTTGGCCAGACGTTCCTTCATAAAGAAGATTCTGATTTCCCCCTTACACCAGTATTTTCCGCCCTCGTTCAAAGCTTGTGAAGTCTCACTCAGCGAATACATTAAAAAACAGCAGGTAACAGGCGCGGGCTTCGTTAATCACATGAGGCCGCATTTGCAAAAAAGTCTTAGTACTTGTACATAGTTCCCTAATTGGATATCTCAAATTTGGGCGGGATTGGAGATGCCAAATAAAAAAAAAAAAAAGATATATAGGTTTTAATACAGTGCGACATATAGGTTTTGCATATATGCGACATACATAAAATTGGCCGTTTTCATATATTATAGGCACATATATGTACATATATGAAAACGGCCAATCTTATGTATGTCGCATATATGCGAAACCTATATCTGGCCCTATATTAAAACCAATGTGTTTATATACGTTCTTTCCATGTAGGAGAAAGGAGAAACGATGCTATTTAAACATAATGATGATTTCAAATTTACAATAATTTCCTGAACAATAAGTGGCAGAGAAGTTTCGGGAAAAGAACCAACAGTAGGTGCAGGGGAAAAGTAATTCCAGTAATTCCTGTTTAAAACTGACCGCATTGAAAGATTAGCCTGTGCCAGTAAGTTAACTCTCCTCAGTGCCAATGACCACGGCTTCACCCTGAAATTCTCTGGTGGGGCCATTTACCAAACTTCCAGTCAGTCATTTTTCTCTCCAATTTAATCTGTGATAGCTTTCCTTCTTCATTTTTAGACTCAATCATCTCCAAAAGCAGTATTACTTTGAGTCAACAGTTTTCTGTAAGGGGAAGTGTGTGCTGGCTATAAGTCGCCAGGAAAAGCAAATCTTAAACGTCCTCCATGTCGACTTTTTATTTCAGATTTATACAAGTAATTAGCGGAGAGACTGGGTAAGATGTGAGCGCAAGCAGAGAGAAAAAAAACTTCAGTAACAATAGCATACTGTCCTCAGTTCTGGCCCTAATCTGTCTCTGCAAAAGCCACAGCAAAAAGTCACCAGAAATAAACTCACAACTGTACACTTCCACTTAGTGACTGAAAGTGCCTTAATTTTCCTCCTTACTTCCTCTGAGACCAGTATAAAAGATATCACATAAGGTTTAGATATCAGAATATGACAGAATAAAAAATGTAAAAATCTTTTGAATACTCCACAGGGAGTAAAAAATATGCAGACATAATTGGCTACATAAATCACTGGCTGACAGGTGGGCACACAGAATAATTTTCTAATCCCTGTTGTCAGATATTCTGCTTAAATGTCATCAGAACGAAAAAGATTAAGTTACCAAAAATCTGAAGACTTCGCGAACAGCATTTAAATTTTTGTGCTCCCCTAATGCGATTCATGGGGACTGTCAGTCTTCATTTCGGTCAACACAGGCTCTCCACTTGCTTCAACATAAAAGAGTTAAAATGTGCCTCATTTTGCCCTTACATTTCAGTGCATTCTTACATTCAGTCCACCTGCTGAGCCTTTAATCTGTTTAACTATGAAAAATTAGGAACCAATTAATCCCCTATTGCGAGACCCATTAGCTGGATTAATATGCAATCGCAGGATATTAAGACCCCCTACAGTTAAAGCTGTGCATTAGACTACAGCAGATGCACGGTTACCGCTATACAGAACTATATGTGGTATTACACAGTGCATAGAAAGTGGATTACAGAGGTTAATCCAAATGGATTCACAGTGCACCACAGGAAAAAGGTACAAATCATTTTCACAGGGCAAGGTTTAGCTTTAAATATGGCCTTATGAAGCATCATATGTATAAACAATACCCATGCAGAGAACTGATCAAATATTACAGTCACTAAAAGGCAACCTTTTAAGAAAATATATAAATAAAAAATGCTACCTAAGCAACTGGCCAAAAACATACCTGATGACTATAATTAGTTTTCATTGGCAAAAAATGAAAGCCACTAGGTAGTAAATGCAGTTAAAGAACAGTTAAAACAATTTTTTTATTGAGGAGGAGGTTTTTTTAATGAAGAAAAAATACTGAAATTTACTCATGTTAAGTAATTACACACATCACTGAACACATTGTTAGAATGACTGAAACGTGCAAAAATTCTGAATTGGATGCAGCAAGAATAGGTTTTCTATTTTAAAAGATACGTACAACCATTTCTCAATCAGAAATCTTTCTAAGACAATGAGCATCACATTCTAATGATCATACAAAAATGAAGGAGTAACACTATGGAACTTATCCTAATGAGATATCTGGGTCGCTATGATTTTCATGCCTTCAACAATTCATAAAAAGTATAGAGGTATTGTGAGGAAGAAAGATACTAGGCATTCTGGGATACAGCACTGACAGACAGCAATGTCAGGGCTGGCAGGAACATTAAATTAAAGTGGAGATGGCTATGATGTTTGGGCAATTATTCTGACACTGTGAAGAGAAGAACTGAGCCCTGGTCGAAAGAGGAGCGGGCAGGGCGAAATACTGCCTTTTGCCGTTTTGTCCAAAGCCTTCATTACTGGGGTGATTTCAAATATGAGACATCGAACACCAGCAGAGGTGAAAAGGGCAGCAGGAAGTATGAGCCCAACTCAGAGGAAGTTAGGATGGTATGGAATATGCACATAAGAACAGGAAACGGTGATTTCTAAATGTACTCTGACTTGTATTCCATTGCAGCATGTATGAAGACAATATTCTAAAGTTTTCATTTTACATTAGTAAAGATACATTACTGCCATTCAAGCCTGCAACACACTCCAATAAAAGTTGGGACAGTTGGGCAACACAAAACTGGCAATGAGGTAAAAATTGTGAATAATGATGTGATTTGAAACAGCTGGTGATTGTAATCATAATTTGCTACAAAAGAAACCATACAGAAAGGGCCTATTCAGGAGCAAACATAGGTCAAGGATCGCAAATTTGACCGCAATGCATGAAAAAGTCATTGAAAGGTTTAAAATCAATGTTCCACAAAGAAAGATAAGAATCCATTTAGCACCCTCGATGGTGCAAAACATAATTCAAAGACTGAGGGAATATGGAGGAATCTAAAGCCAAGAAGTGCAAGGGCATCAGCCAAACCTGAATACCCATGGTCTCTGACCACTCAGATGGCACTGCTTCAAAATAACCTCATTGGCTCAGGATTCTCTTTGCAAAGTACTATAACACACAGTGACATCAAAAAATGTCAGTTTGACTGCGCAAAAAAGAAGCCTCATGTGTCCAGAGGCACTGTAAACTTAACTGAGTTCTGTGGCATCTCAAATGGACCATCATGCAGAGGAAACATGCTTTGTGGTCAGATTAAATCAATATTTCAGGACTTTTTTTTGGAAGGAACAGAGGCCATACACGCCAGACTGAAGAAGAAAAGGACAATATACTGTAGATTGTTTCCAGCAACAAGTCCAAAAGCTGCACTCTGTCATGAAATAAGGTTGCGTCAGTGCACCTGCAATCCCGGCTTGTTAATTCAAACAACTTTATTTATCTCAAAAGGGCAATTCAGTTTCGCAGCCTTCCAGTGAAAACAAATATCCCCAACAGTGCACGGGTGACACATTTTGAAACACAACATTCAGCAAAAAAGGCCCACAGTCTTGTTTACCAAAAGACTTGTTTGCAGGTAGAATGGGACAAAATTACACCAGGAACATCTAATCACTCAGATTCTTCAGACCCTAGAAATTGAATGAATGTTATGAAAAAGAAAGGCAACATTACAAACTGGTAAATACTTTAGTGCCCCAACTTTTTGTGGTCACAAAAATTAATATTTAAGTGAATTTTACTTAAAAACTTGTGTATTGAATCATCAAATAAGTGCTGATGCACTGTTTTCAACGTAATACAGGTCAAAGATAATTTACAAACCACTACTTTGAGTTTTAGTTTCATCTAACACACTGTCCCAACTTTTTCCAATTGGGGCTGTATCTGAACTAGCACAGAATATGCTGTACCAACAAATATACACGTGAGGGGGAAAAAAAAACACAGACGTTTCACCTGTCAGGGCAGGGCATCATTTGCAGTTGGAATACCATTTTTATTTGCCTTAACATTTTCCATCATTTAAGCCAGCAGCACAGTCTCATGGATTGTTCAGTGTCTAATTCCAAACACAATCAAGCCCTTTTGAATGGCAGACAGCTTAAGGCTGCAGGATCATTTGACTTCGTGCCTCCCCTGTAAATTAGTACACAAAGCCACTCTCACTTCACTATTTGCATTTGGCAGGCCGATCGTCAGCTCCTGCAATACACCATGGGATCTGAGAGCTTCATTTCAGAGAGGCAAAGTTGTGCAATAATGACCCAATAAAACAAAGAAAGCCATTCTACCTCCTATAAATATTTGTAATTGTATTGGTCTAGACAAGACTACAGACTGTAATTAAGGAGAGTTTCTTTCACAATTCAGGCACAGATTTCTCTTTATCCATGCAGAGACTTTTAGGAAATTCCAAAAGCAGGTAGTGGTGCAATTACTCTCACCAGAATAATTGCATTGAGATCAAGTCTTCCAGCCTGTTAAATATGTACTATACTGAGATTTAGAAATATTAAACGAGCTAAGAGGGAATAATCAGTCAAGACGAAAATGGGTGAAATAGGATGGTGGAGAAAATGTCAATGGAAGTTGTAGACTCAAACAAAACACATCCAGTGTCTTTTGGACAAGTACAACTCAAGAGTCTAGTTAACCTTAAAAACGTCAATATGCAATTACAATAAGGAAACCTTAAGGTAACCTATCCCTGACCCACAGCATTGATCAGACAACATAGTCCCAACACATTTTTACATCACATTCAAATGCTGTAAAAAATAATAAAAAAACCAAATGATTCTTTGAAAAACAATGATATTAACAAAATATTGTTAGAAAGACTGACTTCGACATCAAGCGTCGTAATCAATTTCATTCCACTGTTGACGATCAAGCTCTCTCCTGAGACGGGAATATTTATGACAGTACAGTGACACCATAGCAACTGCATACTTTGAAACCGAACCCATACGGTTGTACACAGCAAAGCTAATGGCTGATAATTATGCCTAGAAATTTTAATTTTAGGTTATTTTATTTTCTTAAGAGAGTAAATTTGAGATAATTGCACAACCATTAGTGCTGAGGGATGACTTAGGAATGTAACAACACTTCAACTATTTGAGAATGAACACAGTATAGAGTCAGCTCCACTTACAGTATCAGGCAGGGGCCAGAGAGTGATGCCACAGACGCACAAGGGAGTCACAACCCTTGCATGCTGTTAATTGGTTCCTCCCTTGTCCAAGCAGTCTGTGAGTGTTTTTGCAGTTTGTCTCCTTTAACTGCTTTATTGTCTCATCTCCTCCCTTGCTCCCTGGTCTTATCATTTGTATGCCTCACCCCTTTTGCGAATGTCCCATCTAAATACATTTATTATGGCGCTAGTATGAGCCTTCCAGTCAGTTTGTATCTTCCAGTTTTGAGGTAAGCTCTTCTTCTATGTATTTTCCATAAATTTGTGATAAAGCAAAAAGCAATTACTCCTCTCAGTCTTTTTAACAGGAACAAGCTCCCAAGTCTTTATATTGGCCTACAGGATTGGAACTGTGTTCTTGTATATCCACTGTCCATTTCTATCAGTTTATTTGTAACACCTCCCTAGTCAACATCGGTCTCCATGATTGGGATTATGTTCCTTCGACTTGAACTGTCAAGCAGTCCCGCTTCTGCTAGAGAGATTCAGCACCTGGGTTCTGCTCTAGGACGGCTTCTGGCCTGGGCACGGACACGCCCCTACACTCTTCATGCTAAATTCCCACAATCACAATTCGCAGCACGATTGAAATTGTGGTCTTAATCGTGGTGATTATCAGATCTTAAGGTCACTCGTGACAATCGTGTTGACAGTACAAAAGAAAAGTTTTGGACGGTTCAAAAATGTCCTAGGATCAACACGATTAGCTGTCAATCGTGATCATCGCATCAGCTCGTATCCAAACCTGAAATTTTAAGCCGCTTTCACACTGGACGCGAAACAAATTTTTTGCGCGACAGATTACATTCAAAGTCAATGCAAAGACGCGAATACACATACTTCTTGACTTTGAATGTAATCTGTCGTGCAAAAAATTTGTTTCGCATCCAGAGTGAAATCAGCTTCAGAGAAGTTCCACGATCAGCTATGAATGGCCAATCGTGGCTTTCATAACGGAGCGCACTACAGAGGGAACTAAGCATCAGCCATTACCCATTACCATCAGCCATTAGTCGGACTGCACCTCAACAGCTCTGGACTATGGCCTTTCCCTCTTCAATTACTGTATACCTGTTTATAAATACTCTATTATGGATCATACCGTGAAACAGCACAAAGTTCCCCGTCTGGATCATAGCACCAGGGTGTTTTTGGTGATAGAACACTTTGTGCCTAAGCCCAGTTTTTATAGTTTTGCACTCTGCTTTGAAAATGGTGTAGTGATCATGGACTGGGTCGTGCAATTAGGACTGTATTAATAAAAACATTGTCTGCAAGCATCTTATCAAATATCTTTATTGCGTTTTTGTCCACCTAGAGTGATTAGCTACGACACGAATGATCTCTGCAACTATGGTAGTGTTACTAAAATGCACATATGAATAAGGATCGCACAAGACTGCTGGGTAGACACCAAAAGACTGCATTTGGCATATTATGAGAAACAACTACAAATGAACACATAATTTTAGCCAAATGCATCAAAAATGAGTTTCAGTCAAGTTGGAATATTCCAAATATACTACAGACAATGTCAAAGAAAGAAATACTGGAGCGTACGATTACTTAGGCAATTTGTGCAGGTTTCCTTGGTTATACTGCAGACAATGTTATCAAAATAAACCGATTTAAATAACACAACAATTTCAAATTCTGATTTATACTCAGAATGCTGTCTGACACGGTCGCTCATCCAGTTAGGGAAGCATGCTAAATCATGGATTAGCTTCATAGACTTAGATCAAGCAGCTCAGTTCCAGCTGTACCCAGGAGTGCACAGATTTTCTCTACAGTCCCACTGGCGTGATATCATTTTGGTTAGTCCGAGCGACGGCATGTCATCACATACCACATGCACATGTCCGTATGAGCTCAATTATAGCACCAAGAGTCGGTGGTGGGCATCACATGCTCTAGAAGCACAAGCTGAAATCCAGCAAAAACAAGTAAATTCAATTTGCAGAAATAAGCATTTTCAGCAATATTACAGCCACAATAATAAAACAGTAGGGCTTAAACGAGCACTGCAGAAAAACACAAATACAGGCCTAATTACTGAAATAGATCTAAACATATGTATTTCATTTGAGGCAATGTACAGACTCTAGTTGGTCTTCAAGCAAAGTTTGCCACACTGCAACTGGGAAGTCTGGCTGCCGACAGCACTCTTCAAAAAAATCAGATGTGATGAAATTTCCAGTACAGTACTGTATTAATGTACTTGCATCAAAGGTAATTTGTATCCTTTCAGGCAAACTACTTCTGAAACCAAGCTGCACATGCATCACTGAATTGACTTATAAAACTGCCATGTCACAGCTTCAAAACAAACCTGCCACCATCCTCAATCAACGCTACATTTTATGATTACAGTTTGAGTGCAAAACATAGTCATCTTTCCTTCTGTCCTACCACAGCTACAACTGCTGTTTACAGGATGAAAAGCAGGGATGAATTTAAACTAAAGGCACATATTTTCATTCCCTTGATTAAAAAAAAAAACTGTTTGCGCACCTGCTAACGTAATTATTTTGTTATTTCCACACAGATTCAAATGAATTCAGGAGGCTATAAAAATATGTAAATTGGTGCAGCTCATAGCGTAATGAAATTTGATCACTCTAGTCACAAAGGTTTGATCTGAATTTTGTTCTTTTTTATAGCAAGAAAAAGCAGGGAAATGTAAATAATTACTAATAAGGTGCTACATCAAAAATGACCAAGAATCAGCTTGTCTCACTTGCATTTTAGATTGCCAAGATTGAATCTAACATTGTATCAAAGCAATTCATTTAGCAAAATATTTGATGAAATCCCAAAGGCAAGCAAAATCCAAAGTTTATCACTGAGCATTATAGCTGATGATGACAGATTAATATTGGAAAATACAGAATGATGTTAGAAAACATTTTAATGGAGGTGAGTTGAAGCAATAACTCTTTGATTTACCTATTTCCTTCTGAGGGGGTGTGCATCAATGCTCAATCGTTTAACATCACAAATGATAAGTCTAAAACTCATGGCTATTGGAGGCCCAGAAACAGCTTCTCTTTTGATCTATAGGACATGTTCTCCACCTCAACCCCTAATCAAAAGATTTCTGGGCTCATTGATGTATGTTTATCCTCTTTAAACCAACTTCAGCAACTATGCTTGTCTATGACAGCTGTTACTGTCATAGACAAGCATACATATTTCCTTCCTGAGGGTTTCATATTTCCTTCCTGGGGTCAATAATCACAGCAAAAAACAGAGCCATTTCATGTGAAATGTATTTGGCACTCAATTATGAGACATAACAGAAAGCCACTTAATTAAACAGAAATCGATTTAAATGCAAACCATGAAAACAGATGTTTTCCAAGAAATCTAGGCTCAGGAAAGTGCAGAAAAGCAGTTGAATAATGTATTAATTCTTTAACCAAAATCAAAGCCTCATTTTATTTTCAAAAATGCTTAGTCACTATAATTGCAAATTTAACTTTCATTAAACTACAATCAATGTGCAATCAGTATTACATTAACCTCAATCAACAATAATTGCAAAAGGTTACATTGCTGCATATGAATTGAATATAAATAAGACATGAGATATAATCAAACAAAAAATGGCAATTAACAGCAGGGTTGGGGTCAATTCAGTTTTTATCAATTCCAATTCCACTTCAATTTCAAATAATATCGCAACCCTGATCTATCAGGTGCAGTTGCGATTCCAATTCTGGAATTGACATCGACCCTGATTGGCTGTTGGCAGTAGTCCACAGACCTTATAAACTGTGAACGTTTAAGTTGGGGGACCTGCAGAAGCTGAGGATTTATTACAAGGGCAAAACGTTTCTGTTTGCAGGTTACTGAGCAAAGGTAAAAGGTTACAATTCTTACAAGCCCTCAGAAGGGATACTTAAGGAGTAAATGCTTTCATTTTAGCCTAACATGAAGGCGGTGGAGTCAGTACTTTCTGAGGTATGCCCCTGAAACAAATCTTAAGGTCAAAGTCACCGGCACAAGGTCAAACTGCAAATGTAGAGCATGGGGCATTAAAATAAACTCCATGATATGACACAATTATTAGAGATGGCAATTTCGACACCGAAGTTCGAACGGTTTAAAACCTTTTAACGCTTCCGGTTCTGACGCGGTGTTCGAGAGATGTTTTGAAACGTTACATGATCGCTATCTGTCCAACGCAAAAGGTTTTAAAATGCCACGGGAAGATAGAGGTGTTTGAGGTGTTTTGTTGAGTTAGAGAGAGAGAGAAAGAGAAAGAGAGAGATTTTCTAAAGCCGGCCAGGTACTCTTTTCAATTTGTCAATCAGTTGATGCATCTATATATTATTACTGAGTTTGCAATTTGCGTTATTTAACATATCTCCTCCGAAACCACTGTCAATAATGAGTCAGCTTTCCGTATACATCGCTTTTACTGTGTGTCAAAGACGATGCATCAGACTTCAAACTTAGTTATGAAGTGAAAACTGCATTTTGAAGCCGTTTTTTGCGATTAAAACTGGCTAATTCAATCAGCTGTGCGTAGTATCGGCTAGTGTTTGTTTATTTGTTTGTTTTTGTTGAAATTTTATATATATATATATAATATAATATACACACACCCTATATAGGCTATAGGCTATATAAGGCTGACCTGACACAATAATTCTCAATGAATGAATGGGAACATTTAAAGGCAAAATAAACAAACTGTACCATACAATAAGAAATAGTCATATCGTACAAAAATAATTTACTGATGGTGCCTCTGTTGAACTATAAATATTTTTGGATTTTTGAAAAGGGGGGCTTCAGGACATCAACACCAACAATAATTAAAGGCTGCAATGACAAGTTCTGCCAGTGGATGCCAATGTTGAACGAGCAAGTTTTGAAATGTTTACAAACATTTCAAAACAATGATTTAAATGTGTAGAAACGGTTCGAAGATTCAAATTTGCCATCCCTAATAATTATGTATCTTCAATGAAGTGTTGCATCTAAGCCAAATAACCAAGATGACAAATTTAAAAAAAAAATTCATTTCAAGGTCACTCTGCCAAGATCAAAGGCCTTAATTCTTACTAACCCTCAAAAGGCACACCTATGGAGCAAATGCTTTCATTTAAGCCTTACATTAAGGCTGTAGAATTTCTAAGAATCCTTCAAAAAAATTTCAAGGTCAGTATAGCTAGGTTGAGGTCAAATTTGTTACCAAACCTAAAGAGGCATACCAAAGATATAAAGGCTTTAATTTTGGCCAAATTTCAAAGCTGTAGTGTCTGAGCCTAAAATCAAGGTGATTAATGGTATCTGAAATATGCTCTGTAAACAAATTTCAAGGTCATGGTCAGTGTAAGGGGTCATAATTCTTTATAAGAATGAGATTGTGGACAGTCAAAGGTACACCTGTGCACTAATCATGGTGTCTGATGAGCATCTTGATGTGGCACACCTGTGAGGTGGGATGGATTGTCTCAGCAAAGCAAAAGTGCTCACTATCACACATTTAGACAGATTTGTGAACAATGTTTGAGAGAAATGGTAATATTGTGTATCTGGAATGAATTTTAGATCTTTGAGTCCATCTCATGACAAATGGGAGCCAAAACAAAAGTGTTGCGTTTATATTTTTGTTGAGTATACATAATCTTTGATATTGTAATGGAATGTGTTACCGATATCTTGGTTATGGCCTGTATGTTTCTCCTTTAATTATGACCTCAATGCTGCTTTCATGCATTGTATATACTGAAATGAGATTTTTTTCCCCCCTTCTTTTTTATGTTTATGTGTTTGCAACTATTTATGCTGCTGTCTTGACCAGGACTCCCTGGATTGTATCTCAATGGGACCTTCCTGGCTGAATAAAAGATAAATAACTAGATAAACGAATAAATCCTTTGTAAAATTGCAAATTCAAGGCTATTTCATTGTATAAGTGGATTTTTAGTTGGGTCACAGGTTTTCCCAGAGACAGGCAAACCAAAACACGGCCAACTTGCCTTGAAAACTGCAGCCAAAAGATAACAACCCTCTTCCAGTGTAATACTGGGGCATGCATAACTATATGATTTCTGATGAATGATGGTGAATAATGCTGATGACTGAACAGATATTGCCTGAATCAACTGAACAGATGTCAATCAAAGTTACAGAAGCCAACTGCTTATGTGTGTGTGCACTGCTTGCATGTGTCTGTGTACGTGTGCATGTGGGCACATCTCATGCGTGTGTGAACTGCTTGTATGTGGGCAACACTTTAAAATAAACGGACATGAATCATGTAGTTATCATGCATTACTTCATGCATGATTCAATTATGAGTTTATCATGATTCCTGCATGATTTCATACATAAATTCATCATGACTCATCATGAGTTCAAATTAATTCATGCTTACTCATGTCTGAATTCAAGCAATGAAATCATATCAACTAAGTCATTACTTCCTGTAATGAATTCATCATGAATCAAAAGTAATTAAGAATGATAATGAGTTCATGGTTCATTAAAGAAAGTCGTTTCACTTTTGGCAGAACCGAAATAGATGTTTTCATCCATGAGTTTCCAATTAACTAATCATGTTTGTGCCCCCTTAACTAAAGTGGTGGATATATTAGCTTTTCATTTTTGTCATTGAATGACATGAATTAAAGCTTAATTTCTCATGAATTCATCATGTTTGTGCCCCCTCAACTAAAGTGGTGGACGTATGGTAGCTCTCATCACGACATCCAGTATAAATGTACAAATGTTTGTCTATTGGGAATCTTGAACAACATAAACTGAAGGTTAGTTGCTCATGAATTCATGGGCCTACAAAGACATAGTCAGTTCTCTTTTGGCAGAATTGCAATTGACAATTTACTTGAACTTACCATCACTTTTTGATCATAAATAAACTCATGAGCAAGTAAAGTTTAATTCATGTCATTCAATGATTCTTTCCCAATAGTATTTCACAAATGTGTTGTAATGAAAGCCGTTTGTCCACCGCTTTAGTTGAGGGGGCAGAAACATGATGTACTCATGAGAAAGTAAGCTTTAATTCATGACATTCACTGACTCCTTAGCAATAGCATTTCTCACATCTGTTGTGATAAAAGCATGTATAGCCACCACCTTAGTTGAGGGGGCACTAACATGATCAACTCATGGGAAGCTAATGCATGAAGTAAGAATGAATTAATGGATTAAATGAAGTACTTGTAAAAAAAAAAAAAGTTGTCTCAACTGAAAAATTATAGTGTCCAGGCTGCCTCAAAATTTCAAGTTAACTGAATTTAAGATTATAAGTTTAATATTAGTCAACTTGTCATCTCAAGTTCAATGAGCTTAAAATTTTTAGGCAGCCTGAACTTTTTTCGTACAAGTTCTTAGGCTTATTCGCATATGCGTCCCCATGTTAACAGGTCCGTAGAGTGCACACAACCCACAGCCATAAGAAATTGCTTTGTATACATATGCTAGGCAAAACTTCACCAGCTCAGAACAAGGGCTGAGGATAATCAATTAACAATGGTCAGAATCTTATTTATGAGCGCCCGTCTAGCCAACAGGACACGCCTAGAGGAACTCTGATCTACATAACCCTTCCCAGCAGGCCCTTCGCAATTTGCATCGCTGAAGTGCATTGGTCAATTGCGTGCTACTTCTGAAAAGAGCTGCCGACCACTGCTGGTTGATACAAGGCGGAGATTAAAACCTATGTGTTTATATAGGTTCATTCCACGTGGGAATTTAAGAATCCTTGTTATTTCATCCCTGTAGGAAAACGTCTGGGACCTTTAGTTGTTATACAAGCATCTCAGATAAAAGACAAGTGTCTGCTCATTAAAACTGTGAACAAAAATGTAGACTTTGTCATCAAATTCATTAACCGCAGTGAAATGCTCAAATAGATGTGGGGATGAAGATGACTTTTGAAAGGCATGTTTACTTGAATGTATGTTCTTCGGTGTACTTTTATTTTGTTATTTTTGTTTTATTTTGCTATATTTAGACTAAGGACCTCTGAGCCATATTCATCTAGAAACTGCATTACAGGCAAGATAGAAAACAGTCCATTTGGTGGATGTAACAGTGTAGTGTATAACCTTTCAGTGGAAGTGTATGAGCTGTAATGATGTGAATTCAATTTTATCTAATGTGGTGAAAATGGCAATGACTAACTTGAAAAATTGCTTAACTGATGAAATGAACATAATCAAACAATGTTGTTTTTATACATTTCCTTCTCTTTCACAATACACAACTCAATCTTCATAGAATGGGAATAAGTAAGGTCAAGAATGGTTTTGTTGATATCATATCTTTTTGTCTCCTCTCACTTTCCATGGTTAATAATGACTGGTTTACACATTACATGCCGTTGTCACATGTCAACATGTATTTAAGATCATATGTGATGCCAATTTCATGTGTTCACATGCGATTAGTAAGATATTGCATGAAATTCTTGTTATTTCTGTAAGGGAATTTGGTCTAATATGCAGATATTACCTTGCGAATGAAAATATGAGCTAGGCATCATATATGACAGTTGCAAAAGTGAGATATGAGCTATACAATAGGTATGACAAACAGAACCTGCCACTGGGTATATGAGCTACATAGGACACATATACCTTGTATGTACATATAGGGCTGATAGGTGGAAATAAAGAAGCAATAAAGGAGACCTATGCGCCCTCCATAAGCACATATATGTACCTGAATTTGGTCTATATACCGCATATATGTGGCATATAGGTTGCATATATGCGCATATATGTTCATATAGATTCTTTCCATGTAATCACTGTGGAAAAGTTTCAAGAGGAGTTCGATGCAAACAACAATGAACAAAAACACAATCAACATAATTTTATTGTTTTTCCACTCGCTTGGATCCTTTCCTGTAAAAGTTAAATAAACAGGGGAAAGGTTATTAATGCAATCGTACTGCTTAGACCCCGCTCTCTAACCTCCTGTTCTCTGACTTTTGCAAGTCGACCTTTCACCTATCTGTTTTCCCTTATCTGCTTAGGTCCCCAAGTCCTCCATTCGCTGTATTGTTTTGACTCTGCGTACTTTTGTTTAAAAACCCATCCAGTCTCCAATCCCACAATAGTTCACTTGATTTTATTTAATTCTTTTAAAACCCTAACATTAACCATAACATTTCATTCTATATCTTATGCTAACTGCTACTTTTCTGATCATTTTACCCTAATTTTTACCTTCAAAATAGCAAGTGAAATTTTCCACTACTTGAAAAACAGAAAACTCTATCAATTAAATTTGGCACACAGTCTTTTACTGTGGATAGTGTTTAACAGTACTTTGGCAAATTTTTTACACTTTGTGTTATTCTTCTTGTTTCTACTTTTCCTTCATTTTCTTTTCAGAGATATGCTCCTAGCACACCAATCTCACACAGTCTAATTAACTGCTTAGATTTTCTAGCTCTTTAGAATTTTACAAATATTTAACAAATTCAAATAGTGTAATTACTTCACACTCAAAGAGGATTTTACTGGTAGTTTTCTCTGCAATGCATTACTACCTCCAAATATTGGGGTATTTAAATATTGGGCTTTGTCCTGCATCGTTCGAATGTTGCATTTTTGTTTTATTCCCAATCTTACATTTTGATCTCACTTATTTCCATTCTATGTTGTTTTTATGTGAAGCTCTCAATACATGTAATCACTTTATTTTAAAGGACTCGACAATGCATTTCTTTCTCGTACATTAATCATTTTCCCCGATCCTCAATTTTTACTCAAAGCAATTCAATTAGCCACAACATTAGAAACACTTGTCCACGTTTGAGCAATTGATGTTCAATTGTCACTTCCTCAAAACTTCCTTCTGTTTATAGTTACTGATCATTCAGGAAGGGCATACGTTTATATAGTCAATAAATATGGGGTTTTATTCGGTTTTCATCAGGAATAACTATTCTATTCACCTCTGCAACTTTGTCCTTTTACAACTCCACCGCCATTAAAATGGCTAAACTCCTCATTCCTTCTATACTTCTTGTTTTTAAAGGATATTGTGGCGTAGTAGGGCCTCGACACCCACGTTTCAGCCAAATTTCAACCGGATTTGCTGATAGCATTCTGCCACATTTCTGGTAGTTGGTCTAATTACTCGAGCCGGTAGGCCATGGGCTCTAAGTTTGTAGACCAGGCGTGGCGAATGGGGGGTGCGCTGCGCCAAAGGGGTGTGTCCAGGCATATGTTGCAATTTCGTGCCCGGCGTAGCATGGTGCAAGTACTCCTCTATCCCGCCTTCCTGCGCAAGTGGCAAAGAAGGCGTGTTTGGGTATAACACAGCCGATGTCAAATCTTCACCAAGCAAATGAGCTCCTCTCCTCACCTTTAATGTGTTGGAATATAGAAGCTTCTAACCTATATCTGCATGATGCGTTAATGTTGCATTTTACTTTGCTGCTTCAGGCATGTTTTCTGCACCGCTTACGTCTATATTAAGCGTTACGAATATGAGTTAGCTGGCTTGCTAGGGCATTAGCGAATTATTACAATGAGCGAACTTGAATGGAATTTCAAGACAAAACTACGTCAGATCATTCAAACTTATGAATTTGGAATGAAATACGACGGTTGCTCATTGGGAAGAGAAACTATGGATAGCGTGTTCCAATTATTACACCCTATTGCTGCTTAAAATGTTGAGATTAACATGCATGGACAACAATGCAAGATATGAAACGCATTTTTTTTCTATACTGTATGTGATCTTAACTCAGTACGACATCAAACTAATCAGGCTGTATGCCTTTCCCCCACTAAAAACGACCTAAGTGACAATAATAGTAGAGTATTGAGCTGCTTGCACACTGGACACGAAACTCATTTTTCGCACAGAAAGTCTGACAGGGTTTTAATATATCTCCGTGTCCGACAGTCGATTATTGTTTTTCATTTCTTCAAATCTACTGACTCTTCTAGATATTAAACGTGAATGTTTTGATAAGAGGGCTCAGTTCTTCAAGATGAGTATCGAGAATTTCAATCAATGTTTCTGTTTAAGCTCCGCTCAATAAAGTGAGTCGACATTGGCACGGGACAATGTAAAATGCCACCATGTCTGACAAAAAAAAAAAGAGGATGATTAGAACAGATCAATAACGAAATAAAGAATAAAAAGAAACATTTTAACAACAGGGCATCCAATGAACTCTGCGATTTATTTATTTGCGAGTCATCTTTTTTGGATGTTCCGTTTGTTGGTGATATATTTTATTCTTTATTTCGTTATAAATCTGTTCTCATATCAATACTTTTACTTTTTGCTGGCTGCTGGACATGGAGTAGGCTTATTTCGCGTCGGACAGTCTTGATCGTGCATGCGACAATGGTCATGGAATTGATTTGCTCACTGACTACAAGAACTATTTTATCTCTAGTGTGGAAAAAAGCGCGAATCTGTTCGATCCATCTGACTAACTTTCAAAAGATAGACCGAATAAAGACTGTTGTCTATCATCAACGGAAGAAAACAGACGAATAGGCTAAAAAGACCAAGAAAAGTTGATAGCTATCAATTTGCATTTTGTGAAGGTCGAACACAAACATGGCCAAGTTTGCATGTCTAATAATTCCTGGAATACTCGGAAAAATTAGAACTTTTATGACTGTCGGACAAGGAGCAATATTAAAACCCTGTCCGACTATCGCGTCATTGCATTCACTTTGTCTGTAATCAGTCGTGCGAAAAATTTGCTTCGTGTCCAGTGTGCAAGCGGCTTTACTGAGCATAGAACGCAAGCATGCGAGAGATATATATATTATAATATTATATTATATTACAAAACCCAAAACCAGTGAAATTGGCACGTTATGTAAATCGTAGATAAAAACAGAATACAATGATTTGCAAATCCTTTTCAACTTATATTCAATTGAATAGACTCCAAAGACAAGTTACTTAATGTTCGAACAGGTAAACTTTGTAATTTTTTGCAAAATTTTTTAAAATTTGTAGACTGTACATCCCTGTTAAATCAATTTCTTTTTCATCCCTTCCCAATAAACTTTTAGGAGTTCTTTTACACATTGCCAATGGCAATTTTGTTTCCTAACTCCCTACTCATATAGCCACCAGTTGTGTTGTCCAAATCTGATAATACTGGCTACAGGAGTTTAACTGTTGTCTCTCCCTCTGTTCCTGAACATAGGAGGGCATACAGTGGTGTGTTAAATAATTCATTGTCAGTAAACTTTTCAGATGGCTTTGACTGAGATGCAGCTTCACTTTGATTTGCAAAATGTTTATCCTGATCCTACTTTTTTTGTATTCCTCTTTCTCTAAACATTTCCAGAATTGCAGCTTGTTTTTTTTTCCAACCCTTTTGGCTGATTTGTCCTCCGATGCATAATTTGTTATCTTACCCGTCATTTTTTCACGTTGCAAGACCAAATGTTCCCTCATCTGGCCACTTTGTTACTGTATTTTGTCCTTTTTGCCCACTTATTTGACAATTTTTTACAACCCCAATTCTGAAATAGTTGAAACAAAATGTAAATTGTGAATAAAATCAAAATGCAGTGACTTTCAAATCACACAAGCCAGTATTTTATTCACAATAGAACAGAGATAACACAGCAAATGTTGAAACTTAAAAATTTTACAATTTTATCCACAAAATGAGCTCATTTCAAATTTGATGGCTGCTACAGGTCTCAAAAAAGTTGGGGCAGGGGTCTGTTTACTATGGTGTAGCATCCCCTCTTCTTTTTAGCACAGAGTGGGGGGGTCTGAGCATTGAGGAGACAAGTTTCATGAGTTTAGCCATTGGAATTTGATCACACTCATTTAATACAGGGTTCCAGCTGCTGGGGAGTTTTTGGTCCCTTTGACGGACATTTCCTTTAATTATGCGCCAAATTTTCTCAATTGGCGAAAGATCAGGACTGCAGCTAGGTCAGTTCAGCACACGGAATCATCTACTATGAAGCCATGCTGTAATAGCTGCACGTAATAGCTGCTATTACAATGGCTTTGCATTGTCTTGCTGAAATACGTAAGGCCTTCACTGGAATAGATGTCATCTGGAGGGGATTAAATGTTGCCCTGAAATCTTTATATACCTTTCAGCATTCGTGGTGCTTTTTAAAACATGCAAGTGTCCCACACCCATACAGAGATGCTGACTTTCGAACTGAATGCTGATAACAGGAGGGGTGGTCTTTCTCCTCTTTAGCCTGGAGGACACGACACCGATGATTTCCAACAAGATTGTCACATTTGGACTCGTCTGGCCACAGGACACTTTGCCACTTTGCTACAGTCCATTTCAAATGAGCTTTGGCCCACAGAACAAGGGGGCGCTTCTGGATCATGCTCAACAATGGCTTCCTTTTTGCATGATTGAGTTTTAGGTGGCATCTGTGGATGGCACGGCAGACTGTGCTTACAGACAGTGGTTTCTTGAAGTACTCCTGGGCCCACTGAGTAATGTCAATGACAGAATCATGCTGGTCAATGATGCAGCGGCGTCTGAGGGCCTGAAGATCACGGGCATCCAGTAAAGGTCTTCGGCGTTGTCCCTTACACCCGAGATTTTTCCAGCTTCTCTGAATCTTTTGATGATGTTATGCACTGTCGATGAGACCTTCAAAGCCTTTGCAATTTGATATTGAGGAACACTATTTTTAAAGTATTCCATAATTTTTTCATGCAAGCCTTCAGAGGTTGAAGAGCCTCTGTCCATCTTTACTTCTGAGAGACTCAGCCTCTCTAAGACATCCCTTTTATAGCCAATCATGTTATACACCTGATGCCAGTTAACTTAATTACTTGCTAAATGTTCTTTCAGCTGATTCTCTTATATATTAATTGCTTTTTCAGCCCCTTTTTTTTTCTGTGTCTCAACTTTTTTGAGACCTTTTGCAGCCAGAAAATTTGAAATAAGCTCATTTTGTGGATAAAATGTGACAGAACCACTCGCGCGAGGGAGAAATCCAAAAAACGTATGCTTTTATTGGAGTCAGAGTCAAAGCCAAAAAACACGAATTGCCAAGCCACAATACGAAATCTAAAATCTGTGTCGACTAGACAGGCAGGGGTCAGAACCAGTAAGATAGATGAGCAGAGGTACAAAAACAAAATGCAAAAAGTCGTAGTCGATGAACAAAGCCAAGGGTCATACACAGGGCATCCAAACATAGAAATCATGGTCATACAAAAATGGGTTGAAATCCAGAAAGACAAAAGCAATACAAGAAGGGCAATGGCAAGAATCAAAGTTGGACAATCCAGTAGAAGAGAAACAATACTCAATGGCATACAAGGCGCTCTGCACAAAGAAACATTGATCAACATTGTGACAAGAGCTGTGAGTGAAATGACCGCTTAAATACACACAGGCGAAGTCACATGCTATGCAGGAATCAGGTGTAGTGAATCAGACTAATTACAATGGGAGAATCACATGAGGGAAACCCTAACCACGAAAGGGAGGGATCCAGTTGTCATGGTCCATGTTGGGACAAATGACATAGGTAAGGGTAGGTTTGAGGTTCTGCAAGGCAAATTTGTGGAATTAGCTGAGAAGCTGAGGAGCAGATCCTCAACAGTAGTGTTCTCCGGGATTCTAGCGGTACCACGTGCAAGCAGAGGAAAGCAGAATTTTATCCGGAGGTTCAACAAGCGGTCACGAACCTGGTGTAGGAACGAGGGGTATAGGTTTATGGGGCACGGGAACATTTTCCGGGACAGGGGTGACCTGTTCAAGCCTGACGGGCTGCACCTGAACCGGAGGGGTACCTTTGCACTGGGTCAGCGTATGTTAAGGGTAGCACAGGATTATTTAAACTCAGGACTTGGGGGGCAGGGAGGTTAGTGAGTGTTACACATAAGGAAATGCAGACTGCCCTGATGGAGGCTGATGGCATTACATGCACTATTGATGATATACTTTAAAAGCAACAAAGCGTAGTGGGGGGCTTGAAGCAGCGGCCACATGGGAAATCAAGGCGGAAGAGAATTAGTAATAACCTGAAATGTTTTTACTTAAATGCAAGAAGCATAAAAAATACATTTCCAGAGTTTGAGGCTGTTATAATTAGTGAGGGCTATGACATAGTTGGGATAACAGAGACATGGCTAAGTGAAGAGGATGGAGATGAATATAATATAGAAGGTTATAAGCTCTTTAGGAAGGATAGATGTAATAGGCGAGGAGGGGGCGTAGCAATCTATGTAAATAAAAACATAAATGTACAGGAAATTCCCAAAATTGAACATTCCTTGCCCTGTGAAGATATCTAGGTCAGGCTCATTGGCAAACACAAGACAGGTTTAAACATAGGTGTATGCTATCGACCACCAGCTTTGAACAATACAGTCAATGAAATGCTTTTTAGGAGGATTACGCAAGCTTGTAGAGGTGGAGAGACTGTTATAATGGGAGACTTAAATTATCCCTGAATCATTTGGGAAATGGTGAAAGGACAGGGTAGGGGGGAGGAAGAATTTCTAGATGTTATAAATGATAATTTCTTGGTGCAGTATGTTAATAAACCTACAAGAGAGAAGGCAATTTTAGACTTAGTGCTCTGTAATGACCCAGATAGAATTAGCAATGTCGAGGTACTGGAGCCACTTGGGACAAGTGATCACCCTGCTGTTAATTTTGACGTTTCATGGGAAGTTAAAAAGGTGTATTCAAAAACAAAAATTTTCAATTTTAGGCGAGCAAACTGACAGGATGTGCTCATATCTAAGTGAAATAAAATGGGAGACACTCCTGGACTGAGTCCGTAAATGAGATGTGGGAAAGATTTAAGGGGATTTTGCTTGAATCACAATGCAAATTCATTCCAAAAGTGTCCAAAAGTAAGATGAAAAAGCGGAATCCTCAATGGATGACAAAAACTATTCGTAGGATTTTGAGGGAAAAGAGAAATCTTTATAAGATGTACATAAAGGAAAACAATGAGAACACCAAGGCTGAATACTGTAAAATGCAGGCTGTGGTCAAAAAAGAGCTGAGGAATGCTAGAAGACTGTATGAAAGATAAATTGCAGAGGGGGCAAAAACTAACCCTAAGTGCTTCTATCAGTACTGTAGCATAAAAAGGAAAGTTAAAGAGCAGGTTATGAGCATAAAGAATAAAAACGGACCGCTGCTATATGATAACAAGGATATTGCGGATGCCTTAAACAGTTAATTTGTTGAGAATTTTACCTCAAAGGGGGTCTTTATTTAGCCAGAGGGCTTGTTAAATGCTGAAGATTATTTAGCAAAAATTGAGGTTCGAGCTAACAAAGTATTAGACAAGTTGCATTAACTAAAGGCCGATAAGGCGGAGGGTCCTGATGGCTTATATCCTAGAGTGCTCTGGGAAGTTGGTGAGATCATCTTTAAGCCGCTATCCACCTTGTTCAGTCTTTAGAAACTGGAGAAATGCCATATGATTGGAAACAGGGCAATATAATACCAATATATAAGAAAGGGGACCGTACCGAGCCAGGAAATTACAGGCCAGTTAGATTAACTTGCATTGTGTGCAAAATATTGGAATCTATCATAAAAGATGAGCTGGACTTATTTTTCAAAAGTAACAGTATCTTGAGGGATAGCCAACATGGTTTTCGTAAGGGAAGGTCATGCCCGACAAACCCTCTGGAATGTTTTGAAGAGGCCACCAAGACTTATGACCAGAGCAGGGCTTTTGACGTCATACACTTGGATTTTCAGAAAGCATTCGATACAGTACCGCATAAGAGACTAATTTTTAAAATGAGCTCCATTGGAGTTACAGGAGGTATTCTGGAGCGGATTCAAAACTAGTTACAGGACAGAACACAAAGAGTGGTGGTATCTCATCTGAGCTAGGTATGGTGGGGAATGGCGTCCCCCAGGGATTGGTGTTGGGGTCCCTGCTGTTCCTCGTCTACATTAATGACCTTGATAGTACTGTTGAGAGCAGATTGGATAAATTTGCAGATGATACTAAATTGGGGGGTTTCGCAAATAGTTTAGGGTCCACCAAAGTGATTCAGGATGATTTGGATAGAATCCAGAATTGGGCAGAAATGTGGCAAATGAAATTTAATTTAGCAAAATGTAAAGTTGTACATGTAGGTAATAAAACATTAGATGGGATTACTTCATGGGAGGTTTAAAACTGGAATGTGCTGCACACGAGAAAAATCTGGGAGTGATTGTTGACTAAACCCTCACAGGCTCTAGCCATTGTGCCGTAGCAGTTAAAAAAGCCAATCGGATGCTGGGCTACATTGCAAAAAGTATTGAGTACAAATCTAAGGAGGTGATGCTTCTTTTGTACAACACATTCGTCAGACCACATCTGGAGTATTGTGTACAGTTCTGGGGACCATACTTGAAGAAAGATAAAGAGGCTCTAGAGAAAGTTCAGAGAAGAGCCACTAAGCTTATTCCAGGTATAGGAGATGAAAGATGACTTATCTATCCGAGCAAGATAATTAAATCAGATTAACTTAATTAAATTGCTCACCTAGTTTGCTGGCAGCTTAGGGTGAGTGTGTGTGTGTGTGTGTGTGTGTGTGTGAGCGTGCGTGCGTGCGTGCGTGCGTGCGTTCCTCACACCTTCTCATCGCACTGGAGGACCACCCACCCTTCCAAGTGTAACCGACCTTTGCCGACTCCTGCCACTGGCTCGCCAAATTTGTTGTGGTTTTCATTCAGACATATTTTCATATTATGAGGTTCCCTCATCCTCAAACAATTGGGAAGAGACAGATTCTTCAGAAAGTTAGGCTTTATTGTGGCAGATTGATGAATATAAAGCCGCGTACTTCTTGCGCAAAAAGAACTCGGCTTTATATTCATTCACAGTCAGGCTACAAGTAACACAATTGACTTGTCAGTGCTGATGTGCAGACTCGTAAGAGCTACTTTAATTTTCACATGCCAGTCAGTAATTGCAGAAGGCCCTGGCCATAGTTTCAACACACACAAGCACAAACATACACAAAGACAGCAGGACACAGCCTAGATCAATAGTCCCCCTTCCAACCCCTTCAAGTGACAGGAAGACAAAAAGGATATATAAAGTGCCCTCTAAGTGATTCCCTCTGGCACTGAACTAAAAAGACACATCCATCTGTAACACCAATTGACTGTCACAAAACACCCAGCCTAAAACCACTATCTTTGCCTGCTGGATTGCCTGATAATCTGTCAACAAGTCAAAGGACATAGAATTAGAGGCAGAAATGAAAAGAGGACAACAGTCAATTGAAGAGCTCAGGGATCAACAAGACTAAAAAAGGTAAATGTACACATCTGGCATCAACTTTTAGAAACCTTGTTTAAGAAAAGGCCTGCATCTGTCAGAATCTTCATACTAATATACTTCATCATGTCCAATTGCACCTTAACTCACTCAGAACATCCTAGTTCACATCAACCACAAGGAAAACTACCAACTCAGCATTGAAATTGCCAAAAATTAGACCTATTGATTACATATGACCTTTCTTTATCGACAAATCATGTGGACAAGGGTGAAAAAGTCTGATCTAAACACCATTAGAGAACTTCCATTTCGCCAGTGCAGTCATGAGCTGTGGCATTTCCTGAAAGCCAACTTGCAAATGTCATTGTAATTAACAGTCAAACGCCGAATGCCATAAATGTCATCCTGCCAACAACGCAAATGTCGGTTTCTGACTGATACGATATCTTTAATGCAACAAATTCCAATAAATTTAACAACTGCTGATCAACGAATGCCGTTGCCACACGCCTTTACCTTTCCCCCCAAACAAAAAACAAGCTTTTGATGCTACATACACACGACTGTGGATTGTGCTGTAAAAACCACGGCTGATGAAGGGATTGTGGAGCAGAGAGGATGAAGGATTGATGGCTGGAGAGGGAGATGAGGATTTATTGGACGGAGCAATGAGCTGCAGGCTGCCGAATGACAGAGCCAGCTTAATGACAGAACCAGGGAGTCTCCTGACTTTAGTTCCCTCACCAAGATGATCAATGCGGGAGGGAGCAGGGCTTCCCCGCCAGACTTCAAGCGGTTCACCAGAAGTTGGACACACATAGATACAGACATTTCCTATCCCTCCCACCAAAGGTCAGACTTTGAACTCCAAAAACAGGATGGAAAGCATCCAATGGCGGAGACCAACAGCAAGATGATACTTGAGAAGCTTGTGAGGTCTGCCAAGGCTCACTGAAGAACAGAATACCAACACTGTTTCCTTCCCCTCTGTAGCGCCGCTGTATTTTCCATTCAGAGGAAAACAAATGGATTGGGTGAACTTGGCGCCACACTGACACCATGGTATGCACAAATGAAATGATAAATTCTCAGAGATCTCATTTGCAAATGTACCTTCCTCATCATTGAGTCATGCATCGTGGGAGCACTGGACAAGGTTCAAATACTCAGAAAATACATTATCGCTCTTCATCACATTATCATAAGTTCTCGCAACCATTGCTTTCCTTGTCCCCCAGCTGAGAATTATCTGTTTTTGAGTGTTGATGAATTAGTTTCAATTGCTCTATTTTTTGAACAGCGATGTTTGAGTTGTCAGACACTTTAAGAGACAGAAAGCATTGGCAGTTATTTTCTTTAAAAAACTTAGTAGGCTGCAGCTAGTTCCGTCTGTTGTAACTCTGTTACTACAAAATAGTAATGTAAACTAGAGTCCTAACTGGTCGTGTGCAGGAGTCAGAGGTTTGACAAATGACAAATCACTATGAAACATGTCTGAACATGAATTTAGATACATTGCCCATTCCAGGAAAGACAAAATGTTGTTCTTGACATTAATGAATTCACGAAAAACAATTTTGCCAAAAAACATAGTTGAACACTGAAGAGGGCCCGGTGGTCAGGGGCTGGTATTAAATTGGTTCGGCCCACCTAATTGATCAGTCACTGGCCCAGTCAAGCTATTACCCTTATTCATATTGGATACTAGAACTCCTTTCAAATGTTTGGTTGAAATTAGGGGAAAATGTATACATCACCAGATTATTTTTCTCATCCAAAATTTAAAATATACTATTATATAAATTTAGGCCATATTCCCCCGCGCAGCACAGATAGTTGTCAATACATATTAGGGCATCACTCATTTATCTTCCGATTCAAATGTAAATAAGGGACTTCACTACTAGAGATTATTTCCAATACCCCACTTACCAAATCCCACTGGTCCAACACTATTTTTTCAATCTACCCCCGGAAGATATTTTCCTTCATTCCCCACATACATAAGTTAATCTGCTTTGTTTTTGTTCAACTGTTGTTCCTAAGGTGCTTGGGACCTGCTCCACACTGGCAGCAACAGTGGGGAGCTTTTTTTAAGGAAACCTCTTCAATCAATCCAGGGACCTCTCATTGACATTCCTTTGGGGAGCCTGTGGCACGCCAATGGGGAACTAAAGGCCCCTCCTCTGGTCCTGTGGGAAAGACAGGAGCTACTGAATGTGGATTGAGAAGCCTACATAAAGGATCAAATAGACAGCAGGGGCCACAAAGCTATGGGAGAATGCTTGGGTGTCCCTCAATGATGGTGGTGGCAGCGCTGTGTGAGGAACATGCCAGATTACCCCCAAATGAGAGGAGACTGATTCCCACACTGGAGGAAACTTTAACAGTTTTAAAGTGAATAACTGCCAGTTTATTTGATATGCTCCGATAGTTGTTAAGAGCACCTGTGGCTGTTGCTAGCATATTAAGTAGTTGATCCATCAGGCTAATGAATGTACCAATAATGTCCGTCAGGGCAATTAATTGTATCAATTAAGTTATTTGATACTGCCACGCCTTGTTCATTTGAACAGGGGCACAAGTTTTTCACAGACTGACTTCAGCAATTGAAGAAACCATGTAAGTAGAAATCAAAATCAAGAGATATTGTTTTTCAATCTGGAATAAGACATCGCAGCAAAGGATTCATCGGGGCTGAATATTATGCTTTGGAAATAATATGCAGGTCCTCATAATAATCTTCAGACTGTTTTCGTAAGAAATAATTCTCTAATGAAATCCATTTTGTTACTTGTTTTATTGTTGATATATCTAATCAGCTTACAGTGACAAAATGAGAGTAGCTTTTCAAAGGGCCATCGTAACAAGACAACGTTGGCGTGAATGCCTCATCTCACCTTGGAATCCCATTTTTGAACCCAATCAAGATTATGACCAGTAGCATACACGCAAAAAGTTCAGTAATCTAGGTTAAGTAGTCTTTGAGAAAATTTCTCCCCCACTTATCCTGTCAGATGGATGGGTAACACTTTACAATAAGGGTACATTAGTTAATGCAGTAATAAGCATTATTACCCATTAATTAACAGTTAACTTATGCATCAGGTCACCTTAACTTACCATTTATTAATGCTCTTTGACATCCTTACTATGAAGTTGAAAACATCCCTTAAGTTCCCCTAAAGTAACTTAAATTATCAAACTATTCAATAAAGTATAAATTAATACCTTAGATAACATGAACACCATTAGTAAATGATTAGTAGACCCATTAATTTACTGTTAATTAGCTAATGTCAATTAATGTACCCTTATTGTAAAGTGTTACCGATGGATGGACAGACAAGGTCTACAGCAACGTTTATAGCTCTGCTTCCTTTCATGGTGGAGGACAGTAAAACTAATAATGCCACTGCAAAGATAACATAAAAGGAAATATGTAGAAAAAGGCCAAAGTATCTCCTTAGTATCCATCCATGCATCTGTTATCTGACCCTAGATTACTCATGATCAGGGCTGCAGGAGGTTGGACTCACAGCTAGATCATTCCACCAATCAATCGCACGAATCACACACCACTAACACCCTATGGGAAATTTAGTTTTCCGTTAGCCTGGTATGCATGTTGTTTGAGTGTGGGAGGAAACCAGAGTATTGCAGGAAACCAAAGATGTGAATATGGTGAGAACATGCCAACTTCATTCTTGCCATCCACTGTGCCAAAATGCAACTGTGCCACCTCTCTCTGTGGAATATGTCAGCTAAATAATTTCATTTCGTCTTTGGCAGGAAGTTTCTTTATTCCTTCCATTATATATGAATAAAAATACTTTGAATCTTTAGGTTTTAGGCACTGGCCAGGAATGAAGTACAGGATTCCAAAAATGAACGGTGAATGATCATACAAAAAAATACCTAGAGAGGCCGCCCATAGAGACACACAAGGAATAATTCCCATGAAAAATAAAGATCCCAGAATTTGCATGCCTGGGTCTAAGAAGGCCTTTGACCAAAATAGGGACATATAATTTTTTTGTGAGGTTACGCTCAGGAACCAGATGCGAGAACCAAGTAAACCAAAAAGGTTGTGCTTTATTAGGAATGGGGATGAACCTCTGCAGAGCAGGAGGCAACAGTCCACAATCCAAAAATCAGAATCCCAGGGACGTAATCCAAGTTGTAACCAGGACAGCAAACACAAAACTCGTACTTGGGCAAAAAAGGTTTGATCCACAGATGCAAACAAATCCAAGTCAAAGCCAAAATCGTAATCAGGGACGGTCCAGTCCGAAGAGAATCACAGAGAGTACAAGGAATAAATGACCGCAGCACAGGTAAACCAAGAGAAACGTTCTGACAAAGAGCAGGCTGTGAAATGACTGCTGAAATATACGAACGGGAAGTTGCATGCTACAATGGGAAACAGGTGAGCTGGATCAGACTATTTACAAAGGAATGAAGATGAGGAAGTTCCTGATTACAAGAAATTGGCAAAAGCCAAAACGCGGCAGGGATCACAAAGACGGCCTCTAGACAGACATACGGCTCCGGTTAGGGAGTTCTAACATGCACAGATAAGGAGGGAGAACAGAGTTTAACGAGCGCGAAGGTTCTGCTGAAACTGCAGTAAAGTAGTTTGAGTAAAGGCAAGAGGCAGAGACTAGAATAGGGTGAATGCTGAGAGCTCATTAGTCAATTAGTAAAGTGCAGCTATACAATCCCTAGTGCTCGTAAGTTAGTACTATAAACAGTGTCAGTTTGGGTTAGTGTCTTTAACTAAAATAACAAAGATGAGATTGGAAGGAATGATTGAAATCCCAGAAACCATGAAATCACCCAAAAGTGTGGCACGCAATACTGGGGCTGTGCGCAATCACAAGACCTGAGACCAGACAGTGGGAGACAAAGTGCAATGCATGGTAATAAACAAAACAAGAACCGGAATATAACTGCGGGAATGGAATATGCCAACAAACAGAGACAAGTAAAAAACAAAACATGGCCCGGAATCCAAATCACAATACAAATCATGGTCAGACAAAGCAGAATTCATAAATAGACATGGCAAACAAGGCAGAATCACAACATTTTTTTGTTTCTGCAGTCAAAGTACACACTTCAGGTGGAAATAAAAAAATACAATGAGAGAGGCATATTCTAACAAACTATAGCAGCAACTGGTATGCCCTTTAAATGCCAAAAAAAATCTAATTCAGCATCTGTGACAGAAGGTCTGCTGCTAGGAAAGCTAACTGGACAGAAGTTTTCCACCAAATTAATTGTCAAATAAAGATAAATTATCAGAAAACAAAGTCCAGTTTTGCCCTTCATTTTCATCAGCATTTTGTTTTATTTTTCCACAAATTTTTTGAGGCAATAATTAATGTTATGGTACTAATGAACAATTCTTTTCAAGAGAGCATTGAATATTGATGTGGTTTCTGGTGGCCCTTTGAATCTGTTATTTATGTTTCATGAACATGAGGACCAGAGAGGTGTACAACCAAGGAAGCTCAATATACTCATAGTTTTTCCTCCCTTGGATGGCTTCACAAAACCTGATAACAGAAATCAGACTCAACGGCTGTTTCAAAGGTGGTTTTCAACTTGCTAAGTGGATGCTGGCCTTATGAAACAAAACCTCCATCTTTCCAGGAAAAGAGCAAATGCTGCAAAAAATAAGCTTAAAGCAGAACAGCACAAAGCACAGGTCTACTGGAACAGCATATTCTCACCATAAAAGTGATACGGATCGATACGGAGGACATATATGAAGGATATAAAGCAATGATCATGTCACAGGCAAAACTTCTGCTGCCAAGAAACCCAGCGACAAAACCAGCCAGCTATTGCCTGATGGGGACAAACGAACATGCGAATAGTGAAAATTTACTGTAATACAAATGTACATAAATATTCTTTATCTTATCATTTGACACACATTAATCTACAGGCTCACTAATTGCCCTAAATAGTCCTCAACTATATTGAAAACACGACATTAACACATCAACAACAGCACATTATTTGAAGCTTCAACTGTTGAATAATTCAATTGTTGACTGAAAATACACTGTTGGCCATAAGGTTGAAATGAAATATTTTTACCGGTTTTTATGAAATGGTTGTGACAATGTGATTTTTCTTGACAAATAGTGTCTGAATGGCTCTCAGAGAGTGCAAACCTCTGCAAAGTGTAAACCAATGCTGGCGAAAACAAAACCTCCTTGGCGGAGGTAATTATTCCAACTTTATAGGCAACAGTATAGAACGAGTTTAGTCAAATCTAATGACTGCAGCAGACTCCAAAAAGTTGACACAGGGCCTGTTTAGGACTGATAATGATGTGACAAAGGTGATCTGAAATAGGTGTTTATAATGTTACAGTATAAATCAGATCCCTATATAGTCTCTCAACCAAAGCCATGCATTAACACCGACTTCCCTGCGCTCGGTGTCATCGGAGACAGACAATAGCACAGTTTTCTGATTTGACTGTTCGACATGTAAAGTACTTTTTATTGAAAAAAAAAAAAAAAAGACAGAACAGTACTCTCCGGATACAGACAAAAAAGACAACCGAATCTGTAATCAGCATCAGGTTAAAATAAATTATAAATCGCAATACAGTAAACGGAAACAAAGGCCCCGTGCAATAGCACAGTTGAAGCCCTGTATAATGGAGTGGGGGGGGGGGGGGGGGGGACTCTCTTCTAATCATCATATAATATATATTCGATTAGCAATTAAAGCCAGGTTAGAACATCAAATAATGTGTTGCTGTACTGTTTTCAATACAGTAGAAGGTTAATGGATTTTTTAAAATATGTCCGTCTTGATTTTATTAATATTTTCATTGATGGGGCAACTTTTTTGAAATTGAAGCTACAGTAAAAGCAGTAATTCTTACATAGATCACCCAATATCTAGGCAAATACCATAACATTAGTGTCAACAGTCCACGCCTTATTCTTACCTTAATTTTTACACTTGATATCCCATAAGTTTGCAAATCCATAGCAACAACAAAAAAATGGTCTCACAGCCCAAATGCTTACAAAGTTCATCGCGCACTTGCCAAACATCAAAATTTCAAAAATGTCCTAGAAGTTTCAATGATTGTTTAGTTATATGCCACAAAATGCGGCCCTTTGGCGTTTGACCATTGCCTTAATAAGCAGAACCATTTTTCAGCCAAGTTTGTTCGATGAACAAAGAAGAGCATGTTGGCCTTGACGTAATGTTAATATTCAGACCCTGCTGACAGTGCCACAGACTGGAAAAACAGCTTCAGATCGAGTTGCCTTTTAAATGAAGAAACTTCACTTGTCAAAGTAGAATGAGTCATATAAACCTTTCGCATGCCTACAAATACTTGGCAAACACGCACAGTTTCTAATATGAAGGAAGTCAGACTAAAATCTTTCACCACATATTGGCAATGTTGGACTAGACAGGAAAAAAATAATGATATATATCAGCTCTTCAGATTTTAGGGAATTACATTATTTTTTGAATGAGAATTTTAATTGCACTTCTGAAAGTACAGCCAAACTATTCTGCCCTACAAAGCCTAAGTGCAGTAAATACTCATTGGAAAAAATGTGAGTTGTGCAGTTCAGGGCCTGATAGTTAATGGAGGTCAGGATTTATTTGGATAGAGATTATACCATAGTAAGTCCGTTAACCATGATCTATCATAGTTGTGCCAACTATTTGTTGGGACAGGAAACAAATTCTGAAGCCATTTTTTCCTGCTTAAATTATTTTGTAGTGACTGAACTCAGCCTTTGTAGGGCAGTATTGATTCCATGTGCACTGTGCTCTAAGTTGCGGCAACAGAAGCACAATTTTATTTGTACATATGCCTGTACGAGATAAAAAAAAACAAATTTATCTCCCAGTCTGCTCTCAAATAAACACACACTCTACTCTGGTATTCGTGAGCGATCATTTCCCATAAATCTATTACGTCTTTCTGGAAAAACACTGAATGAGAAGAGCCTGGCAGAGGTGAATAATTTTCTGCGAACAAGGACATGAGCTGGAAACAATAATGAGAAACATCTCAGTACATGTCCTCTTGATTGTTCAGAGGCAAAACATCACCACAAAAACGCAAGCAGCACCCAATTATGACAAATGCTCAAAATCTTCCCGGAACAAACTTTTTCCTTTCAATACTCTGATTCAATGGAGAAAAATACCGCATCCACCCACAGGTGACATCCGAAACAAAGGAATCCATATCTGTTCCACGCTTTTCTGTTGTAAACAGAGCAGCATCTGAAAAACAGACTGATAATGGTGAAACTTCTCCTTCACACCCACCAATAGACTGACCTTTGCCATCAAATGATTCATAATTTCCTGTCTGCTTTGTAGTGCCTCTCAAACGAATACGCAGATATCATGTCCAGGGAGTGTTCTTTCAAAAGTCAGTTGCTGTGTCTAGATAAAATCACTCCCTCAGACTTCTTCACCTGAGACACTGCTCCATCAGCAGTTCTATGTACTGAGTACTAATGTGCCCAACCTCCCAAATCATCCCTCTTTTCATGTAAAATATCTCTTTGAGCCATGGAGGGAAAGGTAAAGGCTGACTCGAATGCCCACATTTTTTTTTTTTTTTTTTTTTTTTTTTTACGCACAGCTATGGGCATTCTGGGATGTTAAAAGCTTAATTAACTCAGGTATCAGATCAGTATGGAAGCAACCTCTGTCATTTATTTACTGAAGTGTTTCCTGCTATTTCATCAGTTACCTGTTCTGCTGAGTCCTTTATTGATCTAGGCTGAGGGAAGCAGACACAGTGGGCAACTATTTTGCTAATTAACTCCACACCATGGCGCAATTAGCAACAGTAAGTCCTTGAGAAAGGTGTGCGCCAGATTACTGTCCTCAGCGGAGACAGGAGAGGCCTACGGTGGATCAACGAGGAAAAAGGGACGGGGCTCCAGTGTAATAAGGTGTACTGGGACACTCACTACTTCAAAGCCCTCAGCTCTGCAAACACATCTGTCTAATGTGAAGTGGAGTGCGAGCAAGGTCAGATTGGTAAGCAGACCTGTAATCACCTCCAGGCAGGGTCTGTCAATCTCAATATCCTGCTAGAGGACTCTTTAAAAAAAAAAAGTGTAAAAGAAATTGTGGTTCCTCCCCAGCCTTACCACCTGCCCGCATGCATCAGCACTCAGGGCAGCATCACGTCAGTCAAAGAACGTCTGGAAATGGGAGTTTCAAGTCAGACTCAGGGTAATAGAGGCACAATTAAAGCACCCGGAGGAGAAGAAGGCTAATTTGTTCACCCAGGATTGGTGACATCCCTCTGCCAGTCGCCAAATCTGCAGACGAAGAATCTCACATAAAAGCTGCCATCACTTGTTCAGAGGCAGAGAGAGAAGATAGTCTCAGGAGAAGAGCTATAAGATGAGGCAGTCACCATCCAATCCATGCTGCCTCCAGTCTGATTCTCCCCACTGCTTTAATCTCAGCTCACTTCAACTTGAAGACAAGCAGATATCTCAGGTGCAACCTTAGTATGACTCTAAACTAGAGTTCTTAACTAGAAATACTGGCCAGATATGACAGAGACAGGGTAAAATCAGTTCACATTATTGTCATAACGCCCATAAATATTTTATGACATGAGAAGAAATGAGAGAGGGACAAAACAAGATGAAAAAAATAGAAGGTTCATCAGGGCAAAGACCCAAAAGCTCAGTTGTAACTGAAACAACAGTTTCAAGATGCACACCAGAGGAAAATCATCAAAAATAGGTCCGCAAACATATTGCATACTGAAAACGTTACAAAAATGAGACATTATGATCTGATGGGATTGACCCTGATGGAAATAAGATGGCAGTGCCAATATCGGAACCCAGACACAACTTTGTGTCGACAAGTCAGCAGTAGAAAGTTTGTTTGTATTTACTAGCAGTTTGTGCTAAATGAATAAGCAAAAAAGTAAATACGCGTTGAGCCTACATTTCAGCGTTATTCATATTTCGGTTAGCTGGGGTCAGGTGTTACACCTCCACAGACTAAGTGGAGAAACTGTTTTCTTGTCAATAGATTTCAATAGTTATCCACAAGCCAGAACAGTGTACAACTGAGTTGACCTCGGCTTTTGACACCATTCCAAATAAGGAAATTCTCTTTTAATGATAAAAAAAATTTAAACAGTTTCTTTAGCAATCACCGGAGCGAGTCTGGGGCTCTTTTCTACAAACTTGGAACTGTGATGAAACTTCCCAGGAGTGAGCCAACCAAAATTCCTGCAAGAGCACATGGATGACTCTTACGACCTCTGTCGTAGTATTCCCATGTGGTTACAGATCTTTGCTTTGGGTGTGGTTATCTTAGGAGGATTCAAGCTGGTTCTTAATTGAATGTTTCCTCTTCCGGGTGTGTTGCTTTTAAGGTCGCCACTTATGATTCCCAGTGGGAGACTATCTCTTTGACCTTGAGCATAGCATTTGTAGATTAGCAAGTATTTTGTTGCCCTTGGTGACTGACCGGTTTGCCTTTGACTTAACTTTTGATTTTCGCCTTGCCCCTTTCTTTGTTTGATTGGATTTTTGTGGTTGACCCTTGGCTTTGACCCATTTGACTCTGATTCTTGCCTTTGTCCTTCAGCCTGTTTGCCTGCAGAATTTTCAATGTTTGACCAGGGTATGTGAATTTGACTTTGTCTGTTGTCTTGCCCCTCCGCATACTATTTGGTGACTGGTTCCCTGCTGGATCACCGGATCCTTCCATTGGGACTCTTCTTGGTTATTTTGCTTTGTTATTTTCCCATTATCATTTTTGATGGTGATTCTGGGTGGAGACTTGTTTCCATTGGGGGCATACTATTCGTTCTCTCAAATCTTCATTTGTAAAGTTTTTAATGCCATCCCGTACTAGAGAAATGTTTGAAGACTAGCAGTTGGATTAGTTTAGCTTTGGTTAGGCAGTTTCAGAGACCAAAGCAACTATTCGTGAAGCTTATTTTTATTACAGTTCTCCCCTCCTCCCATTCATCCTTTATTCATTCATTTACCTGTTGTTGCCTGACCTAGGCCTCATCCAGGAGGTCATAAGAGAACTCAGATAAACCTCTAAACAACAGCAAGTCTCACTGGCCTCAGATAAAGGGGTACTCAGGGCTAAATCCGTGATGGTTGGTTTCTTGAGATGCCAAATGCTGGGGCCGGAATGAAAGGATAAATAGCAAAATAACAGACAAACACAGACAGAAATCAGAGAGGTAGACTCGCGCTTCCAAAGGACCTAGATACAGTTCATGCAATAACAAGAAAGCAACGCGAGCTCGACAGAACGAGAAGAAAGGGAAAAATCTCGGAAAGAGATAACAAAAGTTGTCAGAAAGACAACAAAGCTCGCCGGGGCAAGATTAAAGTTTTTCTGCACGGGGACGGACGCGGATGCGGACGCTGGGGGTACGACAATAGCTCTCCAGATGTTACTCGTTCCGGCGAGCTAAAAAGAATTAGCACCAGACAGTGCCCAGAGAGTGGAAAACTGAGAGAAAGATTCCCTTGCAAACGAGCACTTTCCTCTTTTGCAGCTAATACCTCAACAATTCTCTAGCTAGAGACCTTACCGGAAAAAGTGCAAACAAAACACTGACACTCTAGCAAGAGCAGTGAGACGAAACTTGGAATTAAATAGAGTCCGGGGGCCGCCCCTAATTAATGCCAGCTGGCCCAAGAATCCAATAGAGGGCAAAACAATACCGTACCGGACGAGAGCAACAAAGATAGCTCCCAAAGCCACCGCCAGCTTCCAAAACCATAGCAAAATCATAATGCTTTTTTATACAAACATAATTCGTAAATAAATATTGTAAAATACAAAAATGTGGAATTTTGGTTTTCAACGACGAGATAAATGAGGTTTTATTCCCCCTAATTAGTTGTTGTCTGCTTCAACGGTCGCGTGATAATGACGTAACATCGCCCGAGAATGACGAACCCTCGCCCTTCGCCCAGAGGTATGCACTGTTATTGTGTTGGACAGTGTGATTGTCCCAGTCCATTATTTTATGACAAAAGATCATTCAATATGACCCATTGGCTAGTTGCACGAGAGGGTGTTAAGTACTTTCTCATTACGCAGGGTTGCTTCAACATTAACGGTTTGCTTCTGTCACTTATCAGTTTATATCAGATGCTGAGCAAATGACAAGTATATCATCCCGGATATAGATTTTAGCTATAGCTGATATTCCCAGAATTTGGCTTAATTGTTTCAGTTTTATTGTGAATTTACTTCAACATTTTCTGAAGCAACTACCTAGCTGGTTCTGCTACATCGTTATGGTTTTCTTAGATGTACTCAGCTAGCAATAGTTACAGACGTGATGGTCCTGAGAGTGCAACTGACGCCGAGTGGAAAGGTAAACACAGTATTGACAATATTAAAATACGCATCGCTGGAATGTTAGATTTATGAAAAGGCATTTTGACGGTATGGAATATTTACACATTACTTACCAGATATTGTCACATTTGTTGTCCGTCACTTAAAGCCAGTTCATCACTCATCAGTGAGAACTCTGAAATTTGATGCTAGTTAAAAACCCTCTCGTTAGTGGAGCAGCTGATGTCTCATTAAGAGTGCCAACGAACAAACATCATTAACGGGTAATTGAGACAAATCTTGCAAACATCATTCGTGGTTAATAAAGCCAAATCCTGGGAATATCAGCGATAGCTAAAATCACATATCCGGGATGATATACCTGTCAGCTGCTCAGCATCTGATATAGACTGATAAGTGACAGAAGCAAACCGTTAATTTTGAAGGAACCCTGCGTATTGCAGGAACTACTGAACACCATCTTGTGCAACTATACAATGGGCCATATTGAACAATCTTTTGCCATAAAATAATGGACTGGGACAATCACACTGTCGAACACAATAACAGTGCATACCTCTGGGTGACGGGCAGCGGTTCGTCATTCTCGGGCAATGTTACGTCATTATCAAGAGACCATTGAAGCAGACGAGAACTAATTAGGGGGAATAAAACCTCATTTATCTCGTCTTAGAAAACAAAAATTCCACATTTTTATATTTTACAATATTTATTTACTAATTATGTTTTTATAAAACAGCATTTGATTTAGCCCTGAGTTCCACTTTAAGGTCAGCTATCATGATTCTACAGTAAGAAAGAGACTGGGCAAAAATGGCTACCAGTAAAGCTGCAAGGCAAAAACCAGAGTGGACCAAAAGGCACACAAAAAAACTTGCCAAAAAGTATCTTGATGACCCCCGAGACTTTTGGGATAATATTCTGTGAACTCAGCATAAAGCTAAAAATGCATTTCACATTGAGAGCATCATACCAACAATCAAACATGGCGGTAGTGTGATTGTCTGGACCACTTTGTTGCTTCAGGGACTGGGTGACTTGTTATAAGTCATGGACACATTAATTCTGATCTCCACTAGAAAATCCTAAAGGAGAATGTCTGGCCATATGTTTGTGACCTAAAGCTCAAGCACCTAAAGCTTTTGCTTGAAAGCAAATCCATCTCTGAATGACTCAAAGTGGACGAGTCAAAGTCCTGACTTGAATCCAACTGAGATGCTGTGGCATGACCTTAAAGCCACATGCTCATCTTCGATAGGATAACGATCGCCTAAATCACACAATAACTTTAAAATACTTTACCGTATAATTTAATCTCTCCGCAATGCAGTGATGCCTTTGAAAAAAATTAACTACATCGGAAAATGTTTGTATTTGACCGCCAAAGTGTGTAACCCCAACTTCTTTTCGCTCGCCAAGAAAACACACACATTTCCGTGACGTAGTACACATGATAGCAATTATAGCGAATCGCTATTATAGCGAATAGCGATTTTTATGCAAATATGACACACATACATCAAGTCAACAACCATCCTATTACAGTAGAGTCATCCAAACATCGCAATCATTTCTTTTTGTCATATATGTTAGGCTTTTTACCTCGTGCGAATCCTTGTTCGTTGCACGACATTTATTTTTCCTTCCGGGTCTATTTTTATCAACTTGCCGACAAGGGAAACCTCCTCAATAGTTTTATCTATATCGCTGGACCTGGGGGTTCTAAAATCATGCGATTGTTCGTATTCGTTATATCTAGCCACTACGAACATAAAGGAAAGTTCTCTAAAACAAATTCTCAAAATTAAGTCTTAATTAGTGAATCCGTGAGTATGTGGCTTTAAGCAGGTAGTTAATGCCTAAAATTAAACCAATTCTGCAAATCAGAGAAGGTCTAAAGTTCCTCCACAGCAATGTGAAAGACTCATTGCTAGATATCACAAACATTTGATTGCACTTGTAGCTGCCATGGGTGGCACAACCAGGTATTAGGGGTGGGCGTAATTTTTTCACATAGATGATATAGGTTTTGAATGACCCTTAACTTCAATAAATGAAATCATTTGATATCATTTGAAAGCTGCATTTTGTGGAATAGGAGTCAGCATTAACTAATACTTTTATTTAGTGAAAAAATATTTTTCACATGATTACTGGCTTCATTAAAATGTATGGCCAGCAGCTGTAATCGCAACTTGATTTTCAGATATCCAGCTTTGTTTTCTCAAGACCACAACTATGTAATTGTGCCATTATAAAATCACCACTGCTTTTGCCTTGTTCATGCTATTAAATTAAGCCACTAGGACTTGGCTGGGTTGTTCGCGGCCATTCATCTTCTGCATGCCAAAACTCTTGGTTTAAGAGGGAGTGATAGAAACGCAATCATGCGAAAATTGACCTGAAATTGCAAGATTATGTGATGATTAAATCTTGATCTCAAGGCAAAGAAATAAAAAGGAGTAACTATAATAAACTAAAACATTGTTTTTCATTGTTCCCAAACTTTAATCAGAGGAATAAATATCTCCTCGACTGAACAGAGTCTCCACATGAACGGTAATTACCCAATAACATATACATGAATGTAAAACTACTGTACACCTGCTCATGCATCTTAATTTTAACTGTTGCAAAGACTCCAATCCACAGGGAGAAAGATACCAATTTTTTTCTGGCAGGTGCTCCAGGCAGAATCTTCCCCTTCATTTAATAGTGCAGTGAGGCACTGATGGCAGCAAAAGGACATCGAGGGATAGCGAGCTGATTGAACCCCAGCTACACCACTGACAGCCCCCTTCTGCCACCCGACAGCCCCTCAGAGCTGACCATCTGCAGGGCGCACACTGTTTGCTAAAGAGAATAAAGCTGACAGCAATGTGAGCAGAGAGGAGCAGTCCCACCTGAGCCTTTGATAAGAGGTCACCCGGGGTTTCACTATGACCTTAAATTTAATTCAGTCTGGAGAAGAATAGTGTTGTGCGCCTGTGCGGACTGTGCATCCTTCATTATGTGGGTGATGAGCGCATACAAGGAATATTCACTCATACAGCAAAATGCTTGCATACACACATTCATACATAAATACTTCCGAAAACTGGCAACCAAGAACAATGGGCCAACTGAGCGAAAGAACACTAAGTCTGGGCCGGTATATAGTGAAAATCTGGACAGGCATCTCCACCCTTCACTGTTGTCTTTTTTTGTCATTTGAAAACCAAAATTGAAATTTGAAAATGCATGTGAACTAGCAAGTGCAACAAATGGGAGAGGTTTCTCCACCACCAAATCAGCTCATTAGCACAACTGCATCTGGATGAGGTGACAGCGTTACCATTACACTGGAGTTTCGGCTGAAGGGTGCAAAAAGTTAACTAAAATGCTATTCCAATGAACAATAGGAGTGATCTGTAATGTGTTTAAGCGTCGACATTATTTTTCATCATTATAATGAATACCTTGGCAAATACATTTCTTCAAAAAACATTAAAGATTCTCAATGTTACCAAAAGAAATGAAAAAAGTCCAAGAGTGCACTAAAGTTCCTTGCCTCCTGTTGTTTTTATGAGGAGCATATTAATTCACTGAATTTTCTCATTTTAAAAGATTAAATACCACAGCATTCACTACTGCTGATTAGGCTGTGATACACCATGTCTCCGATTATGGCCAAATTGTTTTTACAGATTGGTATGAGACTCCAAGTGAGAAAAATCATATTTTTAGTGTGAATACCACTTTGGGCAACTTGGGGCGCTCAGAAATATTTGTATTTTAAAACCTGATTTTCTAAAGTGCACTTTTCCCCCCTGCTCCCTTGGAGGCCCCTCAAAAATGACCAACAGAGTACTGGGCACTAAATATGTGAGTTCTCACTTGGAGTCATACCTATCTGCAAAAAAAAAAAAAAAGAAAATCGGAGAGAATCTGAGACGTGGTGCCCGAACCTTCGAAAAACTGGCTCTAAATAACAAATAGCCATTTTGGATGACTGAATGGAGTACCATTTAGTTTTTGCACCATGTGAACTCCACACAATAACCATTTGATCACAAGCGCTGCTGTGCACAGGAAGCACAATAAATGAAGTCGGATTAAAATACAACAAACTACTGTACCATGTCTTAAATGAAGGTCACACCTACATTTAATTTTCTAATTTTCATCAAAAATACAAATAAACACTTTACTACTGCACTGTAATGTGGTCAGAAAAAGTCATTCAAAGAAACAAAAACAGCAGTCAAGTAGAAAATTCAGGCTCCGATGACCGCAGGTGCACTGGAGCAAAATTCCTCCAAAGCAACAACTGATCCTGAGTAAAATCGATTGGTGACGTGACCTTTTCACCACTCATAATCCAATTAAATTGGATTGGAGTCCAATCCGGTTTAATTTGTAGCCCATACAGATATCACCAGAATCACATACGGACGTGGATTCCGAATGGAGTGTGTATCGAGGAGACAATTAATTAAATTGTGAAGAAAATAGATTATAGCCTCAAAAAAAAAAAAAAAAATTGGCTTCTAGAGCCCGCACCTGAAGGGAACAGCACATTTGTCGGTCTATCCTAAACACATGCAGATCTGCTTATGCCCAATTGCATTAACAGGGCGGCATTACATTAGCATAGCATATCAATATCAGACAACAGTTAAGGACGCCGCAGATTTACTTTGGGGAATATGACCAATCCCCAACACTTTCCAGAACAATGCATCATTTACAACGGTTGAAGGGTTTGGATTTTTGTTCCCTGCCATTAGGCATGAAAGAACGTGTGAACATGCCTCATTTGCAAATTTTGCATAATCCTTTAATGAATAAACATTTTATCAGCGTCCCCAAACTGCCCAGAAGATTCTTTATTCAGGAGCTCATAAATATTCATTTGTACTCTCAGTTAACGTGTACCCTTCCCAGGATCATTGTGCATACAATTCAAAATTGTGGGAATACAAACCTCATTCTGTTATTAAAATAGGAGTGAATAGAGCTCCATCATGCATAGGTAATTTGATAGCAGATACATAACCAGGAACAGCAAGAAAAGTACACAGTTGAGAAGAGTGAATTTTCCGTATGAATTGCCGATATCAAACCACTGTTCATCAAGTCCCAACACAAACAGAGCCCTGGGGATAGACTATGTAAAACACTCAAGTGTGCTCAAGATTCAGTAGAGCAGCTTTAAAAATCTCCATCAAAATGGATCAGAGCAAACTAAGAGAGATGTTTGCGTCTGCACAAGTGAGCACGTATGGATTTTGAGAACTCCACAGAAAAAAGCCACACCAACAGTACCAACGCTGAAAAAGAAGCAAACGGCCAGTCGAATTGAATTGGATGGAGAATCTAGACAACCATAACTTTTTCCAACACATGCAATTCAGCTAGCCATAAAACATTTGCATTGTGTCAACATGACAGCAAAACGGGACACTTCCAAATTTAGGTTATATCCGGATGGGCACATTGGAAAAATGGGCCACGTGGGGACAGGTATGGAGGAATTTTGGGGGGCACTTGAGGCATATCACCACCACGGTAACCTTCAGTTTCATTAAGAGCCTAATAATCCTGCACCTCATATCATGACAGTTTCACCCCCTCCATCTATTGTATCTGGTCTCGTGAGGATTAACCAGTCAAAACTCAGAGCTGTCAATCACAGACATACCAACTCACACATGCATGCAGGCACGCACGCACGCACAAATACACACACACACACAATGGCGTGCACAAATAGACGCCAGGTGGTGCTACAGCACTTGCCCCTTTATCAATGAAAGTGCCCTTTTGAAATTTTTATTTTTTTTTTAATGATAATAATAATAATACAAATAATAATAAATATAAACACTTTCGTGGGGCCAATGTTGAAATGATCTTTTATAAAAGCTGTGCGATAAAAAACTACTGAAAGAAATGCCCCGAAATGGGCCACCTCCTCACGCACTTCCGACCTCTCTTCCTTTGTCACGTGAACACGTGCGCAGTGCATATCAGCTGAGCGACTGGTAGCCACAGTCTCGAGCCCCGCCAGCCAGGTAATACACAGATCAAGTGAAATCGTACAGTTTGCCCTCCAAGCCCAACCTGTAATCATTTTGTTGTGCAGTAGCATGTCTCATACACAGTGACGGTCCGTCGGCAGAAACACAGGGCCAGTAATAACCTCACCTTTCACTTCTTAGTGACAGACACCTCTCGCAGTTTACCTCCCCGATTAGCAACCGTTGCTCAGACTGATTGGAGGAACCCACGAGAATCTAACTTGTTTTTGAAAGCCGAGTTATACATTGCACTACGAAATTATACGGAGTTAAACTTACTTCCGCGCACCAATGGCTACGGAAAAAATATCCTACGTCTTTATAATTTCTGAATTTGCGTAAATTAATTCGCGACGTTCATTGAGCAATTAGTCATGAGAATCCGTTCAATATACTCTGAATGTGACAGCCAAAGTGCGTAGTAGCACAGCTGAGTGAAGACGAAAATAATTGCTGTGAAGTTTCGGATTTTTTGCAGATTGTCATCCTTGCGGATTCACATCAATTATATCAACATAGCCAACAAGCAATCGCTTTGTAATTAGCATTGCTTAATCATTGTGTGTCACGCATTGGTGGTGGCCATTCTGTTATCTGTTTGATTGTTAATCAATCAAACCTGATCGCAAACAGTTAAAGAGCAATTATCCGGGAAAGGGTGATGTTACTGAAGGCCTTCCTGGCATCTGACGGTACGCCACTGCTCATACAACACCAAACAACTGAGCATTTTTTAGCCGACTGGTCACCTGATTAGCTAGTTTATTGCTATAGCCCAAACAACGATAGATAACGTGAGGAGGACCACCACAAACAATGTCGGTCGACTTTGCAAATCTATCTGTTAAGATGAACGTTTTTTTTTTGAGTAGGTTTTGTTAGGCAACATAAATGAACACATAAAGAAGAATCAGGCAGCTCCCCATTGCCTGAGCAAATAATATTCCCATAAAGGCTACCCATGTGCCTTCTTTTGATGAATGACAGTAGTCATGAATTGCATTGAACATGTGCGTGTAATGTTTATTTTATTTTTTAATCTCATACTATAATAGCATGTTCCACATGTGCAAAAAAGTGCCCTCCCCCTCTCCCCTGAGCACTTGCCCCCCATAATGTCTGTGCACGCCACTGCACACACACACACACACACACACACACGGTCGAGACGACCCTTGTTTCACTTAATCTATGCTGATCACTCACTCAATCGTTGTTTGTCTCTCCCTATTATACAAGGTTAATGTAGAGAGGAATGAAAAGACCAGGAATTACTAGTGAATTTCAAATATTAAATTAGGCTGAAAGACTTATGTTCCCTTCATCATCTAAATGTGTTTGTAAAAAAATATGTAATCCTTCTCCATTTCCTCATTAGTATACGAAGAGATTCAGTAGCCCAATCCTCAGTGTATAAGGGACCATTCCCCAGCAAAACCCATAGTTAAAGCATTGGTCAATTGTTTTTTTTTTTTTTTTGCGCAAACCAAAATATTACCTCTGGCTTTATCTACAGAATAATCTACATTCAAGGGACGACCAGCGGTCCCATGAACAAAACACCACTCAAAGTAGAGGCTGTAAGCAACATATACTCATATGACAGACAGCAAAAACATAAAATTGTGTTGTCACCTGCCATCAGCCTCAATGACAAGAATGTGAGAAACGCAATTTCACTTGGCAATTAGGCTGACTATATCAGGCTACCTTTCACAAGTAAATCGGGATAAGATTCAAGCTAACATGCCAAGATTCACACTCAGGTCGATACTGTAATCATCACAAAAACACCAGAGGGCATAGTTACACAAAACAGTCGTTTGGAAGTCCTGGAATAGGAAACCAACCAAGTTTGGAAGAGGTATTGGGGTTGGTAAGTGCAGTCAAGAATAGGGGGGGACCAAATTGTGAGCTAAATCCCAGATGGCAAAATCAGATATCCAGATATTGGACCACCTCTCCACTTCCCCTGGCCCGCTGTCAGACCACCATGCGCCATCATATTTTATCCTTGCCTGACTATTATGAGAATAACACTAACTGTTATTAAAATGATGAGCCGATGAGCAAAAGGCCAGTGAAATACCAGATCTGTCCCCAGTAGACCAACAGCAGTCCACTGGCCTGTGCCAGGTGGAAAGTCTCGACTTTTAAGCTTATGCAATTCTATTTTTTTTTTATTTTGATTGAGTCATTCGACTTTGCTTGGGTTAATGAATTAACACTCAAAAAATAACAATGGATACTAACAGGGGGGAGGGTCCTGTGATGGTCCAGCCCTGCAGGCCCTCCCCCTGTCATGGTTTTGCCCCCGCCGGCTGAAGACATGAAGCCGGCGGGCACTGGGACTATATACTCAACACCAAAGAAACTGATCCAAATGCACAGGCTGAGTAAAATATAAATAAATGTTGAATGTAAAGAATAAAAACAGAGAGGAGCAGCGGCAAACCAACTTAATCTGGGCTCCTACACGAAATGCAGTGCAGCTCTTATAAACTCTTCACAGCACCTCCACCTCAACGAGCAACAGATGTGACTTGTGGAGGTGCAGACAGGAGGGGGGAGGGCCTGCAGGGTAGGACCATCACAAGTTGTGGTCAGCAAATGGACTTCAAATGGAATTTCTAAATGTCTCTATACAAACCTTGGCTCAATCTGTGACCATTTTGGTGGTACAAGTCATTGTAATTTCACTGTCGAGTTTGACGCACAAAGGTCACTGACAGTACAGTGGAATGTTGAACCAAATGAAAGCTCATATATGACTTCCTTGATGTCAGCAAGACAAACTTAGGCTCCATCTGTGACCGTTTTGGCAAGGCAAGTCATTGTAATTGTATTATGTCAAGTTTGACGTTCAAATGTCATCAACAGTCAAGCTGAAAGTTCAAATGTGACCTCCTATGTCAGTAACACAAACCTAGGCTCTAGCAGTGACCTTTTCAGTGACAGAAGTCATTGAATTTTCTCTAGGTCAAGTTAGACCTTCGAAGGTCAATATGAAGGTCACCAAATGAAAGTGCATACATGACTTCCTATTTGTCTCCAATACAAACCTTCACTCAATTCTGCTGATGTAAATAATTGAAATTTCACTGTATAGTTTGGCCGTTGAAGGTCACTAAAGGTCAAGTTCAAGGTCACCCAATGAAACTTCATACATGACTTCCTATATGGCCACAATACAAACCTGAGCTCTATCAGTAATAGTTTTGGTGATAGAAGCCATTGAAATTTCGTGAGGTGAAGTTTGACCTTCGAAGGTCAAGTTCAAGGCCACCAAATGAAAGTTCATGTATGATTTCCTATACATCTCCGACACAAACTAAAACTATCTGTCACCATTTTGCTGATATAAGTCATTGAAATATCAGCGTGAAGCTTGGGCATTCAAGGTCACTGAAGGTCAAGTTCAATGTCCCAAAATTAAACTTTAAACATGACTTCCTATATGCCCGCAATAAAAAGCTAAGCTCTATCTGTAATATTTTTGGTGATAGCAGTCATTGAAATTTCACTATATGAAGTTTGACCTTCAAAGGTCACTGAAGGTCAAATTCAAGGCCACCGAATGAAAGTTCATACATGACTTCCTGAATGGCCGGATCTAGGGGGGTGCAGGGTTGGGCCATAAACAGTAAAAGAAGTGGACGGCGGGATGGCGCTATTTTCAATGGGAGAGTGTGAAGCACAATTGAACAAGTTTTCAGTTGACACTACGCCTACTGCGCAGGCTCAAAGTCAGCTCGCTGACGTAAACCAACGTCCTGAGAAACGGTAACTCGTCTGGTAGATGTATCTTACACATAATTCCCAGCAAGCAAGCAATTGCGTCTGTCAGTATAGTCTTCATTATGGGCTTCTGGTCTAAACAGTACAGTTACTTATGTCCTGTGCGACAGAAAGTCGCCAGCATTTCATGTCACTTTTAGCCTAGCCTGGTGCCATCGGCTAAAAATGCTTACTATTAGACCATAATGTTACATACGTAAAGACGTCTGCTACAAAATGTAGTTTCTCTGTAGAAAATATTACCGCTGACATGAAGGCTCATAATGTTTTTAGTGTAAAGTTATTTGATGTCAATAGTCAGGCAAAATGAATGGGGGTGAATGGAGAAGCTACCGCTAGTGGATCATCTGCTATCTACTTTGAGCCTTCAATTGAGCTTCAACTTCTGGGTGTATTCCTATTCCCTTGGGCTATGCCCCCCCAGCACATCCTGACTTGCTGACTTAACATCAGCCCATTAACAGCATGCTTCAGCTAAAATCTAAAGATTATTAATTCAATCATTTAATAGCATTTTTCAAATAGATTCCCTTAATGTTTCTGATTGGCTGGTTGAGTATTGGCAATGTAGTTTCTCGCCCCACCTCCACAGTCACATATAAATAATCCCAGAATTTTTTTCAGATAGTTTTCAGCCGTCTCATATAGAGTATCCACAACTACAACCAGTGTTGGACGGCGTCTCAACTTTTGATTGTACAATTAGTTTCCTTAAATAAATATGAATACCTTAATTTCAGTTTAAATCTTTATTTCTACTATTTCAATATTTAGTCGTTGTTACAGTCTTTCAGTCAGCACAAATAGGTAAGCCAGTGGGTATTCTGTTAGCGTGGTTACCCGCAACGACTTTTTTTTCTTTCTTCCTTGTGCACGAGTTTGCTCAAAGCAAAAAGGGGAAAGAAATTATGCGTCGACTTTTAATCCCCAAAGCATCTACTAGCTCTGACACATCTAGTGCAAGACCAACTCAAGAGCAGGCAGAGCGTGCTAGTGTTGGCTCTTCCTCCTTTCCTGGTACGGCGATAAATGCAACTGCGGGCGATACAGTCAGTGAACAGGGTCTTAAAGGAACTACAGCATCAAGAGGGCGAAATTTCACAAACAGGCTCTCTTAGTGTAATTTTTCATCCAGAAAAAAAACATGGCAGTCATCAAACCGTTTTGGAGTAATTAGTAACTTTCTACTTGCCCTGGGAACGCCCCTTTTTAATCGCTACAATCGATAATGCTGCCCTCTCAGCATAACGTCATATAAAGAACTCAGGACTAATTCGCTGGATAGCCAGTATGTACTGCATGTAAAAATATCATTTTGATCACTTCATTACATGCTTTTGTCGCCCCAGTGCTTATGCAAGGCTGACACTTGCACTATTCTGTGGCACACAATGGGCCAGTGCGCAAACTAGTCGTAAACTGGCGTGAAGTATGCGTAAACCCGTCGTGACTGCGTGCCATGTCGGGACGAGAATTTTGAAATGTTTAAAATTTTGGTCACGACAAAATTTCGCGACCGGGTCGTGAACTATGCGCGCTCGTCATGAACTCGTCAAGACGATGCGGGAGGATGCGTGCCAGTGCGCGCCATGCCACGACTGTCACGAACAACTCACGTCGAGTTCACGAGTAGTTCACCACATGTTCACGAATTGGTGCGCGTCGCAGCGTGGCCGTGCCTTATGGAGTTATATTACTGCCAAAACCTTGTATACAAACCGAAAATGTTTTACAAATGCACCACGATTCACAAACAAATACAATGTGATTTGCAAATATAAAAATGATTCACGTGCAAACAAAGTGTGGTTTGCAAATATAAAAACGATTTGCAAACAAATACAGTGTGATTTGGAAATATAAAAACGATTCACGTACAAACTAGGTGTGATTTGCAAATATAAAAACGATTTGCAAACAAATACAGAGTGGTTTGCAAATACAAAACACCATTAACAAACGAATGTTTTCAGTTTTACAAATACGAAACGTACCGATTACAAGTATACGACGAGAACCATTTCCTACAAGTACAAATCACTTTTGGCAGTTTTCTACCGCTGACATGGCGTAAAAGATTTTCTCACAAATGTCCTCACTGTTATTGTCCCTGTTAAACAGCAGGTGGGGCTATGACTCAATATCCTAGATCTCTACACCGTGAAGTTGAACAGAATAGAGAACGGCCGCCAGCGACAACCGTGGACATGAGGATGATGGCTGAGGCTAAATAAAAACGCAGTGTCTTCGTGTTCGAAATAATTCCGTGTCCTACAGTGGGATGGTGTCAATATAACTCCGTGTCCGACAGTGGATTATTGTTTTTAATCTCATGAAGTCTACTGAATCTTTTAGATAGCCTATTAAACGTGAATGTTTGATCAGATGGCTCAGTTCTTCAAGATGGGTACCCAATCAATGTTTCTGTTTAAGCTCTGCTCAATAAAGTGTTCTGATTGATAGTGATATATTTTTATTTTCCATTTCGTTATAAATCTGGGCCCGTATTCACAAAGCATCTTATCTTAGCGCTAGGAGTACTCCTAATTCGCGCTAAAACATTTTATGTAGGAGTAAAATCTGAAAAGTAATTCACAAAACCGCTGAGAGCAACTTTTAGCCATCCGAGACACCGAGGGTAACGCTGCAACGATCTGTTGGCTGATATTATCCCACGCATACCGCGTGGATTTGCTGTTCACCCCCGAGCCAATTTTCCCTCTGATTAGGTTACATGCTTTCGCTCCAGCACCAACTGACCCAGCAGCAGTAACTGGTCGAGGCTCCAGCTGGGCTTTCGCGTCATTTTTGAACTTAACATCCATGACAGTTTAGGGCAAACAAACTTGAACGGCTCGACATTTAAATGATCGCAACATATTCTCATTCTCATCGGGTAACAAGTAGCTATATGGGGCAAGTGACGCGTTTCATTAATAACTTGTTTAATGCTATTAATGTTTTTACAATTATCTCTTTCCTATGTACGTTTATTTGCCTAGAGCGTGATATGCGGGGACCGTGCATTGCAATTTTCAAAAGTGCTCAATATACTAGCCTATTATCTTAAACCGAATCTAAAAAAACCAATGCTTTGTATGTTAACAATAACTTGCTTCAAAGTAACCGTGTTTTAAATTATTATAATTGAAGGGAAGAAAATTATTTTAATGTCAATGTTAAAGTTAAGGTTAGGCTTAGAGTTAGGGCAGTGTTTAAAAAGGGGATTGTCGTACCTCTCTACTTTGAAATGCATTTGAAAACTGCCGAACCCGTAACAACTGCCATTATTTTTTTGGACAAACCAGTCCCTTGGACTATTTTCTCATTTTTTCCTCCATGGGTTGTATGTGGGATATTTTTTTCAATGGGTTGCCCTGCCACCAAACAACCAATCACCGTGCTCATTGTTCCAAGACTCGTGCATGAGAATTGAAATCAGCCATAGCAACGGAGATTACTCCCGCCTATCTCAGAGCTACCCCTATTCTAGGAGTTACCAATTTTCTTCACTAAAAGTTGCTCTCAGCGGTTTTGTGAATTTTTTGTTTTATTATGATTGTTTTATCATAAATGTTTTAGCGCGACTTAGGAGTAGCCTACTCCTAGCGCTAAGATAAGATGCTTTGTGAATACGGGCCCAGATTTATAACGAAATGGAAAATAAAAATATATCACTATCAATCAGAACACTTTATTGAGCAGAGCTTAAACAGAAACATTGATTGGGTACCCATCTTGAAGAACTGAGCCATCTGATCAAACATTCACGTTTAATAGGCTATCTAAAAGATTCAGTAGACTTCATGAGATTAAAAACAATAATCCACTGTCGGACACGTAGTTATATTGACACCATCCCACTGTCGGACACGGAGTTATTTCGAACACGAAGACACTGCGTTTTTATTTAGCCTCAGCCATCATCCTCATGTCCACGGTTGTCGCTGGCGGCCGTTCTCTATTCTGTTCAACTTCACGGTGTAGAGATCTAGGATATTGAGTCATAGCCCCACCTGCTGTTTAACAGGGACAATAACAGTGAGGACATTTGTGAGAAAATCCTTTACGCCATGTCAGCGGTAGAAAACTGCCAAATGTGATTTGTACTTGTAGGAAATGGTTCTCGTCGTATACTTGTAATCGGTACGTTTTGTATTTGTAAAACTGAAAACATTCGTTTGTTAATGGTGTTTTGTATTTGCAAACCACTCTGTATTTGTTTGCAAATCGTTTTTATATTTGCAAATCACACCTAGTTTGTACGTGAATCGTTTTTATATTTCCAAATCACACTGTATTTGTTTGCAAATCGTTTTTATATTTGCAAACCACACTTTGTTTGCACGTGAATCATTTTTATATTTGCAAATCACATTGTATTTGTTTGTGAATCGTGGTGCATTTGTAAAACATGTTCGGTTTGTATACAAGGTTTTGGCAGTAATTTAACTCCATAGTGCCTTCCCACTGACACGGTCTCGTGTACTTCACGCATTGATGGCACGAGCAGTTCACGACGAGTTTACGCACTTCACGAACAGTTTGCTCATGGCACGAGCAGTTCGCGATGAGTTCACGACTATGCGGCGCGACTATATATAGGGCTTCCTGGACACTGCCTGCCATTCCAGAGATCGCCAGCGAAGAGACAACTCATATCACAGAGAAAACATGCCAGGTAAAGGCATCTTCTCTTCTCTGCAATGATTGTGTCTCTGGAATTCAGCATGTTGTTTATTCCACAGCCAATCCAAAAATGAGCAGAGGTTGGGGAGGCGCCCTTTTTATATGGCGTGCCCGAATTGCGCAAACTCATCGTGCCAATGCGTGAAGTGCGTAAACCATGCGCAAACTATGCGTAAACTCGTTCGTGCCCCAAAATGGCACGTCGTGCAAGTGTCAGCCTTGCACATGTAACGTCAAATTTGATATGATTTACATAATGAGCAAAAGAAAAATTGGCAATGTGTTTTTTTATTTAATCTTACACTGGTTTCTTAAGGGGCAATCAGAGACGCTGTTAATGGGCTAGAGAGCCGTGGTTCACTCGCGTTCGGCGTCTGCGTAAGCTACTGCTGAACGCATTATCCAGGTGTTTGGTTCTCCATTTATAACGACATAAGTACAGCGTTTTTAAAGGGTACGACCCAGATTTCTGTTATGAAAATCTAATTCCTCGATCAGCTGTTCGCGAATTTGCCAAACTGCCTGCTAGGCTACACTTTGAATTTCGATTTGACTTCATTCATTATGCTCTCCTGAGCTGACATCCAACAAGCTCGTTAGATTATGTACGGCATTTGGTCAGGCTAGAGTAAAACAATATGATCTGACGAAGAGAAAAAGATTAGAGCACGAGACAAGAGTCAAGACACAGCGGCAGTATGCAACTAGACATGCAGCAGCAGCTAGGGGGAAGCGCTTTCACACTGTACGCGAAACTAATTTTTAGTATGACAGATTACATTCAAAGTCAATGCAAAGACGCGAATACACGCATTTTGCGTCTGGTGTGAAAGCAGCTTAATAGAGCGCTGGCGAAGAGAAGGCATTAAACGTGTGGAATGCAAGCCAAAGCCTAAGTGCTAGCCGCAGCCAGCGTTAAGCTCTATAATGTCTAAAATGAAAGCCCTGCTGAAGCGCTTGCATAGCTAACCCGTTATAATTGTTCATTAGCAGCCTACCTTCATTTACTTCCATTTTTCAGTGCCCGGTCTGCTCTTCTTTTCCCCCCTTTTCCTCGGTGCTTCTCTCCTCGAATGGACTTTTGATTTTCGGGATAGCATCTGGCTTGATTTTTCATCGCGAACTCAGACCAAAACTCTTTATCCTTGAAGTCGGAATTGTTGAAGTGGTCGCTAAAAATCACACTATTTTCGCTTGTTCCTTGCCATTTTGCCCGAGTCAGTTTCACCTGAGACGCCCAAATTTTGCTTATTTATCATCTTTTGGAAATCGATGTAAGCTGACTCTTCCTTTGGATACGTTACTACAACCTGCTACAATGCATCTGGTAGGCATTTGCTTTACAGTTTCCCGAAATTTTGTGGGAAAATAACGATTTTATTAATCTACTGCAGTTCGTGTCCCATAGGTAGTTATATTTAAAAAAAAAATTAAAAAAGCGCACCACTGAGCTTGTCTTGTTCTTTATATGACGCCAGCAGGTTGACGTGTCAATCCCACGGAAGTTGGTCCTAATTATGGGCAGGGCAGAAATTGGCTGAAAATAAGATCTTCCATCAGAAAACAAGCCTAAAATATTAATGTGTGTATTTTTGTTGAAATACCATCAGGAACCAGATGCGAGAACCAGGAAGTGCAGTAGAGCTCGTTTTATTGAAGGGGGATGACCCCGCAGAGCGAAAGGCAACAGTACAAAGTCCACAATCCAAAATCCGTAATCCAGTTGGGCTAAAATAGAATCAAAAACCAGGGCAGCAATCACAGTAATCGTAGTCGGACAGAAATGGGTCTGGTACACAGGAATAGTACTTTCAGAGATACAAGCCAGAATCCACCGGACGTAATCCGAATCGTTACCAGGGCAGCAAACAGAAATCTCGTAATCGGGCAGAAAAATGGTCGAAACACAGATGCAACACTAATCCAAAAACACAAGGGCAAAAATCAAAAGTCGGGCAATCCAGTCAGAAAGATGAACACTAAGAAAACGAGGCGAGAAACATAGCACAAGAAAACTAGGGAGAACGATCTGACACTAGAAGTGCTTGAACAGACATTTTAAATACACATTTGGGGTGAGCACATGACAAGGGAGAACAGGTGTGATCAAAGAAACAATAATCAGGACTGACACATGAGGAATAATGTAGTCACATGAATTTGGCGAATGCCAAGATGCAGACAGGAATCACAAGACAATCCTATGAACAAAACAACAGCTCCGGTTAAGGAGTACTAAAGTGCATAGTCTAAAGAAAAGGAAAGCATGAGATCTAAGAGGAAATTCACAGAAGCCGCAACAGAGATAGGCAAGAGGGCGGAGATTAGAATTGGGCGATTGCTGAGAGATCGTTAGTCAATTAGTATGTGCAGCGATACAATCCCGAGTGCACGTTAGTAAGTTAGTAAAACTATACAATGTTAATATTGGTTAGTAATTATCGAAAACAACAAACTGTTAGTATGGATTAGTAGATAGTAAAAGAGAGGGGAAGGAAGCACACGAGATAATGAAGGAAGATTGAAAACCCAGAAACCAATAAATCACCCGAATGAGTGGCACGGAACTCTAGGGACCGTGGGCAAAGACCTACACAAGACAAGACAGGGTAGACGTGGTGCACTGCATGGAAATGAAAACATGGCATGGCTGAGAATACGATGAACATGAAAAATAAAAAACAGGAATCTAAATAACCAAAACACAATACACAATCATAAGAATGGTCAAAAGGCAGGCAGTGGTCTCTAAACACAAAAGCATACATGGCAGAGCCAGGCACAGAACTTAAACATGACAGCAGAATGCAGAATCACAACAATTTTCATGGGAATTTTTGGCAAAGACATAGTTTACAAGTAGAGAACTATGGAATTAGTGTCAATGTACCCGGAAATAGAGAGTTCCTTTCATGACGGTGCTCCGACGCAGCCAGTGTTAAAGACTTACCCCATGCTAACGTTTAGCCAAGGTCCTCAGGCATTCAACCCAAGTTGGTACCGCTCTCGGGCATGGCTAGAGTACTCAGTTAAGCAAGATGCATTTTTCTGTTTCCCCTGTTGAAAGTTTGGGGTTACAGTGCGTTGATCGGTTCCGCTAACGGAATTTGTCGGAAGTGTCTGGTATCGATACAACGCTTGGTGGCGGAAAGTTATCTGTTCACGAATTTGTGGAAATTACTCACGCACTTTGTGGATCAATTAGTTTTCTTCAGTCATAGGGAATAAAGCCTTGCACAGTAATTTTTCAGTGGCATGTCCTTTCACCGGTTCCGCAAATACTGTAATTTCCAGTTTTGCAAACAGCGCCCTTTGTCTGGCCAAACTTCTGATATTCTTTGTTTATTGGCATAATTGCATGCCCCTGGCCACAAAGGAACAGACACGTCTTTTCCACCAATTTTAGCCAGCATTACTCTGCAGGGTATATCATAATAATTGGTCAAATTTATGGATAATTCTACCGTGTGTCGACATTGTGTCAACTGGAGTCCCCGTGCGCTGGCCTCAGTTCAAGACGATTTTGTACATCCATCAATATTCAATATTCAATATTCATCAACTGCTATATCAGCGACTATGGATGATTCTTTCTACTCTTTCCAATTCAAGTACATACCAAGTATACATAAAAACTAGGCTTATGTCGTCATAGTCGTGGCTGGGAGTATATCCCCGAATGCCCCCAATCCTTGAATAGACCATGAATAGACATTCATTTGAACTTGATTTCAGGTCAATCGGACAAATGGTTCTGAAGATATGGCCAAAATGGTAATTTTTCATCAGAAAGCGCCACCTGGTGGCAAAATATTATACCATACTGGTATGATGTCATCATGTGACACGTTGTGAGGTCATGGCCTTGCAGTTGCACAGATTTTCTTGTCAATTGGACAAATAGTTCCAAAGATATGGCAAAAATTGTGAATTTTATGTGACAAAGCTCCACCTTTTGTCAAAATTTTGAACCCAACAGGTATAATGTCTTCGTAGGACATATCCTCGGGACATGACCTCTCATTTGCACTTGATTTGAGGTCAATCGGACAAACATTTCCAGAGATATGATAAAACAGTGATTTTTTTCAGTTTTTGGCCCCTGGTGGCCAATCTTGAAATTGTAAATTGTCCAAAATCAAATCAGAATCCGCTTTATGATACTTACTCATATGCAAAACTTGGAATTTCTAATTGAAATATTACTGAAGTTATCGCGGTAACATGTAAATCAGTTTTTGGCCCCTGATGGCCAATCTAGAAATCGTAAATAGTGTAAAATGGAATCAGTTCTTCCTCTTTATGATACTTAGTTATATGCAAAACTTGAAATTTCTAATTGAAATATTACTGAAGTTATAGCGTTAACACGTAGGGCGGCGCGGTGGCGGTCAGACCAAAAACATAATATCCCCCGTTCGCCATTCGGCGTTCGGGGATATACAGTATCTCACAAAAGTGAGTACACCCCTCACATTTTGACGATTAATTTATTATATCTTTTCAAGGGACAATGCTACAGAAGTGAAACTTCTATATATTCTATGGTACAATATGTGTAGCAGTGTAGATTTACTGCACTTTGTTTAACCCTGCCCAGAAATCTTTAAAAGCCAGTAAAGATTCATCTGTGTTTTTTGATGCTCTTTGTCAGATGTTTTATTTGGTGTACCCTAAAGTAGGGTGTGTGTTTTGTGTGTGTTTTTGTTTGTTTTTTCTTTTTTCTCTCATCAAAATTCGGGGGTGATGAATCACTGTCTCCTTAAAACTGTGCGGGCCACATCACCTGTGCCGACTGCGCCCCAGCATCACCGAGTATTTATTAGACTGCCAGAGACATTTTTAGTCTTTTTTGGCATTGACATGTATTTCAGACCTAACAGGATCTTTCTGTAGGACACTCATCTTACCTTGTCACCCCTAGGTGAACAGGGAGATTAAGGAAGATTATGACTCTCGGGAGGATAAAACCAGTATTTTTCACTTTGAAAGACAGCCATCGAGTGCCAACTGGCGAGACTGGTGCCTGCCATTTGTTAAGGATGAAAATAATTTGCAGCTCTCTAATTTGAGCATCACGTGCCTGCTGTCAAGCATGCATGTGCTGACAGCTCCTGCTTACCACACTTTTGTTTTGCCCCCCCGCCCCCCCACCCCTAAAGTCAAACATCTTTCCAAGAATATCTGTCTTATCTTGTTCATTGTCATGAAGTATGCATAACAGCATATGTTCATTACCAAGATATCTCTGCCAACATTCTGACAGAGCAAACCTATTTAACCTCAGTGTGCATGGCTCCAATATGGGGAGTTTTGAACTGGTTATTTTACTTAAAAAGGATACTTCAGGAGCTTAATGGATAATGATTGAAATTTGGGATATTCAGTATGATGTAGGCGGCTGGACAGACCGTAGAGGCATTCAGTGGAACAGACACTTATAAGGCAATGTAAATGTTAGGCTTAGCCAAATAAAAAATTGGAAGTTCATGTCAAGGAAGCCTATGATTGATGGCAGCATTTCAGTACTATCCTTCGTGTGTCTACTTTTCAATATTATTTATCTTCTGTACAAGTTTTATTTTTCAAACCCGATGCTCGTACCTGGACGCCCTCAATGAGATAAGGGAGGACCACATTTACAGGCACTGAAAGTGAGAAAGTTCTTTGCTGAATAGATGCACAGAGGACACACAGGGATTGATGGCAGTGCACAGAATTTGCTGGATTTTGAAAATACAAAGACTACAAAGATAAAGTCAAACTTGAAATGAATGGAATTACTAATATACGAACCCTCAAGATTGCCTCTTTGAAGTTAATTTTTGTATCTCAAACTTTATCAAAGCTTAAGAACCCAAGTTTTATAAGTTCATTTACTTATTAATTATCTATCAGGACTTAATTTCACTCAAAGCACAGTTGACAGTTTATAGGCATTTGTAAACCGTTCATGCAAAATGGCGTTTCGGGTTCCTGTGGGATGTTTGTCAAATTAATATAGCTTTTCTCAATGAATAGAACAAAATCTCACCTTCACATGGAAAATAGAGCAACATGACAAGGAGTCAATGATTTTAGACAAAATTGGAAATGATTATTTATTATGCTTAATATAATCAAGCGGATGTTTTCTGGATATGTCACTGACGTGTTAATGCTCAACACTGTGCTTGTTGTTTGACCAAGTTAAGCACAATTCATGATGTACACTAGGTCAGTACTTTCATGAACAAGGTACATAAGCCCTTTTGGCAGGATCATTATTTTAGCCTCTATTTACGATGCAGTAAAGGCTAAAATCTGGCAGTAGGCGTCAAACCAAATACAATTTTAAATCCAAGAATGAACAAACAAGTGGTACATAGTCGCAAAAGTCACAAACAACTTATCACTTCAAAACTTAAACTAACAAGGCACAACACGTGGCACCATTCATCAACATGTAAAATAAAGAAATGTGAAAAAAATCAGCGTCATTCCAAGCAAAAGAGAGAGTACTGTAAAGGATAGGGCAAATGAGAGAGGAATAATGACTGCATGCGTTGTTTTCTGGTTAACTCCTTGGTGCAGAAGCCAAATCAGTTAATTCCCGCATTCCCCCGTTTAAAGCTGCAGTTGTTCAGTCTTATAAAAGTAACATTTTGTCATATTTGCTAAAACAGTCGCTATGTACAGACAGCATTACATAAAACCAGTACTCTGTAATAAAAAAAAGGCTCCTTTAGCCTCAGCTACTGCTCCTACTGCAATTTAGCAGAATCCATCGGACTGATCAAAAAGAACCAATCAGAGCCAGGATGGTGTCTGAGGGAGTGTCTGACAGCTATCAATCACTGCACATGCAAACGCTGCGGACAGCCTCTTTCCCCTTTCCTCCTCAGTTCATGCCAGTGCTCGGTCAAGCTCAAATCTCCTAGAGAGGCTTCAGGAGCTTAGAGAAACTGATGGCGCAACAACAGCCATCAGCGAGGAAAAAAATATCAATACCTCCGTTACCGACAACAGCATACGCGGCAAGTAAGTAAGACAAGTAAGAAGAGGAAGCCAGATGAACAAAAGCACAAAAGAAAGAGTTAGACAAAGCCCGGGATAAAACCAGAGTGAACATTGGAGTGGCTTTTCAGAGGTGGAGAGAACTCCGTGATCTGGAAGGATTAAAAACCGATGCAGAGTTGGCGACTTTTCTGCTTTATTCATTGGTTCATTTTTGCTCAGCAATGCTCTACAAATAAGCGAGTTGGCATCGCTCACAGGCACAGCTGCTACTAACCCCAGCCCTAACCGGCATCAATTCATTTTTGCTCTGCAAATAAGCGAGCGAACGTCACTTACAAGCACAGTCGCAGTTCGAATAACCAGCGTCTTGTAATTGTTACACTACTCCATAGTGCATGTGATGTTACTGTGATGCTGCAGTTGGGCTAACGTTAGCTTGTTTCCGATGCAAGGGCTAAAGTTACTTGCGTCGTTTTATTAGAAAGTAGCAGAAATTATCTTTATGATGTCACCTGGCAATCTTATCAGTTGTACTGTTGTCCTCAAAAAAATGTGCAACGTTTCTGTGCTCTCACAACCAAATGTTGTCATACATGGTTTAATGGCCATTCAGCAGGATTCACTACAGTTTCTGTTCTAAAAAAATAGGTAACTTACTAAAATAAGTGTGTGCTGGGTTTTTACTGAATACATACTGCTGTAGATTACTTTTTTCGACATGGTTTATTTCTGCTCGTTTGTTGGCCAGCAATGATGACTGTTCACAACAGTAATGTCTAGCGTCGGCAACTTGCCCATTTTCATGATGTGAAATTGCTAAATCTCTCCAAAATCACATGCATAACAGGTCACGTGCCTTTGCGTGCATGGTAGCCTCCTCTGGGGGAGGGTCATGGAGCCAGGGCAGGAGTGCAGTGGAGAGAGAGGGGGAGGGATCTGAAAGTTGCATTTTTTTTTCAAATTTTCAACTCCTCTCTCTCCTCTTAGTTACCAACTCCAGCTTTAAAGCTTTATAATTCAAGATGTGAACATCATAGAAAGTGGAAAAATGACTCAAATAAAACAAGACACCTGTAGTATTTAGAGTATCAGATTATTTCAGTTCATTGGCATAGTTTTAGTACCAAATAAGGGCTACAGGCACAAAAAAAATCCTCATGAAAATTCAGGATTATAGTAATAAAAAAAAAATACAATACTGTTAGGCTCAGTATTGATCGTCTGTTCACAGATCAGCCTCGGTTGAGGAGCTTTATTCATACAATGCTCGGGCGACAGTGGTGGGATTTATCACATCCATATTCCAAATAGTTCACTGGTACTGGTTCAGCGTGAATATTCAATATGCATTCTGCGCCTACCTGATATTATTAGGATAGTGTAACTGAGTGCATAAGTTGAGCAGTTCCATCAATGGAGCTTCTGCACAAAGGGCTTTAGGTAATTATCATCACTGAATTTGATGTATATGTAACTTTTCCAACTAGCCTTGGCTTGTGGGTAATGTTCAATGTCATTGTAACACACTGTATTAGCTGAATCCTCTTTGCCCATTGAGCTCTCAGGGCTTCTGGGTTATTGCATGTCTACTCTGGCTTCTCTGAAAACCCAGCCTGAAACCTTGTTCTCTGGATATTAAAGCTTGATGTTCAGCTGCCTCCAGCAGCTCATAAACTCATTTGCACAATATAATTTATATGCTCTCGTCTTCGCACTAACCAAGTTGCTCAGGGAGAATTTTTGAGCGTAAATCAATAACAAGAAAAATTGCCTCTCGATGGATGACTTTTCTATAAACCCTTTGCTGCTAAACTTGATTTTTTAAATATTGAATCTCAAGTACTGATTCCACAAAGAACAAATACAGCTGAAGGGCAATAGAAAAACAAGAGAAAGCCCACTGACTCCAGGTTTGGTCCCATATCCAGGAGCACAAAGCACCATCTGGGATTAATGCAGACCAAACAATTCAATGTCAACACAGGCTTAACAAGGGACATATGTCCTTTTTGGTCCTAACACTGGTAACATTGGTAACTAATGATTTTGATTGCTATTCCTATATTTGGTGACAACCACTCAGATAACCCAGCTGCACGGACCAAATAACGCAATTTATTTTTTCACTCCACACATTTTGGATTTTCATGGTTTTCTTTGATTTAAATTTGAACTTTTGTTTACTTGACTCACTTTCCACAAAAGACAAAAGTTTGAATGCATTTTATTTAGAACATTTAGTTTCCATGGCAGATAATCTAGCCAAAGGAGGGAAGGAATTGAGGTAGACAGAAAGACCAAAGCAGAGAGCAATAGTCTGTACTGACAGTAAAACAATTTGATTGTCCAGTAGGTTTTGAATTCAACCATTTGCCCCTCTGATGGACTGATTTGCTTCAAGTAAATCCTGGTTGACCAATGCCTGATAAAAACATGAATGTGTAGTTGTGCAAAAATTCTTCTAAGTCAGATGAGTGGCTCAGATATTGGAAACACCAATAAAATTCATTTGATGGGATGTTGCATTTATATTCAACTTACAAGTCATTTAATGTGCAAAACACAATGGATGCATTTGCATTGCAAAATTAATTAAGAAAGTTACATAAATTAAAATTCACTGTACCTCTCCATCTATTCATTCTAGGAATTGCAAGTACTTGTATATCTTACCTGATATTCAGTGCAATCAGACCGGATGTCTCACGCTATGAATTCATAACACCTTGTTTTAATTTGTCCACTCTGAACTGAAAACCATACTCTCATGCCATAACAAATCCATGGCATTATTACGAGAGGGTCTAATATTCAGATAATTTCAATTCACTGGTATGCATCCATCTGGAATTCCTCTATTTTCCTTAGCATAAAACAGTGCTTGTTGCATCATTCTTGTATTTTTTTTTTTTTTTTAGAGTCAAGCATTCACAAGGACTGAGCTGCACCTTAAAAATTGTCCTCAGTACATATACTCTGATGCAGTAGTTCAGAAAAAATCTCAAAAATGACAAGGAAAGACTGGCACACAGAAAAAAAGGAAAAATATCTCCCCATAATTAAATATTCCTTTAAATCTTATTAAAAGCTTAAAGCATTCTGACTTTGATTTCCATCTTCTATATCATGATAAAAAATATATCATTTCACAGGATGTTTTGCAGTTTTAGTTACGTGTCTGCTGTTTTCCTTGATCCGCATTCATCCATCCATTTTCTGCCGCTAATCTAGAGCCAGTTCGCGGGGATACATGCGCACTCAGCAGAGAGGCCCAGGCATACCCCTCCCCAGCCTCTTCCTCCCCCCAGCTGACTCCTCTACACGTGGAGGAGCTGCGGTTCTACTCTGAGCCTCTCTCGGATGACCAAGGTCCGCACCCCATCCCTAGGCGTCAGCCCAGCCACCCCGCAAAGAAAGTCCATTTCGGCCGCTTGTATCCGCGATCTTGGTCTTTCAGTCACTACCCACAGCTTGTGAGGTGAGGGTTGGAGCATAAATTAACCAGTGAATCGAGAGGTTTGCCTTGAAGATCAGCTCCTTTTTCACCACGACGGACCAGCACAGTGGCCACTTTACCGCAGATGCTGCTCCGATCCACCTGTCGATCTCCCGCTCCATCCCACCCTCTCTCGTGACCAAGAGCCTGAGATACTTAAACTCCTCCACTTGGAGTAAAAACTCACCCCCCACTTGGACTGGACTATCCATTTTTTTCTGGCAGAGAATCATGGCCTCAGATTTGGAGGTGCTGATCCTCACTGGGACCGCTTCACACTCGGCTACAAACTGCTACAGTGCACTGCGGAAGTCACAGTGCGATAAAGCCAACAGGACCTTATCATCTACAAACAGCAGAGATGCAATCCTGAGGCCACCAAGCCTCAGCTGCATCTTGATACCCTGTCAATGAAAATGATGAACAAAATAGGGGAAAATGCACATCCTTGGCAGAGTCCAACACCCACTGGAAATGATCAACTTAATGCTGAGAATGCGGACACAACTCCGGCTTTGGTTGAACAGGGATCGGATGGGTCAAACTACAACAGCCCCGGAGTCCCATGCTCCCACAGCACCCCCCACAGGACATCTTGTCAAACCTTGTCTAAGTCCACTATACACACGTGGACTGGATGGGCAACCTCCCATGACCCCTCCAGTATCCATGCAAGGGTAAAAAGTTGGTCCACTGTTCCATGACCAGAACGGAACCTGCATTGCTCCTCCTGAATCCAAGGTTCGACAATCAGGCAAAGTCGCCCTTCTAGCACCCAGGCATAGACATTCTGTCCTTGGCCTACATGTTTTTTTTTATTAACAGATAAAAGATCAATTATGTCTAAGATGAAAAAGGAAAATTGTTTTTTAAAACCGAAGAAATAAAAGCTTGAAGGACCTCCCCTTCACCTCTCCTCTCTAAATGCAGGAAAGTACCTCAAAGGTAAATAGTTTTTGCATTGTCACATAAGATGATTTTTCACCCAGCACTTAGTCGATTTTCAGCAGAGAACTTATTGACAAGGGTGCATAATTATGGCTTGTATCTCTACGAGGGTGACTTATTCTCCTGTGTCATGGGATGTAATTGAATTCCATTGATTCAGACAGCACGTCTGCATTTCTGCGCTCTTGTTTGCAGAAGTCTGAAAATGCAACGCCTGAATTAAATCCAAAATGAACGCCACCTGCTAATCACTAATTAAAATGTTTAGGAAAATTGCACATTGAGTTTTTTTTTCTTTCATTCTCTGATTGAACAGGTGTAAATATCTCAAAACAAATCCCTGAATTAATTATCTAATGGTTACTGAGAAGTTGAGTTCCAAAAATGTAATTGAATCTTCTAAGTTAAGCACAGCAAAGAGATTTATGCACCCCAGATAAAATGAATTCAGAATACAGCAATCCAAGGTGAAAAATAAGGATACAGGGATTCGTCGTCTTCAATAGAAAATATACAATGTGATAAGAGCTTCTAAGAAGTTCCTTGCTCTGACAAGAAACAATGGTATCAGACTAAGCATTGATCGAGTGACTGTGTATTGAGGGGGATGAGGCATGTATAACTCAACGCAAGGCAAAGTGACTGCTTGTTAAACAGAAAGGAAATAGACTTGGAAAGGGCAGTGTCTCCTGCACATTACCTGCCCTATCACAATGCGTGCGGCGGCGGTCCCAATGACTTTGCCAGTGCGATCAATACACAAGTCAATATCCCCCCCTTTGGATGCACAGGGTGCAGCCTTTCAGTGGACAAACCAGACAAGGTGCTCATTATTCTCGCTGATATTTGCTTTAGAATAAGGAGACAGCCCACACCTGTTAAACAAGCAGTATAAATATCAGGAGACTGGGATGTGCCGGGTTGCAGCTGTCCTCCGCACTTTGCACAAACTGCCAAGCTTCACCCTGTGGTATTAGCCCTCTGAAGGATAAGGGATTCAGTGCTGCTTGTGCAGCCCGAATCAGGCTGTACCGACATCTGCTCCAACTGTATCAGCGAGCTGCGAAAATTCTCACCGGGCCACTCATTCCCAGGTCCTTTTAATGACCACACACCCACAATTAATGTCACCCAACTAAACCATGGCAGTGTTTTAATTTTAGTTTACATTCTTATATTTATTTATTTATGGTTTGTGTTGACTTTTTTTTTTTTCCGCTGGTGGAATTATGTTACATTCTGCCAAATAGATTGAATGGATGAGAAGATACTGCAACAAAATTACAAAAGTAATTCAGAAAACCAAACTGCGGTAAAACCGAAAGATAAGGGGAAAAATCAGGCAGATGCATACAAGACTGGATCTTTCTTGCAGTTTTAGGCCTCCAGTAACTAACAGCATGGCTGCTTACAAAGAGCACTGGCGATGGAAAGATAACTCCTAAGGCCAGCAGAGCTTATGTCAAATCTTGAGACACTGTTTTGCAGTGTACTATCAATGTTTAAAATTGTGTTTTTCCATTTCACACAGAGTTCTGATTTCAAAATCCTGCTGGGCATACGGTCCCAATTGACAGACAGAATTATTCAAAGGTATTTCTGGGAAAGACTTGGTCAGGACAGCCGACATTTATAGTCCAAGTAAAGTGAAATCTGTGATTTGCTTCTAAACACATTATGTACGCAAGAAAATAGGCTAGTAGCTGAAAATGTGAAAAGACTGCAAACTAATCTAGAACAATGGATTTAGTCCGTTAAACAGTTTTTCACCAATTTTATTTTTACCCCCATCACACCTGATTGGCGGTGCCACTGCAGCGCTTGTATGGCATAAACCGCAGTGGCACCGCTATGATCTCCATGATTCCTCAGTAGTTCCGCAATTGACTGTCGTAGCACCGCAAAAAACTGTCAAAACCGCAGACCTCCACGGCGGCTCGGAGGAAACTTTGAACATGTTGAAAACTTCCGCAGTGCCACCGCAGGTTGAGCCAATCCGCACTGGGATCGCCATGGCACCACCATGACCGCCACGGAACCGTACAAGGACCTCAGTAGCACCTCCTTCACCGTCGTGCCTCCGCAGTACAACCCCCGCGCAATCGCCAAAAAAAAGTAGACTGGCGACCCTACAGCGATCCCGTGGCAGTTAGGGGGTGTTAAGACGGAGCTACCATGGGAGTGGATATGGGGGTGCTACTGCAAAGTCATTCTTCACTCTTGTACCACGTTTTGGTGGCATCACCGTAGGAATAAATCATCAGCAGACAAAACATTACAATGAATTTCGAACGAAAACCATCACCCATCTATAGCCGAAACGGAGCCGTCCTGCTGCCGCAGCACCACCGCCGTAGCACCTCAGTAACACCGCCATCTCCGCAGTAGTACCTCACTGGCCCCTCAACGCTGCTGCCAACACCGCAGTACTGCCGCCAATAATCGCCCTGGCGCCGCCATCAAATCGTAGGGGCAACTCAATTGGATCGCCATGTCCTCAGTAACCCCACTGTAGTTCCGCCCTAGTTCCCCAGTAGCATCGCGAAAAAAAACACGTTTGACGGGTAGGGGAAAACTATGAAAACACTACTGGCGTTGTCACTATGGTGACGGCAATTTTGACAAAAATCCGCAGTGGCACCGCCAATCCGGTGTGATGGGGGCATTTCAGGATTTTCTTGCAGGGCTAAAACAAGGCTTGATGATGCACTGAAGCCATCCTTAACATAATCCTGCCCCTGGCATTGTATAAAATCTGGAGTGCATTGCATCAGTGGTTATTTGCACAATCACAAAGTAGGTACAACCACGTTTTGGATTTAGCTAAATAGCTAGCTAAGTCCCACCTGACCTAAAGTGCTTCCCAGTACCAGTCCCAATTGCTCTGTTTCCATTCCACATTTGTGGACCTGGATATGGATTGGAATGCAAAGAAATACTGCTGTGTTGCCACTGTTCTGATGGGAGTTCTGCGACAAGAGTTATGGGGCACAAATCACATAAATCACATGACATGCCAAAAGTCTGAATTAAATGACTTTCTGGTCTGAGAGCAGAGAAGTTAAACCATACAAAACGTGCAATCAGATCAGACATATGAGATGATTACGATATACTGGCTCAACAGACACGCGCCAAGTCAAAACAATAAATAGCCAATACATCAAAATACTCAGAAAAATTGCAAAGAAATCAAAAAATGAAGCAACTCTGATGCAATCCAAAATAAGCGGCTTGTACTTCAACTAGTGCAAAGTCCTTGAGGCTGTTGCGACTCCTAACAAGCCAGTACACGTGATTGCAGGACATAGTTCTGAAGCGTTCCTCCAAACTACACAATTAAAAAATCTTTTCCCAAAAAGTTACAGAAGTGCCCTGGGAGAAGGTCTGTTACAGAGGCAGCAATATAATAATATAAAGAAAGCAGTACAGCTCTGCTCACAACAAGCCAACGGTCAACGCACAAAGACAGTTCTCTGCACATGGGTATTTAAACAAAGCATCATGAAGTAATGGTGGCATACTGGTTTCAGGCATATAATAACAAGCATGTTTACAGCAACTATGTCAGTGATGGAGCATGAGCCCCATTTTATACAATCCCTCTGAACTGATCGGAAGACCTGAAAATGGATTGTGTAAGTCTGTATAAACTGAAGTCAGATCCTTCCAAAGAATTTATTCCCCTGTTTGCATCCCGGGGAGCTCTTCCTCGCCTTCAGCTCGCCGGTGTACTTCTAACCATCCTGTGGAATGGACTGATAATTTGTAATGCTTTACACACTTGGATTATTGACTGAACGCCTATTAAAAAATGTTATAATGGTATTAAAAAATAGGCAACTTCACATCAGTAAGTGATAACCCTTAAAATATTTTCTAATGATTCAATAAAATGAAAAGCAGACATATCCCCAAGCATTCAGTTAATTTTCAGAATTTTGATTCTCATTCAGCCATTAGACTTCACTAGTTCTTTTTTTTTGAGGCAATACAACTGAAAATAAGGCAAAGGCAGGTTTAAAATGTTGCGGATCACTCAATGAACTTGCATTAGGGGCTGTGAGGAGATGTGGACGTTAACGGAAACCACAGGGAACTGCATCTATTTTTAGTCATTTGAAGGATGACTAGTCTAATGTGCTAACTGGGCTGAAAACTAGGCTAACTCATGAGACTACTTCCCTCTCCTTGTGCAGCACACAAAGGAGACCAAGGGTTTCGCCAGGCTTTGAAACGTGGGTGTCTGAAATCATTGCCAGGGATAAAAGCAACACTAAATTGTGAGCCCGAATGAAATCTTGTTGAGCAGGGTTGGTGCAGGATTGCTGCCCATTATGCATTTCTCCATTAATCCCTTGAACTCTTAACTTTTCACTCAAGTTTTCCCTTAAATAGGTTCAACGTCAGAAATGTCTACATTTTTCATAATGTAGAACAATGTGACACACATATTCAGTATCTGCTGGTTGGGGCTGAAGCGACATCACACTGACACAAACAGAACTATTTAAACCCCGGATGCCATGTTTTACCACAGCAAAACATCAAATGAAGAATATCTGAATCTTGACTTAAACACTTTTCCTTGTAATTCAGAAGGGCATATTTGGAATCGATGGAATCCTTAGGATCTCAACAAGAATTTAAGAAAGGCATGAAGTTCCACAGGTTTGAATGCACCAGCTGCACTTGACTGACCCATATATGAGTCTGCAGGTTTTGTGAGGTTAATGTATTCATTAATAAATATGAATTGCTCAATTTTAATCATCACTTAAAGTGAAAACTTAAGCCTTCTGCCCCCTTTTTTTGACTGGATAATTAGTGAAATGTAACTTTTCAATGACAATATACATTTCTTCCAAATCTGATGACTGAATTAAACTCAAAAATTGACGTTGTTGTCATGTGCCTACTGGGGTTGTTCATAAAACCATAAAAATTATATGATAAGACAGCTGTTACACATACAGAAATATACTGTACACTGAAGTTGTCTCAACTGAAAAAAGTTAGTGTCCAGGCTGCCTTAAAATTTTAAGCTCATTGAACTTAAGATGATAAGTTGAGGTAATATTCAGCTTATAATCTTAAATTCAGTTAACTTGAAACTTTAAGGCAGCCTGGACACTGACTTTTTTCAGTTGGGACAACTTTTTTTTTTAACAGTGCACAGCAAAATTATCATTTTGAGAATCATTCTGGACAATGGCATCCCAAATGTACACTGCTGTCCAAAAAAAGATACTCCTCTGAACATGTGCATCATGTGTCCTCACTGGAGCTGCAGACTCACTTAGTTAGGCTGTTGTGCAGCTGCAACTCACAGGGTGGCAAGCTTTTCCTTATGAGACTCAATTACCGCCAGCATATGTCAATACTGCACAGAGGACTAAGGACGCTGACAAGTTTATTTTTCTACTCAACATGACAAAAGAAATGCACTGCTCCAACTTTCATTTTAAGATTGACATTTTAACTGTAAATCATTGGTATTTGAGGAGTAAAGAATAGTGCTTTCTGTAATATTAGGAAAATATACAGGGTATTTTCTATTTTCACACAATGTTCAGAGGTTTCGTTTGCTGTAAATATCGTAAGACTGCTGCCCTGGCCATTATTTTTTTTAAAAGTTGTTTTCCCCGGACAAAAAAAGAAGAACAAAAAAGGAATTCATGTACAACAAAAGAGCTTTCCTGACAATAGAGCTGACAGTTTAATTTATTGAAGAAAGCAAAGTTCATTCCTTGGGGCTGTGCTTTGCATTAGAGCACACTTGCAGTAATTATTTCACTTATCATTTAATGACAGCTCAAGGGTCCTCCGCTATTTACACAATCAAGACAAGCATTGCATATTAAAATGTTATTCAAGCGCAAATTCATTAAAACATCATTACAGTTTCAAAGGAAGCTTTTGAATTAGTACAAAAGGCTAAATTTACTCACCTCTTTAGTTTGTGCGACATAAATGCCAGAACATACAGAGCTGTACTAAATATAGGCTGCTTTTAATCTTCAAATGAAAAAAGAAGTTTTTTTTTTTTGTATTCATTTATCTTTTAAATGATTGTGTGGGAACACTCAATAAAGGGAAGTCTGAAATGTGGCTAGATGGCAACGTTATTGTACGAGCAGAAAAGAAAACAAGTTATTGTGACCGAAGCTTTTACTCACCATCTGGTGATATAATTGCTCACAAGTTTTCGTCGTTACAAGAAAAGTTGATGAATATTTGTATATAAAATCAAATTACTTTCTGGTTTCCTCACTTCATTGTACCCTGGTTGAGCATATTTGCCATCAACCGAATTATTTATATTGGATCATGTACTCAAATTAATGCCAACGTTGTTGAACGGGAGCGCCTGTCAACTCTGGCTACTCCTTTACTGAGTTGCACCTTTGCCCCTGTCCTGTCAAAACACTGCTCCCAAAAAATGATCACTGCGCAGCACTGCCGAGGAGATGGCAAAAAGTTTTTTCTCCTGACTCACAGCCAAGCCTGTCATGGTTTAGGCATGGATTTGTATGTTAGACCCTTCTTTGTTCTATCGTCCAGGACGATAACGGATTTCTTTTCCATTGAATTCCTGGCCCAGCTTGCTGATTGAGCTGGGGCGGAGTTTTCCGGACTCTATATACATGGCCGGGGCTTCGCCACGCTTATCGCTAGAGTGTCCGTTTGTTTCTAACACTTCGGCTAGAGAAAATCTCTAGCCAGCTTTCCTAGTGATTTTTTATATTTCATTTATTGTTAGGAATGGCTTCTTTTAGAAATTTTCTCTCTTCTGTCTTGTTGTTTATTCTTTTCTTGCACTGCTTCCGTGTTGCGGACTTTTATTTGTATTTGGAAGCGCAAGATTTTACTAGAGGTGTGTACCTCTTTTGTGTTCGTCTCTTATATGGCGGCTCTCAGTTCTTTCTCTCACAGGTCGCGGCACCTGGCATCCTGTCGTCACGCATTACGGAGCCTTTCTCCCCTCCTTGTCTTTTGGAAAACAGCATAAACAGACAAAGTGTCTTGTCCACTGTTTTACATATTTTAAAGGTGAGAAGTATTGCCGTTGAATGTCAATTACGAGTAGCTAGCTTGTTTGCCACCTTGTTAATTTTATTCACTGCCAAGTCAATGTAGTCCCCGTGACGGAAAGGGTGCCAAAGTAGCTAGGTGGTGACCGTTATCAATCGCGAGCGTTTGCTTTTAGTCAGTGGTCTATTCAAATCAATAGGGTGGCTAATAAGTTAGCTTGCGCACAAACACGTTTTTCTCCATTAAATTAAATAAAATTGTGTTTCTGCGAAAACTTACGCATGAAATGTTTCATTACAGCCCTTCGAATAGATATTGCTGCAGATTGCAGCCGCACATCTTGGCATTTTAATGATTATATTAACTTCTTTGAAATTAGCCTCATAGGAAACAATTCATTTTATTGAAGACGTTGGGTGTATCAATACGGCGGCCGCCGGGTGCTTCACTTTGGATAATGGAAATATGACAATATTAAATAGAGAGAGACCCCAGTATCAGCCCAAGAGTTCCAGCTCAAGGGTTGATACTGGTCAAGGGTTGATACAGGTTTTGAGATGAAAATGCCCATATGATGTTCTATTTATCATATACTCAGTTTGACCATAATTAACAATGCCTTTTATCCAAACCTATGGCCATGGTTGCTGCCACTGATACAAGATTTTTCCCGCGGGCAGATACTGGTGATACAGCCTCATGCCTCGTGCATGTATCACAAGTGCAGATTTTCTGCATTTATGAAGAATTACATGAAAAATATACTGTACATACCTATGGATAAAGCTAATAAACGATGAGACCAGTGGATTTTTCTTCACTACTTTTAACATAAAAATGCATGGGGGGTATGAAATCACGTGATCAGTCAACTGATCAGCTTGAATTCCTTGAAAAGAAAATGTTATTTCTGGTTTGAGTGGAAGCATGGCCAACGTTTGTGGTTCATTCATGGTGAAGTTTATGAAACTTTCATTAATCAGTCTTTAACTCATTCCCTACGGAATACCTTCATATAAAATTGTCGTGTTTGTACAGAATTCTTCTCCCGAAAATTACACAATGTAAAGTATTGAAGTACAGGCCTATCACCGCAATCGTCAACTGATTTTGTGTTTTCCTCAGACTGCGAATGGTCATCCACGCCGTTGGCAGCAGCTTGCCGTAGGGAATGAGTGAAGGACTTTTGCAGTGACCTAAACAGCGAGATTTGTTTCATTCAGTCGTGTGGTAATTCAGCAGGATCGTGTGTCATACGTAATACAGGGATGGACAATCAGCGTAAACATACATGTACGTGATGGTAAATGATCACTTGATTCTTATTCTTGGTTCCAATGCAATTTGCTGATCTAATATGGTAATGCTACCTTGAAACCTTGGTATGGGCCTATGTGCGGCAAATAGGCCTATTTCCCCACCCAGTGGTTAGTTGCAAACTTAAATCGTTATGAATAAATTAATACCAACATATATTTACCATTGAGTTGCGTGGTGATGGAATTTGCCGTCAGGTGGAGTGATCCGGTAATACTAAATTTAATCCACTATGGCTTAAACGGTAGCTCGACAAAAAAAAAAAATAATAATTTCCTGTGCAAATATGAAGGACTGCTCACTATGTCTTTGTCACCACAAAGAAGGAAAAACCTTCATAACAATACTAACTTTATCGTTAATTTTTCAATAAATCCATGCAATTAGCATCCCATCGAAAAGTGATCCGCTATTTTGAAAGATTCTGTATCTGTCTGCCGGTGTTCTCCAGCCTTGATCTGTCAAAGCAGGGTATTGAAGAAAGCTGGACCTCCTAGACATGCGTGACAGAATTTTGGAAGCATTGGCAAGTTGTGCCTTATACTGATCGTCCAGTGTGAATCCTTGAGACTTACATTAATTGATAGAGTAAACAGATCCTGCGCTAACATTATTCCAGTATCAGTAAGATACTCGCTCAGCACTTTTTTCCGGCTAAATGAAAATATCACAAAGCTGTGAAGTTTCGGTATGCCTCAATTGCCCTCATCTCCTCAATGGAAATAATGATGAACTTCTCAAAAATGTGCAAGTTGATCTTAGCTGTAGAATTCAGTGTTGTATTCACACAGTACAGTTGCTTGATACGACTTTGCTTGTCCAAACTGGACACCTTGCTAAGTATTGTGCCATTGTTATTCATCAGATGCCAAATATTCATGCCATATGCAAGGTCAATGGTTTTGCTTAATTAAAATTAGTGGGGCTGGGCTGTCGCGAGGGCTTTGTTACGAAGCAAAATATAGGTTTTTAGTAAAGATTGATTCATTAATTACATTAACTCACATTTCATCATTGATTTATGCACCCTTTGGATCGAGCCAGATGTTGTTCACCTCACTAGATCACCCAAGATAATTGAAATGGCCATGGGCAGTTCTGGAGCAACAGATGTTCTGTGTGCAGCACTGGAAACTGCTTTTTCAAACTGGAAACTCCTGTGACAAAAGAGATGATGAAATTACTGCTTTCTGCCTCATCTAACCAATGGATCTGCCAGGATGCGTTAGAAAGGCAGTTCATAAAGCAATCAGACTCGGCACAGAAGGTATTCTGTCAGCACAGGAATTTGGACTCTGATTAAGAAACACAAATAAGGTTCTGAAGAGGTGACTCCTCTGAAATCAATGTGAAAAATGCTTGAAAGTCATTAGCACAGCTTCAGTTCTGTCTTTAATTCCAGACACCTAACAGCACTGGTGTTGAAGGTATAATTACCCATTATCATGCTCTTATGCTTTATTTATAAAGTATTTAACTCTGGTTTACAAACTTTGACATGCGTTTCCTTTCCGACTTATTTCACTTTTTATGATGTTAAGACTCTTGCATGCTCTTGTTTTACATACATAATTCTGAAAAATGACTTTAAGACAGTATGATGCCCTTAAGACTGTAAGGAAATGTAATAAATTTTAGAAACATGCATAACACTGGCATGTTTACGCTTCCACAGTTAGGAGGCAGAACTTTCAGTGTTCAGCATGCAGAAATGTGTATATGGTGGCAGTAGGTGAGACTGGGGCTTGTTGTCACATGGGTAAGTTGTCACACTGCAATTATCTTCTCCACTAGAGGGCACAACTAAAAAGTGGAATACTAGTTTTCTTCCTTTACATGGTCAGGTCTCATCTCCCGTGTGAGAAGAGAACAACACATTGTAAGTTGAGATGAGCACCAATTAACCAATTTTCCACAACACAAAGTAAAAAATATTAACTTTATATATTTTAAAATAAGCTTCTTTCAGATAAAAATCCTAGCAGTGATTTTGCACGTGCGTACTTGTTAGAGAAGATATTAAGGTATCCTGTCACACCTCAGTCAATGTTCTGTTTTAAACTTTAAGCTAGAGCTAGCATTAGCAAACATGGAAGTTTGGGGCAACTTGTCTCAGTCATTTGGGGGTTTGTTGTCACATGTGAAGAAAACAAAGTAAGCAGCAGAGAAAGAAGAGAAAAACTGCTATTCTCACTAACAGACCTGTGAAGAAGGCACTTGAAGCTGGAAGGCAGGTACAAGGGAAAAAAGGCTATTCAAAAAGAAAGGCAAGGCAACCAAATCCAAAATACCAAAGAAGCAAAGCACAGGGAAGAAACAGAGGGCAGGTACAAAAAGAAAAACTCCAGATAACTCCTCATCGGAAGAAAATGAGTCCCTGTGCCTGGTCTGTGTAGAGCCATTTGGAAACAGCTGCCCCGGAGAAACCTGGGTGCAGTGGATAATATGCAAAGGATGGACCCATGAAGAATGCACCCCTGGCAATATCAATCTACGTATGCCAGAACTGCAACTCAGATTAGGAGTCTGAGGTCAAGTTTTGTTTGAGATTTTATGACTGGATGCTCCAGGACTGACCAGCAGATTCACATACTACACACCTAGTAACTTCCTATATCCATAGCTAAAGCCGCAGTGGGTTTTAACCATAGAAAAGTCCGAAAAAAATTCTAATGGCATGAAACCAATGGTATGTACTCCAGAGCTTGGCATAGAATACATATATGAAAAAGGAGAAACAATCCGTTGGGAAATATTTAAGAAAAACATGTTTTCAGAAATTGCAATTTTTGAACTTTGAGAAATTCTAAAAAGTGTTAAAATCCCAAAAATGAGACATCGAAGGGTCATTCGTGGGCGTAGTCTCTTCGCTATTGATTCCACAATGATTATGTCACATTTCATGGGCCATAGGCATAGATCATTGGACAATTGCACAATAAGCATTTTTATGACTGGGGATGGATAACATTTATTGTATCATTATTGATTACAATAGACTTGCCTACCTTCACAAAGCTAGGCCCTCCTTATATTGTGCATTGTCCCTGAATTCTGTCCTTTTCCCTTAGACATGCAAGGGGCTAACAGCAGATATGGACCACTGAGCAGCCTGCACGAAAGTTTGTATTCTCTGTCTCCAAAAAGGAAGCTGCTCCATCGTAAACAAGGCCCACCTTATCTCTGCTATCCACGATCTGATATCTGAGTATGATGTTGATGACAGACGCCTCCCTACAGCTCTCTGCGGCCCCTGTACCACTGCCATCTATGCCGTGCAACGAGGAAAGGAGGGGGTAAAATTCAGGTGCCTTAGCCAGCTTGAGAATGTTGTCTGTAATCAAAGATGGATCTGCTTGGGTTGCTAAATCAAATGGAAGCAAAGCCAAGCAGATCCAAGCTCGTATTAAACGTGGACGACCTAAATCTTGCTAAGGTTTGTTGCATAATGAAGTATGAAGATCACCATTTCATGAAAGCCATTTCTTGGGATAAGGACTACTGACGATAATAGATGGCACTTTACTAACAGATGTACTGGTACACTGGTACACGTGTAAAGCAATATCCGCTCCAAATTGCTCATGATTGATCAAGTTATGAAATGTACAGCCATTATCCCAAGGATATATTTTCATGAATTATGTCTTTAGCCTTTATAAATGAAATTCCAATTACAAAATTCATGGTATATTCTTTGTACATGTCAATATAAGCTGCTACAGGTGCATTTTGATGGTGTTTCCCAGTAGAAGAGGCCCTGTGATGGACTTGACCTTTTTTCAGGTAATGATTATTGATTTTTCAACCATCTCTAGCATACATGTGGTTTCATTAGTTGCATCAATTATTGATTGAGGGCACCACTAGTACTTCCTGTTTACACCATTGTTTCAGACTATTGAAAAGCCACTTTTTCAAGCTGAGGTTTTATCCAGAATCATCCACATATGAGAATGCCCTTAAAGTGCCAGAACTGGCTAGGATGATTATACAAACATTCCCAATGTACAAAACCAGTGAAGTTGGCACGTTATGTAAATCGTAGATAAAAACAGAATACAATGATTTGCAAATCCTTTTCAACTTATATTCAATTGAATACACTGCAAAGACAAGATGTTTAATTTTCAAACTGAGAAACTTTTTTTTTTTTGCAAATAATCATTAACTTAGAATTTAAAGGCAGCAACACATTGCAAAAAAGTTTTGCACAGCAGGGTCTTTTTACCATTGTGTTACATCGCCTTTCCTTTTAACGACACTCACTAAACGTTTGGGAACTGAGGAGACCAATTTTTGAAGCTTTTCAGGTGGAACTCTTTCCCATTCTTGCTTGATGTTCAGCTTAAGTTGTTCAACAGTGCGGGGTCTCCGTTGTCGTATTTTACGCTTCATAATGCGCCACACATTTTCATTGGGAGACAGGTCTGGACTACAAGCAGGCGAGTCTGGTACCCGCACTCTTTTACTACGGAGCCATGCTGTTGTAACACGTGCAGCATGTGGCTTGGCATTGTCTTGCTGAAATAAGCAGGGGCGTCCATGAAAAAGACGTTGCTTGGATGGCAACATATGTTGCTCCAAAACCTGTATGTACCTTTCAGCATTAATGGTGCCTTCACATATGTGTAAGTTGCCCATGCCTTGGGCACTAATACACCCCCATACCATCACAGATGCTGGCTTTTGAACTTTGCGCCTATAACAGTCCGGATGGTTCTTTTCCTCTTTGGTCCGGAAAACACATGACGTCCACAGTTTCCAAAAACAATTTGAAATGTGGACTCGTCAGACCACAGAACATTTTTCCACTTTGCATCAGTCCATCTTAGATGAGCTTGGGCCCAGCGAAGCCGGCGGCGTTTCTGGGTGCTGTTGATAAATGGCTTTTACTTTGCATTGTAGAGTTTTAACTTGCACTTGCAGATGTAGCAACGAACTGTAGTTACTGACAGTGGTTTTCTGAAGTGTTCCTGAGCCCATGTGGCGATTTCCTTTACACACTGATGTTGGTTTTTGATGCAGTACCGCCTGAGGGATCGAAGGTCACGGGCATTCAATGTTGGTTTTCGGCCTTGTCGCTTACGTGCAGTGATTTCTCCAGATTCTCTGAGCCTTTTGATGATATTTCAGACCGTAGATGATGAAATCCCTAAATTTCTTGCAATAGCTTGTTGAGGAATGTTGTTTTTAAACTGTTCGACAATCAGCTCACGCATTTGTTCACTAAGTGGTGACCCTCGCCACATCCTTGTTTGTAAATGACTGAGCATTTCAGGGAAGCTGCTTTTATACCCAATCATGGCACCCACCTGTTCCCGATTAGCCCGTTCACCTGTGGGATGTTCCATATAAGTGTTTGATGAGCATTCCTCAACTCTCTCAGTCTTTTTTGCCACTTGTGCCAGCTTTTTTGAAACATGTTGCAGGCATCAAATTCCAAATGAGCTAATATTTGCAAAAAATTACAAAGTTTACCTGTTCGAACATTAAGTAACTTGTCTTTGCAGTGTATTCAATTGGATATAGGTTGAAAAGGATTTGCAAATCATTGTATTCTGTTTTTATTAACGATTTACACAATGTGCCAACTTCACTGGCTTTGGGTTTTGTACGTCTAGATTCCTTCATTGACAAATTCAGTGCTTCCTGATATCCACCCAAGTACTGGTGTTAATAGCCAATCATACACTCAGGCTCTTCTGCGTAACTGCACAGTTATACTTCATGCCCTCAGGAAACTTCCCCAGTAACAATGTATTGATTGGTTTGTTTCTTACCCAATTCTCAAGTGCTTAAATGTTTCAGAGTAAGTGAAACGCATTGATTGGACAAGCACAGAGCATACAGGCCTATGCGTATCAGCAGGCTGGGTTGTTTCCTGTCTACGTTGTGCACATTGCGCGGCTGAAATAGATGCGATTTATAGAAAAAAAAGACTCGCAAAACTGGCCTTGAAGTGTTCAGTTGCATTTACAGGATTTAAATGAGATAAGGACATGGTCAATGGGAATTATTTTGAATGAAACAGGACTGGAGGGTTCCTTCTACTGGACACATCGGTCTCTTGAGGAGGGATACAATGAAATAGGTTAGGCTGCTGCTACTTTTGCTTTTTGTTTTGGAATGCATACCATATTCAACAAAGTCGAATGCCGAGGTTTTTTTCCTGTTTAAAACGTGTACTGCTGATGCATTTGGGTGGATGCCTTGATACGTTCATTGCACCGTTCTGTTGAATCTAGGGAGGCATGTAATGTTTGATCTTCCCTGAAAGTGAAATGTCTGTTCTGTTAAAATTCGGTATATTTCAGAATTGAGATATTACTGAGTTGGCGAGTTGTACTTGTTCCTTAAAAGTGTTGAAATGAGTTTGTGAGCTCAGAAGTGGGAACTGGTAGCTAAAATCATTGCAGGGTGACTGTTCCGACTGTTTAATCAGCAGTTTATTTAATGATTATGTGTGCTGGCTTGGGGAACTTTGAAGAAAAGTGGACAAAACTCTAAACTTTATTAAGGAGTGTAAGGAATTGTGAATCATTCTGCTGGAGAGCGGGTGACTCATAATTTAGTTAGCCCCGGCAATCAACAAGCATGGAACCGCCACATGCTCTGAAATGGTAATCTTGTCAATATAACAAAGAGAAGGCCCACACCCTGGCCTCATGGTAACACCTGAAAACAGGAAAAGCCAACGAAGGCCTCAACTGTCGGAGTAGACATACTGAGAGCCATCCTAAGTCAATCAGAGACCATCCAAACACAGTTAGCACCCACACGGCTATCCAGCTGAGGAAACAATTGTCTTCTGACCATTAAACTTAATCACGATACACCTCACCATTATACATTGAAGACCGGTTTCACCCCAAGAGACCGTGATCAGCATTATTTAAGTAATGAATACACTTAACATGCCTGGCCAACTTCAAAGGTTTTTTCATGTATAAGAATTGTACGTTGGGGAGGCTCGGGGTTCACTTTGACTCTGCTGAACCCAGAGTACATTACCCGTATTTCTGTTCACTGCCGTTTTTACTGGAAATAAACACCATTTTTCATATGAAGATTGGATTGTCCCTTCCTTTTTTTCTTACAGGAGAAAAGGCATGTTTGTGTTTGGAGAGGTTACTGGTGACCACTGATGTTCAACTGCACTGATATTGAAAAAATTTATGCTGAACTCAACCAGAAAATCATAGTTCATATTAAATTTCATGCCTGAAAACTTTATTTGTTTTAAAATTCATGATTATTTTATGATTTGACAGTGTACCATTTTGAGGGATCTCAGACTTTGGGGAGCCACTTGGATAGCTGTATAATTTGGCTAATAGAATGTAGGTAATCTAGAATGTAATGTTGAAGATGAATTCTACTTGTGGTCAAGGAGTTTATGATCCCATAAATGTATAGATTTAAGCCCCAGCAGTTTTTAAATTCTCAGTGTTATTTATCTATTTTTATTTTTTTTCCAATTTCAATGCTGAATTCTCATGAAGATGTTTTATGTTTGCAGCTCATTTTCTCTACCAAAATCATGAAAATAAAGTGAAATACAATGTAATTCTAAGGGCTGTAAGTGTCTTTTCTGAGTTGAGCCACATTTTTCCTTGTTATGAAGCTTAAATCTTGAATTATAAAGCATTAAATTGGGTAACCCATAAATAGCGAAATTTGGCTTCTGCACAAAGGGGTTAAACCATTTTCCAATATCTGATTGCAATATCAATCTAAGATGGTGTGGTATGAGCAATGATGAGTGCAAATTTGTACAGAAAACCACTTTACCACGAGACATGCATACGAGTGAAGGAGAAGCAAGTTATAATGCCAAGAGCTGTGGTGAAGCCTAAGGAATATTGCAACATCATTATAATGGCTGAGCGCAAGGCATTCACTTTTTGACCCATCATCTATCCCAGTGTGAATTTCTATTAAATAATTAATGATAAAAATCATTTTATCCAATCAAAGTGTCCAAAAAAACTACTGCAGCACCTGGAAAAATTGAATGAAAAGGCCTTGAGCTCACTGGCCGGCACTCAAAACCAGTCATGGCGAAACCCACACAGGGTACTGACCAGCTACTAGAGGGCATAGTTGCATTGCTTTTAGCCATAATTTAACCAGTCATATTTTGAAAATAGGGACATATTATTTCTAAAAAAACAGTTGAAAATCCAAAAATTAACATTTTTTAAAACTGCGAGTAAACTTTAGAGACATGGTCCCAGTGGCAAATGTGGACAGCGGTGACAGAGGAGAAGATTGTGATCGATATTGCTGAAACACGACCACGCCACCGGATGCTGCCTGATAAAGAAAACCAGGTAGATGCGTCTTATATTTTTTTATTTAAACAAACAGACTTGGATTACAAATGTCTAACAGGCCCTCATACATTCAATCTGGTAGGCACACAGCCTTAGATGACTCTCAGCCGTGAATAAATAAAAAACAAAATAGCTCTCGAAAGAGGTCTTAATGGTGATATGTTGATACATATGGCTCCGAGGTCTAAGACCAAGCACTGAAGTGTCTTTAAAACATTGCTCCATTGGAAATATTATTACCACATGCCTAAGATTTAGCATTTAGACATGGATAACCATTGTAAAATATCTCCTAAAGAAATCGAAATCGAACAGAATTTCCGCAAATAATACATGAATCGTGTATTTTTGTTTCATTGTAGCCCCGGATGAAGTCAGGCGGCGACTATGGATTCATGCTTGTCGTCTCCGGCGCCACCGTCATATCCACGTCCGTAGACACTTCCTTTTGGATACTGTACGGGCTGTCATATTTGTCTGATTACTTTTATATTTTGCAGGGATATGTTGTAGATACAGTCAGCCATAACGGGAACGCCCACAAACATCATATTCGGTTAGAGCCGAGGGGGAAAACAACCCCCCCCCCCTGTCCGCTATACTGTGAAAACGCGGAATGTAAACTTGTCTTATGAACGCTAACAAGTTGTCATGATGTACTTTGAGTCGCTATTGCCTGCTGACAAGGATCGATATATTAAAAAATTAAATATACCAGAGTTGTCATTGTCGTCCATACGTTTTAAAAGACTGGGCGAATGATCCGACTCAGTGGCCTGCAGACATACTGGGTTGCTGGGTCCCTTAATCTGCCAAACTCGTCCTCTCTTCTGATAGCTTGAAGCCATTTTGTCCTCCTTTGTGGTTCTGTTTTATTATTTGGTAAAATCTACAGCTTTAATCATTGATTTTTTTGTTTATTTGCGGTGCAAAAGGGCACACAGCAACTCTTCGGCATTATGGTTAATGGCAGAGACCTTTTTTTTCCCCCTCGGCTCTAACCGGATGTGCCGTTTGTGGGCGTTCCCATTGTTGCCGACTGTATCTATACTTAGGTTATTGTACCCACAATTTTGGTTGCCATCCTGACAGTATTGGCCAAATAATGCACAAATTTGTGCTGAAACATTGAGATTTCCTGGTGGATGTATTATACAGCCTGGGGAAGCGATCTTTCTGGGGTTACACCCATGCGGTCGTGGGCGACCGGACTGTCTTGTTTTTACATGTCAAAAACTATTTGCATTATTTCCTCTCTCTCTTAACAATAAATGCATTTATTTAATGTCAAAAGTATTTCTGAGATTCTACAGACAAGCAGCTGCAGTTATTATAAGTACATTCCAAAAAATACATACACGGAACAAGGCGACTGCCTGCTATTTCAAAGTATATTTGTCAAACTACATCAAAAATCATTCAAAATCATCTTATTGAGAAGAGCTTTAGTCTCACTCTTTCTCCGGAACCTGCATATAATAAATATATCTGATAACATCTGCTGTCTTTTTACGACTCCACAGCAAAAGAAATATGGGGAATAATGCCTAGCGGAACTTAAGTGGGGGGATTCCTCTCGAAATATTTTCCTGTCCACTGCAGGGTTCTCATACCATTTTAATCTGTGAACATTCCAGCTTTGATACTGGCTAAAGCTCTTCAGAATCCCCATACTGGTGCAGCACAGGCCTCTCACAGCTGTCGTGTGCATGCACAACGTTACGCAAGGAGGCTGGCAAGCACAGACTTCATCCAGAGAGATTTACTGCAGGCTGAAAACGCAGAGCTGCCACAAATTATGGGCACAGTACTCTTAGTTTTACATCAGACCTCCAGTATTCCATATCAAAGCCCGATTGACCTGGGGAGCAGTCAGGAATGGAAAGGTTTGCTTCATTACAGTCATCACATCATTTGTGAATATTTTAGAAAGCAGATTGCTGCAAGAATTTCATTTTCTGCTTCCTTTTTTGTTATAATTATAATTATTATTATTATTATTCATGCTTAAAGCGAAGCTAGTAGATATGTCCTGTAACTTTGTGCGGGTGTGTAGTTTGTCACCCTGGTTTAAAATTATCCTGATGTCAAGGAGAAGTGTTTCATGTAGCTGGAATACTTTTTTCACCTAAGCTGCATGATTGGTTTACATTTAGGTCACCTGCCATGACTGGGTCTGTCCCGAAGATGGGCCAGTTACATGATGTTCTGCAGACCCATCATACGTAGGTGTGTATCATACAGCATGTCAAGTATCTATAACCTTCTTGGAATTTATACTACCAAGCAGAAGAGTCAGTAAAAATTTGTTTACTCTCAGATGAAGAACTCCAATATGCTTAGTGTATTGAAAAGTCAATACTGTAATGGCAAAGCAAGGTTAAGAGCTAAGTCTATCATTTGAATCAATTAGTTGCAATAAATTAACTTTAAATAGCCACAGGGACCCAACGTTTCATCATACTGTATAATTTAATTGAATGATAGCCCCTTCCAAAGCACAAATGTACTGATCACCAAACTGAAGCGGTGGTTTTAATGGGTCAGTAGGGAAGGATGCTATTTGCTAACCTATCATTATCTTCTCCAGCATCAATTATAAGTATCGCTGGATGAGTTTCCTATCCGTGCACATAGGATTTATATTCAAGGCTTACATTTTGGGGATGCTGTCTATACACTACTGGCCAAAATATTACGAACATCCTGCATTTTTCAGAATTTGGATGGTTTTTGTCATCTTGAAGTAAATATTGAGCAACAAAGGCACATCAAAGCGATACTTATAGTAAACAAAAATGTTGCCTGCTGACAACTGCCCATCTTGAAATTCAACTTTCAACACATATTCCTCCTTAGCCTGAGTTAGAATCCCACAGACATGGGTTAATAGCTTTGCCAATGATAACTTTTTTGTAAAACTAGTCGGTCAAATTGATCATACTTTGTTGTTAGCAAACCTTCACATCAGCATACTTTGCACTGGTTGGTCAAAACATTGTGCTTTAGCAGGAGTATGACCCCAAACACTCCTCTAAGCTATGCCAAACATATCTTGACAAAAAGGAAGAAGTAGGAGTGCTTCAGAAGATGGTGTGGCCCCTTCAGTCACCAAATTTGTCACCCATTGAGTTGCTTTTGGATGAACTTGATTGGGCAGGCAGACAAGTCCACCTATCAAGTTCAAAAGAGCTCATGAGGGAACTCTTGAAAGCCTGGAATAAGTCAACTGGAAGTTCTCTCCTTTAACTGCTGGAAAGAACGCCTCGGAAATGTCACGCTGTAATCAGAGGTAAGGGAGGTTCCTTTGTAGAAAGTTGAATTTGAACATGAATATCTCTTAGCAAAAAATTTCTACACATTTCTAGCTAAGATACGTTTCTATGCTATTCTTTTTACTTTTTTCTTTTTTTGCTGAATCTACACTTTAAGTTTAAGAAAAATAGGTCAAATTCTGAGAAATGCAGGGTGTTTGTAATGCAAACCCAATTCCGAGATAGTTAGGGTGTAAATTGTAAATAAAATCAACATGCAATGATTTTCAACCCACATGAGCCAATATGATATTTACAATGGAACATAGAGGACATTTCAAATGTTGAAACTGAGACATTTTACAAATTGAGTTTATTTCAAATTTTCTGGCTGCAACAGGTCTCAAAAAAGTTGGGACACAGGCAAAAAAGAGGGCTGAAAGAGCAATTAATGTATGAAATTCAGCTGAAAGAACATTTAGCAAGTAATTAAGTTAACTGGCATCAGGTGTGTAACATGATTGGCTATAAAAGGGATGTCTTAGAGAGGCTGAGTCTCTCAGAAGTAAAGATGACCAGAGGCTCCCCAACCTGTGAAGGCTTGTGCAAAAAAGTTGTGGAATACTTTAAAAACAATGTTCCTCAACGTCAAATTGCAAAGGCTGTGAAGGTCTCATCATCGACAGTGCATAACATCATCAAAGGATTCAGAGAAACTGGCAAATCTCTGTGCATTCGGGATAAGGCCGAAGACCTTTACTGGATGCCCGTGATCTTCGGGCCCTCAGATGCCACTGCATCACTCACCGGCATGATTCTGTCACTGACATTATTAAATGGACCCAGGAAACCACTGTCTGTAAATACGGTCTGCCGTGCCATCCACAGATGCCACCTAAAACTCTGTCCTGCAAAAAGGAAGCCATTGTTGATCATGATCCAGAAGTGCCGCTGTGTTCTGTGGTCCAAGGCTCATTTAAAACGGCAAAGTGTCCTGTGGTTAGGTCCTTGTTGGAAATCATGAGCGTCGTGTCCTCCGGGCTAAAGAGGAGGAAGACCACTCCTCCTGTTATCAGCATTCAGTTCAAAAGCCAGCATCTCTGAGGTATGGGGAAGCATTAGTGCATATGATGTGTGACTCTTGCATGTTTTAAAAAGCACCATGCTGAAAAGGTATATAAAGGTTTAAGAGCGACATCTGCTCCCCTCCAGACGACATCTATTCCAGGGAAGGCCTTGTGTATTTCAGCAGGACAAAGCAAAACCACATTCTGCAACTATTACAGCAGCATGGCTGCGTAGTAGAGGACCCTGTATGCTGAACTAGTCTGCCTGCAGTCCTGGTATTTCACTGATTGAGATGCCTCCACTCTGCGTTAAAAAGAAGAGGGGATGCTACACCAATGTAAACAGGCCCCTGTCCCAACTTTTTTGAGACCTGTAGCAGCCATCAAATCTGAAACGAGCTCATTTTGTGGATGAAATTGTAAAATTTCTCAGTTTCAACATTTGCTACGTTATCTCTGTTCTATTCTGAATAAAATACTGGCTGGTTGATTTGAAAGTAATTGCATTTTGATTTTATTCACAATTTACACTTTGTCCCAACTATTTCAGAATTGGGGTTGTATTTTGGCCTGGTGTTCGTTATATTTGGCCTGTAGCGTATTTTCCTCACATATGATGAGATATTTGTTTGGTATGAACAACACATTTTAAGAACATAAACATGTAAAAATATCTATTTGTTGTTATTAGTTCTTAGTTATTATCACTGCCCTTCTATCAAGTTGTGACTAAATGAATAATGATTTAAATGCAATGAGAACCTAGTCAGGATAGAAGTATTCATTTTCTGTCCCTCTTTGTCGTGGCCCTAGTTCTTGCACTCATATTTGGAAGAAGACTGCCCTCTTGTGGTTAGTCTGCATAGCACATTGCCTTTTGTGTACGGAAAAGTCTGTTTCTTCATGCAATTGCTTTTGTGCAGCTCCCCATTTGTAAAACTAAGATATTTTTGGGGACTCAGCTCACCCCTGAAAGACCTTTTTCACTTCGCCCTGGAATAACAATGCTGACAGCAGGATAGTGCTTGGACAATTTTAATGATAAAATTCACAAGTAGCCTTTACAAATGCATGGGGCATGCTTTTCCTCTTGAAGAACTTCCACTGAACTTTAATGGTTAACATCCAGTCGTTAACAGAGAGTGTGTTACAAGCGCATGTGTGGGCATGCCCGGTGGGGTGGAGGAGCTGGCGCTGGACAGATGACAGGAGAATCTCAGGTGAAGTGGTCCTGTCGGGCCTCCGCTTGATTCATTTGCCAGATTTCTGGGCCTTTTGGGCTGACTTGGTAATCTTGCCTGCACCGCTAGTCTTCTTCTCCACATTCTTAATGACTCCAACAGCCACTGTCTGCCGCATGTCTCGAACAGCGAATCGACCTGTCGCAAACAAACACACGCAAAATCTCACACACAAGCTCGCACACACAAACTCAAGCAAGCATGCAAAAAGCATGCACACGTGTAAAGGGATTTGAAGAAGTAGTTTTCAATTTTGAATTTCTAAGTTGAAACGACAATGGTGATAACTACTCCAACTCTTTCATTAATGATACGGTTATTATTGTCATTGGCACACCCCATCAGACACTAACAGACAGATTTTCTGCACTGGATAGACTCCTTGGGTCAAGACACTGACAACACTTCGGTTTGCTTTGAATAAACTTGGATGTTTGTTGAGTGAACTGCTTCATGAATCAAGCAATAGTGCAGTAGCATTTCTAAGCACAAGTGATCTATGGACACCCTTACATTCCCCAGAGTAGGCTCAGCGGAAATAATAACTGCACTGTTGTATTAACGCACGCAAAAGTAAAAAGGCAATGCAATTATTTTCCAAGTGAGTGCTCACTGAGCCGCTGCAAACATTTAAATGCAAAAAATGAAGTGCAGTCACTTTGGCTGAACTCTCTTCTGTAATTCAGTTTAAATTAAAGCAACCAAATACTGTGCTTTAAATTCACCAAGCTGACCGTGTCCTTAGCCTTCGGCTGCAAGCAAACTGACTTAAGTGCAGGGAATGAGAACAAGATGTGTTTGCAAGCATGTTGGTCTGGGGCATTAAAAAGAATGATGATAACTAAGTGCGTCAAAGGTTTACATAAGGTAACGGCATTGGATATCAAAGAATCTATTGGAGTGTTCACAGGTCAGGCACAGGGCACGGGAGGCCAGGGGTGCAGAAGAGTGGGGGCCGTAGACTCACCCAGGGGCGGGTACTTGGAGAAACTCTCCACGCACATGGGCTTCCCAGGTACCATGTCCACAATGGCTGCATCGCCAGACTTGAGGGTCTTGGGGTCGTCTTCCAGCTTCTTCCCAGACCGGCGGTCAATCTTTTCCTTCAGCTCGGCGAAGCGGCATGCAATGTGGGCCGTGTGACAGTCAATGACGGGGGAGTATCCAGCACTGATCTGACCAGGGTGGTTAAGGATGATCACCTGGAAGGTAAAGGAGGAGAGAAGGGACAGAGAGGTACAGAGCACAAACAGACAGAAAAAAAGAAAGAAAGAATGAAAGAAAGAAAGATTTTTTTCAAAAGCGACAAACTGGGAATTATGTATTCACGTGGGGCTGTATTTCATACCATTAATAACTGGTTGTGCAATTCAACCCATGATTAATTGAACAGTGACGTATTTCAAAATTCCGCTTCATCCATGTACATTCAATAGGCTTGCAAATGTAATAAATGGTTTACAAAATAACGACAAAAGAGTCCAGTGTGGGGGAAAAAGGAGGTATTTCTTCTCTCAGTTATCAAAGGAACCTACCAGGCTAAAATTGAAAGCCTATTGAGAGACTATATCATTGAATAGGTGATTGAATTTACGGACAGAGGTTTCTGTCTGCAGCTTTTGTACTCAACATTCATTCAGTGCATTCATTGCAGTCCTAATCAGAGATGTTAGTGTGTACTGGTGAACGGATAGAGGTAGGGCAAGCTGAACCCCTAACTTGGGCTGTGAATCCTGAAGCCTCCTGGGGAGGGTCAGACTTGCTGTCCCCACATACGTTGCCCCGCCGAATGTCCTTCACAGACACGTTCTTCACGTTGAAGCCCACATTGTCACCAGGTAGGGCCTCGTTTAGAGCCTCGTGGTGCATCTCCACTGATTTGACCTCAGTGGTTATGTTCACAGGGGCAAAGGTCACCACCATGCTGGGCCTCAATATGCCCGTCTCCACTCGCCCCACCGGTACAGTCCCAATTCCTGTTACAGTTGGGGAAAAAAACAGTAATCAGAATATCTAATCAAAACCAGCTCTGACTTTACCCATAAACATGGACACATCAAATCCGTCAATGCGTGTGAATTCGACAGATCCTATACTTTTTCTATGGTCAACAGGAAATCTGGCCACTCAGTGCATGGCGAGTTGACTTACTGTTTGCCGTATCAGATATTACATGACCATAACTCGACCTATTCTTCATGCGAATGAGGTCAATCAGCACAGCAGGCTCGCAAAATTCAAATGAAACTATCAAACCAGGCAGTGTTAATCAAATACCAATCAAGATTCTGTCACTGCATTTCTCACCTCAAATGTTTTCAGAAACATATTTTAGTGAAAGTGAACCGTTGAGCTTTAATACGACAAAGTTAGTGACCCGGCCACCATGATGAAAGCGGTTGAGCCAAAACCAAGCACTGCCCAACTTTCAGTGTTTTGTTGTACGTTGGGTTCAGATTCCCTCTCGCTGGAATCGGTGAGTCCACACCTTAAGGCAGTTAGATCAGAAGTTTATTATCCTCTTTGCGCTTGTTCGCATTTATTGGCTCTAATTTTTAAATACTGTTGAAGTTGTCAGTTATGTGCAGGTTATGTGCCTTTTATGTGCAGGCTGCCCAATAGTTCAAAACCTTAAATTTGAAAGAAATGTCAGAACTTCCTTAAGTGTACAGTTACATGAGAGAGTGCAGCAGTGGCTTCGCCGTCTCTGTGTGTGTGTGTGTGTGTGTGTGTGTGTGTGTGTGTGCGTGCGTGCGTGCGTACGTGCGTGCGTGCGTGTGTGTGTGCGCACTTCAGCATTAGTACAGCTCACTGCACCTCCAATCTTATACACGTCCTGTAGAGGCAGGCGAAGAGGCTTGTCCGTGGGCCTCGTTGGGGGCATGATGGTGTCCAGGGCCTCCAATAGGCTGACGCCACTGGCATGGTGCTCTTTCCTGTCCAGCTTCCAGCCCTTAAACCAGGGCATCTGCAGAGGGCACAGGTCAAAGGAGCACTGATGAAATCATCATCAACACGCTTGCAGTATCACACACTGCAAAAACATGATCTTACCAAGCATATTAATCTTCTGTTTAGACATTAACACTTATCTTTATTACCTTTTCCTCATAAAAAGATATTCTGTACTGATTTGAAGTCATTTTGACACATTTCTAGATTTGTCCAGGGGGGAAGTGAAATTATCTAACCCCATGGACAAATCTAGTAATGAGTCAAAATCATCTCACAATTGTGAAAGAATTTTTTTCCAAGAGAAAAAGTGTTTTATGTCCAAATACAATATTAAAATTCTAGAATGACTTTGTTTTTGCAGTGCTGTAAGGCTAATTCTCATTAGCACTTCCCATTTTTTGTTATTAGAGCAGTTTATGAACAAATTATGCAATTTGGAGTTTTACTATTCACTTTTAATGAAATGGAGGCAAAATGGTGGCACTGAATCACATGTGATGTCAATGTGTACATAATGACCCTCTAAATGTTTTTCCTGCAAGTTTAAATGCTTGCAATTTTGCAAGTGTAAATGCTAAACATTTAAAAAATTATTTGATAACATTTATTTGTATGTACAGCTGACTTTTTTTAAAGCACATGGATGCCAGAATTGTCATAAGCTGTATCTTTTGGTCTCCTTTTTTAAAATTGCCAATTAGGTCAGATGGAGATCTTTAGTCCAACAATTCATTAGCATTTTGAAATCATTTTAATTACTTAGTTTCAGCCTGAAGACTGAAAGTGAATTAAATCATTTACATTCTACAACAGTCAAGCAGCAACCAAAAAAATGTCTAATTAATTCACACACATTCATAAAATTTAGAGCTCATTCCTCTGTGCTGCAAAAATAGAAGCATATGTGAAGTAATTCTTTCCCTGAGAGTTGCTTCCAACCCACAATTCTCATTTTTATAAGATGAAAAGGGCCTGCCCAATTTCAAAGGTTTGAACAATCGAACAGTGACCTGTGACCTAGGTGCACTGAGGTGTTGTATATGAGAAAATTTCCGGCTCTAGCTGTGATGGTCTCATCATTCAAACTGTATTAATTTCATAGCCCTTAATCTATACTTTTTAATAATTTCTCTAATTTTCCATGCATTATCTAATCTATACTTCACAGAGCCACAGGAGTTTGTGCTACTCTAAACTGGAGTGGACATCTGAACGCCACAGCAATTCTTGAAAACGCAGAGCCTGCAGATGTGCCCAGTGAAATAAAGCTATCGTACTGCCACCACTGATGCTCAGTGACAGTTCAATGTCAAATTTTTTGATTACAAGGCACACATGTATCAGGAAAGTCCTAGTTGGTTTCCAAATTTTGATCTACAAGGTACTCTCTCTGATATTTCGTAGCATAATATTATTGCATTACATTTACTGACCGGATCCTATCATCCAAAGTAACCTATAATTGAGTAGACTAGCAGAGTTCAATATCCCATGAACAATGTGAGTTTTCTAGCCTTCTAGCCCAAGACCCTGCACTGCCATGAGGCAACAGTCCATTGTCTTTCAAGTAAGCACCATACCAAAGAAGACCATCTAAAATTAATTTCCTGAAATAAATCCACACCCTGCTTCAATCTCTGCTTCATTAATCTACTCAAACTAAAATTAACGTAGCACAATGGTCCGGGTAAATTAGGCAACAAAAAAGAGAAGTAGAGCAGGATAGGAATGGGGTCGAGGCAACTCACATTTGGAGAAGGTTCAAGCATGTTGTCACCATGCCAACCAGAGATGGGCACAAAAGGCACGGCGGAGGGGCTGTAGCCAATCTTCTTTATGTAGGCGCTGACCTCCTTCACGATTTCATCGTACCGCTTTTCACTGTACGGCGGCTCTGTTGAGTCCATCTTGTTGACGCCGACGATGAGTTGCTTCACCCCCAGTGTGTAGGCCAAGAGGGCGTGCTCTCGCGTCTGTCCGTTCTTCGATATTCCAGCCTCGAACTCCCCGACCCCTGCCGCCACGATGAGCACGGCGCAGTCCGCCTGCAAACGGAGAGAGCACGGGTTATTCATTACACACCTAACTGAGCCCACTCTGCCCTAGAGGGCACAGGCAGGTGCACAAATGACTCCTTTGATGTACTCAAAAGACATTGATTATATATTGCACTGCAGTCCACTGGACAGTAAAGCATGAAAATCATGTTTTCTGCAGACTCATTCATGTGCTGAAATGCCATAACTTCATAGGTGGCATTAGATTAAAGTCTTATGTTTGTGTTTGACAACTTGCCTCACAGAACACAAAGCAGATGGATGTGCACAAGTATGAGCATGTGTGCCATAACCCCTTTGCGCAGAATACAAATAATGCCAATTTTTCCTGTTATGCGTGAACCTATTTTGGCTTTGTAACTCACAGTGTCACAGAGACTGGAAAATTATTCCAGCGAAGCATGACATTTGGAAATTCAATAACAGAATTATTTGGGAATTAAATTTCAGAATTTACGGACGCTGGCGTCTATATCCACGCAAAGGGGTTAAGTACACCCCTAAAATGTGGCACTTCAAGACCCTGGGTTTGAGCACCCGAACAACCATTTTGTACCTGAGAGGTCCCAGTAATCATGTTCTTGATGAAGTCTCTGTGCCCAGGAGCATCAATAATGGTGATGTAGTACTTGGTAGTCTCGAACTTCCAGAGGGAGATGTCAATGGTGATTCCGCGCTCCCGCTCGGCTTTCAGCTTGTCCAGCACCCAGGCGTACTTGAAGGAGCCCTTGCCCATCTGATATACATGGGGAGAGTACAGTCATTAATTGCATACCCCAAGTTCTCTCCCCATTCGCTTCCACACCCCACGCCAACATTAAAGACCTGAATGACTCCAGTAACTTTTATCGCCTTTGATTTAAAACTTTTTAATCTAAGTGCTCTCAGATCAATAGCTGTTCAATGATTAAGCATCATTTAGCTTCCAGCACTAAAAATGCATTCCACAGACAATTTTCCATCTGCACTTTTTATGTAATGGTGTATTGATTACCACTGTCCTGCAGGCCCCATGAAGTCAGTCATTGGAGCCATATCATGAAATATACCCATTTTAAAAGCAATTAAATCATAGCAAATAATTTAAAAAAGTCTGTTCCCACTCAATAGCAGATCACATATAATTTCAGAGATCTTATCTGTCTTTATAGAATAAAACATCACAGGTAACAGCCCAAACCTGTCAATACAGAGATTAATCTGACTCCCACACACAGTGTGGTATTATAATTAATTTCCCGCAGTCATCAGGCAATTGTATTTTAATGCAAAAATTAATACTCACAACAAGTATCATAAATCATAAATGTCCCAGTTTTTACACTTTTAATAGCTTGAACGCGCTGCCAATAGGAACTCAAATTCACTTAATTAAGGACCCTATGAACATCATCAGTCAAAACCTCTCATGGGGTGTAGGAGGGAAACAAGTCATAATAATCACAACAGTAGAACAAAAATGAACTTTCACAGTGATAATTTTGCACTTTTGTGGATATGTTTTCACAACACCGTAATTTTATGACACAGTATTTGCTTACATCTACATGCAGTAAATACTTGCAATATACAGCACAGTCTGTATGTATTAAATAAAACAATTTTGTTTTGGTTATAATATTGACTACTTGCTTTAATTTGAGGTCTTTCTATCCATGTAATTGATTGCTTTCATAATTACAGCCCTTCTAAATCACAGCCCCCCACCCCCCCTACCCCTCATTGTAGAAGATCAAAATGTTATTGACCAGGTTAGCAGTCAAACTTTCCTTGAGGGAAAAAGACGCATCATTGCCAGTGAAGCACACCACTGAGAAGTTGAAAATCAGAGCAAATTAAACAGAGATTTACCCAAAGCATTGGCATTGTCAAACTTCATTTGACTCATTGTAAAGAAGCAAGGATGCAATGGTCAGCTCAACTATCAGGCAAGCGAAAGATCGTTGTTGCACTGGATGACAAAAAAATTTCCAATAGTAAGGACAAAAGCCCTTCAAACCAAACAGATCAAAAAAGGTCTCTCTCAAAGTTTACCATGAAGAGAAGAATACCAAAGCGCAGCCTCAGAGTGTTTTCGAGACCGCTGGCAATCCTCATAAATAGAACAGCCAGATTAGTGTATTTCAAAAGCAGCAGAGGCCTGGAACGGAGTCTAACAGGAAGATAGAGATGAGAATTTACCTGTAACAAAGTAATGTAAAAACAAGCAAAGTGTGGTGGGAGCTGCTCATGACCTGAAAAATCTCTGACAGGTTGAACCATAGTGGAGGTAGTTTGACAGGCTGGGCGCATGTAGCTGCAACTGGTACTGCCTCACTTCTCCATCAAGCACCTCACCTGAACATGCATTTTGTCAAAGACTAGAGGTAAAAACACCTCAAAACAAACGGGAAATGAAGAGGACCACAGTGGAGGCCTGGCAGGCTATAATCAGGGAACATACTCGGCATCTGGTGGTGGCTGTGATTCGCAGACTTCAAGCAGTTATGGAATCAAAGGATTTGCGGCCAAATTCCAAATATAATGACTATATTCATGCTTTGTTGATTCGGCCAATTCCTTTTGATGCCATATAATGGTTGGACAAAAAAAAGTAGCAATTCCTACATGGATCACCCAATGTGAGTACGGACACCCTCTAAGCTCACTGTCCACATTTAAATGTCTTATAAATGGTCTCATTTCAAAACCGATGTGATGGAGGCACTGAGTCAAAACAACAATTGTAACTGTCCAAATATTTATGAACTTGAGCACAGAAATACCTCCTGGAGCTCAGTTGAAAAGACTGCATCACAAAGACCTACCTCTGCAGCTTCCTTTTCAAACTTCTCGATGGTCCTCTTGTCGATGCCCCCGCACTTGTAAATGAGGTGACCTGTCGTTGTAGACTTGCCCGAGTCCACATGGCCAATGACCACGATGTTGATGTGGATTTTCTCCTTCCCCATTCTCAGGAGTGGGGAATGGGCTAAGCTTTAGAGAAACAAGCCCTTAGAACCAGACAAAAAAGGTTAAAAGAGTTAAGACATGGCAAATTGCTAATAGCACTATACTGCTGCATAACTGCTAATTACCCTTTCGTGCAATTGTAATTCCAAAGCTACGATTATGCAATAAGTAAGAGTGTCTCATATGCAACATGCCACACAGTGAACCACAGGAGAGATTGGAAGAGAGGCATGTGCCTCACTCACAGAGATATAATGCAGAGGCCAACTAAGGAACCCCAGAAGGGTTTAACTCACCATACCAGGGCCATAATTTCCATACATACAGTACAAAAATGAAAGGAAATATTAGTTACTTAGAAGAAAATTATTCATATTTCAATTTCTATTTTGGAAACATACCTGAAAAATATGATCAGAAAGAAATGTGACTGACAGGCTTACTAGCTATCAAAACATAAATAGTGCCCTTGAGCAAAAACACGAGACATTTATAATGATGTCTGGTAAGAAACATATCAGCAAGATTTTGCATGTATGTGAAACATTTTTACAGTTTATAATATTCAAAGTGCATAAACACATCACAGTTCCTGTTATATGTTCAATTCAAAAAATGAGACCATGAAACTGAAAATATTCTGTAAAGAGGAGCATATTTCAACTAAACTACAACACAAAAAACTTGTCATGGGAAACGTGTATTAGTATGGCACACAATGGTCATGGCCTGCTGGGGGTCCATTAAAACATGTCAAACTGACCTGCTGAAAAACATTGAAAAAGTGGAGAGCATCTGGCTCATTGGGACCAAATATGAGGAACCCTATTCTAATGTACATACAGCAAATATCAACTGTGCTGCTCCTTCATTGCCAGTAATACTCAAGAGAATTTAAATGAGATAAAACAAGGGTGAAAGGTATAACTTCCCAAGTAATAAAATCTTGGGACTGCCTCGTGGCTCATCTCATTTAGCCATTACATAGCGTGATGATGTGCCCAATATTTTATCTCATTTTGATGGTGAAGTTTTCAGCCAGCAGGCCACCAGAACAGATAATAATTGGCTGTTACTTAGTGATGTATCACTCATTAATGACCTCCACCGGCCAGTTGAGGTAGTACAGTCTGCCTCAGCCTGAGCCTGCAGTGCTTTCAGTGTACTCATAAGAAACAAATGGTACTTATATACTTTGGTGACACACTTTGGTTTAGACTGTAAGTGTGAATTATTTGGCCAAGAGTGTGGATATTTTCAAAACACACTTTTTGTTCCTGTGGTCTCCAATTAACACAGTGGGCAAACAAAGTAATAATTTCAGTGCACAAAATGATGTGGGCCTGGTAATCACACACAAATAACCAAGCATGATAAAATTATATTCACATAAGCACAAACATTATGATGTCACTATACAAATATAGTTTACATCATTTGCAGCACTGCAAACATGTCTTTAGATGGACTTCCAGAGGGCACAAAAGTTAGAGACCTTGTGACAGGCATCTCATAACACAGACAAATGTCGAGGTCCGCAAACAGACATTACATGGTAAGTGGATAGTCAGTTCTCAAAATAAATGTGCTGGATGCGGTAGAAATGGCACCTGAGTGACTTTGAAAATGGCCAAATCATTATGACCACCCACATGACTGGGTTGAAGCATCTCTAAATCATCAAGTCTTGTGGGGTGCTCCTGGTCATTAGTGGCAAGTGCCCAACAGTGGTCCAAGCATCAAAAAAACCGTGAACCAGCAACAAGGTGTTGGGTGCCCAAGGCTCATTGACAAACAAGGTCAATGACATTGGGGCAACTGCACAAGTTACAGAAAATTTTAGTGATAGTTATGAGAAGAATGTGCATCACACTCTGTCATTAATATGGTTTTAAAGGGTCAGAATCTCCATTCCATCCCCCGTCCCTTAATGAAATTTTTTTATAATGGTCATGCATCAGAACTGGACCTTGGAGCATTGGAGGATGGTCTCTTGGATCCATGAGTCCTGTTTTTTACTACATGAACACAGGCAGGGTGCATGCGTGCCCTTTACCTGGGGATGAAATGGCACCAGGATGACCTGTGGAGAGAGGACAAGCTGGCGGAGGGAGCTTGTAGCGGTGCAAAATGTTCTACTGGGAACCCTTGGGTTTGCACATTCATTGTACAATAATTTAACACAGCTGCTTTGGCAGCATTTGGGGGACCAACAGCATATCAGGGATGTGATGTTTTGACTCAGCGGTGTATACAACACAAAACACAGTGGCCACATAGTTAGAGGACTGAAAGATCAAATTCAGCTTGGGCCTTCCTATGTGGAGTCTGCATGCTGTCCCTCTGTCCTCATAGGATTCTTCCCACAGGCCAAACACATGCAAGTGAGGAAAACTGGGAACTCTAAACTACCCAGAGTTGTCTCGGTGTGAGCAAACAGTGTGTTGAATAAATGTGTCCTGTGTTGGTTTGGTGATCTGTCCAGTGTACGTTCCTATGAGGGGCCGTACAAGACATAATTAATTCTGCCCCTCACAAACACATACATTCTCCCTCTCACACATACATACATTCTCCTTCTCACTCACATACATTCTCCTCACACACACATACATTCTCCTTCCAAACACATACATTCTCCTTACACAAACATATATTCTCCTTCTCACACACACACACATACACTCTCCTTTTACGCACATATATTTTCACTCTCGCACGCACATAAATTCTCGCAAAAGAAGAATACATGTGTGCTAGAAAAAAATGCAGGTGTGTGAGAGGAGTATATATGTGTGTGGGAGTAGAATATATGTTTGTAAGAGGAGAATATATGTGTGTGAGAGAAAGTATTGTGGAAAAGGAAGTAGTTTAGTGGAAAAGGAAGGCAACTCATTTATTTGTGCCCGGATTGGCAGTTCACGTGGGACTGGGTGGGACTCTCTCAAAACTACTTTTGTGAAATGACGCCATTTTTTATCTCTCATGCGACATCCATTACGCCGGCAAACAATCTAGTGCCTGATAAGCCAGCATTGGTAAATGAGAGGCCGGTGGTAAATGAGAAGCCGTCTATTAATTCTCCGAGGCTTGTAACTCATTGGATTTTCTTCTGGCTTGGCTGGTCACTGGCATTCCTCCGCTGGCCACTAGCATTCCTCGGTAGCAGCTCATTGGATTTGTGACTGACTCGGATAGTCACTTACCTACCTAGGCTGGTAACCCTCAGACCTAGCGTGGCAATCTATTAGATTTTCGATTTACTCGGCTGGTCACTAACGTACCTAGGCGGGTAAGCCACAGACCTAGTGTGGGAATCCATTGGATTTGTGACTTACTCGGCTGGTCACTAATGTACCTGGCTGGTAACCCACAGACCAGTGGGTTTATTGTTTCTAAATTAACATGGGATCTCGTTTGCAATTTCAGTCTACCGGCAGTTGTCAATTCAAACGAATGACTGGACGAAAGCAACGACCAGATTCATAAGTGGCTTGTGTTATAAAAAATACATACACATTAAAAGAAACATTAAAACCAAAACAAAAATCAGAGTTTATAATTCTTTAAGTGGTCAACTAATTATATTACCACGTTCAATTCTGTCTTCCAATGACGAGGCAAAAGAGATTGCAATAGATGGCGCTAATACCAAAATACTTTGGATCAATTTCTTGTTTTCTATAGGCTACTTTAGGGGTAATGATGAATCAAGATTGATGCAAACCTACTGGTTCACCATTTCATTTGATAAGGTTTATTTGATTAGTCCAGTTATTATATCTGAAGCAAACATCAGTAATATTCTGCCGGTAATGCATTATGTGTACGATGCATATTACTCTCAGGAAAGAGGGTTCCAGTAGGGTTCTTCACAAGGATATGGGGTTCTGCCATTTGCCAAAGCACATTTTTTCTTTTAGTCTTCTAAAGGGGTTCTTAAGGTGGCAAATGGCTTCATCAAGATCCCTTTGTTTTGAAAGAATCCTTTTTGGAAGAATTTAGGATCTTTTGAATCTTTGGAAGGAAAAATAAGGCAAGGCAACACACACACACACACACACACACACACACACATATTGTAACGTTGTGACTGTTAATTACAGGCTTGGGGACAGCAGTGCTTGGAACAACAGAAACTTTATTTCCTGCATTTTTACAAACTCGATTGGCAGCCCTCCTTAATTAAAACATCCTCCTGCCCGCATTTCCAGAGCTGATTTTTGTAGAGATTGGCAGAGATATTGGGCAATTTTTTTCCCCCCGAGACATCAACGTCTGATTTTCCAGGACTGGAATTCACCACTTCGTTTTTCCAGGTTTTTCAATGAGTTTCAAGAACTGTGCACACCCTGACAATGTTATTTAACGTTTATAATTATGCAAATATATTTTAAATATATTCACATTTTTTATTAATTAGGCTATTCCTCCGTAGGTCAGGTATGGCGGCAGCTTCGACACTGTCAGTCTTGCCTTTTCGTAGTGGCGACTGCCCCGGACCCCACCGGATCAATAACAGGTAGAGGCTGAGCAATATAGCCGGTGTCCGGTTCAATTGTTTCAAATGTCCAGTTATTGAGCCGGACGAAGTGGCGGCGCTCATCCTAAATTAGAAGTTACGTCCGGGTCAATAACAGGAAAAGCTTGAATAATAGAGCCGGCGTCCGGGTCAATAGGCTCCACCTTGCCTTTTTTGCACTAGCTGACAGCTGCGTATTGCAACACCGGCCACTGTATAGGGAGGAGAGCGGAAACAAAATTTCAAATGAACCCATTCAAGAAACCCATTCACTTCGAGACAAGGGAACCCATAGTGCAAAAATGTTTTTTTTAGACGTCTTTTCCCGATGTCCCAGGTCAGACCTCTATACAACCAAGTCAGTTGAAATTTAATTGTTTTTACAATACCTAAGAGACACAAATAAGCTAGTGCAGAATAGCACTGTGAAGTGTTAACCACATATGTGTTACAATTTCTAACATTTAGCTAGCTAGCTATGTAGCTAAGCTAGCTTGTATAAAGAGTGAATTAGCTCATTAATTTGCTAATAGCTTGGCAGCTAAAATACATGTGTTATAATATTAGTTCTGTAGCTAATAAGATGAGCCATCAGGCTGATAGGGCGTAGCTGTGAAGGATACTCAAATACGTTACCAACTTAAAGGGGACCTATTTTGCTATATTTCCAAGGTTATATTTTGATCTTGGACTCCCCTAGAGTACTCCTGATCATTCAAAGTCCTAAACAGGGTTTTTATTTAGCTCATACTGCCATACTGTAGTCTCTGCCTGAAACACCTCGTTGGGGTGGCTCTTTCGCTATGGCCCCCACTCCCCGTGTGCCCACTTTCTTCTGACTGGCCAGTTCTGTGGAGGGCGGATCAAGGCGGGACGAGGCAGCAGTTTTCTGGGTCCGCCTCCTCAGAGTGAAACTGAGACGCGTCTCCCGAAGGAATCGACGGCCATACTCTGCATTCAAACGCAGTACATGCGCATAGATGTAATGAAATTATCTTGTTCTAATAAACACAATGGAGAAAGTGGAGGACGCAGTGCGAATGTCTGGCGGCTCAAGCTCGAATTTGCTGTCTACCTACGGCTACTGTGGTGAGTACACCGGTGTTTCTACTCAATAGTTAGGATTGAGGGAAAGCTAGAATCCACCCCATATAGACACACTAGCTGCTACCCGCTACCTGGAGTGAAATTGCCATTTTTTTTTGCGTGCATGACCGTTTTTCAAAAATCGGGCGACGTCAAGTCCTTCCTGGTGTCCAAGTGGATATTCACACCAAATTTGGTGATAATCAGTTTAGAAATGAAGGAGAAAAACGTGTACATACACACAGACAGACAGACATCCACCTCAAATATATTATAGATTTGTAGAACAGGTCGACAAACCCAAGTGTAGACCCGAGACCGTAGAAATCCGGTGGGTCTGAGTTTGGAGGGAAACATGGAAAATGTAGCCTTGCAGAGCAGACGGCCCTGTCTGATTCATTGTCTGAAATCCAGCAGGTCTGTCTTGCCAACTACCATCGTCCAACAATTTCACAGATAAATTTTTTACGGCCCAATTAGGGAAAAGAGAGGCGGGAGCTGCAGACGTGACATCACCAGTAAGCGACTTTATGTTTGAATACTATGGCAGCGTGCAAAGCGGTTCCTGTGGAAGTCTTTGCATTTACTTTGAATGTAATCTCTTGCTCGAAAAATTTGTTTCGCGTCCGGTGTGAAAGATGCTTAACGCGCCTATAACGCATGTATCACGTCTTTGCATTGACTTTGAATGTAGCTAATCTGTTGCGCGAAAAATTAGTTTCGTGTCTGGTCTGAAAGCTACTTAACGTGTATGCGCGTTTTTCCATTGACCTTGAATGTAGCTAATCTGTCGTGTGAAAAATCTGTTTGGTATCCGGTGTGAAAGCGGCTCGACATGCCCATAATGCATGTATTTGAGTCTTTGCATTGACTTTGAATGTAATCTGTTGCGCAAAAAAATTTGTTTTGCGTCCGATGTGAAAGCACCTTTATGGATAGTACACAACAGCTAGAGAGAGCTCAGTTATCTTATGAACATAATACAGGTTTTGCAGACAGTAAGTTCTGTTAGCGTGGACAAGCTGCTTCGGTGGAGCTAGCTATTTAATCACTTCTAGGGGAAAGAATTTCCTATTTAATCTCCGCCTTTTTCGGCTTTTTATTACCCACAACAATTTCTAAAAGGGGATAAAATTATGTCACGGTAGTGCAGAGAAATCCTTTGCTATACCAGACACATTACAGCTTCTGCGTTTCGCGATTGCTTTCACGGTAGAATCAGAGAGCTAGCCCAGAGATTTGTGATAGGGGTCTGGCTGATCCCGGTCATGGATAAGTGAAGCGATCACAAGCAGCTGCTTCAACTGTAATGGCTACAATCGGGCAACATTATGATGAAACTGCCACATTGATGCTTAGCGAAGTAACAAGCATACAAGCGATCAAGAATTACTGCATATAGGTTAGCCAGGAGCATTTTTAAATAGCACGGCGGCACACAAACTAACATGCAGTAGCTGGTAACCGAGCGGTCATAACCACAGAGACAAACCCTTGCAATACAGGTTTTACAGACAGCAAGTTCCGTTACTGTGGACAGTCGTACCAGGCATCCAAATTACAAACAAGAATTAAAAGTTAGCATCAAATGAGGTTTATGTTCACACACCTTCTGATGTTACTCTTGCATATTTCGGACGCAAACATTGGCAACAGTAACTTGGCTACATTAGCCGCTGTGCTACAGCCACAATCAACTGGCTATCGCGTCAGGTTGGCTTATGCAGTAAAAGCCTCTGTCAGATTCTGTCACAGACAGTCGCAACTAATACAGGCTTTATCTTCAGATATTTTACAAAGCTTGCGTTTGTGGCCAGTTGTTAGCACTAACAATCGCTAGCGATCCTGCTCACCACCCGTAAAACGTTAGCTTCACTTACATTATTTGTTGTTATATCGTTACTTCCAGCTTGTGGCTCCGAGCGCTTGAACGATGCAACTGCTTCAGGTTTGAGAAGCAGCTGAAACGCTTATCCTGTGTTGAATTATCCTTTATTGACAAAGGTGTCTTTGGTGAAATGCTGAGCGCAAACAGCTAACGTTCCCTTTGGCCATTGCTGTTTGCAGCCTGCAAACAAAAAAAGCTTTCCACTGATTTCTGGTGGCATCCTCTTTTGGAAGAGAAATAGGTGCTTTTCTTCACATCCAAAAGTAAATGGACTAGCAGCTTTGGGAGAGATACTGACAAAACTGCACCTCAAATGATCTGCAGTTCTTCTTTTGTATCTCCAAAAGTGTAGACACTACTAAGGCATAGTATCTCGGGAGGAGCTGTTCAGAGAGGAAATCACGTTCACGAAAGCAGGTTCTTGGATTATGGCAGAGCCTCTGTATCTTATGTTTAGAAACTTTTCAGAGGTTGAATATGGACAATTAGCATTATAACATTACTAATATGTATTAAAAGAAGGATCAGCATAATAGGTCCCCTTTAACTGACATGGCAGTAGCAGCTAATAAAGCATTTAAGATTGTATGCTTAGTAAGAAATGTGAATGGTGTTAACGAGCATATGATATAATGATTATCGCTACCTATTTACAGGCATGCATTGCTTTTTGAGATCTTATTTTTAGTGTGACAATTTTAAAATAAAACACCAGTAGGTTTGCATCAATCTTGATTAATCATTGCCCCTCACCAAAAAGTAGCCTATACAGTATAAAACAAGAAATTGATCCGTATTATTTTGGCATTAGTGCCATCAATTGCAATCTCTTTTGCCTCGTCATTCAAATCTTAAGACAGAATTGAACGTGGTAATATAATTAGTTAGCTACTTAAAGAATTATATACTCTGATTTTTGTTTTGGTTTTAATGTTTCTTTTAAAGTCATGTGTTATCTATTTTTATTAAACAAGCAACTTATGAATCTCGTTTTTTTTTTTTTACTTTGTCCAGTCATTCACTTGAATTGAACAACTGCCCGTAGACAGAAATTGCTAATTTAATTTAGAAACAATTTTTAAAAAGTCGCAAATCCGGTGGGTTGCCAAGCTACGCACATGGGTTACCAGCCCAGGTACGTGAGTGACCAGCCGAGTCAGTCGCAAATCCAATGGATTGCCACTGGTCTGTGGGTTACCGGCCTACATACGTGAGTGACCAACCGAGTAAGTCGCAATTCCAATGGATTGCCACGGTAGGGCTGAGGGTTACCAGCCCAGGTACGTGAGTGACCAGCCGAGTCAGTCGCATATCCAATGGATTGCCACTGGTCTGTGGGTTACCGGCCTACATATGTGAGTGACCAACCGAGTAAGTCACAATTCCAATGGATTGCCACGGTAGGGCTGAGGGTTACCAGCCCAGGTACGTGAGTGACCAGCCGAGTCAGTCGCATATCCAATGGATTGCCACTGGTCTGTGGGTTACCGGCCTACATATGTGAGTGACCAACCGAGTAAGTCACAATTCCAATGGATTGCCACGGTAGGTCTGAGGGTTACCAGCCTAGGTACGTGAGTGACCAGCCGAGTCAGTCCCAAATCAAATGGATTGCCACGCAAGGTCTGAGGGGTACCAGCCAAGGTAGGTAAGTGACTAGCCAAGTCAGTCACAAATACAATGAGCTGCTACCGAGGAATGCTAGTGGCCAGCGAAGGAATGCCAGCGACCAGCCAAGCCAGAAGCAAATCCAAAGAGTTACAAGCCTTGGAGAATTAATAGACGGCGTCTCATTTACCACCGCCGGCCTCTCATTTACCAGTGCTGGCTTATCAGTCGCTAAATTGTTTGCCGGCTACGTAATGGATGTTGCGTGCGAGAGGAAAAAATGGCGTCCTTTCACAAAAGTAGTTTTGAGAGAGCCCCACCCAGTCCCAGGTGAACAGCCAATCAGCCAATAAATGAGTTGCCTTCCTTTTCCACCATACTTTCTCTCACGCTCACATATATCCTCCTCTTACATACAGCACCCTCCGTGATTAATGGCACCCCTGGTTAAGATGTGTTATAACTAATAACATTTTTATTGCAGAAGCATATTCTCACACTGAAAATTGTAGAAAAATGTAACCTTCAACTCAAGTGAATTTTAAGGGGGAAAAAAATCCCTGACTAAGAAATAATACTTTTTCATAAAATCACCTGTTCCACAATAACTGGCACCCCTAAAAATTCCTAGGAAATAAATGTAATTGAAGTATTTCTGTCATTTCTACAGTAGTTTACAAAGTTGATCAGAGTATTTAGGAACATTTAATTAGTCATTCATCACTTCCGGTTTCCCTGGGGTATAAATATGATGTGACACAGAGGCCATTTCTCTTATCCACTCTTCAACATGGGAAAGACAAAGGAACGCACCGTTCAAGTAAGGCAGATGTGTGCCAACCTTCACAAGTCACGCAATGGCTACAAGAAAATAGCCACTCGCCTGCGCCTGCCCATATCTACTGTCAGAGGAATCATTTAGAAGTTTAAAACAACTGGAACTGTGGTAAACAAGCCTGGATGAGGACACAAGGTTATTTTGCCACCACACACAGTGAGGAGGATGGTAAGAGAAATAAAAAGTTCTCCAAAGCTCACTGTTAAAGAATTGCAACAAATGATAGCAAAAGAACACAAAAGATGAGTATGCAGAAAAGCACCTCATGCCCACTGTGAAGCATGGGGGAGGATCGGCGATTCTGTGGGCCGGTTTCTCTTCCAGAGGCCCTGGGAACCTTGTTAGGGTGCACAGCATAATGAACGCTTTGAAATACCAGGACATTTTAAATCAAAATCTGGTGGCCTCTGCCCGACAGCTGAAGATAGGTTGTCACCTAAACATGTGGCCAAGTCTACACAGAAATGGTTCACCAGACACAGAATCAAGCTCCTCCCATGGCCATCTCAGTCCCCAGACTTCAAACCCATTGAAAACCTGTGGAGTGAGCTGAAGAGGAGAGTGCAGAGGAGAGGACCCAGGTCACTGGAAGATTTACAGAGATTGTGCAAATAGGAATGGTCGAAGATCCCTCTTTCTGTATTCTCCCATCTTGTGAAATATTATAGGAGAAGATTAGGTGCTGTTTAGTTGGCAAAAGGGAGTTGTACAAAGTATTAACATCAGGGGTGCTAATAATTGTGGCACACGTGATTTGATGTATAATGATTTGATGTATAATAATTGTTTCATAATGTGGGATTTTTTTCCCACTGAATAAATGCACTTGAATTAAAGGTAGGATTTTCCCCTTTTTTTCATTGTGGTCCTATATTTTTTTTTTTAGAAAAAAACTGAATTTATTAGAAGCTGAAGAACACATCTTAACCAGGGGTGTCAATAATTATGGAGGGCACATACATTCTCCTTCTGACACACATACTCCTCTCACAAACCTGTATTCTTTTCTCGCACACATGTATTCTTCTTTTGCGAGAATGTATGTGCATGTGAGAGTGAAAATATATGTGCGTGAAAGGAGAATGTATGTGTGTGTGAGAGAAGGTGATTGTATGTGTGTGAGAAGGAGAATGTAGGTGTGTGAGATGGAGAATGTACGTGTGTGGAAGGAGAATGTATGTGTGTGAGAAGGAGAATGTATGTATTTGAGAAGGAGAATGTATGTGCGTCAGAAGGAGAATGCATGTGTGTCAGAAGGAGAATGTATGTGTGTGTGAGGTGAATGTATGCGTGTGAGAAGGAGAATGTATGTGTGTGTGAGAAGGAGAATGTATGTGTGTGAGAAGGAGAATGTATGTGTGTGAGAAGGAGAATGTATGTCTTTGAGAAGGAGAATGTATGTGTGTCAGAAGGAGAATGTATGTGTGTGTGAGAAGGAGAATGTATGTGTGTGGAAGGAGAATGTATGTGTGTCAGAAGGAGAATGTATGTGTGTCAGAAGGAGAATGTATGTGTGTGAGAAGGAGAATGTATGTCTTTGAGAAGGAGAATGTATGTGTGTGAGATGGAGAATGTATGTGTGTGTGAGAAGGAGAATGTATGTGTTTGTGAGGGCCAGAATGAATTATATCTTGAATGGCCCCTCATACATTCCTGCCTCTCGCCTACTAAATGCTTGAATCAGCTCCAGCCCCACCTCAATCCTGGCAAGGAATAAGTGGGTTAGATAATGCACTGATGTTTAGGATCTCAGTCTCCCATGTCTGTTCAATGATGTCATCTACAGTAGAAATCCACATCAAAAAATGATGAGACAATATGACAAGAAAAAATACAGGGCAAAATGCTGGGGAACCATTGCTTATTAATAATTTCTGACCATTTACTTTGCCACTGTACCTAATTACCAGCTACTGTTCTATTGTGAACCCTATTAAAAATCTAAACAGATAAAGTTTATCATGCATCATACTGTCAGTGAACATAAGTGATCTCAGGGAATATTCAACTGAATATAGACAAACATATTGGTACAATTTTATCTTCTGATGTAACTGTCAAGCAGACACACTGGTATATACTCTCTATTGCAAACTGAAGGCTTCATGTTGGCATACCTGGCAAACAAAATCTAATCCAGCCTTCAGTCCATGTAACAAGCAGACACACAGTAAAGCACTGCAAGCGCATCTGCTTATTAATTACCCCAATAGGCATCACATCTAATGGCATTCCATTACATATTGCACTGCTGGAAGGGTAACAGCTAATTACAATTGTATTCCACAATACAAGTACAGTATGCACTTTCTATTTGTCCAACAACCAGATTATGGACTCAATTTAAATATGTTGAGGACTCATCTAAATAAATTAAATCATTGTAATCATCTTTGATTAGGACTCCAGTATGAGTTTATTCTACTCAATTCAAACTGGTGAATTTAAAATGGAAATGAGTGACAACCAGCTCTGCAACCTCTATCAAACCTGAAAAAAAAAAAATACGGTCTCTGATCAGTGACGTTCCTCTTGGACGTCATATAACAAATCACAAAAACTTATATTAAAAAATACTGCACATTATCATCAAGATGTTCCTAAATATTTTAGAGACAAGACAATCAGGATGATTGCATAAACTAAACATAGGCCTGTATGTTGCAGCTTCATGAGCTGACAAAGGAAAAAGAAAGTATGGTTTTCACAGTTGACTAAATACCCGCACTAAAAATGTCTAGGGAATAATTCTGAATTTTCATGAAATATATATCATCTCAGGGTCATTTATAGAGAGACAGTAAAATCAAATGAGTATTTTATAATTTAAAAATATAGATTAATATAAAGAATTAATTTGCTCATGACATTGCTCCTGTCCTTGCCAGGGACATTTTGTTCGGATTTTAAATTGATGCTGATTTCAGATGATCCAGATTTATACAGCAATGTGATCCCATGTATAAGCATATGATCTGCATAATATTTATTATGTTTTGGTTATCTATTCGTAAATATCTGGACGTAAAATGCTAACAATTATCTTGCTGTATGAAAACGAATGGCCTAGTTAAAGCACACTGAAACCTGATTCCTAAAATGATTAAAATACATGATTACCATCATACATCTTGCAGAACTAGTCTTGTATAGTTAATTGCCAGCTCCAGCTCAATTACGTCTGCTGAATATCCCAATTTATAATTTGCACAAGCAACAACACTCATGGGTAAGTATGTTTACATGGCTGGCACAATAACGCATCACACACAATTTAATGTCAGAGCTTATGCTTTAGTTGCTATTATCGGAGATTGACCAGACAGGCAGCAGCAGACAGGAGCCTACAGTGTATGCAGGTCGTGTAAGGAATTTAAATGGATCAATCATGTTTACAATCAACACGCACAAGAAAGTTACAGCAGCCACTGCCAGTAATTGTCACAGGAGACCCCTAAAGAATTACGCAGGAGAGCTTTATACTCATTCAAATTAACAGCCATATTTGTTTATGCAGTATTCACAATTTTTCCATGGCTGCAGATAGCTACAGTGAGCTATTACGAGGTTACCTGCCTTCAAGTTAACATCCACAGGTAAATAAAAAGACCTGACAAAGACCCGCATAGCAACACTGACTTTAGGCGGAAATAAAAACCTGACATTTTATCATACTGCTCGACCCCACTCCCACCCCAGATCTTAAGGCAGATGCCTCTTACCTGTGGATGTGTTCTCTAACAGCACCAGCAATACACTGTGGCCCAGGCAGTTTTATGCTCCTTGGAGGGGATGGAAGCATTGGTAGTGCCTGCGCAATGCGGGCACCCCCTGCAATACAGCAATGCGGTAGCAGAGAGAGAGAGCAGCAAAGACTGCAGTGAGGCAGCGAGGAAAATGCAGCAGCACTGAGATTACACATGCACAGAGAGGGACTACTACAGAAACCGAGCTAAAAACACAGTGATTCAGCAAAGAAATTTACAAACCTGAGGCTTAGAATTGAAACAAAATGCGAGGATTAGCTGACATTGTCTGAAACACAGTACATGAATGCATGTATCATGTGAATGTGCCCAATGAACATACAACAGAATTCTGATTGTTCACACAGGTGAACCAGACAGGATACTGAGGGAATGGAAAGGAAAAAAATAGTTAATATGCCCGCCACGCTGCACAGAAGGTAAAAAAAAAAAAATGTTTACCCTTTTTGATCATGCACTTTTTCACCTTGAGATGTTATGGTTAATAGATGGTCAGCATTCGTATTATGACTTTTACAGCAGTTGGCAAAATGTATTTAAGATAGGACAAAAACACAATCTTAAATACTTCAAGGTCACCAGAAGGTTGTCAGTATTTATCACATCCAATGCCACTCGGACAGAAAATACATAAAATAAGAAACTCCTTTATGGGATTCTGCATGTACTGATAGACCATGTACAATATACATTTTGGATATTTTCACAACAGTTACTCCAAAAATAGCATTGACAACGAATAAAGATATTTATATTTTTTAATGTGTTTAGTTCAGCATTTAAAAGACCTTAGTTTTCACCAGAGTCAAAAGTCAATTTAGTTAATGCATAAAAATGGCATTTGACATCGCATCACTGGTAAGGTAAAGAAATTTCATTTTTATGACATTGGAAAAATAAGCTAAGCATTGTAATTGCAACTTGAGGGACCACAGCTTCCATATTGTGCTATTATTTTCATTGATTTAGCAACTGCTTTTGACACCATTAAATATTCCATCTGCTCTGAAAGACTGCAGAGCATTAGAGTATCCAAATATTATCTGGCCTGGTTTTCAAACTATTTATCCAACTGCATGCAGTGTGCCAAATTAAAACATCCCATCTCTTGGCTCCTGCATGCTACTAATGGAGCTCTCCGTTTCCCATGATATTGTCCAAGCTGCTACTCTCTTTTCTACTTGTATTGAAGCAATATAACTTTGTATTCAGTTTTTCTTTTAGTCTTCAGAGTATTATTTATGAAAATCCATTTTCATAGTACTCACTACTGAATAGTGAAGACATCTAAAGCTGTGGTGATATAATATGAAAAGAAAACTGCTAGTCTGCTCAGGTCTGCTTGCAATAGTTACTTCAAATAAATCTACAGAATTTGCCACAAAAAAGACAATTTTGTTTTCATTTTTTACTTTTACTTACCATCATTATTTCAGACAACGGCAGCTGAAACAAAAGCAGAATCAATTCATTGTCTCTTATTGTACCGATAACAGCATGTTGTCATTGTTATCAAACAATTCCTGTCTTGTGCCTGCTCAAATTGCTCTCTGACCAGTTGGTGATGTCCATTTTCCATGGCTATAAACTGTTGAATATTGTGACGTGGTAGATGTAACTTAAGTGTGCTATTGGTTTTTATCAATCTGAATGTCTAACTATTTTCCATGGATTCTCATTTCAATACCCACTCACTGCCCCCAAACATTTAAGCTTTCCTTCTGTGTGTGTGTGTGTGTGTGTGTGTGTGTGTGGAAAAATAAAGGTAAAAAGGTTCAACAGTTGACATTGACAGCTGAAATGGTTTCTCTCACTTGTCACTTCGGTCAAAGATCACATAAACAAAATTGTAAGCATCATCCCAAGTAATAAAATAGGGAAGCTCATTGAAATCTTTTCACAAATTACTTTCAACAACTCTGAGCAGTGGAAGCACAGGAGAGATATTTTATACTCCAATCATATCTGATCACTTCTTGTTTTTATCAGAATTATATGATTTTTATTTTTTACACAGGTTTTTTTATGCCATGGGCCATGAGCCTGAAATAAATAAATAAATAAATAAAATTACAGGCAATTATAGCCACATGGTTGGCATGCACGCGCAGGTTGAAGATCATGTATGCACAACAGACCTTTATTTCTTATTATATAAAAACTATGTCAAGGTAGTCCACTGCTACCTGCTCTGACCGTATTCATACCAAAATTGACCAGATTTTTCTGTGACGTAACTGGCCAAATAAGAAACCAACAGCTTGATAATTTAACCCCCCAACTGACCTCTCCAATTTTACTTCGGTTTCGTTAGCGGTCGGAAAGTAACCCAGATATTTGTTTTAGATGCCACATTTTTTGCTTCACGTTCAGCAAGCAGTCATTCAATATTTCACATATACATCATTGAGCCAAAACATTAAATCCATCTGCAGATGCAGCAAATAATTCTGATCATATCCAAACAACTGCACATGTCAAGGACTGTAGACAGATCTTAGACAGTAAGAAAACAGTCAGTTCTCACGTTTGATGAATTGAATGTGGCAGAAATGGGAACGACCGACTTTGAAGAGGGCCAAATTGTTATGGCCTGACAAATGGGTTAGGGCACCTCTGAAGTGGCAAGACTTCTGGGGTGCCCAATGTGTCAATGTGTCATCGTTCAAGGAGGGACAAACAATGAACAGGTGATATAGTTTGGGGCACCCAAGCCTCATAAGTGCATGAGGACTATGAAGGCTATCCCATCTGGTCCAAACCAACAAAAGGGCAACAGTGGCACAAGTCGCTTAGAACTGCCATAATATTTACATAAGGAATGTGTCACAACAGACAGTGCATCATAGCCTGCTGCGTATGGCGTATTTTAGCTGGAAGCTGGTCAAAGTGCCCACTATAACCCTGTTCCACCTCTAAAGTGCCCTCAAAGGGCAGCTGGGCTCCAGAAGTGGAACTTGCGGCAGTCTAAGTAGATCGCCTGGTCCAGTGAGTACCATTTTCTCTCACGTCATGCGTTTCAGCTGGGTAATGGGCATGTGTCCACCATTTAGCTGGGAAGCGATAGCATCAGCGTGTGCTGTGGGAAGAGGACAAGCTTGTGGAGGGAGTGTGATACTCGGGGAAAGTCCTGTTAGGAACCCTGAGTTCGGGAATTCTAGCGATGTCAGTCTAATGGAGCTGTTTGGCAGTACAGAGACCTTAATTATATTCGTCTGCTGGTTTTAATCTTGTGGCTCGTCGGTGCACGTCCATCACAGTGTGATTTAATGTACTGGCGGAGCGTTAGCTGGATACCTTCTGGAGTTGGAGGCGCTGTTTCATCATTTCGCTCCATGATCTCAGGGTCGGCAGCTGAGGACAGGGAAATGGGGGAGGCAGAGGCCGTTCAAACGGACGAAAAACAAGCTGATTCGTGTATAATTCCTGTTGAAGAGTCGGTGATATGGAGCCAAGAGGTGGAGGTGTGCCTTTTCCATGCTATGTTGGGCCACAAACCCGTCGGTAAGATTCGACTAGCTCTCGATGGCTCGCAAACTGTACCCAGCCAGTCACGTTGTTTCTGTCTGTTAGGCCTAAAATCCCCGGGCTTTTAGTACTAAGTTGACCCGTGTGAGGAGCTCAGGACGTCGTAGACATAATCGTATTTGTTTCTTTTGCCTCCCGTTGAGTGCATCTGTTTTGCGTGTAATTATGGCCACTTGAGAGGCTGGCTTGGCTTTCTGGTAGATTTGCCAGTCTAGTTGAAATTGACAGGCTACATCGTTGGCTATTAATTCCAATAACCATACGATCGTTCGCTTTCTAACTAACTTAATTACCGGTTTTCATTCCTTTAAAACACTTCGCTAGCTAGCAAGTCGCGCCAGGTTTATTTGGCCACGTAATCACTAGCTTCTTTTTGGCCATGAGATATTGCATTGTTATTGTTTGTTTGCTACCACAGCCATTGTTAACATCAGTTAACTTGGCTTGCGATTACATTTGCTAGCTAGTTTTTTTTTTTAAACCGATGCCAGCTTTTAAACGCTTTTGCTAACTTTTAATCATCTAGTTTATCCACTTGCGTTGCGACATACACCACAACTAACGTCCGTATTTATGACGATGAGATGCATGTAGCTAGCTAACGTTGCATTGTGGAGTCCCTAGCTACGCCGCTAGCGTTAGCAGCTCAACATGCATTACAAAGCAAGGTGGGTTGTCGTTATTTGGTTAGCAAGCTACACTGGTTGCAGTAACACGATTGACGCCAAGTTTACGACATTGAATGCCGATTTTAAAAATATCCCTTAAAGACATTTCCATCTGGTAATCGTGATTCGTCAATAACTTGCTAAGCTTTGTTCGAGGCTCGCATATTGTGTGACTGGGCTAACATTGCGGTCGTTTTTATTGCTCCTGTATTGCAGCGCTATTGTGAGGTTAGCACGCATGGTTTAGCCATTCTTTCGTTCGCCATAGCTAACGTGCAAATTTAGCTAGCTAGCTACGTAGCTATGAGAATTGGAGAGAACTTCCATCAGAATGTCCTGTCTCATGGAGGGCGCTCGCGAGAGGGTCCAGAATGAATGGGAGTCTATGGAGCTGTCGACTTCACAATGGCAACGATACCGTCTTGGGGAGAAAAAAATTCTTTGGCAATTTCCATGAAGTTTTCGGTGAAGGGGGTCAAGAAAATTAGGTATAGCTTGGGAAAGAATTCCGTTTCCGGCCTCCACTTTTTTTCTTTTTCTTTTTTTTTCATTTGTCCGAACGATTTTAAAAGGGGGCGCCGATATATTTTGAGGGTTTTTATTAGTGAGAAGAGGGTTTATAGTTTAATATTAATATTTCATATCACGAATGCATATGTTTAGCATGCCCTAGCAACCTGGTGTGTCATCAGTAACATGGCTGCTGCCATTATATGCTATTATTACTAAAGCAGCACTCGAAATTAAGTGCTAAATTTTCTTGACCTGATGTACAGTACCAGTCAAAAGTTTGGACACACTTTTCTGATGTAATTTTAATGGCTTAACTTCTCTCTAATCTCAAAAGGAATCTCGTAAGAGGTAAACAGTTAGAAGAGAATAATTTACTTGTTTGAATAGTGTTCAAAACTTCAGAATTCTCAAAGAATCCATATTTTGCAAAGTAAGCAGACAGTCTCTTTCCATTTTCCGACAGCCAAATTAAAAACTAGCTGTTTTGGAACTTATTGGGCAAAAAAGTCAATGAAAAGCAGACCACAAGTTCACCACGTCTTTGGGAACTTAGATGGACCCTCAGCAACAAACTCATTATAGCCATATAACTGCTCTTGTAAAATAAAAGAAAATGGGAGTATGCTCTATAAATGTGACAGAAAATGTGGGTTAGTTTGATGGATTTAAGAAGTAGATCTTGTTTTTGCAAAATAATCGGTTACTATTTATTTTAAATGTCTTGTAAGAAAAAACTGGGTATGCCCAAACTTCTGACTGGTAGCATATGCTTGACATTTTTACACACCCGAATGTGTCTCTGGGTACCCAAACATCAAGGTAAGCCAAAAAGTTTTCTCAAATATTGGTGGAGGTTGAATACGGAATTATTTCCAGGTATAGTTCTATTTTTTTTTTTTTTTGGAACTCTCAATTGTGATAAAATAAGTTTTTGGAAGCATTAGTCATGCACCACTTAGTCACACTTGCCCAGCTGCCTGTTAGTAGTAGTAAGAACAAGCGTTTTTTTTTTTTTTTTTTTTTTTTTTTTTTTTTTTTTATTTCTAGTTGCACTCCTGAGGTATGTTGTAATTATCATTTGGAAATGACATAAGGAATGTAATTTACTGAACAGCTGATACCATGATGTGCTACTCAGATTTACGGAAATGGTTTCAAACGCGCCCCACCCCCTCCATGCGTGCTGGTTTTTGTTCCAACATGGTCATCTGCTGCAACTTGTTCGTTTTTTTTTTTTTTTTTTTTTTTAATTCATTTTTGATATGCCATTTGAATAAAGGCTTTTTCATTTAAGGATATTTTGAAAGTATTTTGAACTTCTGGACTTTCTTTTTTTTTGTAGTTTTGCCTTTGCAACCATAAAGCACCTCAAAGATCCCATTTGAGAACAAAAGTCTAAGCACGCCATCAATCGCATTTCTTTCCTTCTCAGACAAAATGCTGGCTTTATGTCTAAAAGCAGGTGCAAATAATTTTTTGCCTTTTGGCTCCATTCACTCCCGTTCATTGAGGACCATCTTGTGAGTGTCCTCTGGGTGGACTGCAGCCAGCTTGGGTACAATGGCATTTATAGGGAGTGGACAGCCTCATAGTTGTAGAGCTGTGCTATGCCTTTGCAAGATTGCTAGCTCGTTAGCAGGCAATTTGCAAAGCTGGAAAAGCTATCACCAGTGATAAATGGGCCAGTAATGTTGCTGCTAGCCATTCGGACTGCAAACAGTTAAGATGGCATGTTGGCTATGCTAAATTAGTATAAACACATTAAGCTGGCAACCAGTTGGACTACTCAAATACCTAGCTGGCTAGTATTGAGTGATGGCTAACTGCTGTTTTATTGCAGGGGTGAATCGTCACTTTCATATGATTTGCATTCGAGATAAATTCAGCCAGAATATTGGGAGGCAGGTGTCTTCGAAAGTGATATGGGACCACCTCGGAACAATGTACGATATGCAAGCTTTGGTAAGTTCGCACTTATTTATCATACATTCCTGATATTCTTTTTTAGTTTCAACATGGATTTACAGTGGCTTGTTTTTTTGTGTTGTAGCACGAATCAGAAATTTTGCCCTTTCCCAATTCTGAGAAGAGTTTTGTTCTACCTGAGGAAATCATACAAGAAGTGAAGGAGGGTAATTATCATTATAGCATGTTTACCTGTTTTTTTTTAAAGGTGGTAATGCAAAGGTTAATGGTAAATCATTAGAATTCTGTGACAATGCTCAATGCTGTCTGAACACTTTTATTGAACCCCTCAATGTTAATTTAATCCTTGGTACTCACAAGAGCTGAATCTAACCTTGTTTTGCCTCTTTGGCAGGTAAGCTAGTGTCTGAGGAGGAGGTAAAGGAAGAAATTAAAGAGGAAAGGGACCCGCCAGCGACACATGAGGAAGGTGATTGTCTTGCATTTATTCTGTATTTCTATACATTTTCTTCCTTCCTTTTTTGAAGTGAGTTTATTGGCTGCACCAGTGCAGCACTGTAGCACCATCTCCTGACACAAACCAGTGTCCCTCACTCTGGTCATTTATGTCTCATTTTTAAGGTCTGGGTCCCAGTTTGGCTGGCCAGGATATTGAGAGGTATGGACAGAAGAACTCTTTCGCTCTGTTCCAAAACTCCATCATGACCTCAGTACAGACCAGCTCATGACCACAGGCCCTTTTTAAGTGACTGTTCCGCCCCCCCCCCTCCCTTAGTCAACAAGATTTTCAATACAGTTGAGGTTTATTAAAAGAATGGCATGTGGATTATTTGATATATTCTGAGGATTCAGTCAAGTTTGCTCCATAAAAACTGCGTACAGCTATGCAATTCAGTCAAACCCCCTGGACTGATCTAGCGCCGTGTGTAGGACTTGTGCGTGCAGGCATTTCAGTACTGCAGCTGGAAGAGGTTTGCGCCAATTAGAATTTGTTCTCATGGAGGGATTGCCACTTTGGATTGGTTCTGGTGGTTACGTTTTTATGTCATTCCTTCTTTGGCGTTTTCTGTGCCACTGGAACATCTTATGGCCTGGGAAAATGGACTGTTCATACTTTAAAGCGACTATCCTCCGTCTTGGAACTGGTAATAAAGATTGAGGAATTCATTTTGTTTTTCTGGTTTCTTGCAGTTCTGTAAATTACGATTGTGTTCATCGCAGATGGAAGAGCGGCCGTTTCTATTTCAACTTAACAGTTTCATTTCCATTTCATGGCAATATTCAGAATATTTCTACGCAGTTTCTTTAACTTCCAGTAAATGATTTTCCAGTCCTGCAGATGGACCCTTGTTTGTGACCTTGTCGGGGTGGCAATGCACAATGTATTGTAAATATGATCAGACACCAATACATACCGATCGTCCTCCTGTTTCCAGTTGCCTTTAGTTGGTGTATTGTCTTAACATGGGATTGTTACTGAGAACATGACACCCAACATTTTTGAATGTTGACAAGTCGACATGCATTTACAAGCATCCTCTTTTGCCAGTATTATTTAGTGTATAGTTCTATGTATAAATTCTGCCAATTGAAGGTCATTGCAGTGTCCTTTGTTCTAATTGGGTGTGAAAACAAAAAAAGTGGAAGATTGTTCACATTTTCATGGAATACTGTAATCCAATGCAATTTCAGTAGTTATTCCTGCTTTAAGCAATTCAATGAGCTATGTTTATTTTAGTTACAGCCACCTATTTTGACTTGCCCATTGTTCCTTTGTACTATTATCTTTTTTTGTATTACTGTTTCATACTAACACAGTATTTCAGGCAAAGGTGGAAATGGGCCATGCTGGCTTAATTTCTATAAGGTTGCATGAAGTGTGGCAGTATTTCACAATCAATCAAATTTTTTGGTCGGCCGGCAGATTCTCAGCAAAGTTTATTCTCTCTCTTATAAACATTCCTGCCTCTGGTTTAAAGTGCTGTATGACTGGATCTGAAATGGCTTTTGTGTGTTTTGATTGAGTTGTGTCCTTTAATGTTTTGTAAGTGCCTATGCAACAGTTGCCGCCTTTGAATAATTTGTTCCATCCTTATTGAAATACAGACTATGACTATAATTTAGATTTCTATAAATTTCATAGTTGGGTCAAGTCCAAAATGGATGAATACTAATGGAAAAGCAACTTGATGAAATACGCATGAAGCATCTGTCAACATGGATGCAAATTTGATTGAGAATATTTTGTCTCAAGTCCATTCTTTACAGTCTGTGTGAATTCAGGTACCCAAATGACCCAAAGTCAATGCTTTGAAAACTATTTTTAGTTTGGCTCATTTCATGAATTTTGGTGTATTCCCTGAAAATACTATATGCAACTCCTAACTTGGCTAAAATGTCAATGAGGTATTATTTTTTTTTTTTTTTTTTTTTTTTTCTGAATATGTCTATTACTTTTTATAAATTACTACCTTAATTGAAAATTCACTTGTGGCTGGTGCACTTGCATTAAAAGCAAGGGTTTGAAATTTTCATGTCTTCAAACATATATTTTTTTGTATATATTTTGCCTATAGGTCTGTTATCGATGTGAATTTTGAAGTTTCAGTGTATTAAAAATCCCCCAAAAAAAATTTATATTCTCCTTTCTCTTTGTATTCATCCATTGTTTTTTTTTTTTTTTTTTTAATTTAAGGTGTGACACTGATACCCTAAGTCTATATGTGTGCTTTTTTTTTTTTTTTTTCTTTTCACTTTTTTAAACTTGCCTCGTTTAGAGCAAGTTGCAGTAGTTCTATGTTTTGGCGTTCTGTACAACCACAGAACATTTTCCTCCAGACCTCAATTTTTTAAAATCTTTTATTTATTTATTTTTTTTTTTGCGAACATCCACTCACAATTGAACCCTCAGCGCGTGGAGCCGTTTTGCCTTTGCTTGTAGATGGTAAACGGAAGTTGGTATCTGCTGAATACCCTCATACTTGTGGTGCAGACCCACACCACGCATGCAGAGTAAAAACATTGATTCTGTAATGCTTTATTTCATCTCCTTTCTTCTGTGTTGTGTTTTTTTTTTTTTTTAACTTGGGTGAGGTAATTTTGTCTCATTGATCAAGACTTCATTTATTTATTAAACCGTTTTTATTTACATTAAACCTGAATGTTGAGTTCTGTATTAAACTACTGATTTGATTTTGATTTGGAAGGAGCCAGAAGGGAATGAAGCTGCTACAAGAGCCTCTTGCTGCTGAGTCGGTTCCAGTTCCTGCATCAACTGACCACTCCCTTTTTTTCAGGCAGCAACTCTTCGGTGAAGATGAGCGAAAAGCCCAGCAGCAAAGACAAGGAGAAAGACAAAGAGAGGGGTTCAAGTGATAGCGGGACGGACAAGAGGAAGCGGAACCGCGTGACCGAGAAGGTCCTCAGCTCCAACAGCAACCCCTCCAGCCCCGGCGGAGCCAAGCGTCGCCGAACATAGCCAGAGGGGTTCGCTGTTGTGCTGGCCCTGCTGTCGGCCCTGCTGCAGGAGGAAAACCTGCTCAGTGCTGCTCTGTGAGGCCAAGGGTGTGAAGAGTATGCAAGAATGCTTTGTAGCATGGAGGCCAAGAATCTTTGCAAGAGGCCTGATGTGTGCTTAGCGGCAGAGAATACTCGAGTGTTTTGAATATTTAATTCGATCACTAGGGGTAAACCGCTGTGATCCCACAAACGGGTAGCTTCATGCAGTCTGGGCAAACCAGATCATTAGTGGAATATTGCAGTGATGAGGTTTTTCTTATGGAAGGATATTCTGCCATACTGTGAAAGGTTTATTGTAGGTAATACTGCCGGTAGCTAGCATTGTCCATGACCCAAATGTCACTGAAGATTTCAGTTGAAAATTGGGACCTTAAGTGTGTTGTTGAAAAATGGCTGAAGGCTGCAAAGTCAACTGTTATACACTGTAGCTGTATGATTGGTCCATTGCAAGCGCCCTGCCTGTTTCCTAGAGGAGTTGAAATATTTTAAATTCCATGGCACTGTGTGACCACACTTAATAGACATAGACCCTTGAAGTCAGCCAAATGGTGAGAAGTGATTATACCATCACATTCAAATGGCTGTGAATGTATGCTTGTCCTTTTCCAATGGCCCAGAGCTATGGGATGGACTGAAGTTTTTTCGTAAATTTTTCTTTTCTACAGCCCTTGGACATGACTTGACCCCTTGTCATAGCGATTTACAATAATTTGGGCAAAAGCATTCTCCCTGTTTAGCATGCAGTGATCAGTGATTCAGATGTTAACATGCTAACCGTAGGCATGACATATATGCGACAACTGTGTGCTATGTGTTGTTCACGCTATTGATAGATACACATTGGTGGATGTTTAAATACATGGTCTGGTATTGTATCCTCTCCTCAACATCACATGATATATATATATCACGAGGTACAACATGGTCATTGTTGACCTGAGCTAATAACTGTAGTGTGTAGAAGTCATTGATCCTTCCATTTTAATTAAATACTGTTCTAAGGCTGGATTTCTGATCATATCATGTAATTTAGCCTGTAGTTGTAAATGTTTGTTTTCCCATTTGTATTTTAAACTTCCTCTCAATTTTCTCTGTTCATTCTGAAGATGGAAAAAAAAATGGTAGCTTGGAAGTGCATGTTCTGATATAATGATGGTTTATTTTTGTAATTTATTGGTCTGTAATACCTGGCTGTTGGTCTGTGTATTAATGCCAATAGAGTACTCGTGCCTAACCATCCCGTCATAAAACAGAATTCGAGAATAATTGCACTCATTCTTTACATTGGCTTTGAAATTTTTCTCTGTTTTGTTTGAACTTTGCAATTTGATTTTTTTTATTTATTTACCATGCTCCATGCTGGTATCTTATTAAAGTTTTAATTTCATCCAAGTGGTTTGTGTCATCTTTAAATATCCTGACAACTTTCTGTGGCGAGGGCCTTCAAGTGAGTAAAGATGTACTCTGTAGCGTTTTTATTTTCATCTTTAAAATGGGGATGCTGCCTAGCCCTGGATAACATGAATTATGGGGCAGATGCGATTAAGATTAGCATTCCATTTGTGAAAGGGGAATATAGCAGTCTTAGTGGAGTGGATATTTGGCTTACGGGCCCTATGGGCTGATGAAGCTATTGTCATGGTTTGGTGTCCGTTGTCTGGAACATTTTTATTTATTTTTTTTTCCCTTCTTTTTTTTGTCCTGAGGAATTTCCTGTTAATTTGCCATGACATACTACTAGGCCAGATTGCCAGATGGGGGTTTTTTTTTTTTTGGTTTTTTTGGTTTTTTTTTCGATTTTTGATTGAATCATTTTTGTCCACTTTATGGGCCCTTGACAGCACAAATCTTTTTAAATCATGCAATCAACCCACCTTGATACCCTCCATGTACAGTGCGAGGGCCATTTTGATTGATTCAATGGTAGTGGGTCTAGGGGGGGTGCTGTACTTTGGCAGTGGGTCTTATGGAGAATATCGACTGCTTGGTCCAGAAGCGTTAAGTACATTTTTAGCTGCGACAAAGCAGCTCTATGAGCGCTTCTATCTGTCCGTCCGTCTGTGACACCTTTTTCAACATGTTCCTGTCGTCATATCATCATGAAATTTTCAGGAGTTATTGACCTTCACCAAAGTGATGTCCATGCTCAAGGTCGAAGTCAAAGGTCAAGTTCACAGAGGTCACGACCTTGTTTGCTGGTTTTCGCGCAGTAACTCCAGTTAGAATTCATGGATCGCGATTAAATTTTGGAAATAGCTTCTAGGCATAGAGGAGGTGTTCCCTATTGTTTTTCAAGGTCATCTGTCAAATCCCAAGGTGTGTCAGGTAAAAAAAAAAAAAAAAAAAGTGTCAATTTTGCCCAATTTGACGGTTTTCGCACCGTAACTCAAGTTTAATTCAATGAATGGTTATGAAATCTTAGAACAAGTTTTTTGGTATAGAGGAGGGGTTGCCTATTGATTTTCAAGGTCATCTGTCGAATCCCAAGGTCACACCGGGCAAAAAAGTATGGATTTCGCCCCGATTTCAGTTTTCGCACCGTAACTCGAGTTTAACTTGATGGATCGCTATGAAATCTTATAACAAGCTTCTTGGTACAGAGGAAGGGTTCCCTATTGATTTTCAAGGTAATTTGCCAATTTCGAGGTCACACTTGTACAAGAAACCACCAGTCATGGACACTAGGCCACGTGACGGATGCTAGGCCAGGTCGCAGCTATTAGATCCCTCTGATCTACTTGTTTTGCTCTAACTAGTAAATTGGATGCAAATAATTTTTCACATTTATTTTTTTGAAAACTTAGACAATGATCTTATCCTTTTTGTGCTCGAAACAGCAGATATGCAAAATGTCCTGTAGAGGACAAATGGTTGCAGATGGAGAGTGTCCGAATAGTGAAAAATTTACGTCCAACCCACTAATTCCTAACCACTTTTCTTTCACCTTTGTGGAAAACATAAGGTAAAGGAAGGGTGTTTCAGGGAAATCATAACTGCTTAGAAAAATGACTACTCTGCAAAGAGAATCCAAATGCACTTGCACTGCAGAACTTGATCATGTGTCCCCTCCCCGTCAGAAACGCTTCTTTTCGCGATTGGCTGGATGAATGGTCCGTGCTTTAAATAATGCTGCTGCGCAGAATTGTGGGATAGCGTAATTTCCTTTGATTTTTGAAAGGATGGTTCTGTGCACCCTATGCTAAAGGAGGTGAATTAGGAAGCACTGCGACACCTTTCCTTAAAATTTAAAGAATTTGAATGTACTTAACCATGGCTGCCATGTAATTTTTTTCTGGATTATTTTTTGGGAGTTGGAAACTTTCCTGGGAAAAAAATTACTATTTGGATGCAGCCTAAGTTTGCATTATCAACCTTTAGGAAGGCGTATACCTGTATGAGCTGTATTTTGGCAATGTTGAAGTTGATGAGTTTAAGGAAAATATTGACAAAGTTAAAAGATAGGACTTGAAATTTCAAAAAAAATATTTCTCAAATGCTGTCCGATAACGTTTCTTTATCTTTCAATCAACTCGCCTTTGTACTCTTTTTTTTTTTTTTATATATACAGCACGGGTGCCATTTTTGATTGAATTGATGGGAGTGGATCTAGTGGGGGCGCTGTACTTAAACATTGGGTCTTACAGAGAATAGGCAAAATGGCTGTGGAAGCTGAATGGTTGCAGATAGAGATTAAATGTGTATTAAAGACAAATAGGAAGTATATATGACCTATATTTTAGCATTGTTAAAGTCGATCTCGGGTGACCTTGGAAGGTCAAACTCAAGGTCAAGCAAATGTTACAATTTTCACATGCTTCTAGGCTTGAAAATATTCAAGATGGAGAATATACGCGTATTGAAAACTTATGGGAAGTCATACATGAACTTTCATTTGGTGACCTTCGAAGTCAAACTTAACGTAGTGAAATTTCAATGACTGATCAAGAGTATTACAGATAGAGCTTAGGTTTGTATTAAAGGCATATAGGAAGTCATGTGAAGTTTAATTTCATGACCTTCAATTCGACCTTTGGTGATTTCCAAAGGCCAAACTTTACAGTGAAATTTCAATGACTTGTATCACCAAAATCATTTCAGATAGAGCCTAGGTTTGTATTAGAGACATACAGGAAGTCACATATGAACTTTCATTTGGTGACCTTCATATTGACCGTCGATGACCAAACTTGACCAAATCAAAATTTAATGACTTGTATCACCAAAAAGGTCACAAATAGAGTCTAAGTTTGCATTCCAGGCTCACAGGAATTCATGCATGAACTTTCATTTAGTGACATTCAATTTGACTGTCTGTGACCTTTGAAGGTCAAACTTGACATAATAGATTTACAATGACTTGTATCGCAAAAAATGTCACAGATGCAGCCTAGGTTTTTCTTCGAGACGTAGGTTATATATGAATTTTTATTATATGACCTTCATATTGACCTTCGAAGGTCAAACGTGACCTAGTTAAAATTCAATGACTTGTATTAATAAAACGGTCACAGATGGAGCCTAGGTTTGTGTTACAGACATCTAGGAAGTCAAATATGACCTTTCAATTGGTGACATTAAAGCTGACTTTCGGTGACCTGCTTGACATAATGAAATTATGACTTGTGTCACCTAAGTCGTCACGGATAGAGCCAAGGTTTGTATAGGAGACATATAGAAAATCATACCTGAGGTCCATTTAGTGACCACAAGTTGACCATCTGTGATTTTTTAAGGTTTAGAATTGACACTGAATTTTCAATTAATTGTATCACCAAAACTGCTTCAGGGCTCAGGATTGTATTGCAGACATATAGGAGGTCTTAAAAATGTATGTGAACTTTTAATTTAATGACATTGACATTGAATTTCGATGTTTCGAATGTCAAACTTCACATAATTTTTTTTTCCATCACTGTAAGATTGTTTGCTGGTAAGCTACAGGACCCTTGGTCCTGTTTTTTAAATCAATATCTGCAGGTGGCAGTACTGTGGGTGTGAGCTGCATGAGCAACTGGAATTAAGTTACTGTTGAAGAATGTCTTTCCTTGCAAATGCCGTAAGCTTCATTGCGCATTGCGCATAAGCCTCATTGGGACACCCGTGCGTGGGGATTTTGTATATTTCATAGGCAACTGTGGATGGTGAAATTTTGAGATCATTATCTACTCCCCACTTCGTATTGTAATTTGCGTGTTTCGTCTCTTGTTACACATGCACGTTTCGTATGTTGGCTTATCTCTACCCTGCCAATGATATGCGTTTTGAACTCTACTACATTGCTGCTGGAGTTTGTCGAGACTGAATTAGTGAGATGCACCGTCATTTTCTGCACAGGCAATTCCTGACCCATGTGGCCGGTTTATTTTGTTATGCCAGGGTTTTAATTGTACTGCATCATTCAACTTAATGAGGCTGTGATACTGAAGAGCGATTTGCAATACAAATGGAGAGGGGATACCGCTGGTTAAGTGCGATTTGAGCTAAGTTGACCGATGAATCTTCTCCGAATCTGCCACAAGGAGGCATAACGTCCTCAAATGTCTAGCGAGTCCAAGGTCTTTATAAATAATTTAGTTATGGCTGATCAACTTGAGTGTTCTGTATTTGGCCGCACAGAGGTGGAATAGTCAGGTAAAATTTTACAAATAAATTTTAATGTTTTTTACGTTGCTCTCTTTGTTGTAGATAATTGCAGTATCTCAAAATTTAGCTTGATTTTCAGTGTAATTCATTGGGTATGGACTTAAATCATTATTAAGAAAATGGATATAGACTTGTTTATACATAAGTTAATCCCCCACACCAGGCTAATCAGGATCTTCTCTTTTTGTTTGGGGGGATTAAAAATTTTCAGTGGTTCACAAATATTTTGATTTATATTCGCTAGGCGTAAATAAACAAAAAAGTTTGCTACTAAATCTGTGGATCGTCAGAAACATGCGCAGTTAGACAGGCCATAACATTTTATTTGGAAGTGCAAGGGTTACACTGTTCTCCATGAGTGGCGGCAAGCCTGAGTAGAATTTATTTTTTTTCTCCCTAGTGCAATGTTGTTCCAATTCCCCTGCAGTGCAATGCACACAGCTGCAGCTTGAATGTTTTAAAGCGGAGCCAGTGTGCGATTGTGTTTGTGTGATAGCATTGTGCCAAGGGCAGGCAGGCCCAGACTGAACGGCGCCTCTCCACACCTGGGGAAGTTCAGGTTAAATAGCTCCACATTCCTGGGCGCACAGCTGATTGAAACATTAACAAACAGTAATCCATGAGCCAGGCTGCAGATGGGCCGGGACTGCAGCCAAGACAGGAGTGTGTGTGTGTGTGTGTGTGTGTGTGCGTGTGTGTGTATGTGCGTACGTGCGCACGCGCTGGCAGGCGTGTATGTGTGTGTGCATGTTTGTGAGCATGCAAGGGAAACAAATCAAATGTGTTTTAATTACCAAAATAATTGTCCATACTTTTGATCCTGTACACAGAGCAGCTTAATGATAACTTCCTGCTGCATGCAATGAGTTTTAATGCATGTTTTAGTACATGCATAGTGTGCTCTCTCTTATAACTGCAATATGCAAATACAGTTTTAGATGACGCTACAAATTTTGAATTTACATGGGAGCCTGTCCAAATCAGAAGTCTGAGAGCCATTCATTATTTTCTGGCATTGCTTTATGGATAGACATACATGTGTGTGTGTTCCTGTACTTGCTATAAAGTATGAACCAGAAAACATTTTTCCAACGGAGTGGGGACATTTTTAGGAAGTGAGGACATTTTCTACTATCCTCACAACTACAGAGGAACGCTGTGAGGTTAGGGGTATGGTTAGAATTGGGGATAGGTGTAGGTTTAAGTAAGGGTTTGGGTGAAGTATGCCTTGCTTATTGTTGGGATTGCGAAAAGGTTGGAGAAACACACAAAGAATGAATGGAAGTCAATGTAATGTCTTCATAAGGATAGAAGCACAAGGGTCTGTGCGTGTGTGTGTTTGCTTCACAGCTGTAGGATACTTATTTAAGGTAATCGGAGTGTTTGGTGGTTGACCAGGATTATTTTATTGCCATGCTGTCTATTCCAGCATTTCAAGAGGATGCACATCATTGCTCCATGACTGTAGTCAAAGTTGACATGAAATGATTTTCTGAAGCATGAGAAATGTAAGGTGATACTACAGTGGCATTACTGCATTAAACGCATAGGATTTTGTAAATCATTTTGTCGAGAGACATGGTCACGCTAGTTTTAAATTGCCTTTGTACAGCATTCACTTGCTTAGTAAACAAGTACTTCTGAAATTACCCACTATTTCATTCACCTTTCAATGTATTATTTGGATAAGGCCTGCATTGTGCATGGAAATGCTCAATTTTTGGATGCAGTTTGCAGAGTGTTAAACAAGCTGGCCATCTCTAGAACTTTGGGATGCCAGGCAACCCCTTTGAGATATCTAGTGCACAGAACACACAAATGAACCACAAGGAGCAATGTGATGTTTTCAAAATACTTTTCATGTTTTAATAAAAACGTGATGAAGGTACATTGTAATAAAAACAATATAGACTTTCACATCTTATAGCATTGTAATATACAATACAAATGTAACTCAGCAATCTGAGAAGTTGACATTTTTTACAAAATATAAAGATCTCTACAAGTAAAATGAACAAGGTACAAAAAGATAAGTATAGCAATTAAGGAATGACTCTGATGAACCCCAATACGATGAGCACATGTGATGATTGAGGCGCTACGCTGGTCACTGCCCTCTCAGCGACCTTATTCCACGAGTCACGAGTGGAGAGCTCTTCTGAATCGCGGGGCAGTTCCTGGTACGTGCAGTTACCCCAGTAGCTTTCGTGCTGTACTTTAATGTCTCTGCCATCAGGAGATTTCACTTCCCAGCACAATTCAAGATGGTCGAGATTTAACAATCGTTCACTCGAGGCAATCTTGAAGGTACTTCGAATCGCACGATGTTTTTTCGGATGACGGCGCATCCAAGTCAGCGGCACAGGATTCGGTCATCGGAGCATCCATTCTGAGGGAGAAGCAAGAAGGCGAGAATTAGCCAATTTAAAAAGATATGTACGGCCGTACAATACAATTCAGTGAAATCCTGATTTAACTCATATCAGCAGACATTCGCCATGTAACGTTATCGCTTCAGTGAAATCGTAGTCATATCAATATCTACAGACATACTCCATGTAACGTTACAGCAGTAGCCGACAATTACACTTATCTGCCGTCACTCATCAAAATAGATACAACTTACCTCGACAGAAATGCTAGCCAGCTCTGCGTTGAGGGTGGTCAAAGGAGAGCGAGTGATTGATGGGCCATTCGTGGCCGGTTGACGGTTCATGCCCGAAGAGTCCAGTTCCACTTGCAGGTCCCAGATGTAGTCAATCACATGCTGCAGAATCTCCATTTTACTGGCTTTCTTGTTAGGTGGCAAAGTGGGCACGAGTTCCTTCAACTTGCTGTAGCAGCTGTTCATATCGTGCAGGAAAACGTTCATTTGCTCATCCAAGAGCGGAATTTTGCACTTGGAAATAGTAAGGCTCTGGTCGGACAGACATCGCACGACATCCTCGCTGCCAACCTTGTTCTTCAGCGCGCAAGTAGATCCAACGACTTTCATCTTGAATTAGAGCTTGTCTTGATTACAGCGAGTTTATATCACGTTTCTTGAGTATTTTGACCGGGGTAGGTGACCACAGAAATAATTTTCCTCTAGTAGTTTGACAGAATATGTAATACGTTTAACCGCTCTGCGGCCCTTTATGTTACTGGGATTGGGGGCGTGACCAGAAGGCGTTCAATTTGTCTCCCAGAGCCTATCGCGACACGCTCATGCAGGCTAGGGCCGGACCATTATTCAGTGATCCACCAATTGCAGGTTTTGGCTTGACTATTCGGTTTTACTGGCTGTTAGGAGATGGTGTTACAAATGGAAACAAATGTGTATTTTATGGATGATATGTGGGAACGCAGCTGTCCATTGCTTGGGGGTTCTGCAGGTGTAGAAATTGCCTTTAGAATTGGGGGTGGGCATATTCACAGGAATGCTGGGATTGCTTTGGATTGATAGTCTTTCAATTTACCGCATATTTATTTCATTTGGAAGGTATGCTCACATGGACATTATTATACATCACCTGAGTATTTTAATATGAGGTATATGAAGTTGAAACTAAAATTCCCCCTAGAAAATTGAATCGTAGCCACCGATTTTATGTATTGTGAGCCAATACTTTTTGTTTCTACACTAAACATGCACGCATTTGGTTTTATTATGTATGCACGGAGACCATGATTATTTAAGTAATTACATCAAATTAAAAAAAAATAATAATAATGGAGTTCACCGAGAATAAAACCTGAGCAATGCCGCATGTCAATTTCATTTACAAAAAAAAATTATTACGTACCCAAGAACGTGCTTTAATAGTGTTAAAGAGCGCTTTATTAACACATATCACATATTTTTACACTCGGCCAGTTTAAGGCTCCCAGAGAATGGGTTAAAGATTCTTTCGCATGTTCCCACTGTGAGTTCAGCATTCTGTGTGTATTGAAATTGCATTGCGCTGCTCTGGATCTTCCCCAGATTGTCCAAACAAGCCGAAGCAGACTGGCAGGCGCCAGGACTGTGACGTCACCCATTCATACAATCCCTGACGCCTGTCAGCCTGGCGCCGAGCGGGCGGTGTCCATGGAGACCGCAAACAACAGGCTTGCACTCCCCCCATTCACCTGCGCTGCGCAAACCATGAGAACAAACTGGCTACAGGAATCGTCGTTCATTTATCACGTACAACCACTCTCAGAAGAGATTACCGCCCTGCACACCTGCAAACTCCCGCTAGTTGGATAAACTTCCTAGGGGGGCGGGAGCCAAAGGCTTCGAATTTCAGTGATAGTTCCTGGATGCCACTAGATTGGAGGGTCTTTGTCATTTCAAAACAAATTCCTTTAGAAGAGCTTTGTTCCTAATTCAGTCACCTAAATTATCAGTAAGTTTTCCACTTCTTATAGTCTGTTTTAATTAAAATGCACTCATTACATGTCTGAAGTATTACATATTTTACCACTATACCTATCGTAAACAATAATAATAATAATAATAATAAGTGAATTGGTCTATTATTCTTTAGTTTTGTTGTCGTTGCTGCTGTTTACATAAATACTATGTAAATGCAAAGCATAATGCATTCACAGAAATAAATTTAGTATATGAAAAAAGGGAATTTTCTCTGCCACTTACTTCAGAAAATTTGGAATTGAAGATTTTTTTATGCATGTTAGATTTGCATTAACTGACCAGAGAGCTAATTCACATTGTTGCAGTGTTTGCAAAAGTCAAAAAATGTGCTTGTGATTTTAAAATAGGAAAACAGTGCTCATAGCATACCAGGAAGAGAAATGCAAACATCTGAAAATTGAGAGGAGCAAGCAAAATTGCATTTATCAAAACCAGACACTTGAATATTGTGACACACATGTAAACGACAAACTAAAACCGCATTGCACATGATCCTGATTTTCTGTCATTCAAGACTGCCAAGATAAACAAAAAAAATTGAAAGATAATGTATGACATCTTCACCGAGCCATATTGGTATTATTACTGAATGTTCAGTTATGTTAAACTCTCTCTCTCTCTCTCTCTCTCTCTCTCTCTCTGTCTCTGTCTCTCTCTCTCTCTCTCTCTCTCTCTCTCTCTCTCTCTCGCTTCTCCTTTCCCATCTCTCCTCCCTGCCTCTGTGTGGCAACCTCTCTTTACAAGCGGCAGCTTTTTTTAACATCCTGTTGTCCTGGCTGTCCGTTGTCTCAGGTCATGGCTGAAGGAGCCAGGGGTGCAGCCAGAACAATAGGAGTGCAGAGCAGGGATTGTGGGAGAACTCTGGGGCTGGAGACACTGTGTCTGGTGCTTCTCTTTGCTCCCTCATGCAGCTTTTGTTCAGCTGCAAAAGCTATCAGCACTTCCTACTGACACCAACAATAACTCCACACAGCTGGCCCTTTTAATCTTGTTTACAGCACATCAAGGCAAAAGAGGGGCAGGGGGGTGGAGGGGTTTGGTGGAGAAGAGGGACAGGGGGAAGAAAAGTGAAACATATTAGCTCCTGATTTTAGCTGACAGAGAGGAGCAGCCCCCCCACTGACCTGCAGGACTCTCTGTGGCCATTTGAATTGGTTATTTCATTTGTGGTTGGGTTTAAATGAGCTATTAACTCATCATCAGGATATTTTTGAACCTCTGAGAGTGTTACCTTTGCTTCCAGCATCTTCCCGGTCTCCTAGGGGGGCTAGATAGTTTGGAGGTAAAAGTTTCCCAAAATCAGAAACATTGCGCCAAGCAAAAAAACTCCGCTCTGAGGGATGATGAACGCAACAGACTCTTCATAAGCTCCCTTGCCGATGCAGCTTTTCACTTTTTAAAATAAGCTTTCCTTTCCGTTTCGGAATCAGGAAATTTATCTGCTGCACACACCCTCTTTATCTCAAGGAAAATAAAAACAACTTTGAAAGGATAAGAACAGGAAGCAGTAAGTGAGAAAATTTGGGTGACAACCTTATGATAATAAAAAAGGACATTCCACACATATCTGATCGCATTTCCTGCTGTGCTCTGTATTGTAACTGTGACTATTGAATTACTTTTAAATTCCTATCACTTAATTAACTGCATATCACGAATTCCCATCACAACTTAAATTTGAATGTTGTGTGGATGTACTTGTAATAATTCAATTTCCAGAGATTACTTCAAATAAAGTATTAGTAACTAAATCTTTATTTGTTTTTATTTACAGAGACAAGACCAAGACCGAGACAAGATATGTTAGATCCAGTGAGTCACTTTTTTGATGAAATTATATTAGTAGATTAGTATTTTGTTCATATTACATCATATAAATATTATGTTTAGTGGATCAAGCCTGACTGTCATGGGATCTAATCTGTTGCCTCTATTAGAAATGTTGACCTCTAACAAAAATGTCCTTGTGGTCTGTTGAGTGCATAGTGAAATACATCATCCATTTTCTGAGGATACCTCAGCATGGATAGTGATTATTCACCTGGCTGGCAAATTTTGAAAAATGGGAATTTGAAATTGAGAAGTGTAGTTATATTTGAAAATGTTGACAGGGGTGAGATTCCCTGGAAAGCTTTGTTAAAGTAGGTTGTTAAAGAAGAGCAATAACCAACTCGGGAATAAAATGGTCCAAACCACACTCAAATGTTTTACGCCCATGCTGAAATCCTGGAAGGGTAAAAGCACCATTACCCTCTTTCAAAAGTGGCCTCATCCTTTTTCTGTTTAGTTGTATTTCAAGGTGGCTAGTTTCAAAATCTCTCAAGAGTCATCCTGGCATCAGTCAACAAGCAGGGAGTGTCATATTCTGAACATTCCTCACACATCCTCTTCAGCTGCAGGACATGTCCGCGTTTCCAGATCTCACTGTTCCTGTTCGATAAGAATCACCTGTGCGCAGGTGTGCGCAGTAAAGTCAGCAGTGGGAAGGGGTGGAGTCTGCCCAAACAACGTGGGAACCTGGCTTCCCCTGGGTAGAATATTAACTTCCTTTTATCAGATGGCACTGGCGCTCCGCATGCGAAATGGGTCGAGAGTGAGCTGGATTTATTGTCATACTGTAACCAAATAACATTAACTTTGAACAATCAATCTCGGGTTTCCTACTCTCTGCCAAGAAGCAGGTGTAGCTATATGTGCAGGTGGGGAGAGAGGTCAATTTCTGTTCCCTGTAAATGTCTAGTAGGTTTGCCAGGGACTCATCAGGCATTCTAGATTCATATTAATCAGAACATACTGTTCAGATCTCACTCTGATTTTTTTTTTTTTTTGGAATGGGTATTGAAGTTGTTGTAACAAGGTTATTATGAGTATGAGAGCTGATGAGCTGCAAAGACTGAATATGTAATATTGCACAGTGCATTGCGTAGCGCCTAGCACAGAGGTGGGCAGTGAGGGCCGTAACTGTCCCTGGTTTCATGCCAACTCCTGGCCTTTAATCAGTTAACTATCCAAATTAGCCAAACCATTTATGAAATCTTGACATTTCCCCTGCATTTTTGAATGACCTTCAAACATTTTTTTGTGCCTCTCTAACTAACTATTTTTATCTAATTTATGAGAAAATTCATGTTTTTGAATGCAACCATTTGCCTCGATCAGTCAGAGTACTGTAATTGGTGGAAATAAAAAACTGCATATACACAGGGCCTTCAGGACTTGATTGCCCACCCCTGACCTAGCATACCTGCCCATAGCGTCTTACCCATATGTTCTGTCCTGACCGAGATCATTTCGCAATCTGACTTGAAATACCAGCGGCTGTTGGCATGGTCATTTTTGGATTCGGGACAGGTGTTAACTTTCACCGAGATTGTGTTTGCACTCATTATCTTCCAGTCATACACTGTATGGTATTCAGTTATTACGTAAGACGCACTCACTGTTGATGTTAGCAAATAAGTCAGCTTGCTAGATGCCTTCTGGCCTAGTCAACGTTGTACTTTCCAAGATTTCATGAAACTTTGGCCAGGGTCTTTAAACACTTGAGCAGTAGAGGCCCCAAATGTTTTCCTCCGACAACTGAATGGATCTTTCATGTGAGCAGAATTATGTAGTGTACATTGGTCACAGGTTGCTGAGAATGTCAGATTGTTTTACTCTCATGTCTATCCATACATTCATTATCTCAATGTTTCTTTCTCATCTCTGTTGTGGGGGGGAGGGAGCCTATCCTAGCAGACTATGAACCAAAGGCAGGAGTACATCCTGGACAGCTCACCAATCTATCGCACGATTCACATACCATTCTCTTGTAAACTCATACCAATTTAGTGTCTACAATTAATATAGCATGCACGTCTTGGACAGTGGGAGGAAACTGGAGTGCTCTGAGCAAACTCACATTAACATGGGGAGAACACACAAACTCTACTCAGAAAGGCCCCAGGTTGGATTCAAACCCGCAAACTTCTTCCCATGAGGCAACTGCGTTACCCGCTGCACCACTGTGCTGCCCTATACATGCCTAGTTTTCTGAAAATGATTAATCAGGAAATATCTCCTTGCAATAGGATGAAAGGCAATGGCTAGTATGATTGCTTGGGCTGCTATAATGACTACTGGCTCATCTCTAATTCCAGGCTGGGTTAATGCACAATCTTCAGGATCCTAATGAGGCTGCCTCATGACCCTAGATTAATTTTTCATAGCATACCATTAGTTGGTCTGCCTGACTTCAGATCTATGGCCTCACCCATTTCTAAGTGATAAAGGACTGTTAGCTTAAAGCTGCTCTCACACCGGATGCGAAACGAATTTTTCGCACGACAGATTACATTCAAAGTCAATGCAAAGATGCAAATACGAGCTAATTTCCAAACTGTTGAGCAGAATTGTATGAAAATGCCCTTAAATGAAAGCTGAAAGTCTGTCCCATCTGCTCACACTAATCAATTCACTCCAAGTTCAACAAAAATGCCTGATATTTTAAAATTTAAAAATGTTCACTTTCAATGTATGTCAATGAGGTTTCAGCAAAATTAACACGAGATTTTTGGCTGTAAATTGTATATCGCATGGGGAATGTGGATTGATTGGTGTATTTTATTTGCATGACCCAGCCAATATGGACATCCAATCAGACCGGCCTCATCATTCTCACCACTTTTTTGGGTGAGACCAGAGACCTCATGTATGAAGAGAGTTTAGGCACGGAAAAGATGCATACGCCACTTTCTTTGCAGATTTCATATATATGACAACAAACGACATTAATAAGATTATTCACAAATGAAAAAAATCCCAAATTAATCAAATAAAAAGTACATGCAGTTTATCTTTAGCATGGTTTTTGTATAATGGGATTTTTTTTTTAAATGCATGCCGTATTTCATTTTTTGAGTGTGCGCATTATTTAGGCATGAAATCCTCGCGAATTTTTATAAAAAGGCCCCAGATTAGTAAAACAAAATAAGAGCCTCTAATTTGTTAGGGGAAAAGAGACTAAAAGAGCAATAATCAAATGTAGTACAGTAGTGGCAAGCATGCACAGGGGTGCGTATGCATACCTTTACCTCTGAAGCAGTACATGTTAACTGGGCTCTGATTTGTTGTATCAGTGCTGAGGGTGGGGCTTGTCCACTCTCTCATACTTAGGGGGAGAGAGTGGGTGGGCACTTCTGAGCAGCTTGTCTCCACATTCAGGACCTGAGCACCGGCCCCTCCGTCAGCCTGGTTCCCACACATACTATCAAAGCACTTAATAGCTTCTAATTAGCTCGCCATCTGCTTGTGACAGTGCACCAATGGCACGCAAAGATCTATTGAGAGCCTGGACATTGTGCTCAGGAATACTTTCCACTCCAATGGCAATTGCTTGGAGATGCTAGCTATGGGGGCCATATACGGCCAGGGGCTTTGGACACACAATGGGAGACACTGTTATAGCTTGTAGCAAATCTAATAATGCTGGAGTCCTTTTTTTGTGCACGGACACCCCCTCCAAATAACTCTCTTCCTCCCTACCCGCCATGACTGGCTTTGATTCATCTTGTCCAAAGCAAATGAAAGATTTAACTCATCTTCCAAAGCATTGGATGTCTGAAAGGACCTACTTCTTCCAGGCTGTAGTTTGCATGTTAAGGTAATAAACATGATCAATCCCTCCATTGTGTCATTGGCCCAATTGCAGGGGAGTGATTAGGCATGCCATGTGGAGCAGCACTTGAGGGAGAGTGGTGTGGGGAGACATTAAGAGTAGACTTAAGGGTTCAAGGCCCTCGGTGCTTGAGAGAGCCTAAAACAGCACTCTCCTCACAGCAGGTATTACACTATGAGAGTGTAAGGTGAGGGCTGGGGCTGCCCCTTGATAGCGGTGCCTTGTTCAGGCGTTTGATTGGAGGAATTCGCCGCTCATCATTCATGCCGCCGAAAATGCTAATTCCTCCCGCCATCGGAGGCAGAGAAAAGAGGGAAAGATTCCTTTTCTGAAATTCCCCCCATTCATCCCTGGCTCCATTCGATTTTCAATGCCTTTTTGAGATTAAAGCATTCCTTTCATTTTCACTATCAATAGTTTGAGGGAAGAGTGGATATACATTTACAAATCAGCTTTGAACATCACATTAAACTCTCTTAAGATTAAGCAAATGCGCAAAAGACATTCTGTTTCCTTGAATGTTTTAATTATTGCCGATAAGGAAGGAAAAATAGTAATAAGTAACTATTTACATAATATATGAAAAAAATACAATGATTTTTGGGGTGAATTTAAGCCATAGAGCCCCCTGTTTGTAATCTGTAGTTTTCTCTCAATGTATCCAGGAGTTGCAGCCGAGTAACTTCATTTATTTATTTATTTTAAGACAATGAATCTGCGTTAACGAGGCACTTTTAATGGGACTTTCTTGAGCAGCACAAACCGGTGGAACAATGCTCTCTGTCTCCTCTGGTGCACCTTCAGAAACTCTCAGGGGGTAGAATAGAGCCTTTAGAAACACCAGCTGTTCACAGCTGGGCAATGGCACACTGTCTTTGGATGGGCAAAGATTTATAGCCTCGCGACAGCTGTCACCCACGGCTTAAAAAAAAAAAAAAAAAACAAGACCAAATAAAGTGCGCCAGGCTGTCTGCAGGATCAGGAGGGCTTTCTTTCCCTCCACTTTTCAAAGCCTTGTGAGGAAGAGAAGGGCCCATCTGGCCAGCACAAGGGCACCGCATTCAGGCTGCTTTTTCTCAGAAGAAACCTCCATCTGAGCACACACTGCGAGGTAGTCAAAAATGAGGCAAAAATCTTTGGTTAACTTTTATAAACCAGTCAGCGGCATTAGCCCATGTTGCGGCCATATTTTATGATTTTGAAAGTTTTAAGCGTATAGCTACTATGTGATTCTTGTTTAACAAGCAAGATACAGTGTTTTGCAGCCACACCCATTGTGTATCATCGAAACTTAGTGAAGATGCGATTCCGGGGAATTTTCTTGTAGAAAGGTCACAAACAGCTCTTTCCAGGGAAGCCTAATCACAGATAGATTTCTGTAATCCACAAAAGGCTGCTATGGTACGCGGAAACGTAGGGACTGTTTGTAGGTGTTTAGTGTCAACGCAAGTCACAGCTGAATGCTAAATTTACCTGCACGGTCATTAATATACACTGATACACCACATGCCATAGGGTATTGCTTAAGTAGTCAGACAGGTTAACAGCTGATATTTATAGAAAATGACTATTTTACATTATAGACCAAAATAATCTTTATTATCATTATAATTATCACATAGCTCAAGTGAGAGGACTTAAACTGCGCTGACAGCCTAGGTTAAAGCCCATTTGCTATAGTAGGGCACTCAGAACTCAAGACTGACTGCAGTGCAATCATAGCAGTCACCATGGTATCTTTATAATGGAGAGAACAGAAGCTGTGTCACAGCTGGGCCCACTTTTATACAGTATTCCTCAACTCCTCAAAGTTCCTCACTGAGTACAAGAGCACTGCAAATTCCCTTTCATTAAATGCTCTAGCTACTCTGTCACAGAAGCCCCCTGGTTTGTCCGTTCTAATTGTGCAGGTCTTCTGAGACGACTCACAGGAATGCTTGACAAACCCTTCAGCTGTGACGCTAAATTGAAGACTCCACCTATTTTGTTTTGTTTGCAGTGTTTGCAATATTTGCTCTTTGTCTCCAAATAGGGCTGATTTTTGAGATAATCCTGCTCACTTTGCGCCGAATGACCAGATACAAACTCCGTTTCTCATACACGCGTACGCTCTATATATTCAATAATTTATGCACTTCATAAATAATTGCTGAAAATCAAGCGATCCTAAATAATTAGAGTGAGGTTTCTGACACTACGAAGTAAAAGTAATTGCAGTATAATGCAAAATAACACTCAAAATAATTTAACCCACATTTGACCAAAGACTCAAAAGTAGGTTACGAATAATGAAAGATGAGGCTACAAGCCATTCTCTTAGATTTAAAAAGATAGATGGCAATATTTTGTATGAGCATTTAATAATAGCCTACATGCGAAATGGTAGTTAAAGTAAAACCTTTGAGAAAAAAATTAATTGGTAAGGACGTGTAGAGGGGGGTCCTGTACGATTTCCTGGTCGCATGCCGTAGATCAGGAATGTGTCTGCTGCTGAGTATGTATCTCTGCTGTAATTTGCCACAGCTCTGTTCCCCTGTCAGTCAACATAATAGATTTTTTTCTGCCTGCACCTGGATGGGTGTGACCGACCTTCTGACAGGCACCCAGCCCTAATGCAGGCGCAGATAGAGAGTGTGTGTTTACAGGAAGTGGAGTGCAGGTGGGTGCAGGCGGGGTGCTGAGATAATGAACAGGCATCGTGCTTGTTTGTCAGGGCTGTGTTGTTTTTGTGTCCTTTTTTTAAATACAAAAGCCGAACAGAGTGTAAGAACCGCCACCAGTGAAAAGAAAAAGCGCGAATGATAAGCCTGTATGGAAAAGAGCCTGCCTTTGTGGGGCAGCACAGGCCACCTGTCCAGTTAACTGTAGGCTGCTTTGTGAGGTGACGCACAACAATGTCAGTGGAGCCCCACCCTCCATACAAACCCTGGGAAAAGAGAACAGGTGTTTGGCCCTGGCGAGCAGCCATGTGGGCATGCACCGTGGGGAAAGAGAGAGGCAGGGAGAGGCTGATTCACTGAGAGAAAACATTATTGAGCGTTAGTGGTTGTTGATTCTGGTATGTATGGGAATATATGTTGCGCACTGCCTCATTGGAAGCTGCTGGAAATTATTAGTTCAATATTTTCCTTCATGAACAAAACTGCATTAATCATTTTCAGAAATGTATTTTACAGACTGTTGCTATACCAATGGATGGGAAACCTTTTATTGTGATGATTACCTGAACAAACAGGGATAAACACGGATCTCTTAGCAGCCTGATAATTCACACTTACCTAGAATGCCCTGCAGGTGTGCATGTGTCCTCATTGTGGTAGAATTGAGCCCCCCCCCCCCCCACCACCACCACCACCCTAACCCCATTTACTGTTTAAATAAATCTTAATAAATCCTCTTCCTGTGGCATAGATTACATAGTCATATAGCTCTGATTCCATCATTGTCCCCCTGTTGTTTGAGGAACAAATGCTTTTTTACCTTCTTCTTCCGCTGTCAAACTAGGGCACAAACAGAAACTAGAATGTGACAAAAGGTGCCTTCAGTTAAGAGTTTGGCAGCGTCTGTGTGTTTGTGTGAGTACGTGAGTGTGTGTGTGAGTATGTGTGTATGTGTGTGTGTGTGAGAGAGAGAGAGAGAAAGAGAACAAGAGAAAGTGAGCTGCAGAGAGAGGGAGTGAGTAGGGCAAACACAGAGAGGGGTGGGGAGATTAATTAAAAATATGAGCAGATGACAAAAAAGAGCAGGAGAGAAGAAGAGAAATTCTTGCATCCCTTTGAGTTTATCCTCCCCCTCAGTTCTGGGAAAATGAAACAGGTGGTTTGGTAAGCTGCAGCGGGCAGCGGCGGGAAGGACCAAAGGTTGCTGGGGCTATCAAAAGCACCTCATCCCAGCTTTAGAGCCATGCACGCTGAAAGACTAATGGCTTAATTATCATGTGAATTCTGGGAAGGCCTGAGAGCCTCCAGTTACACCAAGCTCTGGCCCGTATGCCTCGCATTCGGCAACCAACAAGGATCATGGACACTTCCATAACAGAGAGGTCGCCTCCCAGCCATTGAGCCCCGTGGACCCCACGCTTTTGAAGGCTTTAGGGCCACATCTGAATTATTCCTGCAGGGTCGGCCAGACCACACAGGGGAGGTAGCCTGCCTCACTGATGTTGATACTTCAGCTCTTTTTAATGACAGAGCTTTGATGCTTTTTTAATAATGAGAAGTACTTCTATTTTTTCCATCCCCATTTATCTAATTATGAAAACTGTAAATAAATGCCTTCATAAAGGGGACCTCCAGTCCAGAGAATATGAATCTGATGAATGTTGTAACTTATTCATGTTGATGTCAGTAATACTTTAGAAGAGACCAAGCAGCTTTCTGCACCATAGCGCAAATAGCAAATTAACAACTTTGCAGGGGGATAAGAACAGATGATTTGAAACAATTGTTCTTAATACTGTGTGGATGTTCTCACTAGAGGTAGAGTATACAGTGCCTCTAATTCAGTGTCTACACCAGATTCTTCCCTAAAGCTTAGTAAACTACCGAAATTGAGATGTGATGTGAGTGTATGTGTGTGTGTGTGTGTGTAGTACAGAGAGGTAGCTGGGAGAGGGCTGGACGGTAATGCTGTCAGTGAGTACTGCAACATTAGGATGGCGACCCAGGCTCCGGTGCTATTCACACCCAGCTGCCCACAAGATGTCTCAGCAGGAGGACAGTGCAGATCCAGCAGGAGCTGCTGGCTAAGGGTCTATACACACTTCAGAGGACGAGTCACATACTGGTTGAGAAGCAAATTTCAGGAATAGGCATTATGTAATGTAGTAGTTAACTACTTGGCCTACTCCTAACTAGAAAAAAGTTGAAGAGCCTAGTGCTAAAAGTACTTAAGTCACATTTTCACACACCGTGTGGAAAGGATGGTAAAATGTCTATTATAGTTACCTGTGTTTATTTTCTCAAACTTTTCCAAATGGACATTTTCATGACTAATGTACTTTTGGCACTGGGGTCTTCAATCAGCCTTGAGAACTATTGATTGATATTTTCCAATGCCAGTTGACTTTCAGAATTTGAATACCCCACGATATCCGCTGAAGGACATTGTATTGTATGGCAGTTAATCAAGGAATTAAAAATCTGTTATTATCTGTTATTGTCTAACCAATTATAATTTTATTGTATGCATTGCTCATGTATAAATACACTCCTGGACAAGAAAGCGCCAAGCCCACAGTGTGAAAATATGTAGCTTTTACTGGTCTTAACAAGAAATCTTTGGTCAGAAAGTAGGCAGGAATCATCATCATTGCAAATGTCAGCTCATGTGACCTTACTGTAAAGCGCTACACTGTACATATATGCCACTTTTTTACATGGATATTTCTACAATGTTTAAACTGTTTCTTGTATCCAGCTTAATGCTCTAATTTTCGTATGTGCCATTTGATGATCAAAGCAAGGTAAAGGGTTTTACATATCTCTTATGAAATCAATAGACCTCCAAGTGGCAGAGCAACATAAATGCTTCAACAGAACCTCGGGAGACAAGAAAAAAATGTGAACACAGGATGTCCAAGGCACTTGAAGAATACAGCCGGAATAAGATGGGACATGTTCCCCAAAATAGACTTAATAATAACCATGCACACATCTCCTCTGCCTCTATTAATAAATTGCGCAGAATACAGCTGCTCATGACTGCAGCCAAGTTTGACTGCCCTGAGAACTGCGATGCGTCACATTTCCGTCCGACGAAAGTGAAGTCCGGAGACTTTGGGAGCCAAGTCCAGCCAGAGGTGGGTGAGTGAGAGCAGGTGGGCTGGGCCAATATTCAGGCGAACATCAGACAGTCAGGAGTCAAATATGCCCAGAAAAGACGTTGAACCTTGGAACGTACTAAATAGGTGGGTGGGTTGTTATAAGCTTTTTTATAGAGCCAATCAGAACCACCAATTACTAAAGCTATTATGAAAGACCATAACAATGCAATGGCATTAGTTCTAAACACCAATCATAGGGTCCTTCTGTGTAAGCTGGCTTTTGCTTCAAACACAGTTGCAATGGTAGGATTATAGCAAGCTGTTAAATTGTCTTTATTGCGTGCATTTTATCATTGGTGCAGTTAACCCTCTTACATTTTGACTGAAATATGTATGCATTCTGTGATGAATAAAGAAAACCATTAAACAAATTGTGTTCATTTTTCTATATTAACAGTATTTTTATGGCTAAACACAAGTTTTTTTTTACATGAACCTCATTATACAAAACACAATACAGATTTAACAACCATTAGCTTGCCCAATAAATGGTTAGTGTTGGCAACCACATGTCCTCAGTATTAACTAGCATGGTCATTTCAGACATTGTGTGGCTTATAAGGTTAAACTACCGCTCTAAACATGTGTTAATAAGAGGAAATTAAAGCAAGTAAAAATCCTGAAATTACGCTTGTAGTTGGAAGAAAAACCAACATACACACGGGGACCCCAGGACTGAGGTTAATAACCACTGTGCTTTTGTATTGGCAACCATAAAATTGGCACGATCACACCACATGGTTACATTAATGGCCTAAAATATCTATATAAACAAAACCCATTTTCCTTACCTCTGCAAAATGTACAGGTCTATGTACAACCCCAATTCCGAAATAGTTGGGACAAAATGTAAATTGTGAATGAAATCAAAATGCAATGACTTTCAGATCACATGAGCCAATATGTTATTTACAATAGAACATAGATAACAGTTCAAAAGCTGAAACTGAGAGATTTTATGTTTTTATCCACAAGATGAGCTTATTTCAAATTGGTCTCAAAAAAGTTCGGACAGAGGCAAAAAAAGGCTGAAAAAGCAATTGATATATAAGAGAATTTGCTGAAAGAACATTTAGCAAGTATTTAAGTTAACTAGCATCAAGTGTGTAATACGATTGGCTATAAAAGAGATGTCTTAGAGAGCCTGAGTCTCTCAGAAGTAAAGATGGCCAGAAACTCTCCAACCTCAAGAAAAACAATTGTGGAAAACTTTAAAAACAATGTTCCCCAACGTCAAATTGCAAAGGCTTTGAAGGTCTCGTCATCGACAGAGCATAACATCATCAAAAGATTCAGAGAAACTGGAAAAATCTCTGTGCATAAGGGACCTGCAGGGGGACCAATGAGCCATATCACTATTTTGCGATCAATCGATGCCAGAGCCGCTTAAAATAGGCAAAATATTTGACCATTGACTGATGACTCATGGGGATAAATGAGCCATATCACTATTTTGCCTATTTTAAACGCCATTGGCATCGATTGATCGCAAAATAGTGATATGGCTCATTGGTCCCCATACACTCCATCTGCAGTGGGCAGGTTAAGTCCTTCTACCCACTGCACGCTTTCATACCATTTCATAATAATGGCCACTAGGTCACATGATCACAACCATCCAATCAGCGCACTCATCTTGCCTTAAAATTCAGAATCTATGACATCTTTTGTCATTGGCTCCGGGCGACCCACGTGATCAAACATTATGGCTTCCTCCACGACAAGCGACGTCATGGATGTTTTGATGAAAAATGTCGAGGAAAAACTGGGCAGTATATGGCATATCGACAGTTTAAGAACCTACCAGATGGAAGCTATAAAGTCTGTGCTGCTGGGGAAAGATGTTCTCGTCTGTATGCCGACTGGCAGCGGCAAATCCTTGTGTTTCGAAGGCCTGACTTCGGCGATTTCAACGGCTCGTGAGTCAGGCCTGTCACTTCTGTCACCCTCGGGCCAGGCTGCAGATCCAGCCGTGTTAGTCGTGTCTCCGTAGGTGACATTAATTAGCACCCAGGTTGCTCATTTGAGGAGCATCGGCATCACGGCGATCGATCTACATGCTGACAGTGACAACTTGGGCCGATGTTGGAGACTGAGTCAGGGAACAGGTTTGTAAATCTGTTATAATAATTGTCTAGATCTATAAGTATCATCTTAAAATTCAGTTCAGGCCGTGAAGTGACAGTCTAATTATCTTGATTTAAACAGGGCTCAATTTGGGTCATGATTACGCCGGCGAAATAAGGCTACGGTTTGAGCCTTACTCGCTATCAAGCTAGTTGGCTACCTAGCTAATAATAGGCCAAAGTGACAATAGGCCAAGCCAAAGTGATGCCAAGCTGTGTGTCATAATTAGCGCGCCATTGTATACTACATGGCCAACTAGCTAGCGAGCTTAAAGGCTACAGTTCGCTCACAATTGAATACTCGCGAGCGAGCTGTTTTGCTAGAGACATCGATAACTATAATATTTTAGCAAGCATGCCAATGTTACGTTATTTAACATCCTAGAGTCGCTTTCACACCGGACGCGAATGTATTTCCTAATCTTATATCGCACTGACATACCACGCAGAAACATGAAAGCCCTTCGGCACAACGGTATATCCTTTTTTTGGGAGTATTTTCTGCCATGATCATAGCGGATTGTTTAGCGTTTACATGTTGCTTCCGCTATTCCGTCTGCTGCTGGCGACGCATTTGTAAGCTCGGCGCTGATTGGTCCTCAGTCGTCGTCGACTTGCGGTTGACACCCGGTGGCCATTATTATAAAAAAGTACGAAAGTGTGCAGTGGGTAGAAGGACTTAACCTACCCACTGCAGATGGAGTGTATGGTCCCCATGGCTCATCAAACCCCAGTCTCCCCTACTGGATGCTCGTGATCTTTGGGCCCATCACTCACCGGCATGATTCTGTCATTGACATTATTAAATGGGCCCAGGAATACTTCAAGAAACCACTGTCTGTTAACACAGTCTGCCGTGCCATCCACAGATGCCACCTAAAACTCTATCATGCAAAAAGAAAGCCATTGTTGAGCATGATCCAGAACACCGTTGTGTTCTCTGGGCCAAGGCTGATTTAAAATGGACTGTAGCAAAGTGCCAAAGTGTCCTTTTGGTCAGACGAGTCAAAATTTGACATTCTTGTTGCAAATCATGGGCGTCATGTCCTCCAGGCTAAAGAGGAGAAAGACCACCCCTCCTGTGATCAGCATTCAGTTCAAAAACCACCATCTCTGATGGTATGGGGATGCATAAGTGCATATGGTGTGGGACACTTGCGTGTTTTAAAAAGCACCATGAATGCTGAAAGGTATATAAAGGTTTTAGAGCAACATATGCTCCCCTCCAGATGACATCTATTCCAGGGAAGGCCTTGTGTATTTCAGCAGGACAATGCAAATCCTGCAGGCCTGATCTTTCACCAATTGAGAACATTTGGTGCATAATTACATGAAAAGTCCATCAAAGGAGACTCAAAACTCTCCAGCAGCTGGAAGCTTGTATTAAACAAGAGTGGGATCAAATTCCAATGGCTAAACTCAAGAAACTTGTCTCCTCAACGTCCAGACGGCTCCACTTCGTTCTGTGTTAAAAAGAAGAGGGCATGCTAAACCATGGTAAACAGACCCCTGTCTCAACCTTTTTGAGACCTGTAGCAGTCATCAAATTTGAGTGAGCTCATTTTGTGGATAAAATTATAAAGTTTCTCAGATTCAACATTTGCTATGTTATCTCTGTTCCATTGTGAATAAAATACTGGCTGGTGTGATTTGAAAGTCATTGCGTTTTGATTTTATTCATAATTTACACTTTGTCCCAACTATTTCAGAATTGGGGTTGTAATACATCTGCATGTACTTCTCTGGCAGTTCTTTTTAGTGCTTTTTGTTTGCAAAATCTTGCAGCAAGTTTATATAAATTGAAGAGAATTGAGAATTGGGTGCCATTCCAGGACCCTGAATCAGGCTCACAAGCTTGTTCCTTTTAAACTGGACAAAGAAGTTGACTTAAACTCTGTTAACTTGAACACGATCCCAATCCTGGACCCTGAGTAGGCTTGGGAGCTTGTTCAAATTAACTAAGTAAAGTGGAAGACTTCGGCAAATTGTAATAATTTAAGGTTACATTTCAAGTAAAAAGAAAAGGGGTTTATACTGGGAATACTGACTGGTTCTGATAGCGAATTACAATCCAGCATCTTGAAACTGAAAGGGGGGGTTTAAATACATATCACAGATACATCAGGAAGAAACAATGAAATGAGACACAGCTGAGGAAGGGAACACACAGGGGATGTAAACCAATCAAAGGAGACATTGCTACTACACGTAAGTTGCTGAATAGGAGGAGAAATGGAAAGCATTCATATGACATTAAATGACATGACATGACATTAGGGTTGGGACATTAAAGAATGCATTCAACACAGATATGACTGAAATTAAAATGTAGACAACAGTTTTGAGTAAATTTACCAAATTTACTTTGCTACATTTTATGTGGATGCTTTCACATACAGAGTAATGAAGATGATGTCATTCAGTTTACATCCACACATTCATCAGGTATGCGTAATTGAGTTGTAGGAAGCAGGTGGGGCAGCTGTGCTTGTATATCTGTGTGTTTGTGCTTGCGCATACGCATGTGTGTGTGTGTGTGTGTGTGTGTGTGTGTGAGTGTGTGTGGCCGACAGAAGGCCATGCCTGGGGAGTGTGTGTAAGGAGTTGGGAAATGGCCTGCATTTGGAGGAATTCTCTGAGTGACTCACCATCTTGCTCGGCACAGCAGAGCTCACCCTGCAGCTGCAGGCCCACATATGCTGCCATCACTGCTGTCATTGTTTTGCAACATCTTTCCGTTTGTCCTTGGAAATGCACCCCCACCTCCCCCTCACCCGCTCTTTTGTCCTTACTCTGTAAAAATGTGCTAACTGTTAAGCAGGTGCAATTATTAGTCATCACAACTTTCTGTGTGTGATGTTAGTCATCACATGAACAGGGGCTGCTCTTACCTCATTTCTGCTGGAATCACAGGGCCTGTATGTGGCGAGTTTGTAAGTGCCATAGCGCTACACTGCTTGTGCTAGCCCCCTCTCTCAGCATCTGCATAATATTTCCTCAACCTAAATAGTATTAATATGAACTAGACATTCACACACTCTCTCTCTCGCTCGCTTGCTCTCACTCTCTCTCTCGACCTCTTTACCTCCCTCGAATGCATGGAAATATACTCACACATGTACAAATGTTTGTAAAATATGGTAGTAACCACCAAAAACTTTCAGGAAAGGCAATGACTTCACCTTGTATCTCAGGATTACTCCCAGCCTGTTCCCACACACCCTGCCTGATTAACAATCTACCAACGTATTTGCTGAATAATCAAGTCCAATACGTAATAATGATTGAAGTGTGGTAAATGGCAAAAAGATTTGATAACCTTCAATGCAAAATAGCAAGAATGGCAATAATCAAAACAATTAATTTGAAAAAAAAATCTCTACTTTCTCTGTAATTCCATGTATTGTTCTAGCCTTTTGTTTATCAGCTTATGAAAGATATAGGCAAACAAACACCATGCTATTTTTGTAATGTTTTAAGCTTAAGAGGTGCCTATTTACAGTGGAAAACACCATCTTGAATTTATTGATCACAAAATAAAAAAGGTTTTAATATTAATTTGTAATGCCATTGCATTTGCCTATTGTAAACTTGAAGCTTACATCTGTATGCAAATCTGCTGTGTTGTGAATTTTTCAAGTTCAGATGCAATGAGCAATAATGCTTTTGAAAAATTGGCTGTCGTTCTGCCCATTAGTTTCAGTAAATAAGTCAATCATAGTTTGATTCCGAATCAAATGAATTCATTTAGAACCAGTTGAATGTAGTCATGAACTTAAAGGCGAAGATTCTGCCTCACCTAACTTACCTCCAATGAGACGGGACTGGAAACCAATGATAACTGCAAATTATGTCACGTTGAAAGAGTGCATATTTAAACAGATTAATTTCATTACCTTCAGCTCAGATGTTGCTGAACTGCTACAAACAAACTTCACAGTGGCCTTCACATCGTGACAGAGGAACTATTAACTCATTGCTGACTCATATAGTGGTCAGTTCGTCAGAGGAAATTGGAACTAACTGCTAAAGAGGTGGATGGCTATAATGAGCATCATCAGTAGCTCCAGTGTGTTCGCCCTCCTCACTAGCATGGGCGATGGAATCAGAAAGGAGAAACAGGAAGCTCCCTGGAGAGGTATCACTTATTGTCTCATTAACATAGGCAATGGGACCATAAACCTCAGGGGAGTCTCTATGTGGAGTACTCGCAAGCTACCGATGAGGGCTGGTTCTGCTTTATGTAGTGCTATAAATGAGCTTGTTACGACTGTGGCCACATGCATAAGCCGGAAGTTGTTGCTGCTGCTAATACACCACTGGCTCCAGCCATTTAGAATCAGGGACGGAAGAATCAAGGCTGCCTTGGCAACTTTTCAATAAAGGCTGCATTCTGAAAGCCAGAGCTGGCACGTACACGTCCGGGGGCACACCTGTGTACATCCACATGTGCACACGCACAAACGCACAAAGATCAACTCATGTAAATGCACTGAAAGACCACAGTCAGGTACTTTCCGTCCACGTGTGCAGCTGCATGCATTCATTTGGATATGTGCTTGGGTGTGCTCTTGAGTGGAACCCAGAATTCTGTTGTACGCAAACATATGTGCACAATATATATGAGTGTACGAAAGAATTCTGCGGTATTATTCTGCTGCCTAATGCCTTTTACTGCATCATATAAGAAACATATGATCCTCGGGAATGAAATGCTTTAGCATTCAAAGTGATATGTTCGCGATTATTTTACAAAACATCTTCGTAGAGAATACTCTAAACAACGCCTTCAAGAACACATTTGCCGCGAAGATTGACTGAAATTTTGGTAATGTGTTTGAGTCAGCATTTCCTTCCTTATGTGGTTATTTGCTATTTATGGGAGCAGCGAGGGACACGTACGGACATGAGTGTTCTTTTCGCTTAATTTCTCACGTTGTTCAACAGCCAAGATAAATGGTGTAGGTGCTGGGGAATGTCATTCGTTGACAATATTTTTAACAGAGGGATTATTACTGTTTAAAGTTGGTAAAATAATCTTAGTTTGTTCCGTTTAAGCTAATGTGTTCTGTTGCTGAAGTTCGCGAGCAGGTCCTAACTCAGAGACAGCACTTCAACATCTGTCTTCACTTCGGACACTGGCAGTTGGCCTCTTCTTTGAAAACTTGTCTCATGCTATATCACAGAGTATCTAAGGTTCTATCTGATTTGGAAATATTTATGGGGGAAAACTATTCGGGTTATCACGATTATGAGATTCGTGGAAAAATAATGAACCTTGAATATAATGCATCATGAGAGCTTGTGGCAGTGCAAAACTGGAAAAAAAAACTTGTGTTTTATAGACTCTTCTTTTCATAAAAAGGGGCTGGTCTCTATAACCTTTCCTTTCTTCTCTCTCCTGTTAGGTTTCATTTCTCATAAAAACCAATGGAACTCTTAAACAGATGGCAAAGCCTTAAAAACAAAAAGACAAGGGCAAAAAAGAAAAGGATTGAGAAAGTGAGAGCAAGAGAGTAGGAAAGTGGGTGAATGAGAGGGAGAGGGAGGGAAAAAGAGGGAGAGGATGCCAGGCTTCTTTGTTGGCCCTTAAGGCTTGTCTTCTTCAGATGTTGGAGGCTCCTTCAAATGCTAATGGAGCAGTTTTCTCCTGCCTCTCTTAGCATGACAATGCTGGGAAAGTTGTGGAGCTAAACTGCACTCATTGTGCACCGATTGAAAGCATTCCGAGTCCCTTGGAGAAGGCCAGAGGCCTCGGCCAGCCCTTTTATTCCAGCAGATTAGCTCGGAGGCAAAAACCAGGATCCGTGGCTGGAGAGGCTTTCAGCAAAGGTGTGCAGGCCGGGAGAGACACTGGGACACCAGGAAACATTAACCTCTTCAGACAGCATTGCTCAGCAGTTTGTCATGCCCAGTGACAACCATTACATGAGCAAAAGTCATTTAAGTCAACACGAGCAAGCATGTCCAATCTAAAATCTAAGGTGGGTATGTGAGACATATGCAAACATAGACCATGCATACTGAGAATTGGAAATTGTTGTGGGTAATACAATTTTATGTAAATTGCATGGTAAATATTATTGTCATGTGAAGTATTCTTGCGCAACATAATCAAAAATATTTTACCTTCAACCTTACATTAATGACACGTTTGCAAAAGCCAGACGTGAGTGAAATAATACTGTAAGTCTTGTACTACATTTTAGAATGCATTTTTTTTGATGATAGTGCTCTGAACAGACAATGTTGGACCTTGAGATGAATGTGATCGTGCTCCTATTCATTTCAGTGTCTTCGGTTTTTTTTTCGTCTCTCAAAAATGATTGCAGAAACACCTAGAGAACATAGAATTGACATATACTGTTTACATTGCAACACACAAACCATTCATTGAAGACAAAGGTAAGGGAGGGTAGATGCAAACCCAATCCAATGTTTGTCTTATTGTTACCATGGAATAATTTGAAAAGTGTCATTTTGAAACTTTACTTTCAGCAGAGAATAGGAAAACCGTCTACTAAAAATGGAGGGAAAACCATTGACGGTAAATTGCAGGAGATAGACTGCCTGATGGTCGAGGAAAAAAGGGGGTGGAGTCTTCTATTATGTGTTTTATTTCCCTTAAAACAAAATGGAGTAGTTTAAATATCCTGGCGGAACATAAACAGGTGAGTGAGACCCGGCCCATGGTTCCTGTCACCTTGGTAAATACTCCCTAAGCACCCGGCAATTAGAAGCCAATGTTGCATTAACACCTCCACCTCCACCCCCTGTGCAGGCGAATAGTCCACCCAATAGTGCTTTTATAGCCCACTTTTGCCAACTCCCTGCCCCCCATATCACTTTTTTCCTGCCTCAAATATTTCCGATTTTTGTGTTTGGCAAAGACAGTCACAGACCGTATGATACCTTGTTTGTCAGAAACAATCATGTCCTGACATAACATGGCAGCACCCAGGAGTACGTTCCTGGATAGTACAGATGCTAACTTACATAGTTGGAACCATTGACAGAGTATGGTTGAACTATGTAGGTTCCTGCCATAGATAGCAACTATGCTTTTGGAGAACACACCCCAGATAGTGATAGATAGTGCATTCTTTCCAAATAATTAAATCTTAATGAATATCCTGATGTCAACATTTCTTACCAAAACATTGAAGAAATTTTTAATTGCGGCAAGGTAACTTTCATTATCCAGACACATACAGTATACACAAACTTGCTGCCTTTAAGCTGCTGGGAATTCATGTGAACTGCAGTAAAAAATAAATACAAATATAGATTATGCTATTTTCGATATCATGGTCATGCAAAGTCAGCTCCCAATATAATGACCCAAGCATTACCATGTAAAACAATCACATTTTGAATGTAAATATGACATATATGAATGCGAGTGTTGCCTGTCGTCATTACCAATAACCATCTTAGTACATTCATCATTATTGTATTTTGGCTGTGAAAAACAGTTAGTTCTGTTCATACATTTATTATCTGGAACCAAACATTTCTACATATCACTAGCAACATAGCATGTATGCATGTGTACTTATGAGGCTACATGTGGTATAAATATGAAAGATTGTTTACTCTTAGCTGAGCCTCTGTAAATGCACTTTCAATCATGAGCGTTTTGCTTTGAAACTGGGGTCTAAAAAGCATCACACGGAGGCAATGAGGGGCACTCTAGGGAACACTGTGCAATGTGGCGACAGCCCTGCCTGCTGACCGCATGTTCAACGCTGCGCTCAGTAATGACCCACAGCTGGCTGCTCAGGGACAGCAGCCACGCCTTGGCAGAGAAGCGCCCCTAATGGGCTCACTCTTCCTACAAGCTGGCGCTGTCCGGGCTGGACCCAGACCTGCTGGAGCCAGCGCTCACTTCCTCTCATTTTGTGCAACATCCTGCCGCGCCTTGCTGATTAGGCCTTCAAGAGCCTCCTCTAAGGCCTCACTTCCTGTGGATGGCCACCACTCTCTGCAGTGGAGACAGCTGCGAGGAGATAATATCTACTGTATTCTGCTTCTGTCAGGGATTTTTTTTTTTCTACGTTTTGCAAACCAACCCCCCCCCCACACACACTCGTACACATATCTGTAAATCCAGGTCTAAGTGAAATTACATTGAAATGAAGTTTGTTTGCTCTTTGTCTATGAAAATACAACTTGTGTTTAAAAGAGGAGTTACGAAAGCTCTTCTCTCTGGTGTACTTCATATGATGCCTCCCAGACTGTGGCTTTGTTTGGGACACTCTCTACACCCTGGCTTGTCTGCTCTCTCTGTAGCTTCTCTGCGCTCAGGTAAACACATAAACTGTGAACCACACTCTGTGCACTGAGCTCCATTCAGGATTACAAACATATTACCAGTGCCTTTCATCATGTACATGACTAGCCAAATTTGTGGTAGCCATAGCCTTCAGAGTACGATAGTTCTGCGTCGTGTTTATTCATGTGTGCGGACAGTGTGAGGACATTCAAGCCTTTTCTAAGTGTACAATAAAAAAATCAACATAGCACTGGAAAGAAATTGGTTAAGCTCCCTGAACTATGAGTGGCTAACAGGATGCTGGGAGGAGAACGTATGCTGATTTGTATGCCAATCTGAACTGTTACCGCTGACCTTAATCCTGGTCTGAAAACTAAGGATGGTGAAAGAGATGTGCTTAGCTAAGCTGTTATATACGGCTAAAGTGAGTACAAGTGATAGGCACTGTTCTGGGTTGGTAATACTGTGCACAAATTTAAGCTAGTATGTGCGGTTAAAAAGCACTGATTTGTGTTAGTATTTGTTGTTGACAGAGAGAACAGGGCTGCAGGGGTGTGTAATTCCTCCACTCACAGTTTACTGAGAGGTTATGTGAATGACTCACAGCTTTGCGAATCTGTTTTAATGAAATCCAGACAAACAGCAGAGCCAGCATGGGGGGCCAGGGATCCCAGCACTGCACTGAATCAACATAAAATACTTGCATACAGGCACACACACACACGATCACATGAGATCACAGGGTTATTTAGCACACAGTGCATTACTGTTGACTTGGGAGGCCCTTGTCTCCGTAGTCCTGATGGAGGTCATTTCTTCTGGCTGTGTGAATGAATACAGAGGCGCTGTGGCTACATAGTGAAGCTTCGTATTCATACTAGGCCAGCTGTGTATGACAGTGTGTGATCATATATGTGTGTGTGTGTGTGTGTGTGTGTGCGTGTGTACGAGTGTGCATGCGTATGTCAAAAACATGGATATGTGTTTCTGTGCACGTGTGTGTGTGTGTGTAAGCAAGGAAGTGAGCTGTGCATGGTGGAAATAGCACCAAAACTGGGGTTTGTGCCTGTTTGAGAACTCAGCGTTCTCCTGAAACTGCATACAGTGCCTGAGCACAAGGAAGACACATGTCCCGAGTGCAGATCTCATGCTCTCCTTCCCATTTGTCGGGGGTCTCCATATGCCTCTCTAAAGAGACTTCAGACTGTCCTGCCTCCTTATGTCAGTGTGGAGCACGAAGTGCACTCATACAGATAAAGAAGTTAGTATGCCTCATAAGTGGTATTAGCTGTGAGGGTTCTCTTTTGAAATACAGTTGAAAAGAAAATGCACTCGGCCATGCATTTGGTCCACTGTAGTGATTATAAATGTATATGCCTCTTATACCAGACTGTAATAATGACAAAAATATTTGAAAGATGAAAAATGCAAGAATCTAAGTTTCAAATATGAAAGAATTTGGGCTGTTTTGTCATCAATCGCAGAGAGGAGATACTTGTACGCAGCAGTGGAAATTCCAGGGCTCAGAATGAAAAAGTTCTACCACATTTCTTCCACCCATTTGCACTGACAGCTGGTTTTAACAATTAATTTTACATTCTGGCTGAAGAATTGAGCTAATTTGCAAATCCAGGTGACTGGATGTAAAAAAATGGGGAAGAATTTTATTTTCTGCGCAATTTTTTCTGAGCTTTTTCCAGATGTGTTTTTGGACCCATATGACCAATTCTAAAGTTTTGGAGCAATTGTTTTTTTATTAGGAAAACGGCACCATTAAAGCTTGAGTCATTTATATAGTGCGCTGACCACAGCGGCAGCAGCATTGACAGTCCTGTTATGAGACGTGGTGAAAAGGCCTCGCCGGAAAATCACAGCAGTGAGCAGGTGCATGGTAGTGGGTTCACTCATGCCGAGGGGGCCTTGTCGCTGCGCAGGTTGCACTGATGAATGATGGGAGATGGGCAGGGGCTGCAGATGTGCCGCCCGATTTGAACTCTCCTTCCTGTGCCATTGGGCTGAGAGCACAGGACAGGATGTGCCCACATTCCTACAGCAGCGTGGCAGGAAGCTGACAAGCAGTAGTGCTCATGCTCTCTCTCTCTCTCCCTCTCTCTCTCTCTCTTGTTCCAATGTCTATTGCTTACATTGTTGTATTGACCTATCTCTTGGAAGAACTTTAATGAAAAAGTACATGAGTAAAAAAGGTTTTGGTTCACAACTGAATTCTAATCTGAAAATTGAATTAGTTAAGCTAATTAGATAATTTGAAAAAATACAAAAAACTAAAATGCTAAAGTAGTACACAAACATCAATACACCGATCATAGCAAAATATGATGCAATGCAGGAAATTGTGTTCTTAGTATCCAGCTCATGAATCAAATACATTATAAGTACAGTCCCTAATGAATTTACATTCACTGGCACCTACCTTCTTAATGTTTTCAGATTACTAAATATGATGATTTAAGTGGTGTTGTTTTTGCTAATTATTCACAAAACAAGTGACTGAACAATATAAGGAATTCGTGAATCAAAATTTATGTATGTTTGAGCGAGCAAAGCAGAAAGCAGAAGGGAAGAGGAGCCTATTATCTTGCATTATTGCATGATTTTCATGATTAACAGTATCGGTATAAATATGCAAATTAAAGGTACTGCAATTTGCAATTTATGAGGTCCAGAATTTATGCTGTTGAAAGTGATTACTTTCAATTCAGCAAAACCACTTAAAGCTCATCTTTTAATGGTCACACAACAGAACACATATCAGTTCAAATGCACACGTATCACATCGTACATATATGACCAGATGGGTAGCTTTGCTGCGCTTGTGCATTATTTAGCCTTGAGCTTCCAGCACTGCGTCGCTGGGTCAGGGTTTGTCCCAGCTTGGATCACTATCAGTAGGTACTCACCACTACTGCCTGGGAGCACCACAGAAGCCTTGCCCCTTTGGAGATACACTAACCCATTCGTCTCGCCATGATTTGGCCCTTGTCAAAGTTGCTCAGGTCCCATTTCTCCTACGTCAAACATGTTGATTACTAGAGCTGACAGTTAGCTTATCATTTTAGGTCTGTCTGCCGACCTTCACATTTGCTGATAATGCAAGAAAATCAATGTTATTTGCGCCATCAATGAGTAGTTTTAATGGTGTGGGTCATTGATGTATGTATGTATGTTTGCATGTATAAACGATATAATATATTATGTACATATTAGAAACATATAGTAGATATATGCACTCGTACACGCATATACACACACTTTCAGAACATCTTTAAATAATTCAAGCACTTGGAACTCATTTGGAATAAAATGAGTGGGGAGGTTGTGGTGGTGGCGTCAAAAAAAAAACCCCAGAAAAAATCCACTAAATTGCAACAAATTTAAGAAAAATACTTAAATTGAGCCAGAGATAAAGAAAGAGAGGGATGTGGAGGGAAAGAGAGGGTGAGTGAGAAATGCATAAAGTCTGTAAATAGCATAGCCTCAGTGCTTTTTTTCTCTCCCTCCCTTTTTTTCCAGCTCCGTATTCAGTTGTTGGGAACATGCCTTCCCCAGCTGCGTGGCCCCGCAGTCAGGCACAGGCCAATCTCACATCCCCACAGCACAGCTGGCCAGACTTCGTGGAGCCAGTCATCAGGCCCGAGAAGCAATACCCGCCCTGCTTTCCTACGCAAACATGTCCAGGTGTGGGGGGCCGCTCGGCTTCTGATGTGCACTCATCCGGGGGGGTGGGTTAGGGTTGGGGGGGCGTGGGGGGGTTCGGGTGGGATGGGGAGGTTAGGGGGAGCTGTGTCAACACTGAAAGAAGGGGGACACCCCAGGGGGAGACAGTTAAGAATAACAATTGCTCGCTTTATTTTAACAGCTAGATCGCCAGTAACTTGCCCCCTATGAGCCAAACTACTGTGTACATTCTAGCGGAGCAGCAGCATATTTTGTTGTTGATGACTAATTCTAAACAACGAATGACCATTTGATTGAAATCGCCCTGTTACATCAACCCTCAGAGAATGATGTTATAACAGATCAGTGTACAGTCTTTATTTACTCATGAGATTACCATGGGAAATGGACCACATCAGTCTATATTATGTGGTCAATAAATATTTTGCTCGGCAGTTTTTGGGGGGTTTCAGAGCTGAGCAGACTGGCAGATGTGGTCAGACGACAGAATCTCTAATAACAAGGGGGCTTTAATGCTGGAACAATGACACATCATGGAGGACTTTGAGAGACAATTGAGGGTACTAATTAACCTGGTGACTGATGGCTCTCTGGTGCAACCCATGCCCCCCCCCCGAGGCTCCTGCCCTTAAAGCCAGTCCAGCTGAACACAGCCAGATGCCAGAGGGGTGGGGGGCCCCCCAGTGGTTGGGCAGAGTCCCACAGTGAAGGGAGGGGACCCTGGAGCAGGCGTCATGAATCGCCTCGGGGAGTTAACAGCTTTTAACTGCCCCAGAGCAGCTACAGTATGCCTCCCATTCACACTCAATGACTCTTTACCTCTGCCCATCTGTCTCCCCCAAAGGCTTCCTGTTCACCTCCATCTGGGCCTTCACCCACACATCACCTCCTGATACTGTTCAACTCCACCTTCCTGCTGCCTCTTCGACAGCTGAACATCATATGCCAGTGGGGAAAAAACCAACAAGAAATGAATGAACTGATAACCATTAATCAAAGGCATTCAAATGGATTAAAAAAAAATATGATGAGGCATTTTCATCTGATGTGAACAACTAGACAATTGAATATGTGGCACAGTGTGCCCCCTTGATGAAAAGGTGTTGAATGGTTTTGGAATTTAGCCAGGCCTGACTCAGATTGGCTTGGCTTCTATTTATTTCGACACCCAGGTGGACACGCGGCCCGCAAAGGAAATGAGAGGAGAAACATTCTTCTAAACGCCTGAATAGCATAAAGAATGGCAGTATGTTTGTGATATAAAGGATTTTGCTTGCTCAGTACAGATCGGGCTTTGCAGAAAGTATGAGTGTCTGCCTTCACAGTTTAAAAAAAAACAAAAACAATTTTAACCTGAGCTGGACTCGTGAGAGCCCATACCTCTGCAAGCGAAGCTGGATTTGAACTTTGGCCTATATCTCAGCTGTACTTTGGCCTAGATATGCCAAAATTTAATCACTTGTTCCCCTTGTGCTACTGTAATATCCTGCAAAGTTTGGTTAAATCTATTCAGCCCTTTTTGAGATATCCTGCTAACAATGAGACAAACAAATAATTAAATAAACAGAAGCAAAAACATAACCTCCTGGCGGAGGTAAATAAGAAATAGTAATGACCTCAAAAGCTGCCGCAAACAGTGGTGATCAGCGATGAATTCCCACTCCAAGTTGAGGCAAACTTGGCCAGCAAACTGTATTTGTTGACTGACTGTATGGAAATGAACAGATTCTGGCTGATTCCACTTCTCGGCTGTTATCTGAAGGACCAGTGGCGTGACAGGAGGCCAGTCAGTCTCTTTAACAAACAGAAACGAAAAGCAAGGTCTTTAAACACCCGTAAAAGGCTGGCCATCCATGGCTCAGACTGTTGTCATCCTTGCTGTCAATATTGACAATCAGTTAAGGTGAGGTGTGTGGACTCTGGGAAGGGTCCGGCTTTGGGCTGGTTTGTAGGCACTGCGCAGTCATTATTCACTGCCTGCAGCTGTGACCGACGAAACGGCCAGCGAGCTCACCTGTTCACACACCGGATGCACACCGTCACACACACTTAACTGGGCTGTAGAGAAACATGTGGGAAGTGCACAGCTCCCCAACACACTGTCTTTCTCATTCCCCGCTCCTGACAGCTGATGTCAAGTCCCAGCAGATTTAAAATCTTTACCGTAAAAATTATTTGTTCACTCGACTTGATGTTAACCCTTTCAGTGCCGTGGGCAACTTTCATTGCCCAATGATGTAACATATCAAAGTCAGATGCTGTTGAAAACCTATCATGTGGCAACTTGCTTAAAAGAGCTCTTTTAAACAAGTTGCCCCATGATAGGTTTTCAACAGCTTAGGATAACTACATTTTTAATTCCTTGAAAATGTATTCGGCGCTCAAAGGGTTAATTCCTCTTGATGCTTTGACTGAGTAATGATAGATGAATGTAAAATCAAGTTTATCACTACTTTCAACATTCACAGAACTTAACTCGGACAAAACAAGAAGATGACTTGACTAAATCAAGTTGATTAAACAAATTATTTTTTACAGTGTTGATACGAGACATTGTCAAATTTTTGCCAGATCATCCATTCTGCAGGTCCCGAGCACGGGGCCTGTCATATCTGCACATGGACTTCTCTGCCATGTTGCCTATTCTGGCCTCCGAGTGCCGTATTGGGTGTCCTTTGCTGTAAGAACTTCTACAGCAGAAGTGCTGTCTGTTTTCTGAACCAAACAGAGCATCCCCCTCTGAGCTAAACTTTGTTGTCCTTTCTGGATTTCCTTCTGGCATAGTAATATTATAGGAATGGCTGTGAAAACAAAGAACTGTGCAGTGGCATTTTTGAGTTGGCTTAAGTTCAAGATCCAAGTTCTTTCAAAAATGAGCTTGAGCAAGCACTGTATGTGGACATTCTGAGCCTTGTTGGTGATACCTGCCATTTGTATTCCTCACACAACCGCTGTTTTCCATTTTTAAAAGTTACTTAATATGTCCTAAAGTGACTCCAATTCCTCACAGTTCCAAAGCATTCACGTTTCAGAGTGCTAAATCAACTGGTGTCATCCCCTCTAACACTTCAGACTGACATACATGCCTCCAATTTCATGTTGACTGTCCCCCTCAACTGTGATCTAATTATTTGGAGAGTCAACGGACAGAGAGGCCATTTGCACCAGCTGTCTTAATTTGCAGCTGTCTTAATACCATGTCTGACAAGGAATGGAGCCCAAAGACAAACAATACATTTACACCTGTTGCACCACCTGGGCATATCTCCTCCTTATTGATAATCCAGTTTAAGTTTGATGTGTGAAACAAAGCATTTGGCATACTGTAGCTTCAGACAGCTTTCTGTTGTAATCAGGCCCGGCACTAGATCAGGGAATTGGGGGGACAGACACGTCCCTTTAAGACAATTTGGATAGTCCTGGCTAGTTCTCAATTATTTTCCTTTATTGACGCATTTTCCAATTATCATAATTGGCAACTGAAAACACGGTTTCTCTCCATATGCGATCTAACAGCAATGAAATCATGGGGTAAATTCAGCCGAACTAAGAATTAGGGTGGACAAAACATCGGTTTTAAATAATTATTAGTCCTGACCTGTTCTCAGTCATTTTCATGATTAACAAAAGGTTTACTCCGAGAGCACTCCGCACGTAACAAGCAACACCTGTTAAGTGTGGAGTGCTCTCGGAGTGAACCTTTTGCTAATCACGAAAATGACTGAGAACAGGTCAGGACTAATAATTGTCTAAAACGGATGTTTTGTCCACCCCAATTGTACTGAATTTACCCCATGATTTCATCGCTGTTAGATCGCAGAGAAACCATGTCTTCAGTTGCCAATTACAATAATTGGAAAATGCGTCAATAAAGGAAAATGATTGAAAACTAGTCAGGACTATCCTACTTGTCGTAAAGGGACATGTCTGTGCCCCCTAATTCCCTGTTCTAGCGCCGGGCCGGGTTGTAATGCACAGTAATGCATTTTTAAAGTATGGATAAATGGGATATATTTGCAACCAAACAGTAAGACACTGCATTCAGTGTTTGGGCTTTTAAATATAGATCAGTCCAGCGATTGACAATAATCTTTGTTAATGAAAAGATTAGATGGCAAGCAATGTTTTATGCTGACTGTTGAATTCAGGATTGTGAATTGACAGAACAAAATTTCTTGAGAACAGCTCGAAGCACAAAATATGCATGCATTCATTGTCTATACAGCTTTTTCCTCACTAGGGTCGCAGGTGAGCAGGAACCTATCCCAGCTGACTACGGGCAAAAGGCAGTCACACATCCTGAACAACTCACAGATGCATTGCAGTGCACATGCACACACTTCATAGAGTCTACAATTAGCCTAACATGCATATCTTTGGACCATGGGAGGAATCCCACACAAACGCGGGGAAAACATGCAAACACCACACAGAAAGGCCCCAGGCCTGATTCGCACCCGCAGCCTTCTTGCTGTAAGAGGGCCATGCTACCCACAAGGCCACCGTGCTGCCCAGCACAGAGTAGGGTCATGTTTTTTGTTAAATCCTCAATGGAGAAGTGGGCAGGCTAATTCTTTAGCAGTAAGTTTGAATTGAAATTGGCAACATTAGCCACGTTTACATGGAGTACTTGTAATCAGATTGAAGCTCCACCTGTCACGTCCTGCATGTTCTCTTATTTCTCAGTCCAGCCATCCACGTGAGTTCAGTTTCATCCGATTAATTGATTCTCATATTTAAATTATTGCCTCATTTTTATCCCCTCCCTCCCTGAGTCCTTCCTGTCCATGCATACTCCTCTCCACATGATTAATTGTTGTCCTTGTGCATTTAAGTTCCTGGTCTACATTTCCCCTTTGCTGGGTTGTCATCTTCCCTCTTTGATGTTGAATCTAAAGATAGCAAGTAAATATTTATTAGAGAAACTCTTCTTTGTGCCTGCGGTCCTGGCAAGTGGCACTTCTTCCACTTCCTCCTTCATCCAAGTCCAAGAGTGTGCACCTGCCCAGAGTGCCCTGATTCATTCGGCTTACCATCTCCGTTACTGGCTTTGGACCAGTCCTTTCTACAATGGCCAGTCATGCCCCTTGTGGTCCAGTTTGCTCTTGTCTGACCTTGGGCCATCATCTGATTATCCTCGTTGTTTGTGTGAGCTGACAACCCGCAATCTTTCGTCAATTAAAGAGGCCTGACGGCTCCCCTGTTCTGAAATTTGTGACTCAATCAGAATGACACACCTCAATTTGAAAGAAATACCCTGATCTGACTGAAAACTGAAGGCAATGGAGTGAGGTCATGAAGTTCCTTTGGTAATCGACTCTATAGCCATTTTAAGGCTCCATTGGCTTGCCTCTGCACACGGGACCCTTCCACATGTTTGATAAGCCTGCACTCAGTGACGATGCTATAACATTGTATTCACGTGTGAGAATAAACATGGCCACATCCATCAAAAACTGGTCAGCTGCTGAGACTATGTTTTATTTTAAATGCTTTGAAAAAATTGAAAATAGTGGAACCCCCAATGTGCCTATGCATCATCTAGAGGCATAACCAATTAAAATGGCAACAATTCACTGTATTTGACAACACCAGCTACACTGAAATGTTGGATGTAGGGAAATGTGCATGACAGATCTATCCTCATTGTAGCCCACGGAGCATATAAATGCACACAATCCATCCAATCACTTTCATGTAAATATGTTCAGATTCATTGATCCATGGAATTTCAATCCGAATGGAAAAAATATGAGAATGTAAATGTAGCCAGTATTTCTGGATTGTATCAAGATCAGTCACAACAAAATGAAATGTCAGGGCTGGTCACAGGCCGCGGGTAGGCAGCCTCAAAAAGGACAATTAATTCGTAATAAAACCTGGGTGGGAACCTAGACCAGAAATATAGCACTGTCATCTTTGTTTGATCAAGCGCTTGCAGTGTGTGGGCCTGCTGGTTTGAATCCAGAGCGCATAAAACATTCACCGAAATAGACTTTTCACAAAACAGGGACCTTGTTTCACACACCTGCAGACACATACACAATCGCACACACCCACTGTCAGACAGAACTCTTTGGAGAGTTGGGATCACTTAAGAAAACAAGTGGAAATCGCTCCCCCGAAGTGACCATTCAGGATAAGTGGCTTTCGACAGCTCTGGGACAAATGAAGCTGCCTGGCCGTCAGACATATTAGGCCAGCAATGACAGACACATCCTCAGCTTCTTACCCGGCTGTCTTTCTCCAGACGTCTGCCAGTTCACTTGGCTCTGGGAAAATCCCCTCGACCCTGTCTAAAGGTGTGGCAGAGTGCCAGCAGTCTGACTGACACACAAAAACTCGACAGGGCAGCTGTCGTCCTGTGGATAATGTCACTGTGGTAAGGCCGGTGCAATCGAGGTTCAGGACATCCTGCTCAGACAACGGCTATGCTGCAGTAGCATTTAACAAAACAACACTGATACCCCTGATACCCCCTGTGGGAGAGGCGCGGTGTGGCTGAAATCCTTTTCTCTCGATCGCACGCTCGCCGCCTCTGCCCAATGACTGTTTGGCTGTGAACGACAGGACCTTACAAAACGCAGCTCGCGGACTACGGAGGAGCTGTCCTCATGGAAACAGGTGGCGGTGAGAACGTGCAAGCCATGCTGCCTGTCAATCATCATTAGCACATCAATAGTTAAAACTCCATAAATGAAAGAGAATGGCAAAGTCTGGGGCGCAGTCAGTAGGGAATTGTCTCTCTCTCTCTGCTCTTGGCGCACTGTGATGATGAATGGGCGGTAGGCACTTGAGGGGCAGCCAGTCTCCCATCATGCCCCTGATCTGTGCGTCTGAAAGTGTCACTCGTCACGCAATGGACGACATTGCATAGAATGCTATACCCTGGATGGCTTAGGATGAGGTCGCTAAAGAAATGCCAGTTAGCAGACAGATCATAGGTTGGGTTTTTTGACTAATAGAAGACTGATGTGGTTCTCAATCATGCACTACTCCCGTTTTGGAGACCACAGAACCTATCACCATTTAGCAAACGACACATTTTGACCACAGCACCAGTTCCACACTTCGTTTGGTTTGCGTGTTTGTTCTTATAGGTTGAGTAAATGCCTGATATTGTTGTCATGATTTCTGTTCCGATCTGACTGGCATCCAGTTCTCACTGAGGAGGTTCCTAACCAAACTATTTTTAGTTGAAATGCTCCGGATTTCGTAGCGAACGAGAGCCACATCGGCTGTCAGTGGGTCAAACAGCTGCAGATGGCAGCACCAGGATTGACAGGCAAGACGCAAACATGTACTCAAATTTGAACTTATTCTCACAATACAGATACATGAAAAATGCACAGACAGGCGGCCTCATTATACTGTAGCACACTGCATTCGCATATGTAGAACGCATGCAAGAAAAAAATACAGTAAACACACACAGATATGCTGTTTGTTTAAGTAGCAACACCCTTGACGAAGTTAATTGAAAAAATTTGCGTCAAAGGTAGTAAATAACAGATTTTTTATCTCATTTCAACTGGAATTTTATCATAAATCATATTAATTTACACAAATTAACACATAATATGACCTCCTCAGTTTTTTAGACTGAAAAACTGATATCGACAGTACTTGCCATGTCCGTGTATGATTTGTTGGTGTGTTCATGCAAAGGCACAATCTTGGTGCACCTTCTCGGTGTCACATCCATCGCGTATGATGTCTGATTCACAACTAACTGGCCAGGGGAACAAAAGAGCACCAATAACCATGAAACATGCAGTGTAATACCTATTGATGTAAAAACTGCTTTTGTGCAATTTTTATATCACACACCACACAAATATAATGAAATTTCTTGTCCGGTATGATTTAATTCTGCCTCGTTGAAAAAAAAATGCAAAAATAAAGGCAAAAATTCAGTTTATTTGCTTGAGAACAAGAATTGGGATAAAAAAAAAAAATTGGGATGAAAAATTGTAGCTTTTTTCAATTTATTTGCTAAAGGGTGTACTATACTGGCTACTATACTGTGTGATTCCCACATAGCAACTCCAAAAGTTATAAACCTCACCTGACATGGGTGTAGACTTATGAGATTAAGATCATGAACTATGTCAATCTCTGGGTCAGATTCAAAAAGCTGACATATTAGAAGGGTGAAGGAATGTGTGTAGTTTTACCTTGATTCTGGAAGAAGAGTTATTTCAATTCTATTCATTCAAACCTTCCACCACAGTTATTATTACACGCAGGAAGTTGAAAATTCCACTGGTTGTGGGGCTGCATACTAGTCATCTATTTGTATATGCTTCAGACTGGCACAATCCACTGTAATACAATGCAGTATTTGTGATAGTGATAAATGTACTGGTGAGTGATCACTGGGTGCTGATATCCTATAATCTACATCTACATTAGAATAGATAATTGTTAGCTGTGTACTGGATTTAGTCAATGAGGACTGCATGGCTAAAATTAAAAGCAATTTAGTATGCATTTGTGAATCACAGAGTAATGTAGCGCAGAATGTAATGAGGAAAATAAAGTTGTACATGTTTTGCAGGAGCCCGTGTTAAAGATTATCACAGAACCAATACACTTTTCCGCTAATTCACGCAAAGATCAACAAAGAATCATGAAATAGAGACAAGAAAGCTACAACATCAGCAATCCTACTGATGTTACCTCTGCATGCCTATCAAACTGGTCAATAGATATAGCCAGAAGTACTGCTGACACCTGTTTAAAAAATCATGACATCATCCTCACAAAACATGGTAGAACAGTTTGCATAATGCCATCTGTCCTCAACGGTAGTGGGGAACCAGCAGATACAGCACACAGATGGGGCAATAGGGCTGCATAAACAAAGAGATATTGCTTATCAGTCCTCCAGGTGAGCTCAGTAAATACGACTTAGTTTCAGTCTGAGACTGTCAGGGGCACGTGTTATAACTAAAAAAAAATGCGACAACACATGTCAACATCGTCCAACTAGACATGCAAGTACACCCCATATTCAAGCATAAACTCACTGTGATGGCCAATATATAAACAGTATATGGGTCAATCCAAGAATGATGTTATGATGTTTAACTTCAGAGAACTATAGAAAAAAAAAATGCATCATTCTTCCTGTTTCTAGTCTCATTTGAAAGAAAACATCTAGGGCTTCAACAGAAGAGCAAATTTGCAAATGTCGGCTCATAATTATGCAAGTTATTGAACCCCAAAGTTTAAAGAATTGCCCAAAATGGCCATTTTCAGCTCATTCCAAGCCATGTATTGTAAAGCCAAATAGTGCTAGACCACCATAAACTTATTTTTTCCTTAGTGGGGGGTCATATCTAACATTTTCATGTGGTTTAGCCATTTCATGACCTACATTTTTTTCCTATATCTTTTAATTGGAATTTCAACTCGTTGAAACGTGAATTAATGAAACTTATAGACCATCAACTAGCATACTAAGAAGGTAGTTCCACTGTTCATATTAGATCCAGCCAAGAGGGTCCCTATTTGGGTTATGTTCATAGAAATATTTTTTACATACATTGACCTGAGCCTGTGCCAGCTTGAGAAACAATTTTTTCATACCGGCCTCATCACTCACGTTTCACTGACATTTACCCATATATAGAGCAAACTACTGCTAATTTCTTTTCTTCCTACCATCCAAAAACGTGATAGGGTATATGTAGCAACCCTAAACTTAAAATAAAAAAGATAATTAATTCAGGGCATGGGGCATTGCTCGGTGAGTGAAACGCGAGCGATCATACGGAGCCAAAAATGTCACGAGAAGAGGAAAGTGACTTCCTGATAACTGGCAAAAGTAAACTACTGTACATCCAGGGTTCTTCGTAAACAACTCAGAGGATCTCAAGCTTTCATTGAGGCAGGTTTACATCAGATTTTACGGCAAAATACAAGATAAATTCTATAGAAAAGGTAAGGAATTTGGATGAAATTCTTACTAAATATTGTTGAGGGGGTTTCTGAGTGTATGCAGATGTCTCAATTTGCACCGAAACAATGTATTTTGGGATCTATAGGTTAAAACAGATCGGCAAGTGAGATTTCCAAGCCAGTACGGCCATTGGTTTGCGTGTACAGAGCCATTTGCTGTGCCTGGCGTGGGTTTAGGGGAAAGTGATACGTGAGTGACCGGCCAGCCACCTTGCCGAAAATGGCCTCTGTGGCTTAAATTCCTGTGTCCTTGGCTGTAAATTGATGTTAATTCTGTAGAATAAGGTACCCAACATGTGTTAATGCCTTTTTAGGCCATGTTTGGGCATTTTGCGTCGACCCCCTACCCCAAAGAAGGGTGGAATGGCAAAATTTTGTTAGAATTTTTACTTTTTGGCTCCCCCAACGGCCTAATTTCACTAGATTACATGCTTTTTCCTTGCTATATTCCTTACCACACCTACTTTTCATCGTTTTAGCGTGTACAACCTATCCTGGGTAGTATAACATTGCCAAAGTGCAGGCTTGAAGGTATTTGGCTACACTGCGTCACTCACGTTTCATATACTACGATTATGCCCGCCACACACCGCTATATGCACAGACCGGGAATTTTCACTTGTTAGTATTTTAGATAGGTCTCTTCTCTAACATCCAGACCAGAAGTAATCAACATTGTGCAATACCTTCACTGCTTTTTGATACATTTTCCCATCATCACTCTCGTTTCTATTTCTATTTTTTCGTCAGAAAGGGCACCTCTACTCCATCCAGCCTATTCATATTTCATCAGAAGATGGCCCTATGGTACCTTTAACTTACACAACAGCCAATATGTAGATACTGCATACTTTTTTATCAAAAATTTATTGGGGCTGTATTATGGGTTTTGACTGGATATTTTGTCGCTATCAGTCACGGCTCATGAACTGCCAACAGCAGAAGCTCAAACAATCCCTTAGAAAGAATGATTGGTCATGACCTGATTTCAATCAGTCATTTAAATTACCATTACAGAAACTGAAAACTCTCAACATTTTTAGGCGTGGCTAGTTTTCATTTATAACGTGTACCTATCAACTCTCACGCTTTCAGTGTTAGTTTAAGTGGCATATTTTCATTCCTCTGCTGTCGTCAGCAATTATTCAATCAACGAGTATGTAGATTTTGGAACGGAACTAAAGTCCTTGTGCACGGAGGAGTTGGAAGCAATGGAGATGCATAAAGACGTTTTAAATTATCTTATTTCATTCAAACGATCGCAAAACACATGCTCTGCTTCCAACCACTGAAGAAAAGTTTGTGAAGTCCGGAGTCGTAATCAGTATGCGTTGTAAATGAAAACTGACCACACTTGTTAATGTTAACAGCTGGCTCACCAAAGTCGCAAAAAAGAGTTTTTTTTTTTTTTTATTTATTTTCAAAGGCATGGTAGAAACCCTAGATGGGCCAGATATGTGTATTTATGCCCTTAATTTAATAATAGAACATGTTTTGTGTATGTAGGAGTGATATGGATACAATCCAATTAGGTATAGTGGTGCTGAGATGGACTTTAGAATATGTTGTCAGAGGTGAAACGCGAGTGACAAACGAGACGTTTTCCGAGGGTCAATGCAGGGCCTGACTGAGCTGTTTAAATAATTTATGGATGGCAAAAGGTAACTGTTTTGTATAATAGACACACTGTAGGCAAAGTACAGTGATTATTTAAGAGTATCTGATGAATTTTTAGGAAATGAGGGTGAAGTTAAAAATGTGAGTCAATTTTTTCCAAATTTTACCTTTTGCACTATATTTTTGATGACTCATAATTCTTTAAATTTTAACCCCGGGTTTTTGATTTTTTTTGTACACTTAAAGTAACATATTGTAGTAGTTTGTAAACAAAATTTGGTGTAGATATGACAATTATTAATTGTACTTTTGATGTTGCATTTAATTTCATCATGTTTCACGCATTTTGGAAGATTTTAAGGCACGTGTGATAAAACTGACCCATTAGGAGTTGATGACTTGAATGACCATTCCATCAAGCCAAGATATAGGGCTATCAATAAAACAAAGTGTTATTAAGGAATACTGAGTTTGTTATTTTCTTCCCCCTGAGCATCATTTTTTGAATTGACCCATATATACAGCGCCCTCCAAAAGTATTGGCACCCCTGGTGAAGATGTGTTAAAAGCCTTAAAATAAAATCAATTTTTATTGCAGAAGCATACTCTCACACTGAAAATTTTGTTCCACAATTATTGGCACCGATAACAATTCCTAGGAAATAAATGTAATTGAAGTATTTCTGTCCTTTCTACAGTAGTTTACAAAGTTGATCAGCGTATCTAGGAAATTCATCACTTCCTGTTTCCCTGGAGTATAAATATGATGTGACACAGAGGCCATTTGTCTTATCCACTTTTCTACATGGGAAAGACAATGGAACACATCATTCAAGTAAGGCAGATATGTGTCGACCTTCACAAGTCAGACAATGGCTACAAGAAAATAGCCACTCACCTGCACCTGCCCATATCTACTGTCAGAGGAATCATTAAGAAGTTTAAAACAACTGGAACAGTGGTAAACAAGCTTGGACGAGGACGCAAGGTTATTTTGCCACCACGCACAGTGAGGAGGATGGTAAGAGAAATAAAAAGTTCTCCCAAGCTCACTGTTAAAGTATTGCAACAAATGGTAGAATCTAGGGGTCACAAAGTCTCCATAACAACCATCAGGCACTATCTACATGCCAACAAGCTGTTTGGGAGGCATGCACGGAAAAAACCTTTTCTCACTCACAATCATAAACGCAAACGTCTGGAGTTCACTAAGCGGTACTGGGACTTCAACTGGGACCGTGTGCTTTGGTCAGATGAGACCAAGATAGAGCTTTTTGGCAACAAACACTCTAAGTGGGTTTGGTGGAACACGAAAGATGAGTATGCAGAAAAGCACCTCATGCCCACTGTGAAGTATGGGGGAGGATCGATGATGGTGTGGGCCTGTTTCTCTTCCAGAGGCCCTGGGAATCTTGTTAGCGTGTATGGCATCATGAATGCTTTGAAATACCAAGACATTTTAAAACAACATCTGGTGGCCTCTGTCCGAAAGCTGAAGATGGGTTGTCGCTGGGTCTTTCAGCAAGATAATGACCCTACACATATGGTCAAATGTACACAGAAATGGCTCACTAGACACAGAATCAAGCTCCTCCCATGGCCATCTCAGTCCCCAGACCTCAACCCTATTGAAAACCTGTGGAGTGAGCTGAAGAGGAGAGTGCAGAGGAGAGGACCCAGGTCGCTGGATAATTTAGAGAAATTGTGCAAAGAGGAATGGTCAAAGATCCCTCTTTCTGTATTCTCCCATCTTGTGAAACATTATAGGAGAAGATTAGGTGCTGTTTGGTTGGCAAAAGGGGGTTGTACAAAGTTTTAACATCAGGGGTGCCAATAATTGTGGGACACATGATTTGATGTAAAAGAATTATTTCATAATGTGGGATTTTTTTTCACACTGAATAAATGCACTTGAATTTAGGTTGGATTTTCCTCTTTTTTCATTGTGGTCCTATATTATTTAAAAAAAATGGAATTTATTAGAAGCTAAAGAATACATCTTAACCAGGGGGGCCAATAATTATGGAGGGCGCTGTATATATATTTATATATGTATATATATATACACACACACACATACACAGTCTCATTTTTCTATTTCCATGAGGACCAAAAAATTATTTTTGTGGGAAACTACTATTTCCAAATCCCCCAACCCTAAAATTCAACCTTAATCTCAATGGCTTTCCTAATCCTAACTCTAGGCCCAGAGGTGAAAAGTCCAGGTTCAGAAAATAAAAATCATCATTCCCAGAACTGTATTTCAACCAGCTGGATTTACTTCCGACAGGAGATAGAGCCAATATGAGTGATCAGCTCGTTCTGTGAGAGGGAGAAAAACCTGGCTGGATTTTTACTTTCTGACCCTTGGATTTTCCACCACTGCCTAAGACTTATAGCTTTCAAACCACCCAAAGTAACCTCATTACCTGTTTTTTTTTTAGCCTTAATTAAACTTCTCACCCTCAAGTAGATTATTATTCTAATGCCAAATCTTTAAACTAGACTTTCTCGTAATGACATGCCCAACTGTAACTATTGACTTAAACCAAGCCTTTGGCCCAGAATTAAATTTTTTTCACGAGGACTTAAAAAAAAAAATGTCCCCACTGCACTATTTTTCAGACTTTACTATCTGTGTGGGATCTTTAAATCCCTACAAGTGTTAATAAACAAGTACACACACACTTACACATGCACTCAAAACTGAGTAGATGAAAGCATTGGTGAAAGGGAACACCTAGACTTGTAAACAGAAAAGGAGTGATGGGACAATAACAGGGAAAAAAGTTCATTTTAATAGCTAACACCCGGCATGTTACCACTGCGTGGAGGGCAAAGAAGGGCGACAGCGAGGGAAGCACAGTTCCGTTTTCTCTTTCCCATCCTCTCTCCCTCCCTTTAGCACTCTGTAATTGAAGTTATTGGTTCTCTGTTGCACTGCGGACGAGTCGGCGTCCGACTGTCGACAGCCAGAGCGCTTGGGCCCAAGTGGAGGATTTTTGTGGCCACTCTGCTCCTGCGATCCTCCCCTTGTAATTTACTGCTGAACCCATGACATCTGCTGGCGATATTTACGGAGAACCATAGGGGCCAGCAGCTCACATCTGGAGTCTAGACTTACTGGCTCTATGGTAGGCCTCCACTGCTTGGCTGTGCCCAGTCCCTGTTGTCCAGTGTTTGTATAGCTGGTTGCGTTTAATTGAAATTAAAGTGCCTCTTTTCCCCCTTCTCTCTCTCTCTTTCTCTCTCTCTCCCTCTCCCTCTCCCCCTCTCTCTCTCTCTCTCTCTCTCATTCCCTCAGCAAAGGACAAACTAACTGGAAAAATGAGCACACACCATAGAAAACATATGCCATATGCTTTTCTAGGGTAATTATTATTCTGAAAAAAGTCTGGCGCCAGTTTTACTGTCTCCTGAGAGTACCTCTATATAAAGTCTTTCAGAATCCAGGAGAATCTGAAACCAGAGCACGTGCACACGCACGAACTCACACACAGTCACCTTTAGCTGAGGTATTAGGGGGGTAGTTCATTCTTGCTATGTCATGACAAGTATACATATTATAGTCACACATTTTGGAAAAATAGAGCCCTCAGTCCCAGCTGTCTATTAGATATTCTGTGCGTTTATTACTGAAAAAAATCCAACTCTTCATACTGATGTTTTCAAATTCATAAGTCAATAAAATTTTGTTAAAATGTTTAAATAAGATTGCGCTACATTATATAAAATATCAAGGCATTGAATGGATGCATATAAGTTCTTGGTTTCAATGAAGCACTTTTAACAAAGCATTGAAAGGAGATTGGAGTTCATCAAAGTACATATTTCCATCTCAGAACATTCAGCTAGGAAAACCTGAGAAAGATCAGACTTCTTGAACAAGGTTTCCTGAACTTACTGGCAAGTTTCATCTCCCGTTTGTCAAAGTGCGGAAATTGAATTGGTCACTGAAAAACAGTTGTCAACATAGAAGCTAAAATATATACATGTCACCCCCAACTTCCCATTTAATATCTCTCTGTCGTGTTCACCCTTCATATTTCCAGAAAAGTGTCAGGACTCAGCAATCACACTGCTGACGTAGTGCCTCTTCTCCCACAATTGAACCCCACTTGACTTTCCCTTGCCCAAAAGATGCAGGACCCCAGCAGTGGGAGGTTTTGGGGAATCTGGGGTGCCTCCCTGAATGCATCCACACTACCCCTTATTTTCCCACACCAAACATACATATTAACCTCTTAACTGTCACCTGATGTTTCTCACATTAGGCCTGGATTGGTATACCATATTTCAAATGCTCACTGCTCCCATATGCAATGGTTTTATTACACATGCGTGGTGTCATTGGAAAGATAAGACATAGAGGTTTTCAATGAAATGCATCATAAAATGTTGTGACTTACTGTCAGAGAGTAATTGAGACTAGAATAAAGAGATATATTTCCACTTGCATCATACACCTCTGAATAGGACCTTGCCTATGAATTTGGGTGTGTGGGGTGAATTTTTAGGGGCTACCAGGCCATGGCCACAAGCCTCATGCATCTGTGGTCAAAGGTTGATCCCAAAGGAATGAAAAATTAATATTTTACAGATTTATTTGAAAATGTATGTCCATGCGTTTGCCTAGATTGGTTGAGAATTTGAGACATAGTTCACAAATGAAGGATTCAAAATTTGTTTGAAAATTCCATCGTGCGACAGTTAACAGGTTAAAGTGTGTGTGTGAGTGGGAGGGAGGGATTGGGGCAACACAAGATTGGACAAACATCATTCTGAGTGATCTGCTCAATTTCATGCAGGCGGGGTCTTTAATGGTGAATCATGGGAAGTGCAGTCAGACCCAATTACAGAGGCAGTGAAGTACCAGCTGGGTATGGCCTCAGAGGAACCTTGCTCTCTCGGTTTTCATTTTACTATGCCTGCAAGGGCTCTGTGCACATTTTCGTCAATTGCCTAATTTCAGTGGAGAGTTCCTGTACCTGTCAGTTGAGATTTTCACAAGAGGACTGTTCATGTGACCCACAGAAGGAACTGGCAAGGAGTTGAGGTCGGTGGGGGGTCAAAGGTGGGGAGCAGGGAGAGCTTCGGGGGTTGGCCGCATCCCAGTTAGACGCTGTTGGATTTTTACATTATTATTGTATTTTTGTGTAAGCTTGTCCTATTACAACACAAAAGTTATTTGAAATATTCTTTATTGTACTAAACCTTCTGAAAATGGGCAAAATTATTTGGCCGATAAGAAACGTCAGCTAAATTTATAAAATACTATCATTAAAAAGTTAATTCATTCCTCTCAGAATCCAATCTCATTTAATATAGAAATTAATCAAGTATCAACATTGCACATAGTTCAGTCCATTGACCAGGATTGCTTGGAGCCTGAATGGTAGCACACGTATACAGCCAGGTGTCATCAGCTTGTCTGTTTAGGTCCCATATTCATACTGGTTAAGTCCATGCACTTGTGTTTAGTCTCTGTCTTTATACAACACTCATGTCAGTGCATCAGCATCCTCATATTTAAGGTGAATCCGCATACACTCTTGATGTGTGAAGACAGGGGTGAGGTTTGTTGTGTAATGAGTGCGTTTTGATATCGTGTGGGATGAGCATGTGTGATTCATGCAGAATGAGAGTTGATACAAAGCAAAGTGGATGTGATTTACTCATCATCACATGTTCATGTGCAAAGTATACATAAAGTGTGTATACACTCATAAAGTATTTTATACAGAAGAGCATGAGAGCAGGAACTAGATACTCACGCTATCTGCAGCCGTTGCCACTGTACATCATAGATGTCATCTCTTCCTGTTTCAAGTCACTTCTGCACTTCTGTGGTTGCAGGGTGAGTGCTTAAGAAAGGCTCACTATGCAGAGTAAACACTTAAGAAAGGATAATGACAATTTGCACTCATGCTTTCCCACAGTTACTGGTCTAGCGGGAATATAAAATGAGATGAGGAGGGGGGCACTTATGATTGATGGGCCATGAGCACAAGGAGTTGAATGGACAAAATGAAAATAAACACTTTGATAATCTTTCCCATCTGTGAACAAGAGGGATTAACTGAGACATCACTTCTGTCCCTGGCTGATGCAAGCGCCAGATCCATCTTTGCCTTTAACTGGTCATTTGAGCCAGCCTGGACCCTGACGGTCTGTTGCGCGACCAGGTTTTTGTTATGTTTAGACTACCTTCTGGTGAACTCAGTCCAGGCTAAGTCCAGTTCACTCCACCAAATGATTTCTGACAGAATAAAGAGCTGGAAAGGAGGCATGTCAATTGCGAAGTTTGCAGAGTAGCGCCTCCAGTAAATAATCATAGCCATACATAAAGGTTTTCTCATTTACAATAGTAAAGAATTGAGTCATCGAAACCTTTAAAAATGCTTTTAATTTGCTGCCATCTTACAAGTGAAGATTCTAAGTCAAGGAGCGACTGCAGATGTGCTGTTCTGAGATCGCTTGGCACATCTGTCAGCTGTGATGAAGAGTTAGAGGAGCTGCAATAATTAAAATGCTTATGTTGCTGATGACTTAACTCTGGACCCTTCAACTCCTCCGACAAATAGATTCAAGCCAATTTAAAGTAAACATAAATCAGTATATATATTCTGATCAAGGTGCCTGCTGCGCTAATAAAGATTCAACTGTCAGAAGGAAAGAGAATGTGATTGAGACATGCAGAAGCATCATCACTTGGCCTCACTCAAGTGTTGCCTGAGACAGCTGGAATGGATTATAATTCAGGCATAGCCAACAGAAGTCACAGTTCAACATGCTGAATTGACAGTAACCAACAAAGTGGCCATCACCTGTATGTAACCAATAAGCTTCACTCTTGATTTTCTGAATCAATGACTGTGACTATCATAATAATCTCTGACATTATTATTGCCTTACAGTTGATGTTCAGAGCTGTGTTTCATATTATATGGCTGTCTTGAGGATCTCAATAAATGTCCACATCCTACTGCTGCATTTCATAATGGTTTGAATGATTTATTTTAGTAGATAACAGGTAAATTATAACTGAGCTATTTTATGTAAATAAACTGATTCCTGTGTTCAGGGTTCCTGCCTTGTGATGCAGGAAGCATGTGCAGTCTCCCTTTGTATAGACTGAATGACACTGAGGAATGCACTTTCACTCCCTAAAACTGTCAGCAGTCCCTCACCAGTAAGTGGTGCCTGTTCACCAGGGATCAGATTTGGGCCCAATGTCAAAGTGAAGTGAACCATGAAGAGGTGTGGAGGTTGTCATTGTCAACTACAGAGCACAAATCAGCCAGCTTGCCAGTTGCGCTTCGATCATTAAATTCTGCAACTTCCATACCCAGACGAGGGAAACCTCTGTGACCACTTTGTTAGGGGACTCCGTCAGCCCTCTCGTAATATGAATAATCCCTTGTACATCACATACAATTCAACTAAGGAGCACAATGCTGGGCTGTTTCACCTCTTACGATGGGGAAAATGTTAGCATCAGTGTGACAGTGTCTCAGTTTTATTGGTTCCCTTTTCTGTCTCCCTTATTTTACTCCGCCAAAAATAAAATTGATGTAAGAACCCTGGATGTGTTCAAGCAATAACAACCTTTGAAGCTTTCACTGAAACTATGGAAAATTCAACATCGGATTCCCATAGTGAACTCCCTGAGGCACATGACTTTGACGCCCAGCCTCTCTGTTGAACATTGATAATTTCATCTACCTTTTATCGATCTTGATCTTGCCATCAAGTTACATGTCATGGTACCACATTTTCGTATTACACTTATTGTAAACCCTCATCCACAACACTGGGCCCACAAATCAGTGTCGCCGGTTATATTTTTTTAACCCTAAATAGCGCAAAAATTGTTTTTTTGCGGCCATTCAAGACGAAATATGAGTGAAATCCTGAATCTGGGCAACTCTTATTCTGTTGTTATATTCTGGAAGCCATTATCAAAGGGTGAAATGTGCTGAAAATGGCCTCGCACGTGCAGAATCACAGGACTGTGAAAATAATCGCTCTCATTTGCAACGTAAATCTCTCACATCCAATTACTACCATTATTCGCCCATATTCTCTGCCATTCCCCCCTTGTCAAAGAGGGGAGTGATTTTTTTTCATTAGACTAAAAAAATCGCCTTCGCGAGTGCAGACAATGTGCTCTCCACTGCTCAGATTACCAGAACAAGCCATTACCTTACTGAGACAATTACTCACACCTGCAAGGAGCTGCCAACCCTGAACCCCCCTCCATCGCCCAACTTTCCCTCCAGGGGACCCGCTAAGCTTCACACACCAGGAGTCAAAGAGATTTTATTTCTCCTCGTTTCAGCAGCATGAACACTTTCTCTCTGAGGGCCTGTTTTCAGGAAGCTGAAGCGGCGCAGATGCGGGTGGAGTGGATTAGTCTGACAGTCAGAGAGGCGCCACACTGCTGTCCAGGACTCGGTGGTGGGAGCAGCCCGTACACAAACAGCTCACTGATAGCACTGTACAGCCTGTAATCACTGCTGAGTGGGGAAAGTGTTTATGCAAGTGTAGATGTGTAAGAGCAGGGAGGGGGGGAGAAAGAGAGAGAGAGAGAGAGCGTGTGATTGTGTGTAAGAAGGGTGGGCCAAATGCGAATGTATGAGAGAGATTTCTGCATCAAATAAAGAAGCAGAAGATATTTACCCAGCCAGCCTTCAATTTCCTTTTCCTCTTTCACTTTGTGGGACTAGCATCTGATTTGGTGGCAGCGATATGAAAGGACCACCGTTAGCATTTTAGGGGCCCCCCTTTTGCTAATCTCCTTGACTAAGTTGACAAAATTTCTGTAAACAACTCTGGGTCACTGGACAAAAACCGAATGCTGAACAATTACATCATAGCCTTTCCTGGGGGGGGAGCAGCGGAGGGGTGAGTTGTTCTGCCACCGTTCCCGTTTCTGTGGTGATTGTCTTTGAAAATTTGTGAGAAAACAGAACGTTGGGAGTTTTAATTAAACATTTCACATGGCTTTCAGCCCGATGACAAGCATTTCCGCTCCCTTCCACAGTCCCCTTCTCCTTCGGACTCCTTGAATACCTCGGTCCCATTGAAACTGGGCAGTCACGGTAACACTGCTGAAAGAGTGACACTGAGGGGCAGTGTTTTCTTTTCCCAGGCTGAAGCTGTCACACAGGAAGTCCTCTGACCCTTTTAGTGTCGCACTGTGTACCCAGAGCCAGGCTCCCATTGCGCAGGGCTGGCAATGCGTCGCGTCAGCCCCGCCGAAGCAGCTCCCTTCTACTGGGACCACAGGCCAGGTCATGGCTTGATTTGTGTGAGCCAGGACACTTCATTATTGGCTGCCTAATAGACTTTTAAAAGTCCCTCAGCCTTCATCTGTGGTGTTAAGTCACTGGTGATAAATCGAAATGGGTCACATGATCCGGTTTGGGCTCCCACACAATGACAGTGTTGCTGTGTCCTGTACTACTCTCTGATAATTCTGGATGGAATGTCAACTTATGGAAAAGATCAGCCAAAAACACAAAATGCCGCACATGAAAAAAATGTTACTTTATGCATTTTATTGATCTCAAAACTAGGTGATAAGGTTCATCAATTTGTTTCTTACTCGCGGAGATAATTTCAGGACATCCTCTCCCAAAACCCTTATTTTCTCTCACACAACCATGAGGAACAAAGCTTGTCTTCAAGAGCCAGGATCACAAATGCTTTTTAAGAGCAATAGACCTTAACACTGAAGAAAAAAGCTTGCATAAAACAAAAGGTTTCACTGTTAGTAGTGCCAATATGTATAACATGCACAGTGTGCACAAACATTCTCTGAAGGATTACATTTTTGGCGACCAAGACTACATCCTTGAAAATATACTCAATTGTGCACATCAAATTATAGAGAGCATACAGTAGTTGGGCATGTATTATCATCATTACTTCTTTGTGTCACTCTGTCTACGCATAACTATGCTTTTTTTGCCAACCTAAAGCAAAAATGTGGTAAATTAGCATATTTTTATGGGTATCCAATTCCCTAGTCATTTGAGGTTTTCCCCTTTTTTCAGGCAAAGAAGGTTTCCCAGCTTTGACAACAGCTTGAGAGATTTAAACCAAGCCCTTTATGCTCAAGCCAAACAAAGGCAGTGCCCATGATTGACCAGGGATTGTCCCTACGCTGATTCAACACAAAGTCTCTCCTCTGACCAACACAGCCCGGCGGTCAGCGAAGAGAGGTCACGGCAGTGTCCTAGCTGAGGTTTCAAGGGAGTGTGAGGAAGTAACCTAGCAACAGCCCGGCAACGGGCCTGACACAGGACCTAATGAGTGGCTTGTTAGGGGGCATGACATGGCCGGGGGGGGAGGGCGGGGTAGAAGGGTGGAACAATCCCTCTCAGCTGGACCCTGCAAAAGCACACCTGCACGCGGACACACAGGGTGAAGAATGCCAGGAAACAGGGAGAGATGCACGCAGGACCGCAGGCTCCAGGGGGAGAGACACGGTGCTGCAGATGTTCCAACTTTGAAATGTGACCCCCCCCCCCCCCCACCCACCCCACCCCAGTAACACCCGGTCCCTCTTTTCCTGCCTCCTCTACTCCGTCATTGTCCCCTCTCCCTCCCCGCATACATGGATAAGGACTAATCCAGAGTGCCCTCCTTCCATTCTATTCACTGACAATGAGAAGAGGCCATCTTTATTTTACTTCACAATTTACTCCACAGAGTTAACCCTTTGAGCGCCATCGTCAACTATAGTTGTCCGATGGTGTAAGATAAAAAAACCAGATGCTGTTGAAAACCTATCATGTGGTAACTCGTTTAAAAGAGCTCCCACTTTGACACGTGATAGGTTTTCAACAGCTCAGGATAAATACATTTTAAATTCCTCAAAAATTTATTCAGCACGCAAAGGGTTAAACTTGATGCAGCCAAAAACATAGAATTCACTTGTGAGTAGAATTTACCACATTTACATTTTAATTCAAGATTTGCCGGTGCATGCTTATCCAATAATCGCTCAATAAACTAGATTGCCCATTCACTGGGCTCAGTACCTCACCCCATCCATGATTTAAGATGGAGACTGGGTCAGTTGTGGGGTGCAGTTTAGAAGTAGATGATGGTTACCCTCCTTCTCCAGATCCTAATCCTCCTATTATTAGCCTTGCACGGCTGCATTTTATCTATTCACTCTTCAGCATCCAAGCTCAGCAAGTGCATGAGGAACTGGTTGTAATGTGCATGGTAATCAAGGCAAATTATGAGAACAAGAGGGTTCATCCATTAAGCACCTGATCCCAAATCTCATTTCCTCTTCAAAATATTAGGCCTCATATCAAAAAGTACACCGGATGAACGTATTTTTGGGGATGTTTACTTTGTTTACTTTGCTTTATTAAATAATCCTTCAATAATTGAAAGATTTTAATTGATAAATAATCACGCCCCAGAGGAGGATATTTTTCCTATAATGTTGGAATCAACTGAGATTACGAGTGCTCAGTCATTTTTACATTAGGTTTCCTGAGAAAGAGCAGTACAGCTGGTTTTTAATTCATTTTCTAAAGGTTCTTCATGGTCAGGTGTCATGGAAGGTTCACGCAACCAAGACCGTAAGGCAAGAATTGAGGCTGCAGCTGAAACGACATGAAATCAAGCAGGGCAAGACCTGCATTTTCAGGAAATTCAGCTTGGCGAGTGCAAACAGTAGCCATAAGGCAGAGAAGTTGCCCCTGGGAAAATAGTAAACGCCTATGAAATGTTTTACAGTGATTACCTCTGCAATGCTTCGCTGACTGGGAGCAGTTTTTGGAACATCGCCGTCCAGACTCACATGGCGAAGCAGCCATGGTCCAGCTGCCATAACTCAGTCGTTTACAGGGGACCAAAGGGATGTGATTGAGATAGTTTGTGTATGTGAGCGAGTGAGCCTGTGTGTTCAAGAACATATTCCCAGGCAGAGGTCCATGCTGCTTACAGTTGCACAGTATGCATACCACACAGTCCCATGGGAGACCTTCTGTTTGTGTTGTCATGGCTGTGCATGTTGGAGGCTGGTGAATGCTGGGATTGACCTGCACTACGTATCTTCGGCGCTGAGAACCGGGTCGCAGTCTGTTGATGTACAGTACTGTGCAAAAGTCTTAAGCACCCCGCACTTTGTTTAATTTACAACCCCAATTCTGACATAGTTGGGAGAAAGTGTAAATTGTGAATAAAATCAAAATGCAATGATTTCCAGATCACATGAGCCAATGTTATTTACAAAAGAACATGGATAACATTTCAAATGTTGAAACTGAGACATTTTACATTTTTATACACAAAAAGAGCTTATTTCAAATTTTCCGGCTGCAACAGGTCTCAAAAAAGTTGGGACACAGGTTTTTAAAAAAAAAAAAAAAAAAAAAAAAAAGGGGCTGAAAAAGCAATCAATATACTAGAGAATCCGCTGAAAGAACATTTAGCAAGTAATTAAGTTAGCTGGCATCAGGTGTGTAACATGATTGGCTATAAATGGGATGCCTTAGAGAGGCTGGGCCTCTCAGGAGTAAAGATGGCCAGAGGCTCTTCAACCTGTGAAGGCTTGCGTAAAAAAAATTGTGGAATACTTTAAAAACAATGTTCCTCAACGTCAAATTGCAAAGGCTTTGAAGGTCTCATCATCGACCTTGCATAACATCATCAAAAGATTCAGAGAAACTAGAAAAATCTCTGTTCGTAAGGGACAAGGACCGAAGACCTTTACTGGATGCCTGTGATCTTCGGGCCCTCAGACACCACTGCATCACTCACCGGCATGATTCTGTCATTGACATTATTAAATGGGCCCAGGAATAAGTCAAGAAACCACCGTCTCTAAACAGAGTCCGCCGTGTCATCCACAGATGCCACCTTAAACTCCATCATACAAAAAGGAAGCCATTGTTGAGCATGATTCAAAGTGCCGCCGTATTTTGTGAGCCAAGGTTCATTTAAAATGGACTGTAGCAAAGTGGCAAAGTGTCCTGTGGTCAGACGAGTACAAATTTGGTATTTTTGTTGGAAATCATTTGCGTCGTGTCCTCCGGACCAAAGAGGAGAAAGACCACCCCTCCAGCGTTCAGCTCAAAAGGCAGAATTTCTGATGGTATGGGGATGCATTAGTGCATGGTATGGGACACTTGCATGTTTTATATAGTACCATGAATGCTGAAAGGTATACAAGGGTTTTAGAGCAACATATGCTCCCCTCCAGACGACATCTATTTCAGGAAAGGCCTTGTGTATTTCAGCAGGACAATGCAAAACCACACACTGCAGCTATTACAACAGCATGGCTTCGTAGTAGAAGAGTCCATGTGCTGAACAGGCCTGCCTGCAGTCCTGATCTTCACCGATGGACAACATTTGGCGCGTAATTAAACGAAAAGTCCGCCAAAGGAGACCCAAAACTCTCCAGCAGCTGGAAGCCTGTATTAAACAAGGGTAAGATAAAATTCCAATGGCTAAACTCAAGAAACTTGTCTCCTCAATGCCCTGACGCCTCCACTCTGTTAAAAAGAAGTGGGGATGCTACACCATGGTAAACAGGGCCCTGTTCCTATTTCGGAATTGGAGTTGTAAATCTGTATTATGTTTGATTTTGATTCCATATTAGAGATCCTGAGGATTAAAAGTAATTTTGAAATTTCAAATGCTAATTTTAAGAAAAGTTTAATAAATAAATTTTTATATTCCATTAAAATAGTCGAGACAGTTATTGTAATCTTGACAGAGCCTTGATGTCAGCATCATCATGGTTGTTCGTAATTTCTTGGTGAGAGAGAGACACAACTAAGACAGTCAGTCTGAAGAAGAATGGTGACAAGTTTTCCATTCTGCTGAGAACAAGCAAATGCCAGTCATCTCATAAAACTATAGCACAAGAGGACAGTGTCCCAATTTTTTTTTGGCAAAGGGTGGCTGCACCAAAAATTGATTTAAGTTTAACAGGTTACAGCTCTGAATAGTATATTTCTCAGCTATTGGAACCTTCCTATTTCATAATTTTTGCAAGTATATTTGCCCAACAAAATTGCCTTAAATGACATTACGGACTTAAATGCCCAAGACTTTTGCACAGTACTGTACATCCAACATTTTGCATCCCACTGTGAAGGCAACAGATTGAAAGATAAACTTATGTACAGAACATAACAAACCCAACAGAAGCAATAATAGCATGAGCATAGCCAATCAGGTGGTTGCGATACATCACCTACCTCTTGCTTCATCTACAAAGCCTTCTACAGGAGGTCCAGATAAGCATTTAGTACTAAGAGGAGGCCATTTTCTTTTGAGCGTGAGGGTCATCATGAGGGCCTTTGACACTGCCACAGGAAAGCCATTAGACCCACTGATTGGAACAGCCCAATGTATGGAAAAGCTACTCATAATGTTTCCCTGGCAGTCAGATCTCAATGCCAGCAGGGTCCAACACATGTTCTTTCCAGCGCCCATATCCATTCTGTGGAAGCAAATACGAACTGCTTTATAACCTGCTCACTACTTCATCCAACTTAAGCTGCTCTTTGACTGCCTACATGAGTTTTCAAGGCAACTAAAGCAGCCATTCAGGCAGGAATGAACCTTCAAATGATAGAGGAAGGGGGGCCAGTATCTGCAGCAGATGCTACACCGGAATACCAGGAAAGACTTCAGTTCTGCGTATGTACACAAGCTGATATGAACCAGGCTTACCATTGTTGATCTCAATTCCCATCGTTTCTGGGCGGGATTTGCGGTGATACGGAGAGCGCATTCCCTCGCTGACACCTAGGTGATGAATATCAGATGCACTTGTCATGTTTCATTAGCAAACGGCCGATATGAAAGGAGAGAGACAATAGTCACCCCCTCCTCTTCTGGGGAACCCGAGGGGTAGCAACACAGAGCCTGGCCTGGTATCAGCTCCTGCCCTTCCACATTACCAATTTGTCACCAAAACAATGTTGCTGTAACAGATTCATCAATCTCCGACAGAATATCAGGACGAGCCACACATCATCTCCCAGCAAACCACACAATCACGTGAGATATGTATTTGGTGAATTTGTGTTCCCAGGCTGATGCAAAATATGAAAAAATCCAACTGAGGTAGCAAATGATTTTGAGAACAATTAATTATGAATGATTTTAAGCTGGGATCTTATCTCACTCTCGTTTAGTTTTTTTTTTCTTTTTTTTTATTGTCAATCCACACATTAGTTGAGTGCGCTAATTTACAAAACTGACGCAGACGCGAGTCCTACACTCCCGAGTGACTGAGGTCTACAAGCCTCAAGCTATTTAGCCTTTTTGTCTCACAGCCATTTAAAAAGGGGTTAAATGGTAAAACTACAACTGTGGCAAAGAGCTGGCAGGTGGCCAACTCACTGAAAACTACATTAATAACAGTCAGTAGTGTGTGGGCTGTTTATAGGCAGTGTGATGCTAGCAGGTGAAAACCAATGATTGAATATGCAGTACTGTTCAGTATCCATACCTCACTGTCCCCAGTGCTGTGAGACTGGAAACCAGCAAGTCATTTAAATTATGTGCCAGTAGTGGAGGTGGAAAGTGTTGGGGTCAGGGAGTAGAAATCTTGCCATGTTTTTCTTCAAGCCATTGACTCAGCCTGCTGGTTTCTCTATTTTAATGTTCTATCTCCGGGCTTAAGATTTGTGCCAATTGTGATTAAAAAATATGCCTGGGCAGGAGAATTTAGATTGCCATCTCCCTAGTTAGTACATCTGTGGCTTGATCACATGGGAATTTGTCAGGCTAGAGCTCATGCTTTATTGGAAGCCGAACTTCTTGCTGCTTTACACATGATTAGACTGGAGATTACAACGCGTCATCCCGCCCCTTCCGCTCATCCTCTCTCAAATACACATACATAGTAAGTGTTGTACTGTGTCAGCACTGAGCTCTTTGCCAGTGACAGTGTCCAGGCAGAGCAACTGGCTCCCATCAACTAATCCCAATCGTCACTCCACCTTGTGGCCATCTCGCACACTCACGGTTTATCAAAATCCAGTAACCCACAATCGAATGCCTTCTGAATAAAATGATCCCAACAGTATTCTTTCTGTAATACAGTATGTTTCTAGGGCAAAATAAAGCAAAAATGTATGATATTAGGTCAGAGATAATGAGAAGTGACCATTAGGAATGAGACACTACATACGCGGGACACTCCATGAACCATGACCATGTCCAAAGCAAGCCAAGAAGACTTGCCATAAGAGGAAAATTACTGAAAAATACAACCTTCACTTTCATGGCAAATTTGCTCAAAATCATTAGCAAATTATGCAATTCAGAATTATTGTCTAACTTCAGGGACCTGAAATTGACCATTACCGCCAATCTACTCATCACCATTCCATGATACAAGTGTGTGGCGCCGCCTAGAGGTTATTCTGTGAAAGTCAATTCACCATCATGGACCAGCTGAGCTCTCATTGGAAGAAAGAAAAAAGAAAAAAAAAACTCCAATCTAGTTTTGTGCAAGAAAACCTAGTGGTAAATTCTGAAGTGGGTGAAAGGACTGAGGTTTCCCAAAAATGATGCAATCGTCAGTTTAATCAGTCTGCTGTTGGAACACGATGTTCTCCTCAACCCCATAGTTGAGTTGGAACACTGAATGTCATCAGGCCTCCTGTAAACAGACCCACCCCCCCCCACCCCCCCACCCCCCCATGACCTACCACCTGCCAGACTTCAGACTTCACCCCCCCCCCCCCCCCCCCCCAACCCCCCCAACCAACCACCGCCCAAAAGGAGATACTGGCGGTCACACGTGCGGAGCTGCCCTGGCCTGCACGCCTGCCTCTCCCTGAACAGAGAACGACCCTGAGGGGAGCGTGCAGGCAGACGGTCGAAGGGGAAGAGCGGGGACATTGAGGCGCAAGATCACCTGGCACAGGAACACCAGGCTCCAGGCATGAAGGAGAAAGATGACAAGCACAGCAGCATCAGAGATAAATTGCAAGTGCAATTAGACCCACCTCCCCAACACATGCAGGGACACCTTTCCCCACACACAGAGAAATATAGAACAGAGGTATAGAGCAATCCAGTTTCCCAACTCTTAAACCACGCAGCAACTATAAAAGCAGCTTGAGTTAATATAGCTATAAAGAAAAATTATCAACTATACTGAACAACAAAAGAAATGCAAGTTAAAGGCAGACTGGAAAATAAGTTAGCGCGTAATTATTTTAGAAAAGCATATTTATTACTAGCGTGTGCACAGTTACACTCGTTTCATCAAACTTTTCTTTATTTTGCGATCACTTTGACTGAGTAACCATAAGAGTACATCAACTAACTAGCTATCTTGCGTTTCTTTTGTTGCTCAGTTTATACAGCAGTATTGATAATTTCAAGCTGATGGAGCCGCACTGCCAGTGGCATAGAGAGAGAGGGGGAAAGAGAAAGAAAGATATTAAGATGCAGAGTGTGAGAGATAGAGGGTGAAGGCCTACAATTCTCTGTGTAATTAAGACAATATAGCATGCACATCCACTCAACTGAGGTGCAGGACAATGTGAAAATAAGCAAAGAGATAAATGGTAACGTCCGCACACAAAGACAAAAGAAAAATGTATAAATACTTGTCTTGGGATTGTATGTTTCTCGGTGTTCTATGTGCTCTTTCTTCAGCACACACACCTTTACTTGCTCACTCTGCAGATTACATCTGTGCCCTGTTGATTGATCTGAGCAATTGTTCACACCTGATGTCAATGATTGTGTTCAATTGTGAATCTGAGTAAGTGCTTATAGAGATGTGAGTGTGCTGTTCTCTTTTATCCTGACGAAGCTCACTCTGTGATCGAAACGTTGACAACAGAATACATTTTTTGGGGAGCATTGTCTTTGTGTGCGGACGTTACCATTTATCTACAATTCTCTGTGCCCGTCCAATTTTCCTTTAAAAACTTCAGTGGCACAGCTTAGCTTCACCAGTTTCTGGGAACGAAGTCAACGCAAAGCATAGCATCCCTTCGCCGGGTACAAATGTTGTACATGTACGTGTGTATATACGTCAGAAGGAGATGCCATCATTAGACTATACTATATTACGAGGCAAGGAAGTTATTAACAGCCGGGGAGTGGATGTACAGAAAAAGTTTATTTAAGTAGTAAACTATGTTAATTGGTATGAATATTTAATAGAAGGATGTGAATAAAATCAGGGATTTACAGACAAAGATTAAAGCATATATGAGGTGGTGACAAAATAAAAGAAGAGTGAAAAGCGAAAACATAATATGAACGTATCCTGGAACTTTCAAAGGTTAGTACTGTATAATATTTGAAACAGTGTAATGGCATGAAAGAAGTCTTGGATGTGATTAAGAAGAAGCATTCAAGACAACAGAATGATAAGGTCCAATGGGACAGTCATCACATTATACTGTTGCATCTTCTGGAAACCATTTTTGCATATTTAATGAGCTATGACCTTTGACCTACATACCCCTAAATCGAACTTGGCCAGTATTTTCATACCATGTACCTTCAAATCACGTCATAAAAATCCATCACACATTACTCAAGTTATCGAACGGAAACCATTTTCGCATTTTTAATGAGCCATGACCTTTGACCTACATACTCCGAAGTCAAATTTATGCTGTATTTTCATACCATGTACCTTCAAATCACATTTCATAAAAATCCATCACACATTACTCAAGTTATCGAACGGAAACAATTTTCGCATTTTTAATGAGCTAAGACCTTTGACCTACATACTCCGAAGTCGAACTGTATTTTCATACCATGTACCTTCATATCAAATGTAATTTAAATCCGAACATTACTCAAGTTATTGAACGGAAAGCATTTTTGAAAATTTATTGAGCCGTGACCTTTGACCTACATACTCTGAAATCAAACTTAGCCAGTAAAATTTAATTAAAATCTGTCAAAGTTTACACGTTATTAAACAGAAACCAGATTAGTTAAGGACGGTTGGAAGGATGGACGCGTTACTATATCCCCCCCTCCGACTACTTAGTCAGCGAGGGGATTTAAAAAAAAAAAAAAAATCCTCTTCAATGGCAATGGGGCAGACAAGATATTTCCATGATGTATCGCAGAACACATCACTCTTTCCTGTCCAAATTTCAAATTCTGTTGTCAAATGCTGGGCCACATTGAATACATGCACTAGCACTGCTCCCCCCAAATAGCTCCAGGCTCAAAGGTTAATGAACGGTTAAATTCAGCTCAAGGCAGCTCGTGCACGCCAACGCTAATTTTTCCCGAGGACAGCGGAATGGAGTTGCATCTTTAGCAGCGTGCTGTTCGAGGCTCCCCAGGGAGCAGACGCCTCCCTTCATTCAGCCGCACATCTGGCAGTCGGGATGAAACGCGTCTCCGCTGCAGTCTTCAGGACCGCTTATCCCCAGCAAGGAAGAACACACAAGAGGAAATCACACGTACACGCCTAATATGGAAACCCAAAGAAAAAGAAAACCCGCCATCGCAAACTTATACGGAAGTGCGAAGATGCGCGGTGCCCTCATATTCGAAAAGCTGCAAGCTTTCTTGATACCATGCTGTGTGAATCCATACACCAAGGGGATGGAAAGCGAAGCACATCTGGCCTACTTATGATATAATAAAGGGAAAGAAATGCTTTCTCGAAATCTGTATCATTCAAAGCTTTCCCCCTCATGAACATCACTTATGCTAATTCCATAAAGTCTCATAATTGCAATTGTCACATTCCATACTTCACTGGTGCAGGCATAACCAAATAAGGATTTTGGATTAACAACAGTAAAACAACAGTTTCAACAATCTCTGCAGCCTGAATACATGCTCTTTCTTGGCCATACCAGAGCATTGTGCAAAATGCGCCGTTTCGGATCATTCTCTCGGAAGTGATGTCACTTGCAAACAGAAAAACTGAATCAAACAACGGGATTATGCGTCTTCTACAGTGGTGTACACCACAATTTATTGCAAAAAGGATCCGCTCCTCAACAAAGAAGCTTGCCTCAACTTGCATTGATACAACAGGAGGAAAAAAATAGATATGGATGGTGAATGGATATTTCAAAATTTCACCAAGCAAAGCATGGACATGTTCTTTTACAAATTACAATACAAAACCATTATGTTATCCATCCCAAACCTTACATGACCGCACTCTACCCTCCCACCCCATAAACTCCAAGGCTAATTTTGCCCAGGAATGAGCCTCCCGAAATCACAGATGCTAACTTACATAGTTGGACCCATTGACTGTGAATGGAAGAACTATGCAAGTTGCTAACTTAGTTAGCAACTGGGAAACACACCCCAGCTCCATTTTCAAAAGGCCAGAATCTTAAAAACTGATTGAAACAAAGTGGATTAGAAACGGCAAGAGAGGCACCACTTGAGACTTTGGAGCCAAAAAAATATTTGGGTAGCGCATTTGTTTGCTTTTCCAAGGAGACCATGGAGGCGCATTTCATACTCTCATCCAGTTTTAACAGCAGTATCACAGAGACTCGGATCACACCCACAAAAATACTGGTCTGATTATCTCCATTTGCGCGGTAACCTCGAAAAAAAATACACAGAAACAACTGACCCAAAAAAGTTAAAAAGGATGAAAAAAAAACCAAGAGTTTTGTTTCTGGTAAGCTAAACTGCCAAAACAAAACCATTTTAATTGGTTATCTTAAAGCAGGGGCTCCCAAACACGGTCCAGGGGCCTCCCCGTGTATGCCGACTTCTGACCCATCTATAATTGCCATCACAGGACTTTGGATTTGCCCAAACTGGATGCATTTTGTGTTTAAATATGTTATTTGCTGTTTTAAGCCTAATTTCAATAGAAATATCCAATTGTACCATGAAGAATTGAAGACCGAATAAAAGACCCTTGCATATTAAGTTTCCCCCCCCCTCTGTGTGGCAAGCAATTTCAGGTAATAACATTTTTAGACAGATGAAATCAGGTACTGAGAAAATCAGTAGCCTCAAAATTAGGTTGCCGAAGATTGGTGATAAGAATTCTTTCAAAAGAATTTGCTTGCACTCAACCAAAAAAACATTTGACTCTGTCATTTGCTTTTTTAGTACATTGTTAGTTTTTGCAACCATGTGCCCACAGTTTCACCAATTAAAGAACCAAAATCATTGGGTTCCTGTTTGGGTACATTTTTACCCACATCTTATGCAGTTGTTACTCACATATTGCAATGTGGATGCAGAGTTTACTCCTCACTGTTGGTATGCATATCAGTCAAAATACTGTTTGTCGGGAGAGTATAAATTGTTGCTCTGGACAAAAATGCACCTAATTAAGACAAATTACCAGCTTGCTAAAATCCTATGAGTGCAAACCAGGGTGGAGCAAAAACCAGCATACACAGGGAGGCTCCAGGACCGAGTTTGGGAACCCCTGGCATAAAGCATAGAGAATGAAGGTTTAAAAGTTGCGAGTTTACATGCGTGCCTAACCTACGTATTGTCCAATACAAATGTCTCCCTCCGTAAATGAAAGGTCAAATAATGACCCCTGACTGAACTATAGAGGATTTCCAAAAGCTCACTTTTTCAAAAATACAATGTAATGATTTAAATAGAACCATTATAATAAAAAGGCTACAACTGCATGACCTTGCAGTGACTGAATTAAGGTGTATTCCAATTGTTAGGTCCCTCCAACTCTCTCCTTCAGCTCCATTAAAGATGATAATGTGAAAACTAAAGACAAAGCCAACATGGATGGACAAATTCCTCATTATGTCAAAAAACTGTATTCCAGACGAAATGCTAACCGTAATAAGATACAATTAAGATGTAAACTACAAACATCATATAGATCACACTCGAGTACACATTCACCCCTACATGCATACTACATGCACTAATAATTGTGCATGTCCCTTGTAATACTTTTTGAAAGAAAATAAATGATTTTGCTGCAAATTTATCATTAAGATCAAACCCACTAGTTTGTTTTAATACAAAATTAAGGTTGAGAACATTCTTGCATTTCTTTGGTCCACAACATGAGGACTTCCCTCATAAGTCACAATTTTTAAAACTCTGGCCTGAAAAAGGAATTCCACGTAATTTATTAGCCTATAAGACTGCAGAAGGCAGACTGGATTTAAAAAAAACAAAGACAAAAAAAACAAAATAAAAATAAGACAAACAAAAAATGGAATACATTGGCACCGAATATGCTGTTGTACCTTTTTTTTTTTAAAGAAACCACTTATATGCTAAGAAATATCCAATGTCAAAAAGTTATTTAATGCGTCAGCCATTTCAAAAGTACAACACAATACATCGGCAACAGTAGCGCCACCTTCTGGTGGGAACAGAATGTGGCAGGGCTCGCAAAATGCAGAAATGTCAGGGGTTCGGCCGCCACTACTTCTCCTTTTTCTCTGTCTCTGTCTCCTCCTTCTGGGCTGAATCAGCTTCACCGGAAGATTCTTCGTACCTGGACATGGGGACAGAGGAGGTGAAAAAGCAAATGCACACCGGCTGCCTCATGGGAGACCTGCATGGACATTTCAAATAAAATAAATGAAAGTGACACGACCGTTAACTCCTGGATAAGCCGTTTGTGAATTAGGGAATTAGAGGGTCATTCATGCCAAGATCATATTCATCTTACTGCCTGTGGTCATGCTGACAGCAAATTGATTGCTTGATTGATTAGTGAGTGACGCTCAAGTCCCCTCAAAACACTCCTTCCCAAGCTTCGCTTATCCTGGAGTAAAAATTGTAAGTATTTTCATCTTGTGTTTAGACCTAGAATATTTATTTTGATTACCTTTTTTTCCCAGTAAAACAGAAATTATGCCACTAATGAGCTTATTTAGACTCATTTCAAATTTGTCAAAAGGATATTAAAATTTCACTCATCATAAGCACACGGTAACTTACAACCCCAATTCCGAAATAGTTGGGACAAAGTGTAAATTGTGAATAAAATCAAAACGCAATGACTTTTAAATCACAACAGCCAGTATTTTATTCACAATGGAACAGAGATACCACAGCAAATGTAGAAACTGAGAAATTTTATTATTTTATGCACAAAATGAAATCATTTCAAATTGTGTTGCCCTAAAACCTTTAGATACCTTTCAGCATTCATGTTGCTTTTTAAAAACATGTAAGTGTGCCACACCATATGCACCAATGCATCCCCATACCATCAGAAAAGTTGGCTTTTGAACTGAACGCTGACAACAGGAGGGGTCAGGGCTCGAAATTGCGACCGTTTTGGTCGCATATGCGACCAAAATTCACTCTGTGCGACCTTTGAATTAAAATAGTCCGACCTGTGCGACCGCTTCCCCCCAATTAAACGCTCTTTTCGGTTACATTTGGCAGTCAGAAGGAATGCCAACTGCTGCTGCTGCTTAAATAGAGATGGGCATATGTCTCAGAGCAGTGCATGAATCTACTGGACACATCGCAGCCGGGTGCACCGGTATAAGAATGGAGCGCACCCGGTGTGTTCCTTGAGCTGACAGTGACCATTCTGACCGATCAAAGGGGAGCTTGACGTCGTGAACCTTAGTACTGATTCTAGAAAGGTTAATATTAGCCGTCAATCACTCCATTTCTCGGTACTGAGTATTACTATTGTAACTATTCACAAGATTTAGACGCAAAATGAAACAAAGAGCATTTTTTTTGGTACAGTTAACGTTCAAAAAAGTCAAGTCTGTAACAAAAGTTAATGAAACTGAGAATCATGACGGTGATTCGGATGAACCGGTGGCAAAATAAGTTTATTATAAGAGTTGCTACGAAATTTTCAACGGCTGAGGTCATAAGGAGGTGAAGTGCACCGTGTTCATTGTAAGGATAATGGCCCGTATGGACACAGTAGATAACGCGCAAACACTTTAAAGTGAAAGTCCTTCCAAACATGGAGAAAGCACGAAACACAAAAAAAAATTACTGTGACACATGTGCGTCAACGAGTAGGTCCGCTGTTCTGTTAACATTTGCAACCTATCAAAACATGCTGCCTCGCGACGCTGTGCTTGTGCAGACCTAAAATCTTTGTCTCGTTTTCTTCGCTCATACAACGCCCTCCATAATTACTGGCACCCCTGGTTAAGACATGTTAAAAGCCATGCATTCAATTTTTATTGCAGGAGCATACTCTCACACTGAAAAATGTAACCTTCAACTCAAGTGAATTTCAAGGGGGAAAAAAATATCCCTGACTAAGAAATAATAATTTTTCATAAAATCACCTGTTCCACAATTATTGGCACCCCTAACAATTCCTAGGAAATAAATGTAATTGAAGTATTTGTCATTTCTACAGTAATTTACAAAGTTGATCTGAGTATCTAGGAACATTTAATTAGTAATTCATTACTTCCCGTTTCCGTGGGGTATAAATATGATGAGACAGAGGCCATTTCTCTAATCCACCTCTTCAACATGGGAAAGACAAAGGAACACACCATTAAAGTAAGGCAGATGTGTGTCAAACTTCACAAGTCAGACAATGGCTACAGGAAAATAGCCACTTGCCTGCACCTGCCCATACCTACCATCAGAGGAGTCATTAAGAAGTTTAAAATGACTGGAACAGTGGTAAACAAGCCAGGACGAGGACGCAAGGTAATTTTGCCACCACGCACAGTAAGGAGCATACTAAGAGAAATAAAAAAAATTCTCCTAAGCTCACTGCTAAATAATTGCAACAAATGGTAGCATCTTGGAGTCACAAAGTCTCTAAAACAACCATCAGGCACTATCTATATGCCAACAAGCTGTTTGGGAGGCATGCACGGACAAAAACCTTTTCTCACTCAGTCATAACCGCAAACGTCTGGAGTTCGCCAAGCGGTACTGGGACTTCAACTGGGACCGTGTGCTTTGGTCAGATGAGACCAAGATAGAGCTTTTTGGCAACAAACACTAAGTGGGTCTGGCGGAACACAAAAGATGAGTATGCAGAGAAGCACCTCATGCCCACTGTGAAGTATGGGGGAGGATCGGAGATGCAGTTGGCCCGTTTCTCTTCTAGAGGCCCTGGGAACCTTATTAGGGTGCAAGGAATCATCAACGCTTTGAAATACCAGGACATTTTAAATCAAAATCTGATGGCCTGTGCCTGAAAGCTGAAGATGGGTCGCAAGATTCACCAGACATAGAATCAAGCTCCTCCCAAGGCCATCTCAGTCCCCAGACCTCAACCCCATTGAAAAGCCGTGGAGTGAGCTGAAGAGGAGAGTGCAGAGGAGAGGACCCAGGTCGCTGGATGATTTACAGAGATTGTGCAAAGAGGAATGGTCAAAGATCCCTCTTTCTGTATTCTCCCATCTTGTGAAACATTATAGGAGAAGATTAGGTGCTGTTTTGTAGGGGTTGTACAAAGTTTTAACATCTGGGGTGCTAATAATTGTGGCACAAATGATTTGATGTAAAAGAATTATTTCTCAATGTGGGGTTTTTTTCCCACTGAATAAATGCACTTGAATTAAAGGTTGGATTTTCCTTTCCCCCCCCCCCCATTGTGGTCCTATATTACATAGAAAAAAAACTGAACTTATTAGAAGCTAAAGAACACATCTTAACCAGGGGTGCCAATAATTATGGAGGGCACTGTATTTTCAGAAGACTATCTGCAAAAATCAAACATTTTTTTCAGCGCGTCTTTAGAACACTAAACGTTTATATATTTGCATGTACACGCAAGGTTTTCCTGAAAATGCATAAATTAGATGACAATGGTGTGTGGCATGCTATATCTTAAAACAAACACATCCAACTCATCATAACATCTGCTTGTGTTATAATGTGCTTAATAGCAAGGTTCTCTCTGTGGTCTGATTCATATTGCAAAACAAGGACTTTACGCCTTTACGTCAGATCTGTATTTAACCCTAACACAGTTGAAAATTTGATTCGGATCAGTATGGAGGGTCCTCCTCTGGACATATTTGATACCTCACAGGCAGTGAAGAGATGGATGGAAGGGCAGAGAGCAAGGAGACCCAATTTTAAATCCTGGCCTCCAGATATGGCATAAAGCCAATACAGTGGAAACCTTTGTTAGTCAATGAACTCAAGAGACTCAGATTGTTTGACAACTGCCATTTGTTGGAGACAGTTGTATCGTTAATGCGGAGTGTTATACTGCAGTTTTTTACACATTTAAAATATAGGCTATATACTGGTGCTTCATAGATTTCGGTGTCTGCACTCCTAAATTTTGGCTCGCGCCCCTAACTTTTTGAACTTGGGAGCGCAGAGCTACAAAGCAAAAAAGTTAATTTCAAGCCCTGGGGGTAGTCTTTCTCCTCTTCAGCCGGAGGACAGGATGCCCATGATTTCCAACAAGAATGTCAAATTTGGACTTGTCTTGAAATATTCCTGGGCCCATTTAGTAATGTCAATGAGTTCAGCCATTGGAATTTGATTCCACTCGTTTAATACAGGCTTCCAGCTGTTGGAGAGTTTTGGGTCTCCTTTGATGGACTTTTTGTTTAAGTATGCACCAAATTTTCTCAATTCGTGAAAGATCAGGACTGCAGGCAGGCCAGTTCAGCACAAGGACTCTTCTACTACGAAGCCATGCTGTTGTAATGGCTGCAGTATGTGGTTGTGCATTGTCCTGCTGAAATATACAAGGCCTTCCCTGGAATAGATGTCATCTGGAGGGGAGCATATGTTGCTCTAAAACCTTTACATACCTTTCAGCATTTTTAAAGCATGCAAGTGTGCATGCAGCATGCTTTTTGAAGCATGCAAGTGTTCCACACCATAAGCAGTAATGCATGCCCATACCATCAGAGATGCTGGATTTTGAACTGAACACTGATAATAGGAAGGGTGGTCTCTCTCCTCTCGAGCCTGGAGGACATGACACCCATGATTTCCCACAAGAATGTCAAATTTGGACTCGTCTGACCACAAGACAGTTTGCCACTTCGCAACAGTCCATTTTAAATGATCCTTGGCCCACAGAACACGACGGCACTTCTGGATCATGCTCAACAATGGCTTCCTTTTTGGACGCTAGAGTTTTAGGTGGCATCTGTGGATGGCACAGCGGACTGTGTTTACAGACAGTGGTTTCTTGAAGTATTCCTGGGCCCATTTAGTAATATCAATGACAGAATCGTGCCAGTGAGTGATGCAGTGGCGTCCGAGGGCCCGAAGTTCACGGGCATCCAGTAAAGGTCGGCCTTGTCCCTTATGCACAGAGATTTTTCCAGTTTCTCTGAATCTTTTGATGATGTTATGCACTGTCGATGATGAGACCTTCAAAGCCTTTGCAATTTGACGTTGAGGAACATTGTTTTCAAAGTATTTCACAGTATTCAAAGTATTTCAAAGTATTAGTTTCCGCAAGGCTTCACAGGTTGGAGAGCCTCTGGCCATCTTTACTTCGGAGAGACTCAGCCTCTCTAAGACATCCCTTTTATAGCCAATCATGTTACACATCTGATGTCAGTTAATTACTTGCTGAATGTTCTTTCAGCTGATTCTCTCATATATTAATTGCTTTTTCTGCCCTTTTTTCCTGTGTCCCAACTTTTGAGACCTGTCGCAGCCAGAAAATTTGAAAGAAGCTCATTTTGTGGATATAAATGTAAAATGCTCCAGTTTCAACATTTGAAATGTTATCTATGTTCCATTGTAAAAAACATATTGGCTCAGGTGATCTGAAAGTCCTTGCATTTTGGTTTTTATTCACAATTTACACTTCGTCCCAACTATTTTGGAATTGGGGTTGTACTCGCTGAATGTTCTTTCAGCTGATTCTCGTATATATTAATTGCTTTTTCAGCCCTTATTGCCTGTGTCCCAATTTTTGTGAGACCTGCTGCAGCCTTAAAATTTGAAATAAGCTCATTTTGAGGATAAAAATGTAAACTGGCTCAGTTTCAACATCTGAAATGTTATCCATGTTCTACTGTAAATAACGTATTGGCTCATGTGATCTAAAAGTCATTGCATTTTGATTTTATTCACAAATTGCACTTCGTCCCAACTATTTCAGAATTGGGGTTGTAAATGAATTAATATTTTCTACCTGAAAGAGAAAAAATATTAAGTTTAGGATTATAATAAGGTAAAATAACTTGAGACGGAAACTTTTTTCCTGTCTTTTTTTACACTGCAGACAACACATTAAATGAATTTCGCCCCAGTCCCGTCATTCTCAGAGACGGCGATGACGAAGCGGAGTGGGCTGGGACGTTCAATGATTTTCCACAGGCCTGGTTCTATGGAAAGCGCACAGCTGAGAGACTTCACCACCCCCCCCCCACAAAGCTGGGACACAGCAGATGCAGGAGGGCTCCGGTGCCCAAACACTGATGCAAAAGAATGACAGTGAGACCTGCTTAAATGTGCTTTAAACATAAACTCGCTTAAGAGAAGGTGACGATGGGAGGCAATTAAAACAAAGGATGGTTCATTTCAGTGTATATTGTGGATTGTCACAGTGCAGGATAAAAGTGAAAGATAGAGCAGACGGGAGCACAAAAGCCCAAGAATACAGGATGGTGGGCAGGAAGAAACGGCTGAGGAAGGCGAATTATGGTACTGGGGTGGGAGGCTGGGGGAGTAGGGGGGGGGCAGACTGATCTGCCAACAGCAGTACCCCCACACTGCCAATGGACAACAAGCACTTCAATCTCCAAAACTGGGTGACAACCCATAACAAAAGCCAATAAGGTGCTGTTGGCAAACTGATTTTAAATGCCACAGATTCCTGCTGAAGTAAGTCAACCTGGTTTTGCGTGCAATTCCCAGCATATTATTGCTCTTCCAAATTTACTGTTCCGCAGCACCAGATTGAATAAATCATCAGCTCATTAAGAAATATGCACAACAAGCATGCAACAGCACTTATTTGAACGAGAAACAACAGTCTTGTATATGGTAGTACACAGGTTGAGCTGAAATTCACCGATAATTCGCATACATCTATAGCTATTCACAAGGTAGCAAAGCAATAATGCTCACTAGAGGCCTTGATAAGTCTCAGACAGCTATTTGGTCCATTCAAACATATGTTCAAGTAATCTGTGGGTATTATAGATCTGACTGGACTCTGCTGAACATCCAACTGGTAACTGAGAAGAGATTTTTCAATTAGTGTGACATTAGCAGAAATGCCAGGGAAAAAACGATACGAGGGGTAGAATTGCACACCTCACTGGCGCACACGGGGTGGTAGGTTGGGTGGGTGGGGAGGTGGGGTGTGTGAGTGTGTACCTGCCTGGCGAGGCCTGCCCGCCCCCTACAGGGGCGACGGGGTGTGGCGACGCTGACGGGAAGAGCAGGACAGCTGCTGCATAGAGTTAGCAAGGCTGGCAGGTGAGCCGGAGACGGTGGGGAAGTGGGTGAGCCGAGGAGTGTGAGGCAAGATCTCCTCCGCAGACTCATAGCTGAGGTGGAGAGGAGCCAGAGAGAATAAACGCCGGGAGAAACACGATGAAAAAGAGAGAGAAAAGGGGAGGGGTAAAAGAGACCGTAAAAAAGACAGAAGAGCGAGCGAGAGAGAAAGAGGAGAGGAAGGAAAGAAGAGATTTTAAAGATGATCCTGATTTGATGCAAAGATTATATGATGCTTCCGGAAAGGTCATGGCCAGCCAAGTTTAAAAAGCAAAGCAAAAGACCCGCACTTATCCAATATCCAGCACCATAGCTAAACAAGAAGGAATACTGTGGTGGTGATTAACTTTACTTAAAACTCTCATGCCATAGCAGCACTCTAAAGGTCGGATTGGGGAGGGCTGCCTGAACACTCGATGAGATGTGCCGGTGTGGTCCCGTAAGTGGGAGGGGGGAACGGGTCAGCTGACTAGACGCCAAACAGAACCAGCACTGCTCCCTCAGGCGCCAGGTGCCGTCTCCAAGGACGGCATCCTGCGGCTTCCATGCTGATTAGACGGACCAACACGAGCAAGGACCCGGGGAGCGTTCATCCATGCTCGCCCCCCCCTGCCCGGCTCAGCCTGTACCCGGCTGGGTCACCAGCTTCTGCTCGGTGACGGTCGAACTGCAGCTCCCCACATGCTGCTCACACCAAGGTCATATTCACACAGCAGGGTGAAAGTAACCCTAATCTGATTTAAGTCCTACAGTTGACACAGATCTCATCTTTCAGTCCAGTGCGGGAACTATAAATAACATTTCTTTCAGATCCGATTTCGGACGCTACAATATGCGGCCCTCGATCAGACATATTTGATCTGGAGCCAGGCATCCTCACAGGGAATGGTTGAGTAAATTTTATTCTGTTTTGTTGCATCTCAGTGCGCAGGCGTTGATGATCACATATTTGATCTCCCCGTTTTGGTTGCTTAAAGTGCACGAGCCAGACAATTCAGGACAGATGTTCACACTGATGACAACTAAGGGTCACCTGCGAAGATGACGATCAACAGCCAGGGAAAAACATCAGATCTGAAATGAGGATTGAAATTGAACATTTTGAACTGTGAGGTGAATGAAGGTTAACAAACACCTGACCCTTAATGTGAGGGGCCAGATCAGCAGCCCTTACCACCATGAAATATGAAGATGAAAGATGAATGACAAAGATAGCGGGTGCTCATGGCATGAGTCCATATGGCTGCTCTGCCTACTTTCGAGATGAGATGCAGGGCGGAGGAACCAGAGATGAATACATGAATGAATGAACGAACGAGTCGGATGATCAAAGCAAGAATGGGAGTATGCATACTAGGAAGAGCCGACTGCAAGAGGAGGATCATATTGCCAGAACTGAACAGTTGGACAAAAACACAGCGCACAGGATTCAAGGACAGGACACTCCTGAACACAGCCAATGCGCAACTGAAAACTGCAAATTATCGATTTCAAAACCTAGTAATTCATTGCACTTGTACTATTACAATTAAAACCAAGATTCTTTGGTTAATAGTAAAGACCATTATGGTTAGTTATTCATATTAAGCAGAACCAAATCTCAGGAGTTTCTATCTCAGATAATAATCATACTGTTACTAAGTAATTTACAGCCAATGTTTTAAGAGCAGCACATCCCTGGGGAAAAAAGATTTTCCAACTTGTGGACTCTCGGACCTCCTAGTTGATGCATAAACACAGGATGCATATTTTAGCACCTAAAATAACAGAAATAAACACCAAGCCAGCCTCCAAACTACGCCATACAACCACTGACTAGTTGCTATCAAATTACCATCAAGCACTGCACATCTGACCAAATTACAGCTTCTATACAGATAGACTAAGCAGTGAAAGTCACTTATTTCAGATCTTAAGTTGTACAGCTGAGAACAGGAATCCTCCCTCTGAACCTGGAAGTTGGCAGATTTAAAAACATCCAGGAGGACGATAGATTATGTGATTTTGGAGAAGTTGAGAATCAATCACATTGTCTCCTGTACGGTCCTTTTTATGATGAGCTAAGAATACAGATATTCAGTGACATGTTCAAAATCCAGAAATGTTCTGGTGGTCTGATGATGACAGAATGGATTGGCTGTTTAATTCTAATGTTTATAAGTTGGCTAATTTTATTTCTAAAGCTTGGAGGAAGCGCCAGTATAGGTTATTTGTTTCACATTAGATGTAATTTATGTTGCTACTCTGGTTTCTGGTGTGTTTTGCTTATTAATGGTGTCTTGTAAGCCTGTTTGGGATGAGCAGTTTGTGCTTGACACAGTAAAAAAATTTATTCATTCATTCATTCATTCATTCATTCAGTCATATTTTACAGTCAGGCAAACTCTAAAATTGCAGCTGGGAAAAAAAAAGATCCAACAATAAAACAGGTGAGGGACAAAACCATTATTTTGCACATGCTGCTGCAAGAGGAGTTCCGTTCCTCATGGCGAGTTCACATGATGCGGATGAACTGAACTGAGTTAATGTGAACACAAATGAAACAGCTGGGGAGAGGGAGGAAAGATGAGTTACTTACCTGAACATTTCAGTTAGTTCTCCTTTAAACAAGGCTACAATAACTGGGAATCCAATGCATGCTGGGACCAGGTACAGCAAGGCTGGCTGGGAATGACAGACAACCAATGAGAATTAAGGGAGTAAAATAAGCAAAACATCGGCATGGGGCGGGGTCAGCACTGTGTTCTAGCGCAGCACACACTCACCTGAGCGTGCTTAAAAGTGTGCATGACAAAAATGGTGAGTCCCAGGCCAAAGATGTAGGCAAGGAAACTGGTGTAGAAGTAGGTCCTCGTGTTCTTCTTCAAACTGAGGGCCAAGGACACAAATGAGTTTAAGTCCTGACGCACACTGTACAGTTGGGTAGAGTGACAATTCTTTAATTAAAACACGGCATGAGCCTCACCTGACGTCAAAACGCAGCAGCAATGCAATAAAGATGCCTGAAAGCAGAACATATCAGATTAGGAGTCTTGAATAAAACATAACAGATGGAAATGCACAAACCACAACATGCAGAACCAAATGTTACCATGGGATATTTGTGGTTCTGGATATGAAGAGAAAAGGTATGATATCACCCTCTAGTGGAGATCCTGAGACCTCACATCAGAGGATTATGGAGGGAAGCAGCTCACTTTTAGATATACCAAATCGGTTAAAATTATGACAGGAACTTGCCTGGAATGACAATGTCACCCAAGCCCAGCATGGCGAAGTTACTGGCCCCCAGTCCCTTTTCCAGCAGGTCCTGGGGAAACACCACTGAAATGGAGGGGGAGAGGAGAGGAACAGGGAGGGCTCATGGATCCATGCAGAAATCACACACCATTAAAATAAAGACAAGATGCAGCATTGTTACAGGGGGATTTAACCCTTAGACGGACAGTTTTATTTAATGTTTCCCTAAAGTAGATTCAGCTTCCAAAAAAATAAATAAATAAAAATTTCCCATCTTGCAGGACAACGTCACAGACTGGTAACAGCGCTTCACAGAAGCCAAACAACACCAATACGGATATAAATATTCAAACCCAGGATACTGTTTTTGCAGTCACAGCACAACTTCAAATGGAAAACATCCAGATCTTGTACATAATTCCAAACACATTTCTCTGTAATTCCACATTAGACACTTGGGATCGTTGAAAACTTTGGAATCTCCACAAGAATTTAAAATCTGACTGAAATTCTACAGGTTTGAATACAGGAGCTGCATTTGCAGTTTCATGGGTATAACTGCAATGTTCTTGGCTCAAAATTCATCTTCTTGAGAGCATTATTGTCACCTATGGGTACCAAATCTGTGTGATATGTAGCCTACCATAACAGCGTGCCTGTAGCACCAAGTATGGAGGAAAAGGCTGTCACTGTGGGTTAGCTTGGAGGTACACGTCATCTCACAGAAACGGATAAGAAAGAAATGGTCACTAACATCAGTACGGACTGTGTCAGACCGCTTCAGCACAGTAGTATTATCAGAGTAAATTTAGTCATTAGTAAGCAGGTTCTCACAATACCTGTGCTTGCTTAGGTGTTTTGACGGAGCATGATTACACCAGATAAACAAACTGCGGAATATGCGAGTGCATTATTCATTGCACTTTACTTCACGAGGCAAAAAAATAAAAACCTTTTTCAAAATAAAACAAAGTGATCCTTCATAATTGATTTTGTGGGAGCTAACAGAATTAAGTAAATAGTTCTGAACAAATCAAAATTCAAATCAGTCATGAGCATGCAACAGCAAATAAGCTAAAGTATGGCCAGAGCAAAATTGAGAAGAATTTATCTTCGAGAACTTGAAAGTTAACCAGTGTTGAAGAACAAATAAAAAGAACACTGGGACCCAGATGAATGGTCATAGTACATATTCCTACCTAGTGAAGGAAGTCAAAGTGAGTGATTAATATGGGCCCATAAAAACATGATCTTTTTGTCTAAAGACAGAGTTACTCATGTGAATGGCCTCAAACATTGAATTGGCATTTAATTTAAAATAAAATAAAAAAGTCACCGACTAGTAGAATCTATGTACTATGCATGACAGAGCCAAGACTGCATTTGTTTGTGACAAAGCAAGCATTTTTCTTATTAGGTGCTGATACCAATTTATTCACAACACTGGCGGCTTAAAGAGGTAATGTCACCATGACAGGGTTCCCTTATTCATCTAATCAGCCATAAGCAAGCCTCCTCAAAAAATCTTATCATTAAAAATTAGCATCACACTCATATCTCCATTCAACTTAGAGAGAATATGACAGCAAATACAAAAAAATGCTTCTCTCCAACAAATTGCTTTTTTCCCCACATCAAAATTCAATTATATAAACAAGGTACAACTCCATGCCAAGCTTTGCTACGCCTAGACCTGCCAGAGCTCCGTACACCCTAAAGTTGCTCTTCTGCCTCCACATAAAACTGACCTTATAAGCCCTTTACCTTTGACCCACTGATGTCCAAAACCTAATCATTACAGGGCCATTCTCTGAAATATGAGCCTGGAAGGGAAAATTATCCAATAAGCTCCATCAAATAACTACAGCATGCGTTTGTAACTACTATTATTCTAGTTTAGAATGGCAAATGCCAATTTCAGGGCAAAATTTCCCAACTTTAAAATCCTTCAGTTTTTCACAATTTTTTGAGATATGGGTCATTCTTGAAATTAAGGTCATCTTTTTGTGATTTAGATATAAGTCAAACTCAGCAGCAGAAATCATTTATTGTTGAGGTTGTTATTTTTCCAACTTCTGCAGCAAAAGTCCCTGCAGACTTTAAAGTTGCCCTCTTTAAGGGGGTCAAAATATATGGTGGTGAATGACGTCACACACGTAACATAGTAACAAAAGTTTTTATAAAATTAACAAATCCAAGGAAAAATTTGAAAAACCTGAGATTATAAATTAATACCATACCTTCCATGCTACGAGGGCATAACTTCCTAAGTCCCACAAATAGAATCTGTTTTATAACCAAAAATGTACCTGTCACACACGTAACGCGGCGCTACGTGTGACATTTGACATTACGTGTGACCAAAGTGCAAAGCCTAAGCTATGATAGTACAAGGACATTAATGACCTGTTCCCTTTATCTTTAGGCTAATTAACGTTTAGTTCACACTTCTGTCACGACGAATAAAGCCTTCAGCATGAAGGTCAGCCACCCTATCATTTGACCTAAATATTTTGCCAGATTTTCGCAACTATGATGTGTATACCCATGTTCAAAGCAGGAAAGAATTTAGATGTGACATCGTGGAATGTGTTATGCTCAGAAAGTAAAGTGTAAATGCTGTTAGTTGGATTAAATTAACTCCTTTGTGCAGAAGCCAAATATGGCCAATTAATTAAGTGTTATTGAATACTTTATAATTCCAGATTTAAACTTCAAAGAGCGGGGAAATTTGGCTCTACTAAGATAATACACTTGCAGCACTCAGTATTCCATTGTACTTCAGTTTATTTTATGATTTTGGTAGAGCGGCGTTTCCCAAGCCTCTCCTGGTGTACCCCTTGTCCTGCATGCTTTAGATCTCTCCCTGCTCCAGCCCAGGTGATTCAAATGATTCACTTATTATCAAGCAGCTGCTTGGGTTAATTAGGATCATTTGAATCACCAGAAGAGGTTTGGGAAGCACTGTAGTAGAGAAACAGGGCTGCAATCATAAAAAAACCTTCATGAAATTTCTGCATTTAAATAATTAAAAAAAAAAAAAAAAAAACTGGACTGAAAAATGGCTGGGGGTTAAAAGTTTTTGGGATCTAACTCTGAGACCACATGTATGCTTCATCTGAGCATAATATCTTATTTGGCTTCGAAAGAGGAAGCCAAATGAGACAGCCCTCCAGGTGGCTCCTGAAACACACACAGCCCTCAAAATGGCACACTGTCAAATCATAAAATAATCATTTTTAACACAAATCAACTTTTAATGCATGAAATTCAATACGAATGAATGATTTTCTGGTTTAATTTAGCAAGAGTTTATCAATATAGGTGCAGCTGGACATCAATGGTCACCAGTGCCCTCTCCAAACAAAAAGCATGCCTTTTCTCCAAGAGAAGTTCAGGGTTTGGTCGATTTTTCTACAAAGCCGCATCAGCAAGCACACTTTCTCATTAAAGGAACTGCCTATTTTACAGGCCGTATGTTCACTCAGACGGAAAGCTTGCCGTTAACAATTCTAATTTGAAGGTGACGAAAACTAACCTGTAAAAAGTTTATGTTGTTCATTTCTGTCCTTCATATTAATATTGCCAAACCCAATATTCTGATCATGAATATTGGCGAGTACAAAGGATGCATGTTACACACCTCCATGCTTACTTACAAGGACCTACAATAGTCAGAGATATGATTTTATTTAAATGAAAAGGACTTCAGCATTGCAGGATTTGCACGCAGTCACACACTTAACAAAGGCATCACACACGTAACGCATGCAAATGAGGTTGCAGTATGCAAATAAGCAAGTATTTTTATTAAAGTTTTCATTAATGCAAACAGGAACAAGTAGACATGGTCAACAACATTCCTCGCCAAATTCCTGAATCGCGCACACCTCATTTTCGAACTCCATCAAGGCTTTGATGGTCTGAAGCTACACACCAAGTTTGGTTGTCCTATCTCTAATAGTTCCTGAGGAAAGCCGTCCCGTTTTCGGACAGACGGAGCTCAAACCTATATCCCCCTCACACGGGGGATAATAACTATTGCTAAAGTCGATGAGGCCAAAGTGTCATAATCTTCGTTCAAATCACAGAACTTTTGGAATGTAAATTAAATGTAGCAATGGACCCATTTTCTGTGTCACACACGAAACACAGCCCCTTTCTCATCCTGTGCTTCCAATGTACTACATTCATAGTTAAGCCCAGGTATCTTGTGGTTGTCCTATATTGATTCTCATGTGCAACCAAATTTAAGTATAGCGCATTGAAAAATGTCAAGAATACCTTCCAAATGTCACATACGTAATGCGAGAACCACCCTACAGCTAACCTCAGAAGGGAGTTACCATGTTGCAATTGGTGGATCCCCCAACTCCGAACGGTGGTTGTCCGTGTATCAAATCGCCAACTAATATTATGCCAGATTCCGTGTTGACCAATGAAATTATCGCTGCCTCGCTGCAGGCCCATTCGTTTAACTTCATCATACAGTGTACCACTAGGGCGGTGACGTTTGCACAGACAAACTCCAAAGATTCTGCGGAATGTGCGGCTATGCTACGAATGCGCAATCGCTGATTAAACTATGTTACTCCGTAGATTATGTACCCATCTGGCTAGCTAACATTAAGTATAGAGAATCTTTGTAAATGATCGCCCTAATTAAGCAGCATCATTTGTTTTTCTCTAATTTAACCCCTTTGTTAGCTGTAACAGTGATTGCTCTTGAGGTAGCATACAGTGGGGGCGAGGGGCGGTGGCTCCCAGATCCACTCCCGAAGACACTGCAGTATCTTTGACTGTATGCTGTGCGACCAATCGCTGATTAAACTACGGTACACAGTTGATTATTTAGCCATCGAGTTAGCTAGTGTAACAGACTCAGAACGGACTTCCTCTCATCTACTAAACAAACTGAAGACAAATAAAAGTTGAGAAGTTAGAGCAACAAAGTTTCCACCGTACATAAGGACATCTAGAATTACAGTGAGCACTGTATTTCATTGGACAGTGACTTTTTTTTATTTTGGTTCTGTACTGAAACACTTTGAAAAGGGTCCAATGACAACAAGGTACAACTCAATGCAAAGTTTCAATGGCTATGCCTCCACCGGCCATGGCTTCATGCGCCCTAAAAGTTGTCTTCGGCCCCCACATACAAAGGACCTTATGTCGACAGCTTGGAGCTTTTAAGTGCTAAGTACATTTTTTGCTGGGGGGAAAAAAAAAAAAAGTGCTTTTTTGTGCTTTTTGTCAACTGATAGATGCAAAATTATACTGACCTGAAACATGATTATTAAACAGTTACCTGCCAACAAAATAGCAAGTTTGATGCTAATCTTTTTTTCACACAGTTTCAAAGTTTTCTATTGCTTTTTCTCAAAACTTAAAAACGTGCTCTTAACCTTTTTGAGCTCCATGCAATTGATTTCATCTTGACCTTTGACCTGATGACTATGAAAGCCTAATCCAGTTCTGCAGCCTTCTGTGGGGAGTTACCATGACTGATTCGGTGAAAAGCCCTGCAATCCTTCAGTGAATTTAGTGCACACAAAATTTCTTTGATGGATGCATGCACAGGTGTACAATTGGGAAACGGTAAACCTCCTGCCCACTGTGTGCAGCAGAGGCGTATTGAGGTTGACGTGGAGACTGTCAGCTTGGATTTGAGTGCGTTTTCATAATGTCTGACAAACGTCATCTCATTATATCATCATATCTGTGGCTTATAAACATCACCATACGCTGACCATCTCCCATGGAGGAGCTCAACTCGGCCTGTGTTGCAGTCAGTCGGTTCAGACCCGTTTCTTGGACTTAATGTCCTCAGTTCCCTGTTAAAGGTCCCCTATTATGTCATCAGGTGCACGGGGAATTAGTTATTACAAGCCATTTCAAAATCTATTCCCTCTTGACATAACATGGAGAAGTAACCAACCAAAAGCAAGAAGAACTAATCACCTTCAGCCAAGCAATCAGATTTCAGTGTTCTGGGTGGGCACTCCCCCTTGTGATGTCAGGTAGGGGAGACTTTGAACTGGCTCATAATGGCTAATTAGCTGTGCACCTGGTGGCATTACAGGGGGGCCTTTAAGCACATAAAATGCATGTTCAATAGGATTCAAATCTGGTGATAGACTTAGCAAACAGAGACTAAATAAGAAACGTGTTACTGTCCAATGAAGTATGGTGCTCCCTGTATCAAGTCTTAGAGCCACCGGTAAGTCATAGTACGCATCCAAACAAAACTCATTTCATGGCTTCACGAACAGCTTCACTCTTTATGACCAATAGGTGGAGGTCCTCACCATGCCACTCAGCAAGTTTGCAAGCATTGCAAAGGAGATCATCATTCTGCGGTCTCAGATGACACCATTAAACTGTGCCTAAATCCAGGCCACTGAGAAGGTCCGATATGTTGCACGGGGAATCAAAACCCTTTTACATTTTGATACTGTGGTAACTTAAACATTTGACATCTCAGATCTTCTTGGATAGCTACGACAAGCACATGCAGTCAGTAAATGCCAAAAAAGCCGCTTGGCTCTCACATACAGATCACAGAATAATGTAGGTTCTCAGTCCACCACAATATACATACTCCCTTCTGGAATCATTCATTTTTATGCTACCGTTCTCTTTTCAGTTCAAAGAACCACATGAGGGGAATGCTGTTTACGTTCCTGCTCCAATTTCATTTTTTCCAATGCGCGGACAATACACACAAACACACACAAAAAAAAAAACACAACATCTTCAGAGGCGTCAGTAATTTGTGAGATCAGAGGAATCTGGCTAAACAACACAGTCGGCAAACGAGTCACATTCAATATGCAAACAAGTGCAACAGTCAGCTTTGCGAACAGAGAAAATTCCAGCTTAAATTTTACTTACATTTTATTGGTGCTTCAAATGACTTGGCCACTGTGACCATGACATTAGTGCCAAAAACCTGAAACAGAGAAGTTTTTGTTCCCCCAAAAAGTCAGTGAACTGTACAACCAACTATGCAATCCAAACTACAATAAGCATAGAACAATAAGCATAGACGCTATTTACATAAAGAAAGTTATTTTACAAAGTGCAGAAAATGTAACAACCTTTTCAAAAACAATCACCCTATCAGAGCCAAAGCATCCAGAAATTACTTTCAAACATTTTGAGCAGTCGAGCCATGAGCATTAAAGTGAAAGACTACTTTCATCTGAAGTGAACAGCAAACAAAAATACTGCCCTTAACTGTTACAAAATATGTCTGTGGTAATTAAGAAAAAAAAATAACTGAATAATAAAAACTTAAACACCCAGATCAAAACATTTACGGAATCTGCCATTTGCCCTTAAGTAGCAACATCAAATGTCCAATAGCTCTTATACATTAAGAGGAAAAAGGTTCTCACTGAAGACCCAAAACTGTCTGCTTTTCTCTGAGTGCGCCGACACCCAACAGCTGAAACCAACGGCAATAAAGAATCATATCCATACACACAACAAATGCTCTGCTATATAACCAAAGAAACACGATTGTCGTGTTTATTAACCTATAGCATGTGCATACTAATCTCCCAATGGTGCCAACTAGGCTGACCACATCAGCCAAAACATCTTAGTTCACGAAACATGCTAGTCATGTGTAATGATCAAATCTGCAGCAAACTTCCCAGATACCAGAACTACGAAATAAAGTGACATACCATTACGAGCTGTAATACCTGTGCCAATGTAAATATCTGCTCAATATAATGAATAAGAAAGGCGACGTTTCACTCGCCAATACTAGTGGGGGGGGGGACATAACAATGAGGGGGGAAAAAGGGATCATAAAAAATCTCCCACTGCTAGAGAACCAACACAAAGGCACCAGCTCATGAATTAACAAAAACAGCTAAAAACAAGTGGGAGTGAAGCCTATAAATGAGGCAAAATGAGTGAAGCCTATATAGGATTTTGTTAAGCGATGGTCAGTCAATGTCAGCGTCACGTGACTGCCAAAGCGTTCCATGGCCTCTCATTAGCTAAACATTTGACGAATGGAAAGACAGTTACCTGAAAATTTTTTGATGTCCGATCGCATTTTTGTTATTTGATGCGAGGTGTAACATTACAGAAAATCCAAAAAATCTTAATCATAACATCTGACTCCTAGAGTAATTCTGTTATTTAAGGTTGGTTTCAAGCAAAAGCGGTCTTTCTCTTTAACAGTCAGTGAAATGGCCCTCAGCATCAGTAGCTATTTGCATGGTATGACATTTGCAAATTCGAGAAACCGGTCCATTAATATCAAGTCCAGTCTGACTGCAGGGTGAACAACAGGACGGTTTGGGCAGGCTGCAAATGAAAATGCAGATTTTGCAAAGTATACTCACCCAGAAGACGTCATACACAAACAGACCGCCGAGAAGGATGCAGCCGGTGCTGACGTTGTTAAGGTGCAGAAGCTCAACGCCATTGAGAGCGAACGCCAGCCCAAACAGGTTGTTGGCAATCCAGTGCTGCCAAACAAAAGCAAGGAGGATAACGGTTTCGTTGTACAACACAATACAGGACACAGGATCTAGATAATTACAAGTTGTGTCGAGCAAGTAATACTTTGACATGGACACACTCAACCAATCCAGGGGTCAGAAGGTAAACATGATTTTTTTTCCACCAATGAACTCAGATGATCACACTCATTAGTTCAACCCATGTTGAGGCAAACCCAGGCGAGAGCTAGAGAGTAAGACTGACTTAACGCCACTGTCCTCTGCACACCAGGGCCAGAGTGAGTTTGAGCCTCACAGACCGGGTCAACGGCTCCTTCAGGGCGATTTAACCATCCCGGTAAAAATTTCTTCTACCACTTCAGCACATTGCTCCTCAGTTAAATCAGGCAACAGAGCCTTTTAAATGAAAAGAAACCAAAAGTCTAATTATTCTTTCAAACCTTGAATTCAAGAAACTGGAATAGACAAAGTCATGAATACCAGTGACCCCAGGATATCACCAAATCAGCTTAAACCATAGAACATATGGATCTACACTACAAGGCACATATGTAATTTACCTTCTTCAGGATGTACCAAACTCCCACCACGGAGCTCATTCCAAGGCACACCAAGTCTTTGGTGTCAAACTCGTAATTTACTATTTCTGTGGGGAACAGGAAACGGGCAGTAAGGGCTCTGCACACAGCCAGTATACCAGTATAGCCAGCAGCCATACCACTATTCCATTAGCTAAGCAGGTGTGTTCCCTCTGGTGGAGTAATCCCCAATGCCCCAGTGCAGTGCAGTGGATGAGACGTTAAACCAGAGGTCCTGACTCAATGATGTCACTAAAAATCCTGAGACACTCATCGGGAATGGCAGGGGGGGGTTCCCGGTGTCATGGCTAAAGTCCCAACTTGGCTCTTTCAACCTGCCACCTAATCATCCCCTGATCTAATTGGCTGGGCAAATTTCTCTCTGCACCTCAAACCCCAGGGCTCCCTTGAAAAAGAGATTCAATCTCAAAAGGAACTTCCCTGGTAAAATAAGGGTATAAGGGTTTTAAAAAAAAAAAAAAACACAACATGTTCAATGCAGACCGTCAGGAACGTGAGAATAACCCCGTTGGCAAGATGCCACCAGAAGACCATAACGGAGTTTCTTCCCCCCTTAGCATCTCAAAACTTTTTAATGACATCAATGACAAAAAGAATACTGAAAAAACGAATGACCGACAATAAACAGTGTTGATGTTAAGCAAACAGGAACAAAAGTAATACACTCATGGGTATACAGGATTAATATGAGGAAAGCAGGTTTGCATTAGCACAGCCAGAAAGCTCGAGCAGTGCTTAGAGTTCAGCATAAGGTGCATTTTCAGTCGGAGGCAGTAGATCAGCAGAGACCTGACTGTAAGGAGCTCATCCCACCAGTGGGGAGCAGAAGAAACAGAAGATGTGATGAGCAGAAGAGCGCTTCTAAGATGGGGATGGTTAGGCAGCCATGGGCACAGCAGCTGGAGGAGCAGCATGGGAGGAATGCAGGGCTGGATAATAGACTGTGGGAACAAGGGCACTGTTCTGCCTACTGCCCCATAGGCCAGGACAGAAGACTTGCATTTTACTCAGGCTACCATGAGTGACCAGCCTCACCTTCCTTGTTATCCCCTGAGCCCTGGGTAAACAGCAGCTGGTACTGCTTGTTTGGGAGGTTGGCGGGAAAGACTCTGTTCATGAGAGGACTGAAACACAAAAGGGAAAGAAAACTCAGGAAAGTGGACAAGTCAAACCAGTCCATCAAAGATGGTGTTAGGAAGAGGCCAAATACACAACCCAAAACCTTTGGTAGCATGAAAATATTCTTACCTTATGGTGTGAGATAGAGCCAAAATTCCCAGAACAAAGAAATACATTGATAGCAGCAAGTTGATGTACTCTTGTGAAAATATCTGAAATTAAAAAAAGGCTAAAGGTGAGAAGCATGACGCAGATATCAATTTGTTTTATCTGTTTGAACTGCAAATCCTCCATACTAACTAATAAATGATGATGGCACAAATCTTGAAATCAATTACTAAAAAATTTGAAGGGAATAGGGGCATTCAAATGGGCACTTCAACCCCTTAGTGCAGAAGCCAAATTTGGCTATTTATGGGTTACCCACTTTAATGCTGTATAATTCAAGATTCAAGCTTCATAAAGAGGAAAAATGTGGCTCAATTCAGGAAAGACACTTACAGCATTTAGAATTACATTGTATTTCAGTTTATTTTCATGATTTTGGTAGAGAAAATGAGCAGCAAACATAAAAAATCTTCATGAGAATTCACCATTGAAATTGCAAAAAAAATTATTCTGAGGATTGAAAAACTGCTGGGGCTAAAAACTATACATTTCTGGTATCATAAACTCCTTGACTACAAGTAAAATTCATCTTCAACAATACATTCTAGATTACCTACATGCTATTAGCCAAATTATACAGCTACCCAAGTATCTCCCCAAAGTCTCAAAATGATTTACTGTCAAACCATTAAAAAATCATGTATTTAACACAAATAAAGCTTTAAGGCATGACATTTAATATGAATGAATGATTTTCTGGTTGAGTTTACTATGAATTTATCAATATCAGTGCAGTTGAATATCAGTGGTCACCAGTAACCTCTCCAAACACAAAACATGCCTTTTCTCTATGGTAAAGTTTCGAGTTTTAGCCATTTTTCTTCAAAGCCAGCACAAACACGCATTAAATAAACTGCTTATTAAATGGTCAGAACATTCACCCTGTAATGGAAGCTACCAGTTCCTTCTTCTAAGCTCACGAACCCATTTCAACATTTATAAGGAGCAAGTACACCTCACTAACTCAGTAATATCTGAATTCTAACAGAACAGACACTCCACTTTCAGGGAATATCAAATCCATTGCCTCTCCCGATTCAAAAGAAACATGAAATGAACGTACCGGGGGTCCACCAAAATGCACGGGCAGTTCGCGTTTTAAACAGGAAAAAAACCTCGACATTCGACTTTGTTGAGTACGTATACATTCCAAAACAAAAATTAAAAACAAAAAAAAAAAAAACAAAAATAGCAGCCTGACCTTTTTCGTGAATCCCTCCTCCAGAGACATTGACTGTATAAAACAGACACCGATGTATCCAGTAGCAGGAACCCTCCGGTCCTGTTTCATTCGAAATGATTCCAATTGAGCATATCGTTCTCATTTAAATCCTGTAATGTAACTGAACACTTCAAGGCCAGTTTTGCGAACCGATTTTCTATAAATCGCGTCTATTTGAGCCGCGTAATGTGCATTATGTAGACAGGATACAACCGAGCCTGCTGATACGCATAGGTTTGTATGCTCTTTGTTTGTCCAATCAATGGGTTTCACTTACTCTAAAATGTTTAAACACTCGGGAATTGGATAAGAAACAAGCCAATCAATACATTGTTACCAAGGAAACTTCACAAGGGCATGAAGTGTAACTCTACAATTACGCAGAAGAGCTTGAGTGTATGATTGAGTGATTGACTATCAACGCCAGTACTCGGGTGGATATAAGGAAGCGCTGGATCTGTCAATGAAGGAATCTACGCGTAAATCCACGGTAGGGAACTACAAATTTTTTTGTATGTGACAATTGTAATTGACATTAGAATGTGAGAGAATCAATACCATGTCGATTTTTTTGCCTCAGAAAACTGATTTTTCTGAACTACTAATTGGAATACTGTTGGCTCACTGTGGCTAAACTGGTTGCTACAAAGGATAACGATTTTTTCTGTGTCAAGATATCGTTTTTTTTTTTAAACTGCTGAATCGATACTATGGGCAAGGATACTGACCAGATTGCACATCAGGCTTAGCTGAGGAGTTTAATTCATGCAGCTCTCGAAAAACAGGGAGTGGAGTGAACTTCCCCGTATTCAGAACCGCGTTCGAGGTCTGCTTGCTTGTGAACATTCAATAACTGATCCGGGGATGCCATCTAGTGATCGAGTACAGTAACAGCGTGCTTAAATTTGCAGGTCTATAGACACAGGCGTCTACATCTGCAGAAAGGGGTTAAGGACCGCCAGAGCAAAATAACTCACTTTGAAAAAGAGATACAATCCAAACAGGGTGCAGCTGGCAATTATGGGGAACCGGGCAGCGTCTCGGCTGGTGATGGTTTCTGGCATGTCTGAGGAGTTCTGTAAAGAGGAAGAGAGGAGTTGGACTGTGAGTGAACAGTACACATGCACCCATCCTTCAACCAAATGTGAAGCTCAGAAGCCCTCACAAATCACTCTCCAGTGTTTGTCAGGGGGGTTCCTCTCTCAACGAACATTTCAAGGTAATACTCACAATCAGACAATGTGGCTCTAGCTCAATGTCCTTACAAGAAAACTTTACTATTCACATCATTGACTTCCCAAAGTAATGAACTGCAGGTCTGCAGGGCAAGCTTGCAAAACGTCCTTTTCAGACTCACCCAGGGAGAGGGTTGTACATCAAAACTCAGGCAAACAGAGGTCTGTGAATCACAATTTGAGAGTGCTCACAACCCCCATTCTTCAAGGCTTCCAGCCTGCCCGTGAACATACAGCATACATACTAATACTGATGCACACGAGCTCACAGTCTTTGTTCTGTGCAGTAAAAATTTATTTTTTTTTCCCTCCTTGGCATATCCAGTTCTATTTTGGGAACCATATTTCATGAAGAGAATAGTTCCATTTCATTGTTTCCGCGATTGGAGACTGAAACACCAAATGTCACATGCTGAGGGTTATTCCCCCAGGATTTGTAAAGAAAATTAGAAACCTTTCTGAAACTAGGTCAGAATAATGTGCTGGGTGAGGTGCAGGCATATTGAGGAGTTTCTGCTCCAAAAAGATCTGATAAGCACACAGAATGTAAGTAACCTTTTCCCCAGGTTAGCCGTGAGGCTGAAATAGTCTGATGCAGCTCAGTTAAAGCCTGACCTCAATTCATGTCTTGCTTGCCTTCACCAAGTGCTGCAAAATGTAAACACTAAAGCATCTTCTATACATAACCAGGGCAGTCACAAGTATCCTATAATAAGTAAGCGCTGACTCCCCCTAGATGGGACCAGGGGGCTCATTCCAGTCTCTTATTTTATCTGTCCTTATCTCCTCTCTTCGGTCCTAGAGGGACCCAGAAATCGATCGAGGTCAGCCATCTTTAATGACATGCTGACAACCTGCTGAAAGCTCCTCTGAGAAGTAAGGAGCTAGAAGTGGAAAGTGATTTGGCTGTGGGGGGGAATGTCTAACAGAAGACACATGGGCACAGCTTTCATTCCAGCGGCTCGCTTGCATGGCCCAAATGGTCCCGTTTGAACTCCCAATGGTTGGACTCCCAACCCTCCACATCAGCCATGTTTGAAACAGAAGTTGTTTTATGCTCTGAGAAAATCTGTCTTTTTCAGACATCAGAAAGTACAATCAACCAATCCTGTACAGTGTTTCCATTTCTCCTTCATAGCTCTACACTGGCTTAGAAAACAATATAGGCATGATAAACATATGAGGCCGGCGAGGTTGTGATTCATTCATTCACGGTTAACACAAGACTTGTAAAAAAATAAAAAAAAAAAATAAATTTTTTTTAATCTGGTGAAATACCGAGCCAATATCGAGATTTTCCAAGTCCTGAAAAGTAAATTATACCATTAGGACATCCATTTGTACATGAAGAAGAATTAATTTCTTGAAATTTGAACGATCAAGTAAAATTGTGTATTAAAAAAATACTATGGGCTAACAAAGTAGTAAGCGATACACAAAGTTTCACTTTTGGCTTATACTGCTGACAGGCGTAACACAATAAGTTTTACAAAGTGGAACATTTACACTTTGTGCCGTAGTAAGTTATGACCCAACCAAGGGGTCCAATCCAAGGTCATAACAAAATACTGCTGTATTAAATCATTGTCTTCATTATCTTTGCTGTCCCCAGTCGAAATTACATCAAATTATTGGCGCAATTACTTTAAATTTTTTCTAACTTGTGGTCACTATTGCATGGGAGAAGCCCTGTAAATGAATCAGCTGGGTGACAGCTAGCTGCAAGATCAAAAACCGTTTTGGTCATAAAGCAGATTTAAGCCATTGATGTCTGGAAGAGAGAAATATGTTCAGATAAATGCCCAGTTTTCACGCCAGCTTTTAAAAAAAAAAAAAAAAAAAAAAGAGGCTGACTTTATTTAAAAAAATTAACGGGGTTTTTTACCTAATGTCAAAATAGCCAATGCTTTGACTTAAAAGTCCATATACCACTGGACTCACCTGAAAACCCACTTCCCAGGCCATTTATATACAAGATACAGAGCTGCTTCACAACACCAGTACATCAACTGAATAGGTCTGAGCCATCACATTTTCAAGTCTGGGCAACAGCAAGCATCTGCGGTCAGCTTCACGTCTGGTGCACAATCTCCCCAAACATACAAATCCTTCACTTACTCAGCTGTCTTTATGCTACCCTGAATAAGCTACCTCAGAGGCAAATTCTGAAAACTGAGAGCTGCAAGCTAAGCACAGCAGCCATATACGCAGTAACATGCGAGCTGCTAAGCTCACCAGAAAACAGCATTGTGTAACATGCAAATAATCAGAATTTCAGTCTGAACACAGAGCCATGGTAAAGCCAATACACGCTCAGGCTCCCAAGAGGGACAGCCAGCAGACAACCCTACAGAGTGCAGTGCACCCCACAACCTGAATAAAAACTCGTGTACCAGTGTCCACTGGAACGACAACCAGAAAGTATCCCACCTGCTGAGGAATCCACCATATGCCTATGGCTCATCTCATATGAAGACTTCTACAGTCTCTTAAGTCACAAACACCACCGAATCAAAATGCAATGTTGAAGGTCAAAGTCTACAGATACAGAATTTTCTGATACTAGGCTCATTGTTCCTGAAAGTCAACAATTGTTTAGTTTCTCAGTGAGAGATCTTAGAGAGGTGGCCACTGGTGGAATTAGCAGAGCCAAATTAGGGATGCACAGAAACCTTACAAGCCAGTTGATCTAGCAGAGAAACACTGTCCTACACCTCAGAAACCTTAGCATCAAGTCAGATGCAGTGTTACAAATCCTGGTGCAATTTGGTGGGCCATAATAAACGATTGCTAATGTTTCAGATCTGCATGGGGTCCGTGAGGATATCACTAAATCTGGTATTATTTACTTCAGTCAGAAAAGTGCCACAGTGGGTTGATGGGAACAACATACTCCAACAAAGGCCTTCATTGCTCGCACATGGCGTGAAGTCGGACTTGCCTGACATAGAAAACATTTCCCCTGCCAAACTGAAAAACGATCAATGCATTTCAATTAACATGTGTAGCAATTTCACAAAAACTACAAAATGACATCCATGAGTAAACTTGTTGCGTACCATCATAACTAATACTCACTCTGGACTGAAAACCGTAATCACTTTCTGCAGCCACCTATGGAATAAGTATACAAGGAAATTTAGAACACTACAACATGCATTTCCATGAACTAAGCCCATGCGTTAAAGCCCAGGACCCCTGAAGCACCAGAAACTGTTGAAGCCTTCGAGGGATGAGTTTTTAAAAAGGAAGGGCAATGTTTATCACCCCTACAGCCACGTGCCAACTGACAGTGCATCTCAATGCCCACAAACCATGCAATCCCACAACACTTCGAGCACATCAACAGGTCAACTGCATGTAATCTACTGTAAGTCACATCATGTCATACGTGCAGGATGCGTGCTTTTAACTTTACAACCAGATACACACAGCTCCACAGTCAATTACAACTGAACCACACGCTTATTAGTCGATCAAGCTAGTAATGAAACGACGACTGAATGTGTGATTTAAAACACAATTATGTCTCTATCCACCTTTTCAATACATTCCGGTGTATAGCGAATACTATTTTACCAAGCTAACATTCTCCAAGGCGTGCTGAGCTCAACTAAGAATTCGGGGTGTTGTTGATGTCCAATTTCGATTCAGCACAACCAGCTAGAGAGGTAGCCAATACGTGATAGTGGAACAGCGTTGAACAGTAACTAACTTAAGTATACTGAGGCAAGGGAGACAGCAAGCGAAATCGGCTTGATAGCCTAGTCAAACAACTACCCATCTAGCCAACACGCTCGTAACGTTACCCAATTAAGTTAAATTGATCCGTCTCATCCTCAGCCAGTTGCATTGTGCATCATTCTAATTCAACATTCAGGCTGGACAAACCGGCAACGATTATGGCAGTCAAGAAGCCACGTTATCATCCCAGCTAACAGTTATTCGACCATATAAAATGTATTGGTTTTAACAGTCCGATGTAGCAAGATGGCTAATAGCAGTGCTCATATGTAACGTTACTAGTTGGAGGAGGCCTCGAACAGATGATGTTGTCAAGCTAGCTCGCAAGTCAGCGAGATCGAACTTGGTTTGCGGATGTGGTGGCCAGCAAGTTGAGAGAACGTTATTTTGGAGCGGTTGTATAAACATTAGCTCCAACTAGATAACATCAACGATCGGTTTGCCCGACCGTTAACTGTTCTCACTAGCTGGACATGAATGAAAATGACATGCAACCTACACTGAATAACGTAACTGGACGAATAATTTAATTTAACCATTTAGCTACATCCCAGAAGTATACTAGCTATGTTACTATCGTTTTCAAAAGCCAGCGTTAAGCCGCCTTCACACTGGACGCGAAACGAATTTTTCGCACGACAGATTACATTCAAAGTCAATGCAAAGACGCGAATGCACGCGGGCGTCTTTGCATTGACTTTGAATGTAATCTGTCGTGCGAAAAAAAAAATTCGTTTCGCGTCCGGTGCGAAAGCAGCTTTAGTCTTTCCTCATGATAAGCATTCGCTGGCTCTGTAAAGATTAACTTACCTTGCTCTTGCAGCAGCTGACGGACCTCAGGGCACCGAAAAAGATGGGCAGCAGAGCCATAAACACCAGGCTGCCATACGCCAGTGCCGTGCCTTCAGGTGTTGAAACAAACTTGGTAATATTGGCGTTGATGGAGTCGGAACCATTGGAGACAACAGTATCATTGATGAGTCCATCCAAAACCGGCGAGGTTGTTTCATGGGGTAACGCCGATTCTTGGTCGACATCGGCCATTTTTGCGAGTAATAGCAGAGTATCAATAAACGGTATTGGAAAATACGAAACGTTACACTCGTCCTGTTCTTTAAACGTAAGGGACGAGTTCTTTAGCCCTCTTCTTCCGTGCTCCGTTTTCCTAAGGCCACGTTTCTTAACTCTCCGGAATCTGACATCATCATTGGTGTGAAGCATTAGCAGCAGAGGGAGGGGTAAAGGAAGTGATGTCACAGTTCACAACGACATGTTTTACTTCAGAGAGCAGTCTCGTCGTTTTTATAACAGAAGATGTATTGTAGGATAACTCCAGCTGGGATGGCTGAGAAAAGTGCGAAAAACAAGTCGGAAAACACAGAATGGAAAACTCATTCAAGCTTTAGGAAGTGGCTATTCCCAAGGCAGCCTTATGGATAATTTCCTAACCACTATTTCCAAGACAAAACCTTAGTGGCAAGGTTATCACAAATATATTGATGTATACTATGCTGCCAATAGGTCAGGAAAGAGTGAAGAACAATGCCAAAAATATTGCATGTCAAAGTTTAAGATTGCAAACGAAGTGTTCATTTTTTATGCATTTCGAACAGTTCATTACTTGCTTCATGTTGTGTAACAGTAATATAACAGGGCTGCCAACTCTCACGCATTCGCCGTGAGTCTCACGCCTCTTAGAGGCATTCACGTCCCCATGTCGCAGTCAGCAATTATTCACTAGAGACGTATTTAAGAGATTCTCACGCGGAATTGAGTCCTTGAGCATGGAAGTTAACCAGTTTCATGTTGATTATGGTGGATTTCACCACTAGAGACATGGAAATTAATTATGACTCTGGAATTCTCACGTTTGTCTTGATACAGGGGTTGGAAGCAATGGAAATAAAGACGTTTCAAATGGTCTTATTTCATTTAAACAATTTAAAGGATCACGAAGCACACACATTGCTTCCAACCAGAGTGAGGAAAAGCGCACAGTGTTTGGAGTCACAATCACTTCCATCAAGGCGTAGATGTAATGTTAGAATTGGTGGGGACACGTTTGTGATGCGAGCGCTCAAAGCACGCAAGCTGGAAAAATTTTTGTAAATCTGAGTGCAGATACTGCCTTTACTGTATTCAGAGATTATTATTATTATTCCTTCATTATTTTTTCATTATGCTATGCAAGGTACCTCCATAATTTTCATAAAAAGATGCCACATACATAAACTTGCCACAACCTTAACCGACAGCTGCAAACCATCTCAGCGCACTCATGAAACACGCTCCGATATAGTAATATGGACATTGATTCCAAGTGAGTGGATATATAACTACGTTAGCAAGCCAGCTCGCAATCCTCTGCATTAAGTATCTTAATGTGCGGTAACGCGATTGCAGCCGCGGTAAACACTTCAAAATGGACCGACTATGAATTGGCGCAAACAGAGCGTTAACCGGACTGGATCATATTGGATTACGATTACTTTTTTCTTTCATTTCCCTCCTGAGCCAAAGTTGGTTGGGACATTTTGTCTTTCAAAGGTTATACTTGCTGAACCTCATGATGCTAACTTTCCCTATAATTCCACAGAACAAGTCAGAATTATGACCTCACCTGAAGCCCCGATACACCTGCATCCCCAACAGCTTGCTCTGTTTCTCTAGCTTGCTGCTGTGGTTCCTGCACATAAAATAATCCATTTATAAAGGCAGGTCCGCAGGATTTCTTTAAATTTTCCATTTATTTGTATGGCGCTCCTCACAGATAAAGTGTCACAAAGACGCTTTACAGTGAGAGATTAAGTTACTAAAAGGGCGTTGAAATTCATGTCATAATTTGACACATCCACCTGGTTTATATATCGATTACTGACCAACATGTGACAGAAACCAGGTTTAGCTCGCTTGTTTAAACTAGCGAACATGTTTAATTTACATTCGTTGGCATTATTTCCAGTAAAAACTAACAAAGGTAGGTAGCTACTTTTCAGAGTGCACCGTCAACACCGTCGACCAAAACCTGCAAGCGAAACAGCTTACAGGGAGCTAAGCCAATGAAAACAAGAGTTTGCCACTGATCATTCATTCATTTTCTGTACCCGCTTATTCCTCACTGGGGTCGCGGGACGAGCTGGAGCCTATCCCAGCTGACTACGGGTAAAGGCAGGGACCCACCCTGGACAGCTTGCAAATCCATCGCAGGGCGCACGCACCATTTACAGCTCATTCACTCTCGCACTCATATCTTTGGGCAATTTAGCGTCTCCAATTAACCTGATATGCATGTCTTTGGACTGTGGGAGGAAACCGGAGTGCCCGGAGAAAACCCACGTGAACACGGGGAGAGCATGCAAACTCCACACAGAAAGGCCCCGGCAAGATTTGAACCCGCAACCTTCTTGCTGTGAGGCAGCAATGCAATATGCTATATCCTCCGCTTCGCACTAATCACGCGGCGAGGGATAAATAAACAGATTGTTCTCAAAGACGCATTTGGAAGGCGGTGTCGAAGTGGGAAAGGATTTAACGGTATGTGCGCCGCATGAGGCGCATATTTCTCTGTTTTTTTTTTTTTCGTCAACCTTAAAGGTGACCTATTATGCTATTTTTCCGAGTTTATATTTTGGTCTTTAACTCTCCTAGAGTACTCCTAATCATGCAAAGTAAAAGCCATTCTCAAAGAAACCACCTTTGTAGTCCATAGAAGTCTCTGCCTGAAACAATGCAAGTCAGTCACATTTGACCTTGGGCCTCAAGGTCCAGGCTAAATGGCAAAAAATGTGCTACAACTTGCTTAATATGACATTTAGAGCTTAGATATGTATGTGGCACCGACAGAGAATCATGTATGCCAAATATTCTCGGTTTTCGAATTTCATCTTGAGCCTCAAGGTGAAGGTCAAATGGCAACAATATGTTATAACAGCTTAATGTGGCATTTCGAGCTTAGGTATGTTTGAGGCACCTATAGGGAATCATGCAAGCCAAACATTCTCAGCAGGTTGAATATGACATTGGGCATCTTGATCAAATGGCAAAAATTGCTATAACTTGCTGAATATGGCAATTAGAGCTCAGGTATGTTTGGGGCATCTATAGGAAACCATGTATGCCGAACATTCTTAGGCAGTCAGTCAAATTTAATGTCGGGCCTCAAGATCAAGGTTATATGATAAAAATGGCCCATATTTGTTAAATTTTGTTTGTAGAGCTTAGGTGTGTATTGGGCACTAATAGCAAATCATGTATGCTAGTTGATTTCGATAAATTGAATTTGACCTTGGGCAACAAGGTCCAGGTAATGACAAAACCGCCACCTAAAAGTCCTTCAATGTTGGCTTTAGATCTTCGGTATGTATTGGATACTAATGACAAATCATGTATGCTGATCAAACATGCCAAATTGGATTTGACTTTGGTCTTCAAGGTAAAGGTCATGTGACAAAATCAACCTATTTATTTCCTTGTTTAATAATGTCTTTAGAAATGAGTATGTATTAGGCACTAGCCTATATACAATTAAAATTTTTATGGGCATTGTAATCACATGGTCGACCTTTTTTCACAAAAAAAAAAAAAACTAGTCAAAACCCATTTTTGGATGTTTGTTCCTATTAGGATCATGGAATAGAAAGAATAATACCAATAAGACACACTTGGTGGTAGTGTTATGTAAAAAAAAAAATCTGAAAAAAGTCTGAAAGCAGAGCAAGAACCAGAAGTGAATTGAAAAGATGGTGCACTTTACAAATTGACAGCAGACGACGGTGAAAGTTCAGGTTAGAAATAAATCTAATCGGATTTAATGATGTCGACTTCTTAACGATTATATTTTTGGTAAATGGCAGAAATGTTGCTGTCTGTCACTCATGAAAAAGTGAGACTGCTTAGACGAGTTGCCCAATAATGGTAACTAAAACCCCTTTCTCACTGAGCTGCGTTGGCCTGCGGAAGTGTGTGGATGAAACAGTTCTCTTCTTTTGCAGAGAAGAATTGATTCTAAGAACCGTGAATTGATTCGCAGTGGTATGTGGCGATTCGCCATAACCACCGAAATTTGCGAAAAAAATAAACAGGTTTAGTTTTTTTGCGGATGTCCAATCTGGAGCTTTTTAATATCAAAATCGTGTGGACAACGTGTCGCTTTCGCAAGAATTCGTGTTGGCTTGCTGTTGAATCTGCAAACTGATGCTAGTTACTTTTCTCCTGTTGAAGCTGTAACTGCCGGCAACCTTCAGGGCCCTTGGCAATCTAGTTTGTCATTGTAATCGATATTACATAGTACATATTAAAATTTGTAATGTGATTATTGTTGCTTACATTTTGTAGAAAAACTAAAAGACATTATGAATCTCTTACTCATTTTTATGCAGAGGTGGACAATCCAGCCAAAGATAGTAAAAATCCATTCCAGTATTTTACTGCAACTGCCTGGATCCAAAAATTGCAGCAGCTCTTCAGCCCAGAGGTTGAACTAATTCTGAAAATCATCTGCCTGAGCTCATGGCTGGAGGTAAAAAACATGGCCGGACCTTCACTTTCTGACCCATGGAATGTCCACCTGTTTTTATGGGACAGTATCTTCTCAACTACCATCATTATGTTTTCATGTTTGTTTCAACATTGTGTTAAACACATAATGGTTGGAAGTATTTGGTCAATCAAAGACATGATTGATGTGATGTAATAAATCATACAGCAATGCATTGGCTTTTCTCTACTTCAGGATGCCATTGCGTTTATTATGGTTTTGTGTTTATACTTTATCAGTACTTTACACTTGATCAAAATTAAATTAAAAAATAAATTAAAAAATTTGTTTCGCGTCCAGTGTGAAAGCGCGTTAAGAGTAGCGGCGCGGACTACAGATCATTTTCGCATGCTGCTTTCAATTACAAAACCCAAAACCAGTGAAGTTGGCACGTTGTGTATACCGTAAATAAAAACAGAATATAATGATTTGCAAATCCGTTTCAACCTATATTCAATTGAATACACTGCAAAGACAAGTTACTAAATGTTCAAACAGGTAAACTTTGTAATTTTTTGCAAATATTAGCTCATTTGGAATTTGATGCCTGCAACATGTTTCAAAAAACCTGGCACAAGAGGGAAAAAAGACAGAGAGTTGAGGAATGCTCATCAAACACTTATTTGGAGCATCCCACAGGTGAACGGGCTAATTGGGAACAGGTGGGTGCCATGCTCAGAAATGAAATGCTCAGTCATTCACAAACAAGGTTGGGGCGAGGGTCACCACTTAGTGAACAAATGCGTGAGCTGATTGTCGAACAATTTAAAAACAACATTCCTAGACGAGCTATTGCAAGAAATTTAGGGATTTCATCATCTACGACCCGTCCATAATATCATCAAAAGGTTCAAAGAATCTGGAGAAATCACTGCACGAAAGCGACAAGGCCGAAAACCAACATTGAATGCCCGTGACCCTCGATCCCTCAGGCGGTACTGCATCAAAAACCGACATCAGTGTGTAAAGGACATCACCACATGGGCTCAGGAACACTTCAGAAAACCACTGTCAGTAACTACAGTTCGTCGCTACATCTGCAAGTGCAAGTTAAAACTCTACAATGCAAAGCGAAAGCCATTTATCAACAGCACCCAGAAACGCCGCCGGCTTCGCTGGGCCCAAGCTCATCTAAGATGGACTGATGCAAAGTGGAAAAGTGTTCTGTGGTCTGACGAGTCCACATTTCAGATTGTTTTTGGAAACTGTGGACGTCGTGTCCTCCGGACCAAAGAGGAAAAGAACCATCCGGACTGTTATAGGCGTAAAGTTCAAAAGCCAGCATCTGTGATGGTATGGAGGTGTATTAGTGCCCAAGGCATGGGCATCTTACACATATGTGAAAGCACCATTAATGCTGAAAGGTACATACAGGTTTTGGAGCAACATATGTTGCCATCCAAGCGACGTCTTTTTCATGGACGCCCTTGCTGATTTCAGCAAGACAATGCAAAGCCACATTCTGCACATGTTACAACAGCATGGCTCCGTAGTAAAAGAGTGTGGGTACTAGACTGGCCTGCCTGTAGTCCAGACCTGTCTCCCATTGAAAATGTGTGGCGCATAATGAAGCGTAAAATACGACAACGGAGACCCCGGACTGTTGAATAACTTAAGCTGTACATCAAGCAAGAATGGGAAAGAGTTCCACCTGAAAAGCTTCAAAAATTGGTCTCCTAAGTTCACAAACGTTTACTGAGTGTCGTTAACAGGAAAGGCGATGCAATACAGTGGTAAAAAGGCCCCTGTGCCAACTTTTTTGCAATGTGTTGCTGCCTTTAAATTCTAAGTTAATGATTATTTGCAAAAAAAAAATAAAATAAAGTTTCTCAGTTTGGACATAAAACATCTTGTCTTTGCAGTGTATTCAATTAAATAGAAGTTGAAAAGAATTTGCAAATCATTGTATTCCGTTTTTATTTATGATTTACATAACGTGCCAACTTCACTGGTTTGGGGTTTTGTACATCCTGCCTGCCACTCTCTCAAAAGCACGAAGATGCTCATCAAATCAGAGCGCAACATCAGTCTCTGATAGCCCCGCCTTCACTAAAACGCAGCTGCATCGTATGCTGTAGCTATTTCAATTGAATGAGTGCATCGGTCACGTGCCAGCCTGCAAGGAATTGACAATGTACGTCGTTTATAGCCAAAGTAAGTGGACTAACTTAAGTTGAAGTCGATGGTGAAGTTTTGTAATATTCAACAATTCTAACCGGCCAACTAAAATAATTTTAATTTAAAAAGGGTTAACGTTAGCTGCTTTAGGGTATAACGCTAACCAGGTTGCTTTTCAGCCAAGTTAGCTAGTGCATTAATAAAATTATTACCGATTCAGTCAAAGGCTCAGTTGCACCGATAGTTTTTCGAGCAATGTTGGTTGTGTTTCTTGCACAGCAGTAACGTTCCTTGTGCATATTTTTCTTTGACATCTACAGTCGCCAGCTAAAGGCAGAGCCACTTGAAAATCATTGCGCTGAGCAGCGCGTTTTTGTCTCGCCCCGAAGGGATTTGCGAGACATAGGCGCCTGTTTTTCCGTCCGCGGCGTCGGCGTCAGTCCACAAAAACTTTAACCAAGGTTAAAGTTTTTGGTTAAGGTTTTCGGGGGCAGTCGGGGCGAGACATAACCCGCAGCGTTAGTGCTTGTTTATGTAGCTGGCGATATTATGCTGGTAGCATCGCAGCGTCCTGCACTATCCAGGGACGCGTTTCCCAATAGCATAGTCGCTAACCGCAGTAGAGCATAAAATTAAGAGACCTATCTTGATACACCGAGCCATAAGTTTGCATTGGAAATCAGAACATTTTTGAGGTAGAATGGTTTGTGTGTGCAGTGTTAGGACAGAGTCTTGAAATCACAGAAAGATTCATAGATTTCTCTTACTTGTTCATTTTGGTGATTATGTAATAGTTTTGATTCACTGTTTTAGGAAATGAAAAATACTGTTACAGTAGAATATTTTCACTGTCATACTTCCCATTATTCTGCAAGTTTTCAGCCAAATCCATCTCTGCTTTTCTCGTTATGCCCACTTCCTGATTATGTGAATATGAAAATTCAATGTCATAGTCCCAATGGGCCAAAAAGAAAAGCAATTACAGTTATTTGCAATTATATGTCATTTCCGTCCTCTGCGCCGCTACACCGAATTTTAGGGTTCCCCCACCAGTATCTTTGTGCAGATGTGTCCGCCACCGGCATGGAGCTGCAAAATTTATGCGCGCAGTTACAATATTCTATCACTAGATGGGACGGATCAGTTATTGAATATTCACAAGCAAGGCGAGTTCGAATACGATTCAGAATATGGAAGAATTCACTCCTATCCAAGTTTTTCCGGAGTTACCTGAATAAAACTCCCCAGTACAAAAAGAATTTTCTCTGGCTACAGAAATAATCATTGTCCTCTGTAGCAATCATTTCAGCTACAGTGAGCAAAAGGTATCCCAATTTGTAGTTCAGAAAAATCACTTTTCTGAAGCAAATATTCGGCATGGTATTGATAATAGGAAAATCTACTATTAATAATAGTCAGTTATAGTGGTTTTTAAACTGCCAGTAAACTCAAAGAAGAAGCATATAAAGGAGAGACTGCCTGTTTGTTTTTGAATACTGTATTTCTCATTTACCTGAAAATTGATGAAAGAGTAGAAGGAGAGAACAAAGAGTGGCTGCTTTGCTTCTTCCTATGCGTACTATGAAAAATACTTTGTACTCAAACTCACACTTTTGATAGATAAGTCTTTCACAAAATACTTTTGTTACCGAAGTAAATTTAATGTGAGCTACTTTTAGACCTTTACTCATGTAATTTTCTTATGGCTGATTTCAACTTTCACCAAAGAAACTTTCAGTAATGGTACTTCTACTTTTAATTAGTTATTTTTTCCAGTACTTTAATACACCTCTGGTTATCCTATTAGCTGTATGACAAAGTGCAATACTCGGTCAGGCTGTAACTGTCACTTATGAAAATCATTCATGCTTTCTTTCCTGAATTCTTGTATTTTATTTCATTCCTTTAAACATTGATTATATCATTTTTTTGACTGTCTACCATATTTGAGGTAAAATTGACCTAAATTGCTCACTTCGCAACACACTTTATCGTCTGTGACTGAAATAAATACCAAGCAATTCGCTATTTGGCGGCACTATAAAATTTCAAAACTTTCTTATTTCTCGACCAATTCTCACGATCTTGGTGTCAACATCAAGGCCTTTTTCAAGAGCTCTCAATAGGTCATAAATTCATGCAAATTAATTGCATTTCAATTTTTTTGGTCACATACTTAACCATATTCAGCCATCACCAATATCGTCCGACGCTTTATGTAAACACATGGCAACTCCTTCACTCAAACATATTTACCAAGCAATTTTGCTCAAAACTATGGATTTTGTCCATAACATGCCCAAAGCAGAAATATGGGGGGGGAAAAGGAAACTCTGACGTTTGTTCTTACACCCTCACCATATATGAACTGCCATGTGTTCATGAAAGTGACATCACGTCATGTCCCTGATTAGCACAACTGTAATGATAACTTTATTGTTTCATTATGATTCAGGAACATGCATACATACTTTAACTGCCATCAACATCTGCTGCTGCTCTCTCTCTCAAATTGACATTCACAAAATCAATATCTGCTACCCTCACTTTAGCTCTTTGTCTATTCAAATGTATAACTTGCTTTTGATGCGTTTTCCTTACTCAAGACTCTCCTCACCTCCCACTCCCTCACCCACACATTAATAATTTATCAGCTCCAGCTCATTACTAAATTTGCACTTTATATAATTGACTGAGCTTTGCCTCATTTAGCACCCTATTCTTGGGCACACATTCTCATACAACACTTGGCGGCCCAGCCGTATACTAGGTTGCACCTAGTCTTGTTATTGTTGATTTACTGATGAATAATAATGAAATATGATCCTCAACAGTAACCCATTAAAATGTGCTGGAGTGGCTTGAGTAGCCATAGGCTTAGCTTGTCCGTCATGAAGGTAAGTTACAACTATAGTTTAAGTTATACCGAGTAGGATTTTCCGAGAAAAATATTCAATGTGTATAATAGGCCTGAGCAAAACTAATGACTCTGTCATCACTTATGACCCACCAAAACTGTGCGGCAGTTCCTGTATCTTCAGAGAACAAGGAGTCTGCCTGAATGGTCTTATTTTTCTTTACGTAGGACGTTTCTGGGCGTCATCTTTTGGGGAGTGGGTGAGTGGCCCCCAGCCAATAATGGCATGCCGGATGTGAGGGAAATAGTACTGTGCTGCAGGAGTCCCCTCCAATATTGGAGACAGGCGCGTTTGTCCCACGCAAAAATTATACCGCGGAGGAGAAAAATATTTGATTTTTAAATTTTTAACACAGCAGCATGTCACTGGCCCTCCCCCTCCCTCACCGGCACCGAGTGTGTTTGGGAGGCGGGAGACGGCAGCAGTTGACAGCAGGCGGTCTGATGGCAGAAACTCTTTTCATTATTTCCACAGTACTATAAGGGTCAACGAATATTCATAAAACATGTTCACTAGCTTCAACTAGCAAACAAAACCTGGTTTCAGTCACATGTTGGTTAGTAACAGAAGTAGCTAAATATAAGCCAGGTGGATATTTCTAATTATGAGGTGAATTTCAGTGGAGAGATCCGGCGAACTCGAATTATTAATTAGTTATTTTATACGCAGGAACCATAGCAGCAAGCTAGAGAAACAGAGCAAGCTGTTGGGGATACAGGTGAATCAGGGCTTCAGGTGAGGCCATAATTATGACTTGTTCTGTAAAATTATAGGCAAAGAATTAAAAAGCAACTTGCAAGTTGATTTTATAACTTTTACTTTTTATAAATTTTATAATTTACACAATCTTGTATGAAATTGTCATTTTAAAAAGAAATACAAAAAAAATAAAAAAATAAAAATATGTTTTACAAGACCCACGGGCAGAAATTGAGAAGAAAGTGTCCCAATTCTAATAGGCTCCCAAAAAACTCCCCTTTCCTGGAGAACGCGTCATATGACGTAACGACAAGTAAACATTGGTGCCTCTGCCCAGGTTCTCACTGTGGATTAATGTAGTCCGAGTGGTGGTAAGAGAAGAGAGAGCTTGTCGTGATCCTTGAAATTAAAGAGAGATAGTTTGAGTTTTGACAATGGTGAATTCTTGTGCTTGTTTTGGATGCAAGAAGTCCAGCTTGACTGGCCATCGGGTCCACTGATTTCCAAATCAAAAACACAAAGATTTCCGTGCTTGGGTACGTTTTGTCCAGGCAAAGTGAAGCAATTTCGCTGCATGCCTTACGCCCAGTATCTCTGTGCTTGTGACAATAAAATATCCTTGAAACAATGACTACAAGAACAGCATGTTCCCGTCCGAACCGGAACACAGATTAATTATCCACTAGCAGTTTCAACAAAATTTCAAGATAAACTATGGTGTGCGGAACTGCGCTACCATCGCTGTTCTAAATGGACTAGCCGACCGCCACAGATGTAAGCTAGTGTTACTGGCTTAAATAGTGACAGTGTACACGTTAGAAAAGCAACAAAGTCGACAGCAATATTGCTTAAGAAAATTTATTCAAGATACTGCAATGTGATAAACATGGAGACAACATTAGCCACCATTAGCTAGCCCTTGGTCACTCATCAAGACACCTGCCCATTTCTCCATCGATTCTCCGCACACCACAGCTCAATCTCTCTCCTCTGTCCATTGACCCTTCCCCTTACTTCTGCCCGTCCCCTCTCTCGCCTCAGTGGCTCATAATTAAAAGGCAGTGGCCCATCATATGAATTGACAACATTCACCTCTTCACTGACTGCGTTTACATGCACACCATATTACGATTAATACAGGAATATGGTGTACATGTAAACGCAGTCATTGTCTGATTCCATTGCGAACTTCAGCAGAGATGTTTACCTGTCGTTACGTCATGTCCGGTCGGAGCGTTTTTGAGACGTGGAAGTCATTTTACTCTCAATTTAATTCAAAAACTCTTTTAATGCACATACCTGATTAATTTCTTTCAGCAAATAGAGTTCCTACACGGTTTATCTTCACGTTCATTCATGGGGTATTCAACTTTCACCATGGGCTTTGAAGTTAGTCTCATGATGTTCAGCAAATATAACCTTTCCCTGCAAAAAAATGTGCTATAGGAATCTTTCGGACAGTTCAATGGAATTCTGTGGAACTTTACTACCTCAAGTCCAATAGAAACAAGCTGCTGACATAGTCAAGTAATATCCCCCGCAACTCGCATTGCATTTTTGAATGGAGAATGTTTATTTGTATTTAGATTTCTAAAGAACTGTACTAATTGCAAAGCTGTTAATTTCCTTGCAAAAAAATAGGCTGGAGAGTATGCATCAGAAAACTCCGGAAATTATACCGAATTGTTTTCATGACGCACCTTTATGTCACCTCGATGCGAAATATGATCACGATCAGATGATTAGTTTCAAATTTATAACCAAGACAGGACACATTACAGATTTCCCACAAATCTGACGCTTTTTGACCCAAAACGCAAACAATTGTATAGATATTTTCAAAATTGTTTTTCATGACACACCTTTATGTGTTTTTATACCTTGATGCTAAATATGATCACAATCGGATGGTTATTTTCAAAGTTATAGCCCGGACACAACACATTACAGATTTCCCACAAATTAGTCGCTTTTTGCCCCAAAATGTGAAAAATGACAAAATTATTTTCAAAATTGTTTCTCATCACGCACCTTTATGTGGTTTTGCACCTCGATGCCAAATATGATCAGAATTGGATGATTACTTTCAAAGTTATAGCCCGGACAACAAACGTGTCGGATGGACGGACTGACAGACGGACGGACCCCATTTTTATATCCCCCCCTTATTTCGGAAACAGTTCCATAGAAAATCTCCAGAGGACTTCTTTCAGTTTTGTGTCTTCAATCACATCCAAATTTGGAAGGCAATCACAAACAAAGCAACCATTTTATATTACTTTTCCCAGCAATCCTTTCCCAACTTGCATCCCTGGTGCACAATGACCACTGGTGTGTTACTCTGACCAGGGCTCGAACCCAGACACTTCTGCTCCACAATGCGGTGCTTTAACTAAGTGAGCCAAGTCTCAGCAGACCTCAAATTGTATTCAAAGTAATTCAAAATCCGTATGTAATCTGCAATCACATGCATGTGAATGGAAAGGAATAATTTGATTGAATTTTTAAAATTAAAGGAAAAGTTCAAAAGGTCAAACTTTCAACGCAATTCTGCCTTCGTGAGCAAAAGAGGAACAAGAGTTTTCCATTACAGTATAATAAAGTTGTAATGCCTAACATTTATAGTTTTGAATTGCTGCCGAGGAAATGGAAAGAGGTCTTCATGTACCTTAACTGAAATACTGCTAAGATGTGTGGTCAGTCAGTCAATCAATCAGAGAGTCAATGAGTAGGTATTTGCCTGGTACCCAATGTGCTTAAGCACACCTTAAAGTTAAAAGGGCCACAAGTTCCTTGCTACTTCACTATTGCGGATATCAGTGCATATTGCACATTTTCATACCATTAGTCCAGTTTCTCACTTCTAGAACCCAGGTACACATAAGGTAAATTGACCCTTCAACAGAGAATTGCAGGGATTCATAAGATTTATTTAAATTTAACCCTTATTGAAGATGTCTTTCCCATTAAGCTTTTGTTCTATTAGAAGGTCCTAAAGACCATCAAAGTCCTATAAGAACAGGTTTTCCATCTAGGGTGTTCTCGAGGAAGATCTTATAGAACAGCAATGACCTCACAGGACTTTCTTTTCTATAGAGGTGCTCTATAGGTTTCTAGCAAATTCCTATAGAACACACGGAAAATCCTACAGAACATGCTGTTCTACAAAAATGTTCTGTAGAGTTCCATTGATGTTCTACAGAATTCCATTTAAGTCCTATCGAACATTTTTTACAGGGTTGAAAGTCAAAATTTCCGAACAAACTTTGGCTCAGTGGGGGAAATGAAAGAAATATAATTGTAAATTTAACATGATCCAGTCCGATTAACGCTTGGTTTGCGGCTTATCCAATTCATAGTCGGTGGTCCATTAGTTCGCTATAACCTGTAGTTGAAGAGTATGTTTCCAAAATGCAATATATCCATTTTACCAATTTTGAGTAAATGAGCTTTTTCTATATTGGCGCCTATTGCATTTTATAGAAAAACACAAACTTTGACCATGAACAAATGGACCTTACAGAACAAATTCCTAGAAACGGATTTTTGCACCGTGTGAAAGAAGCACGGGGCTATCGCTCTATGGTATCATCTGAATTTTTAGAATTTTGGCACTTACTGCATTTTGGAAGCAAACTCATCAGTTGCAGTTTGTTGCCTCCCCTACATCTCATGTCCTGCAGCTCAACGCAACTTTTCTCTCCTTACTGGCTCAGATTTAATAATAAAAATAGGACCAGCATGTAGCTCACCAGCATGACATGAAATTTGATGTACACTGAACAAAAATATAAACGCCCCATGTCAAATTTTTGAGTTTTTATTAACAAAAAACTGGAACTGAGATTCATCTGTGAATATCACTCTTCCCCAGCGTGCCAAGGGCCATCGAACGTGTGCATTTGCCCATGCAAGTTGGTTCTGGCGCCGGACAGCGGCGAGATCCAGACCAAGGTGAGGACACCGAGCATGCAAGTTGGCTTCTCGCAGACGGTTACGGACTGTCTGTGGTATGATGCATTTGTTGTGCAGACCAAAGGTCTCATCTGCTGTGTGTGTCGCCGATCTGAGCCGATTCCGCAGGTGGACGAGCTGGATGTTGCGATCTTGTGCTGGTGTGGTCACACGTGGCTGGCGTGGATGAGGTTGATTTGCGGTGCTGCCTGTCTGTCAGAAACCAACTCTCAAACGGCCCATCATCCAATAGTTAACATTCAGCTGCACAGCGACCGCTCTGGTGGACATCCCTGCATCCAGCATGTCAATGGTACATTCCCGCATGACCTGAGACATCGAAGGCATGATAACTTTTGACAAAATTTGACATTTTGGGGTGGCCTTTTATTGTCCCCAGTATAAGGAGTGTCTGGGTACTGCTCATTCTGTCTGATCACCGTCTGGAAATGCCACACCCAAGTACTGAGTGAATCACTGACAGAGAGATGGATTTTGTAGAAGTAAAAGTCTGCATATGCATGTGGCATTAATATTTGACATGGGGCGTTTCTATTTTTGTTCAGTGAGTATTTGAATGAGGAGGAAAAACTGAAAATTTGGACACCATTGCCATGATTTATATCCAGCACAGGCCCTGACTGTCATGAACCATAATGACATTGTCCGAAAGAAGGTCCATACCAAATTTGAAGTGAATCTGGTCAGTAGTTTTTTAAAGATTTTTAAAGTTTCTGATGAAAAAAAAAAAAAACTATTTTTAAAAATTGTGAACAATCTTTGTAGTCACTGTCCCAACTAAGCTCCGTATTAAATATGCAGAAAATTTGCCAAATATTTTTTGCGAAGATGTTTGAAACTATATGAAGCGTTTCCATATTTAGCCAGATACCTCATCGATCATGTTTAGTCGAGTGCGAAAATGAGCAACAAAATACTGACTCCATTTGACTTAATGGCCACTGTTGTCAATAATGACAAGGAATTTCTGAAAATTGCACAATGTGTCCTTATAATGTGATTCAAAATCATAGATACGCGAGGCAAATCTCCATCTTCTTAATTTTAATTCAATTGATCATGAAGCGCTGGTGAGATATTCAAATTTGTGGGTTGTTCACAAGCTCGGGCGAAAATAATTTATATTTATCTCCTGAAACATTAATTGCCATCTCAAAAATATTTAATTGCCCTAAGATAGGCATGATAAAAGAAGCAGTGTGTTTATCTGCCAATGGATTGCGTAAGTATACAACTGGTTGACAACTTAAAACAGGGGTCCTCAATCTTTCTCAGAAAGGGCCTGTGTGGGTGCAGGCTTTCATTGCAACCAAGCAACAAAAGTGTGTTACACACCTGATACTACTAATCAACCCCTGGACTCTTTGCTAATAAGCTTGATTAGTAGTATCAGGTGTGTAGCTGCTTGGTTGCAATGAAAGCCTGCACCCACACTGGCCCTTTCTGGGAAAGATTGGAGACCCCTGACTTAAAATGACCGATTTAGAAGTATATTTTTTGCTCCCTTTTATTTTTGGATCAAAAGCCACCTCAGGTGTTTAGAGTTGTGGGACACTTTCTGGTGCTCGGGCAGATGGTGAATAATGACACACATATTGGGTTTTCAGTGGGTTCAAGATGAAGTCCATCTGTTGAGTATACTAATGAGTGCTAGCCAAGTGATAATGACTTAAGATAAACCGAGGAAGCAGCACCCTATGAAACACTTTTACGGAACTTGGTAATTCAGACAATGCAGTTCCATCGGATAATTTTCACTGAAGAATAACCAAGAATGCTACCAGAGGCACCTGAAAGTCGTATATTGTTAGGGATCCTCAGAGAGGATCCTTAATGAGGCAAATTCAGGTGCGTATTCAACCTTCTGATAGTAATTTAGTCAGAGTCCCAAATGTATAAAAGAATGATTTAATAATGATCAGAATTGAGGTACATGCAAAACAAAGAGTGTGTGTTCTCTTTGGAGAGCGCTCTCTCCCGACTTCCTTGTTGTCCCAGTTTATATAGTCTCTAAGTCAAAAGTCTTGTGATTCGCTGCTCCTTCGCCATCTGGATCTTGGATGATTTCTCTCCTCCAATCAATCGTGATCCCACACTTAAGTTTCCCTCTCCGTCTCTCGTTTTCCGAGAACTGGGAGCCGGCTGCGGTTATCAGCTGTTAGTGACCTTGAAGCAGTGTGACTGGAGAGGCTGCACAAGTGTACCTTTATAGTCTATTAAATTCATATTCTGTGATTTGCATATTGGCAGATTGTGGCAGCTATGCTAAGGAGTTAATGTGCTTGACAACATAGCAACATATTAATTAGCATTACAACATCACATCTCCCTCCTTCGCACCCATTTATGGGGGCGAAATTACCCTAAAATCCCGCAAGCAGACAAAAGACCCAAATCAAATTTTACTTAATCCATTTCTATCAAGGGTCTGCAAAAGCATCTGGCACAGCAAAGCAAATCATAGTTGTCAGAATGAGGCTACTGGCCGGGGTCCCCCCTAACCCGCTTGACTCAGGCATTTATCCCATTCCTCCAACTCTACAGCAAATCGCAAGTCTCGAGGCTTCTAAATTTAATGAACAGTGCATGCTAACCTATGCACCCTCCTAATGCTATCAATCGAGACTTGAGTGTCCTAGCACATCAGCAAATCTGCACACTCCCTAAGTAAACATAGAAAACATTGACCAACTTCATGCTAACCATCTAAAAATCAAATTCCAAATAGCTGTTTGCAATATTGTTCCCTAAAATTCTCCTCCAGCATGACTTTCAAGTCGGGCAGATCGGGGCGGTACTTCTCTGCCCACTTCTAGCAAGCCCAACCTGCTCCTCCTCCTTGTCCGTGTTTGTAGTAGGGATTTCCAATGGGGCAGTTGGGCGTGTAGGGTTATGGAGGACACACCTATTCGTCACTTCCTGTCACATCTCTGGTCACCTGTTGGTACAGTAACATAGTCGCCTCATCGGGCGAGGTTAGGGCAAGTCCCCCGGCCTCCAGGCCTATGGGGTCATCTGGGTACTCCTCTCACACAATACCTTCCTCAGTGTCATCAGCTGGATCTAAACAGCCCTCCTCTAATTGAGCTGCTTGGTATTTGGGCGGATACTCTCTAGTTAAGGCCTTTTCAATTGTTTTAGTCACCAAGGTACGTATGCAGGGTATTCAACAACATCCGCTAATTATAAATGGGGAGAGACTCTTAGTGAGTTTCCCATTAGGGGCTGTTTTGTTCGCTATGTCTGTGCAGCATGTGTTTTTGAACATTGAACATACCCCTCCTTTCTCTGCCAAGAGCATGTCTAATGCTATCTGGTTCTGGTATGTCATTAATGGGGTTTGAGACAGTTGTTCGTGTATCGCTTCCATTGCATCTCTAGTTTCATTTCCCAGCACATTATAATGTATCAAATTTATTTGATTTACACTTTTATTTACGATTACAGGAAAAATGGCACAAAATATAGGGAAGCTTTCAAACCCTGCCGCTATTTTGTCTGAAAGCTTAAGTTCATCGGGTATATTTCTGGCCTGCCCTATAGGATCCACCCACATACCATAGTCATTGGTTGTCCAATCAAAAGACCCAAATGATCTTTTGTGGCCTTCAAGTGTGTATTAATTGTTCTGGGGATACATTATTTAGTAGTTCTTCTGCATTGGTTACAATCATCACTGGCACATTCAGGGCCACAAGGGCGCACTTACCTCTCCTTTTATAAGGGAGCCAATTCAGCATCTCCTACCTCTGCAGTACCACTAGACGTCCACACTGGCTTCGATGAGGCTGCTTGCAGTTTCATTTCCTGTCAGGTCCAAGGTTTCCTCACAGCTCGTCAGTGCGCCTAGATTATGTGACTGGGGACTGGTATTGTTGTTCTTAATACAGGTCACATTACTTAGTTTCCCTTTTTGAAACACTGTGGACGTCACATTCGCTGGGGCCATAGGGTGTACTGTTTCCCATATTTTGCACTCCATTGATGGGTTTTCGGAGGACATTAACCAAATTAAGCAGTTTATATCTTTTCCTGGGTTTTTTCATGGTGCGGTCATATAGGTCAAATGAGGATGGGGATATTAATAAGGTGGATCTGGCCCCTGAGCATATTATACAATCAGGTTGTTGGTGGGAAAACTCCTAATGAACTGGCAACCATACACATTATACCCCCTCCATTTGGAGGAGTCAGTACCACAGTCAATTACGTTACATACATCAAATTGAAATGTGTTCTCACTGTCCAGGTCCACCTTTAAACTATTAAAAGCCTTACGGCCCGGTACCAGGTCCGGTTGTTACGCACAATAAATACAGCATATTTCCAAATCGCGACATTGTCATGCGGCATATCCACATTTCGCAAAGAAACTAGGCAAAAAGCTCATGTAGACCAGTTTTACCTCAACCGAACAGAATTCAAGCACCAAGCAAGTAAATAAGCATGCAGCAGAACATAGGATAAAATCATATCAGCGTTGAATCACGAGAATTTCTCTTGAATCTGTGCTATGCATAAAACAATACCTCAAATGAAAGAGGAAAGCCCACAGAATCCAACGATCTATATACTGCAAGACCAGGCTGGAGATGCTCCTGCTGCCTTTAGTCCTCCTACTACTGCCGCTACCAGCAACATGTCTTCCATGAATTCTTGGTGTGGTGTAGGTGTGGTGTAGGCATCTTTCTGAGTGTGTTCAGCATATAGCAAAGTGCCTACAAGAAGTAAAGAAAATCCTACTAGGAGAGCTAATCCCTCCTTTCCTATTCCTCGCCACATTTCATTACATTTCCTCATTGATGTCCTGCAATGACAACAGTTTAGTTATTACCTGCTCCAGTGACCGCTTTGGCGGTCTTGCTTTTGCACAGTGTGAAAAATGATGCCAGGTCTCATCTCCCTCCTTTTCGACCCGCACCGCGCGGTCGGAAACCTCAGTGATCTTGAACGGTCTCGTCCAGATCGGTTCATCCCAGTGTGGACGGCCTAGTACGTTTAACCAGACCCAGTCACCAGTGGACACCCCTGGGACCGTGGTGCCGTTGTCCTCGTCTCCTGTGGAATTTACTGCTTGCAGCTGGCAGTGAAGCTTACTCATGTCGCCCAAAACCCGCATATATTCCGACAGGTCTGTTTGCAGCAAGGCTGCAGTGGGGACCACATTAGGGTCTCCCAGAGGCCCAGGCATGGGCCTTCCAGTGAGTAGTTCATGTGGTGAAAGAAATGTGTCATTTGCTGGTTACTGGCACATAGAGTATAGTGGCTGTGGGGGGCCTCAACCCAGGTCAAATTAGTGGAGTACATGGCTCTTACCAGTTTTGCTGTCAGGTTTCCATCAGTCCTCTCTGGGATAGAGAGGGGTGGAGGGATTTTCCGCTTTCTGTACTACTACCCATACACCATGTTGGACATTTCTTTGGAAAAATGTTTCATATCCAACACATGGGTGGCCTTTATCGACTCGGGATGCTGAACTATTAACAAATTATTCAGTCTCAGGATTTTATAGAGAGGTGTCCTCGAGTCCAGGACATGCAGTATTATTAGATAGGACCTCTTTGAAACAATGGGGACAAAATGTTTTTTTTTTCTTTTTTTTTTTCTTTCTCAATGAATTATGATTAAGCAATCCTTCTCAGTCTAGGGTTCTGCTAAAAGCATGGGGGAAATGCACAGTCAGGGCTTATTAGCCCCAAACATTTTGACTATTCCCCATATCCTCAGCAGAACTGGATGGAGTTGCTTTAGACTATGTTAAAATATGCAATCTCTATTTTATTATTCACAAAAATGGGCACATTGAATATTCAACTGTAAAATAGTTTTTCCGTTGGGTTCCCAGCGCACAAAGGTAAACAATCATCCCAACTCTGGTCAGCTCAGTCAGTCAGTACCTTTTATTTAACTGCCCACTTAATCAAAAATAAATGTAGAAACGGGAAGCTAAGTGATATGTGGTCACGTTATGAGTGGACCTTTTCAATTATATGGTGGTCCACCTTTTGAATTTAGTCTTGAGTTAATACTCTGAATTGGATTTCCTCACATATATTTTAGAAGGTAAACTTTAGGCTGAAAACCCACAGTTCAATCCCCAGCTGGCCAGCTAATCACTTCCGCAGAGGGTTATTTTAATCTCTTCTCTTCAGCAGTGCGCACTCTGTGAAAAAGTTACAATAGAATGAGTTTAGATGCATACAACAATGAACAAAAACTTCAACATATTTTGGCCATTTTTTCACTCGCTGGGATCCTTTCCTGTAAAAGTTAAATAAACAGATTAAGGTTATTGTAGAGGATTTTCTCAGCTTGAGTCATAAGAGAGTCTTAGAGCAGGTTAAAAGAAACACAATCAACCATTTATTGCAATATAATTCTGCAGAATGAGAGAACAAACCAGGACTCTGTGTCCACAGCAGTCAGAGGTCAGTCTCTGCTGAATAATTTTCACAAGCAATTCTTACACCCTTCTAACCAGGCATTGTTCAAGCAATCAATGACAAAATTACACAGATATTTTATTCTTTGAAGATTTCTGCTCCAGGGATGTGCTTGGGAGTCACATCTTGTGCTTTGGGCTCCCTCAGTTTCAAGGCCTGGTACAGAGAGAAACAATTCTGTTATCTTGCTAAGTTGGGACATTTCCCAGACATGAGTCCATAACTCCTATCCAGGAGCATGCACACTTATCAGTACTTTCCCACTGACAGTTTTCTTGCAGCCTAAAGCTGAGAACAAAGTAGTGTTGACATTTCTAACAAGTATATATTATTATTTTCTAAGCAGTAAAACTATAATGTAATAAAATCAAAGTGCACTAAACACTACAACAATAAATTTTGAAACAGTAACAACAAAAATTCCTTCAGTCTTCATGCGCTTCTTATTTTTTCTTTTCCAATGTTGAATCACTGGTTGATAATTCCTGTTTGACATGGAGAAGATCTTTCATTAATTAATGTGCATTTCTTCGGTCAGGAAGGCTTCCAGTCACATTTGCTCAATCACAGTGTATCATTCTCTGTTCTCTGACTTCTGCATGTTGACCTTTCACTTATCTGTGCTCCCTAATCTGCTTCAGTCAATAAGGCTCCATTCACTGTATTTATTTATTTATTTTTTTAATTCAGAATCTTATATTTTAAATCTCACTTATGTCCATTCTATGTTGTTTTGTATGTGAAGCTTTCAATACCTGTAATCACCTTATTTTAAAGGAGTTGGCAATGAATTTCTTTCTCTTACATTGATCATTTACCCTGATCCTCATCAAGCAATTCAATTAGCCACAACATGAGAAACACTTTTTCACTTTGGTGCAATTGCTGTGCACTTCTGCAACTTCGTCCCTCTACAACTCCACAGCCATTAAAATGGCAAAACTCCTGCTCTCCGTTTACCATCCAAATTAATGCCGATTACTTTAACCAACCACAGCCATTAAAATGGCTAAACTGCTGCTTTAACCGACTCCACTTACACCAACCACACTTACTCAGACCAACTAATTTCACTTACTCTGATCAACTTCTATTTTTACCAATCCTGCGATTACTCTAATCAATGGGCGCCTTAAATTAATCTTGAATAAATGCCAATTTTATCATGGAAATCTTTATGAATCATTCTCTCTATACTTAACCACAAACTCCTTTTCTCGCCTTTAGTAGAACCACCGCTGTTCTGCTTTACTTGGTGTTTTTTTTTTTTTGACAAAACTGCTTCTTTCTTCCATCACACAGTACTTTCCACAGGCAGGAATCGTACCCGCAACTCCCTTTTCCTAAGGAATACCAACCAGATAACCTCCACTGTAATCACTCATGAACTAATTTATATATAATGTTTCCCTATTTTTTCTGCCGTTCACCAAAAGCTTTGCGTATTATGCTGCAAAATTCCTATTTATAAATCCCTCTCAATATATACGCGACCGCTTTTGTACTTCACTGAGATTTCAGGTGCTTTTCTGCTCTTAACACTGTACTTCTCTGTCCCGGTCTTTTACTCTGGCAGATCTGCTCTGCACCTGGCAGCAGAGATAAATCTTTATCAGTGGCAAAGAGCTCTAGCCTTGAACACTCTATAGGTTACACAGAAGAGAAATTCCTAATTTACAGTCAGCAATCAACATCAACACTAACTACACCAATTATAAAGCATATAAGTAGATGATAATAACTTCATTATTTACATAGCGCTATATTATTTACAGTGTCAACTGGTTCTGATCTAATAAGTTTTATCACACTTTGGGGTCACATTCGAATTTTGTTATTGTGCACATACAAATTATGATACAAATTTCAGATGAACGCGTTTTACTTAATTTTTCCTTTTACCTGGCCATTCACTGGTAAAGTTACTACAGTTTCCCAGAAAAATCACTTAGATCCTTCGAACCTCCCTCTCCCAGGGCGCAGTTCCAGGCTAGATCCCTTTCCACAGAGATCTTTGCCCAGGCTCCCCCAGGTTCAGAAATCTGCCTTCTGCTTCCCGGTGTCTCCTTTTCAGAGCCCACCGATCACAGAAGCACCACTCGCCTACTAACGCATTCGCTTTTGGCTTATGGTGGCCTGACTGTACATTGAGCCGAGCGCGGCGGCCATCTCGTGGTCTTACTGCCATCTGCGACCCGACCGGCTGGTGACCCAGTCGATAGCGATCCCCAGATCCCGTAGTGGTTACCAGCCACCCAGGTGGGAACCGACGGTCTGATCCCTACCCCACTTTGCTATGGGTATAGGAACTTTGACCGTTTTCACCTGCCTCGCCTGTTCACAGAGGTCGTCTCCAACGCCCCTCTGCTAGGTGTGGGCTGTCACCCACTGCCACGTGTTGCCCACAGTTATATGCGACAATCACGCCGACTAGACGGTACCACGGCAGTATGTCAATTCATACTTCACTAGACACGGGGGCCTTCAGTCCTCTCCCCTGCACTATATGACATCTTTAACGTGCCCTCGGAACTTTGCAGTCCCGCCGCCGCCTGTTAATGGGTAAGGTTCGGGGGGCCTAATCCCCTCCCTACCCATTGTCAGTATCAGTATTATGAATATTAGTTGGAATACATTTTTCAACAATGCATTATACCAAAACCAAAGCAGAAAAATCTTACAATCCAGCCGTATGAAAGGTCTTTCCAGTTTACACTCCTACGCCTGTGTGGTCTTCACAGGGGACTGGTATTTATCTACAGGCATAGAAGCTCAGTGGTTATCGTAGACGTGCGTATTCTACCACACTTTTCCCCCCTGGGGTTGTACAGTCCCACAGTAACCCTGACTACTATATTCAATGAATTTAGTGAAGACAAGACTCACAAAATTCGCTTATAGAGAATTCGTCACCGCTTTTACAAGAGGTATCAGGACTCCACTGAGATCTCGCCCCGAGTCTGCAAACTAAGGAGTGTCTTTTACCAAATCAATCCATATTGTGGCCGTCGTTATCCACACTGACACCCGCAGATAGAGCAGGCCGCAGGTTTTTACGCTTACCAGTAACGGAGGGTTTCTGTACTCCCACAACAAACTATACAACGCGGTTTATACTGGGTTTGGACGTTTTCTACGGCTGTAGAATTAAAGCAAAGGGAATATGACAAAATATTGTACTTCAATTCTGATTCAAAAACCAACAAAACTTGTATTTACACATATGATTGTGTCAATCTACTTCATTTCCAAAATATTGGGACAGTTACAAAAAATTGGGACAGTTTCAAAAAGATTGGGACAATTTCAAAAAAGTATGGACAATTTCAAAATGTTTGGGACAACCTTCTGCCAGACAATACAGAAATCAGACCATATACAGAACTATGCAGAATTTTACGAAAAAGGTTTCTGCTTACCTTTTAATTGGTGCACCGTGGTCTGAAGTCTGGATTTCCGTAGGAAGATTTTCTTTAATTCTTGATTTAATAAAATCCAAATAATCTAAATAACAAAGGCACGTCCGGGGTCACCAGAAAATTAACCTGTTAGGGATCCTCAGAGAGGATCCTTAATGAGGCAAATTCAGGTGCGTATTCAACCTTCTGATAGTAATTTAGTCAGAGTCCCAAATGTATAAAAGAATGATTTAATAATGATCAGAATTGAGGTACATGCAAAACAAAGAGTGTGTGTTCTCTTTGGAGAGCGCTCTCTCCCGACTTCCTTGTTGTCCCAGTTTATATAGTCTCTAAGTCAAAAGTCTTGTGATTCGCTGCTCCTTCGCCATCTGGATCTTGGATGATTTCTCTCCTCCAATCAATCGTGATCCCACACTTAAGTTTCCCTCTCCGTCTCTCGTTTTCCGAGAACTGGGAGCCGGCTGCGGTTATCAGCTGTTAGTGACCTTGAAGCAGTGTGACTGGAGAGGCTGCACAAGTGTACCTTTATACTCTATTAAATTCATATTCTGTGATTTGCATATTGGCAGATTGTGGCAGCTATGCTAAGGAGTTAATGTGCTTGACAATATAGACTGCATTACACAGAATGATGGACATAGTCCCTTGGTGTGATCATAGATATATACATAGAACACTAGATTGGTGATAGGGTGCAGTCAAGTGAAGCATCTGTTCTAGGAGCCTTTACACCCGGAAGTAAAATTCTCTCATAGACTCCCATTAATTTTAGCCTACTTAAAAATTACATTTTCAAGAACACTTGCGTGAGAGTCAAGTGTTATTTTGGTATCGCTGTGCAGAGCAACCTTTTGTCTCCCAAAATATGTGCTTTTCGGAGGATGGAAAGCGGCACACTTTCTAAAGCGAAGATCGAAATGTGACTCACTGTTAACGTTAAAGTGCAACAGAGAAGTGACGTTAACGCGACTGAGGCTTTTACTTTTAATAAGATAATTGCTTGGGATTTATCGCCGTTGAAACCTCGATGAATGTCCGTATAAATTATCAAATTACACTCTGGTTTCCTCACTTCATTGTACCCTGGTTGACTATTTGAAATCACCCAAATTGTTTATATTGAATCATAAGGCTAATGCCAACGTCGATAAAAGGAAGTGCTAGTGAAGCCTTTCTCCCCTCCTTATCTTCTGGAGCTCTGTATAAAACTGACAGAGCGACTTGTCCAATGTTTTAAATATTATGCGGGTAAGAAGTATTGTCGTTGAATGTCAATTACAAGTAGCTAGCTAGCTTGTTAGCCACCTTTTTAATTTTATTTATCACTAAGTCGCTAGCGTTCGCTTTCAGTCAGCGGTCAGTTCAAGTCAATGGGACGGCTAATTAGCTAGCTAGCACGAAACGCGATTGTTTCTATTTAAGTGACAACTTTGCGTTTATACGTTAAATTACGCATGGCACGTTTTATTACAGCTCTTCAAATAAATATTGCTACAAAAGGCAACCGCACATCTCTGCATTTTCTTGCTTGTATCGACTTATCTGAAATTGGCCTCTTAGGAAACCATTCATTTTTATGGAGAAGTTGGGTGTATCAATATGACGGCCAGGTGCTTCACTTTGCTGATGTCGTCATATTTACATTATCCAATCTAGTGTTCTATATATATATATCTATGGGTGTGACCTCATCTCTGATGCATTATTCCAGAATAGTACTGTCCTCCTCCAGCTACTACAGTCCTCTGAACTCAGTTTCACCAACAACATTGTCTAAAGGAGTGTGATGATGATGAAATCAGAACAAGATATAAAGTCACCGAGGCTCATGTGGTGGAAAGAATCCTTTTTTCTTTCCTTGGATCACAGTACAGTTACTGAACTGAGCAACTGTCTAATCACAGTGCATCAAATTATTCAATTTTAGAGAACACCTCATGATGCAGTCTGAATGTGAAATCATATTCCATTTTGTAGGCGTAACTATGTGCAAGTCCCCTAAGAGGAGGACCATGTGTCAAAAGTTTTTATGTATGCAATACACCTCACACCTGAGACTAATCTCCAGAAATAAAACACAATATAATACATGAAATAACAGAAAAAATAGCCATAAGAAGCATTTTAAATAGAAATTTGTATTTACATCAATATTAACATCAAGAGACATGTAGGAAATAAATGCAACAGTAATTTACATCCTGAAATTATGACGGCATAATTTCAATTGGTTACTTTTTCTCATTGTTGTCTTAGCAGAGAACAGAGCAAGGAGGATCATTTATTTTTATCAATAATTAAAAGCAAAGCACAGACTGAGGTCCTGCTGTATTCTTGTAAGCATTTCTATTTTTTAAATGTACTTCATTTAGAACAAGATTTGAAAAATCCACTCAGCTTCATATTTTGAAGACTCAGTCCTTACAATGACTACAAAAATTAAGCTAATGAGAAGTACAATGTTTTTAACACTCGCAATTCTGTTGCCATTTTAATAGATAGGTTAACATTTAGTTTTACTGTCTGAATGACAGTCTAAATTAACAGCAATTGACTGCAATTTGGACAGACAAAGTTAGCAAAGATTTAAAAACAACCCCTTCCCCTGGCAAACTGCAAGGGGCTATTCACTGGCCATTAATTTGAAACACGAAATTGAATGAAATAAGCTTAACCATTGTAGTGAGAGAAACAGATTAATTCTATGCTGTATCATACAATATACAAAATAATATATATATTCGTATGCATCTGAATGTGTAAATTTAAGTACACAAACAGAAATGCATTTAGACCAATAACATCTGGAACTACTTGAAACACAGGAAAAAAAAAAATCTTTGGATTGAGCATGTCTTACATGATAGACCTCTCAGACAGCAACAAGTGTAAATACAGGCAAATAAAAATTCAATCAAGATTTAAAAAAAAAAAAAAAGGTTGAGAGGGTACTAAAAAGTAAGAAAATAATGAAACGGAGAGTCTCCATTTCAACCCTTCCTCTGAAATCTAACATTTAAGCACCACTAAAGGCTGTTATATACTTGTCAGAGGCGTCGGTTGAGTGTCTGATGACAAAAATGATGTCAGAGGGACAGAAAAGAGTCGTGTTACTTGTTAAATATCTCTAATGTTGCACATACTGTTGTCAGTTGTCCTTATATTTCCAATGGCTGTCACAGATAAAAAAAAAATTTTTTTTAAAAGTTGGTTATGTAGCCAATACACAAATGGTGGCAGGTGTGGCAAGCCCCGCCCCTCACACATATTTTAGCTGTTTAATGAGTTGATCCACTTTTTGGGTATGTGTGCTCATGGGTTTGACGCGAAAGGTCAAATGTCATGGTTGCATTGAGATTCCCGAACATGGCTATCAACATTAATTAATGAGATATAGCCTTCTGAAAACTAGTCATCATTGGTTTGACCTTTCACGGTCACTCAAGGTCAAAGGTCATAGTGTCATTTCAAATCTTCAAGTACAATTTCCTATATGTTTCATAGCAACCAAATGACAACCTACAGTAGTTTCAGAGATACAGTGTTAATTATGTGATTGAGATATTTACCCTGCTAAACTCTGACCCCCACTGATCTTTGAAACTGTAGACTTTTCACTACAGCTATTTGACAAATTGGAAAAGAAAACGTTTGATGTTTGAAGTAAATTGGACCATTCTAGACAAACTAACAACTTCTTCAATGACCTTGACCAAATTCATTCCTAAATTTAATAGGATCTCCTGGGGGGGGGGGTCCTTGCCCAAATTTTGAGCAAATTTGATATAAACAGAAGCAGTATTTTTCTCGTAATCTTGGTAACGAAAGAACAAACAAATAAGCCAACAAACCAAGTTCATTGGAATACCCTCGCGCGACCCCCTCAGTTGAGGGGGTGGGGGGTGGTAATAATTGCTATGGAGATGACCACTTGCCCTACATGTAGTCCGACACTTCATTTAAACATAAAAGCATCTGTATCATCAACACTCTTCTAAAGGCCTCTGCCGTCATGTCTTTCAAGTATAAAACAGCCTTAAGTTAGATGAAAGCATGGTTCACAACCAACACCAAATAAAGCTCTCCGGATTTCTCAAGGATATTTTACAGCGTGTGCACAGCCATCATCAGACAGGCCTCAGACTAAGATCTGAACTCAATGTTTGAGTAGTGAACTCAGCCATGGCTGTTTTTCCACAGAGTCCGTTATCGTGAGGAATCTCGAGGAGAAGACAAAGCCAAATCAGACTTGGGCACGGCGTAAAGGTGAAAATGACATTCTGATGGAGAATCATTAAATTTATGTACATGGTGAGTACCATGTCAGTCCAATACCAAAAACAAACTGTCCTCAAACATGCCTTGTCATTAGACTGGGAATATCCTGTGAGCACCATACTTACTTGTCCCACCTGCACAAAAAACATTAAAACCTTTTCCCATGTTAAAATACAATTGGAACATACAAGCTCACACTCACAACTCCACATCAATGACCCTCCAGGAAAAAAAAAAATTCATGAGCAACTTCAGAACTAAAAAAAGTGACTTTCTTAAAAGAATAAAACTGTCTGCTTCAGCTTATGAAATACATATTTAAATATGAGCAATGGTGTAAGAGGGCCTGCTTTCTTTTCCTTTCCAATGTGATACATCAGAAATGAAAGTTGTATTGACCTACAAGACCGAGAATAAGAAAATTATACTTTAAATATCAATCCTTACAATCTGTGCAAAAATGGTATGTGACCTACAAAAGCGTATAATACATTTTAAGCATATTTACAATTCATATTCACAGACAAAAAAATTGAAAATGTGACATCACATATAATACTGCAGTACCTTTGCTTTGAGAGGAGGATGCTCCATGTAAATTTCAGCCTAAAGCATAAAGATTATTGCTTAAATCTGCATAATATAGACATCTGTGCTTACTGCTTTCATGGATAATGTTCTTCTTTCCAATTTAGATGGGTCCCTATTAAGAAAATCAAAAAAATGTCACTATTTACTGTGTGCATTAATTTTTGAATAAGGCTATAATGACCAAGAAATATTGCAACAATCCTTCCAATATCAACCTTCCCGTAAAGTGCAAAATCAACCTAAATCTTTTTGCGCAGTACCTTAACCCATCGCATTGCAAAATACGTGTTCCCACATCAAAGGCTAAATGCTGCGTGATGTACATTCTAGAGAAGAAGTGACCTTTTCCCATGGATGAAACCGTTTTCCATGTGGTCAGGCGAGTGAAGGTACTTCCAGAGGGGGAAAAAAACAGCCTGGAGGTAAAACCCGCCTGAAAATCCAAATCCAGACTCTGAAAACATGAGAGCCACACACAATGTGTGTGTGTGCATGTGTGTGTTAAAGTCCATCTAGCATTTACATATGTAGTAGCCGCCACCTGCCAAGTGTCAGAAAATTGTGTGCCCGGTGGGGTTGTCCTTAGGGTGAAAAAAACTGCACATCCCAGGCCAGGTGTAGAAGATTAGAGCTCTGTCTTTTAAAATGGGCACAGAGACCCGCAAACACAGAGCACATGTCTCTCCATTTGGTTCACAGTGAGACTCTGCTTTCACAAAGGCAGCTCTGCTCCAAAGCTCAGCAATACTTCTGCAGGAGAACAGAAAGATTTAGAACATGCTAGTTTGACTACATGAGAGACAGAATGAGAATACAATACTGGGACAACAAATGTAAATGCCTCAGGCAACAATTCAAATGCACACTCACATTTAAGGGTATTTCACCGAAAAATAAATAATAAAGGGGCATTTTTAAAAAACAGATAATTACAAACGTATGCTTGTGCAGAGAGGTCATTAATGGATGAGCACAATTAAGTTGTTTTCCAGCTTTAAATCATTGCCCAACTAAGAGAGAACACTAAAGCCAGGAGGATTCTCAAGGGTCTGGATTTTTCATACTGGCAACAATTACAGAGCCTGACATCATGCAACAAATGAACCGCTGGCAGCAATGATGGCAGGTGCTGAATCTTATAGGAATATTGAAAGAAAAGCATGAAAATGAACTCAATTCCTTCAAAAAAAAAAAAAAAAAAAAAAGAAGAAGCCTTTGTCTTAACAGACAGCGCATTAGGTTGATGAAACAGTCGCATACCTGATCAGGGCCCATTGGCATTCGCCCCATACCCATGGGGTTCATGCCCATCTGCCCTGGCATCTGCCCAAGATGGCCCCCACTGCCATTGACTGGCATGGACCCGTTCATCATCATGGCCCCGTATGACCCCGGGTTTCCTTGCTGCGCAAACTGCTGCTGAGGATACGAACTGCAACACAGAAACAGGCCACTGGCATTCGTCCTTAGAGCGTTGAAATACATCTTTTAAAAATATTAATTTTATTATCTTGTGCTGAAAATGATCAGCTTTGATTTGATATCTTACATAGCTGAGCGACAATAGCTGCATTTAGCACTCTCAGGGTTAACACAATTTGACTTCTCAGTTTTGAGGCCTAAAATAGGAACAAACGTGCACACTCTGCAATCAGTCTGGATTATTTCTTATGGTAGACAGAACCAATGGCCAGATGGTTGTGGTTTCCAATCTTGCACGAGAAGCTTGTTAATTTAAAACCTGTGCAGCAGATGGAAGTGTTCAAATTAAAACTTAAGCGGTGAAAATGTATAAATACTATCAGAGGTCACCACTGAGACATGCATATCAGCATCTGTTCCAACTCATATAGCTTGTTTACTGCTTTAATGACTATATGCTGTTGACATACTTATTTCTGGGCATGCCTCCTTGTGGCCAGCCCTTCATCTCTGCCGTTTGATACATGGGACCGCCCTGGGGGTGCTGTTGCATCATGGGATTCTGGGGGGGGCCCAGGCGGCCTGACATCATCGTGTTGGGTGGGCTGCTAGCTGAACGAACAAACGACGGGTCCCCCTGCTGGTTCATCCCTGGTCAGAAACAGAAGGTTCAGTCTTGACCATAGACTGTGTAAAAAGATGGATGCAGCACCCTGATCTTAAAAATTTAAACCCAGTGCTGTAAAATTGAATTCTATTTAATGGCCAGCAGATGGCGACGTCGGTGGTTGCAGAAAAAAGTTCAATACTAGAGAAGTCTATGAGGAAATTACCCAACTTTCCCACCTGATTTTTCACTTTATTTTATGGTATCTATAACAAGTTTCAAGTCTCCTTCGATATATCATGATGTTCATTTTTGTAAATAATGATCCCATACGGATTAGAATAAATAAATAACACCAGAATATGCTTTAGGGGCGTGGCTATCCTCTGGTCCTCGTCCGATACGGTCAGATCCAGAGCCATGGTCCTCCCCTGATCTTCAATACACGCTCTCGTCCAATAGAAATCACATCCGGTTTCAAAATGACAATGGCGCAATTCAAATTGCCAAAATCGAGGCTTCCTTTATAGTTTGCAGAAACCCATGGGTAACGTCACGGTAGCTTCGTCCATCTTTTTATACAGTCTATGATCTTGACGCGCAGTTCCCATTTACACCAAGTTTCAACGTATCCCCCGGCTGGTACACATAATGGCCACTAGAGGGCCCATTTACACCAAGTTTCAACGTATCCCCCGGCTGGTACACATAATGGCCACTAGAGGGCAGCAGAGCTCCCTTATGTTCCACATCGTACCGCAGAACTCTTCTACTGAAATCAGACCAGATTCATCACTGCAAAAATCTGATGTTATGGCAAACAGCTCACCATAGTTGGCGCCATAGGCAAACTGCTGCTGTCCTGGCTGGCTCATGGGGGGCCCACCCATTGGGCTGTCGATGCCGGCGGGAGCTGTGACATTCGGGGGTGGGCTGAAACCTCCAGCGGCGGCAGCTGCAGCCTGCTGCTGCTTCTGCTGCATGAGCATCATCATCCTCTGCCTCCTCAGCTGGTGGTTCATGATCTCTCTGCTCCTCTGTGCCATCATTTGGGCATTCAGGAACCCAGGCTACGATCAGAAATAAGCACCATCACCCCATATTCACAACCATCATCCCGTAGTCACAACACAATGACTGCACTGCGTCAGCAGCTTACTGGCGTAGAATATCTTAAAAAATATACAGGACTACTAAACAGTTATCAATTTTTTGTGACCGGTCATGATTCATCCGGTGATTACACGTCTATCAGAGTACACGTCTGCACCCCTAAACCCATACTGTAAGCTTATTGTAGTGGGCCATGTTTCCATTTAACGCAGCAATGGAGGTCAGGATGAATTATTTTCTGAAACATTTTCAGAAATCTTCGTGATACTGCTGTGACTTGTATCATAATCAAATAATTTCTGGATCTTCATCCATATAATGTGTGTACTAAAGTTTCAAATACTTTAGAGTTATTATGTTCTGAAGATCAAGTGTCTTCAGCAGCAATGGACTGCTCTGAAACCAAAGTACTCCTTTAATCTGGCCAATACGATGCAAGTCAATTTGAATGAGATTAGTCTAGAGCGAGTAAAAAGGTGAGAGATACCATACCTGTCCTCCCATGCCTGGTTGCATGCCTGGGCGAAGCACAGGGTTTCCCCCTGCTGCACTACCCTGGCGACTCTGGTTCATGAACTGCAGATGGGAAGATGCACGCAGCATATACTTTAACATCAGAGGAATGGAACAGCTGAACGAAGACCCAACATGACACTACCACAGGACACACTGGCAAGGCTACATGCGCTGAGGAGACAAGGGTTCACGGAGAATGTAGAGGGGGAGGTGGTTACCTGCTGGCCTTGCAGTCTTTGCTGAAGCTGCAATCGCATCGGCTTGTTGGCGCTGATCATTCTGGGGCGCATGTTTGCACGAGGATGCATACCCGCCATGGGGAAGTTTCCCTGCGGACCCATCTGGTTCATCATGGGGTTGAAGCTGCCTGGTTGGCCTTGCATGGGGTTGCTGTTATAGCCTGGCTGCATCGCCATTCCAGGGGGTCCAGGGTAACCCTGGCTGTACATAGCCTTCTGCTCCATCACCATGGAGGGATCCTGGCCAGGGAAAGGCTCTGTCGGCTGCTCTCCGCCCTGACCCTGGAGTGGACAGCATGGCAGGCACAACCACACTTTTTTTTTTTTTTTTTTACAAAATTTTGTTTAAATCATGACTGACAAGCCAATGCTAAATCTTCATGCAACAAATTGGTCAAAGATCAAAAGCAAGATTGTTGTGAAATACTTCCAACTGTCCCTGAAAAGCTTTCCTTTAGTTTTACTTACCCAAAGTGAATATGCATATCTCTCAATTCATTGACACACTAAGTATACCAGGCTGGAAATTGCATTGGTGGCAAGATATTACATATTTTCATTATTTTGAGTGAAGCGCAATGTTATGTATTACTGTGCCATTGTGACACAATGAGTACACCACCACATTACATGCAGACCAAACACTTTTCATCAGAATTTAAAGGCTGCACGGGCCTAATAAGAGCAAGTCAACTGAGCAAGCAGCGAAAAGCAGAGACCCCGACCTGGCTGACGAGATCTGGGATGCCCAAGGCGCGGTCAATCTCTTCCAGAGCGATTACATCCGTGTTGTTGAGTAGTGAGTCTAGCTGATCCAGGAGGGCTCGTTCATCACTCTGCCCCTCACTGCTGGAGGGGGGAACCAAGAGCTCATCCAGGGCGTTCCCAAACTGTGGCCTGAGACGCATCAAGAAATATCAACTACCATTTCTGTGCAGAGAGAACTGGGTGCTCAATTCATCACAAAAGGTCCTCATTAGTGTCCCTCACAATGGTCTGTATGAAACACTAGACTAGTAGAAGTGCATAGCAGGTTGTAACACTTGACGGACTTAAGATTAGACTTCCTAAGCTCCAGAGTCAGGACTCTTGATACAAATGGAGAATGTGCGCTCAGGCAACAACCTCAATTACCACAAAAAAAAAAAAAAAAAAAATTAGTTTGAGGGTAAAGCATGTAAAGACAAACCCAAGAAAAAGATGTCTCCTCTAGCTTTGAGTTTTCTGATTGAAGAGAATGAGGAGCTCACCTGTTCAGGCTGCTATCCATTCCCATCACACCATCAGGCCAGGAGGGCGACTGGTTAGGCCCCTGCTGACTGAAGGGACTCATGCCCATGTTCATGTCACCTGGACCTGTGGGGAGATCGTCTGCACGATGAAGGATGTCAATTACCTGCACTTGCTCAGGTACTCACTCACGCATGCCAAACCATAACATTGCTGCTGCTTACCCATGTCCATGAGCTGCTGTTGCAGCATTGACCTGTTGCCTGGAACGCTGTTTGACCTGCCCACCATGGGACCTCCCATCATGCCTTTGGAGTTGTAGTCCATTCCAGGGCGGATCATGGAAGGGTGTCCTACAGACCCAACCGGACTGCCGCTTGACCTTGACATCGCCCACTCGCTGGAGGTGGTCATGGGAGAGCGTTGTGGAACGCCCACTCCCCTGTTCATCATTCCTGTGCCGGAGCAAAACCACAAACTTCATCTCTGGAAATCAGAGCTTGAATTTTACTTCAGTTTACAAAATGACTTTAGCTAGAACAACATAGTTGAACCAATGAACATCAGCACCCGACTTGGGAAACAAATATGCACTATCAGATTTAGTGGACTAAGAGAACAGTTCCCTAGCTATTGAAACCCACAAAAGGGATCAAGTGGAGCAACAGAACGCTGCAGTCTGCCACCAGGACAAATACCCATGTTCCCTGGGAAGTTTTCAGGACCTCCAATCATGCGCTGGCTCTCCACATTCTCCTGCTTGATAAGCATGGGACAGGGTGCACTGCGCCGGCCCGCTACACCCCCTCCACTGACAGGCTTTCCATCCATGGACACGGCCCTCTGGAGTGGGACACGATTAACCGACAGTATGCCTGGAAAACAGAAACATTCAAAGAGGGGGTTAGAGTGAGAATGGGTGGAAGACGACAGATGCATACCGCAACTTTAAGTGGATGGATCGCCGCAGTTACCCTGCGCATTGTCATCAGGGAAGCTCTGCCGTTTATTAGTGCCTTCGGTTCCCCCACCTGCCTCAGGGTAGAAACTGGAACCTGAATTCCGCAGACCTCCTAAGATTGTCTCAAGGGTTTCCAGCTGAGAGAAGACAGGGAAGATGTTACTTATTGATGCCAGCACAAGAACTGCACTCACCTATAGTGTGCCAATCAAAAAACTCTCACAAAGAGCTCAATACAAGAACTGCCCTCTTGAGCATTATCCTTGAAATCAGATGATGATGTTCCAGATCGCTTGGTCTCATTCAACATTCAACAAATAGACTAGCTTTGTGTCTCGATAATTGCCAATAAAAAAATGGTAAAAGAATCCTGAAACGTCAAAACTTATCTGTCGCCACACAGTCTTCGCCAAGCTCAAGGAGCATGACCTAAACTGTGGTGAGGAATAGTATACTACGCAAGATACTGCCTGGGGGGGGGGGGGAGTGATAGTTATCACAGCATATCCCACTAGGGCTTCAGAAGTTGGGTTCTTGTTCCATACTGGGCTACATAACTGTGATAATCCGGTTCAGTTTACCTCAAATTGTAGATGCACTTATGCCCATGACATGTAGTTTTAAATCATCGTAAATAATAATTATAGTATTCTGTAAGTTACCTCATCACTGGGCTCAGTCTTGATGTTGTTCTCCACATTTTCAGGGGTGGAGGTAGCAATGGCAGAGCTGCTGCAGGCCCCTGAACCAGCCTTGCCCTCTAGGTCTTCCAGCTTTGGTTTGATGTCAGCAGGCTCTTTGGAGTCATCCTTGTTGAGAAGATAATGGAGCAAGGCATGGGTTTTCTCCTTTTTGGGGCTGTGCTGCTCTTGCTTGGTGTCTGTGGCCCCTGGCCCCGAAGGAGCCCCGCCTGTGGTCCCTGATGCAGTTGACTCTGCCCCCGAGGACTCGTGGACCTGGCCCGGCACCTTCCCAGTGGCCTCAGCAGTGATCTTGGCCACCTCATCTGGGGTGTTCCCATTCTGCAAGAGCTTGTGGAGGATCTTATGCTTCTCCTGCAGAGATGCAGAATAGTGGGCGGAGCTGGAAGATGACACTCCTCCAGAGGCCTGCCCAGCACTGTTGGCAGAGGAGGAAGAGACTCCGGAGGAGGAGGGGCTTGTGACGCACGAAGTGGTATCCTTGGCTTCAGCTCCTGTGGGGGTGGAGACAGGTGCTGGAGGGGCAGGCGGGCCACTACTGCTTCCCAAGCCCAGTTCCTCCTTGGGCGTGGTCAGAAGCTGCAGGAGCTTCTTGTGGCCCTTGCTCTCAGGGATCCGCCTGTGGGGCTCAGTGGAGGCGGAGGCCGGTGGAACAGTGTCGCTGGACTCTTTGCCCCCATGCGGGGTTCCCTGGCTGTCAGGCCTCTCCCCAGTGTTTTCAGCGGGTTGGGGGTGGGGGTGATGGTGCAAGTGGTGGTGGTGGTCCCCGCCAGCGCTGTACGGGCTCTTGGAGTCCACATGGCCAGGCTTACACTGGACCTGCTGCTGCGGAATCGGCTGCTGCTGCTGGGTTTGCTGCGAGGAGTTGATGCTGGGAGAGCCGTCAGGTTTGTGCACTGGTGAAGACAGAGCAGAGGACAGCGAGTTGCCCACTCCTTCACTGATGGCTTGCAGTGCGTTGAGGGAGCTGCTGGAGAAAGTGCTGCTGCCCCCTGGGCCTCCAGCTCCTCCTGAACTACCCGGGCCCATCGGCGAGGACATCGCTGCAGCAGAAGCACAGATATTAGTCTGCCATAAACAACAGCACAATGTGTTCAATAAATTAACAAATCATTGCTGTACACAAACAAATGGTTCCTTAGACTTTGGGGTGGACATACCTCCAGGAGAAAACTGGCTGGTGCCCATTTTAGGACTCCCCCGCGTCCTGGGAGACATCAGGAGGTTTGGCTGAGGGACGTTCATGCCTGGACTGCCCTGTGTGGGGCTATTCATGCCAAGCCCATAAGGCCCACCCTGGAATGGGGGATGCTGCTGTGGCATTCCAGACCCTGGGTGATTCATCGGATTCATTTGGTTCATCTGACTCATTTGATTCATCTGATTCATTGGATTCATTTGATTCATCTGACTGACTTGAGTCATTTGCATCATCCTGTTGCTGCCACTGTACATGGAGTTTCCCATCTGACCTGCATGGCCCTGTTCATTCATACCGTAGCCCCTGTTCATGCCCATGCCCATCCCTGCACCAGGAGGCATGTTCATCTGGGCGTTGGGGTTGGCGTTGCCCATTCCCTGTGGCCTCATTCCACCCTGCATCATGCCAGCCTGGTTGGTGCGATATCCATTCTGCTCCCTGAGACAAAGGTCATAGAAAAATAACTGAACAACAACTCAAGAAGAATAGTACAAAAAACTAACCATGGAAACGGTACAAGTGTGGTATCAATTAGAATAAGGATCCAGGACCATTTTCATCAGTTCAAATCTTAATACCAAACATTCTGAGAACCAGGCTATGCTTTCCCATTACAGAATGTGAGCAGGGTCTCACCTCTGTAGCAGATGTGTGGATATAAAGCCTTGCGGCTCATTCGTCATGGGGTGGCGGTACAGCTTGCTTTTGGTTTGCGCTGTGACCGGAGTGCCGTCGGACAGAGAGAAGCGGTAGAGGGGGGTCTCGGCATGGCCGTGCAGGAAGGCTGAAGAGAGAGGAGAGAATTTCTGAATCTTCTTGAGCCACGAGTTGGCAGAAGGGAGGGGGGTATAAATACAGCCCGTCCCAGACAAACAGGAGATAGACGTACCTTCATGGTAGTGTCGGCGGTGTGACCAGGGCTGACCCTCGCTGTGGTGTAGAAACATCTGGATGCACCTGCGCCACAGGTCCTCCCAGCCGGGCCGCATGGAGGCGCGCAGGGAATTGTGATCGATCTGCATCAGTTTTCCTATTTGAGGAGGTGGGGGCAGAACACCACAGGCAGGTCGATATGGGCTGGGTTCTGACAATGCTCAATAAGCAGTGCTAATACACCTGATCCATGTCCAATCTTCTCCCCACTGCATACGCTTGCGTAGAACTCAACTATAAAATGGTAATTTAGTCCTGGCCTGTGACTTACTCTAATCAGTGGGTCAGTTACATTTCACTGTCATAGGACCAGCAGAAGCAACTGTACGCGTCTCTTCTCACCTGAGAGCTCATGTCTGGTGTTGAAGCTCTCGGTCCTTTCCACTGTAGTCACACGGCGAGCCACGCAGATCATGCAGGACTGCAGATCTGAACGCCAGGAAAAAAGAATGACAAACTCACAGCTAACATGACAATCAGATGTGTAATCACTAAAATGAGCTGACGTGGGATTATGCGATGTTGACTAAAACTGGCTGTTGGCTGTACCTTCCCCCTCCTCCATCATGGCCTTGGGCTGAGTGAGGGCAAAGCACTGCATGGTGTCGTATCGCGGGCTGCTGGCTGCCTCCTCTGGGCCGCCGTGGCAGTACTTCACCAACATGCGGCAGTTAAAGGTGTGGCTCTTCTGCCTGGGTGCTTCAGAGCCCCAGGACACTCCATTCACTGCACAGACAGACAAGCACACGCGCAGGATTCAAAGATGAGCACAGAAATGATGGTGAAGTTAAGAATCAAAATGAGAGCTTCTACAATAAGCATGACATCATAGGAATTACACATCGCAAATACTACTGCCCCACCAGAATCTTTGCACGTGGCAGCCATAACGTATGCCTTTTCAAAGATATTTTTATCTTAAATGGTATTTTAGATTGACACGGTCACATTCCATTCCCTTGTGAGACTTTGCAGTGAAGCCTAAGGTGCAGAATCGACCTTAGCCAGAAGAGGGAGCCAGTGCTTTGAAATTACTCTCAGCACTTAAATGTCCTCAAGGCACCCATTGACACCCACCCCAGGTAGTTCAGTGGCAGAGGCCAGGCTTAATTGTTTCTTTAAAAAAAAAAAAAAAAAGCTTAAACAAGAACTTTAAATCCTTCCCTGTATCTGAAAAGGACAGCATAACCTGTGGTATGAGAGCCTGACATGTAGCCTTAGGGTGAAATTAATAAGAGCGGGGCACACCTGTCGCCCAGTTCCATTAAATATGCAAACAAGATCCTGGAGACCACAGATTCATTTGAGTTCAAAACTCAAATACATGCAAAGACAGCAACCACTGAGAACGATCTGTGGTCAGACAATGCACAGGCTAACAGCCAAGAGCATTTTTTTTTGCTGTTCAGACCAGGTTTGTGTGACACACCCAGAGCCTGATTGGAAGGGTTTTTCTAGCCATTTCATTTTTCTACTAGCATGGCACTGCTACCGCAGAGAGAAACATGCTTAATTAATTGGACACTGGGATATCAGATATCATGAGCAACACACGAACCCTGATTCGTGAACTCCAGCCTCCATGGCTGACCATGAACATCGGCTCAGGCCGCAGGAGAAATGGGGGTCAGATTACACCATGAAATTACACAGGAACAAACAGGAATCTAACTCTACTAAGTAATAAACTTTATATCAAATGCAGTTTGATATCTTGCTTGCGTGCAGGTGGGCCATTCCGAGATATTGCCAACCAAATGCCCCCTCAGTGTCAGACACCAAAATGATCCCCAAATGGAAATGGAGGGAAAAACTGAGCTTATTCCACCTGAAAATAGCAATGCAACATTTTACCCATAAATTGTAAAAAATACATACATCATTAATACATCTACAGAATTTTGTTTGGGGGATGGTATAGTGTTGCGTCACGGAGGTTAAAATACCTCGGAATCACCCAGGTGTAAACGAAGACCTCCAAACATATTTACAACACAGAACACAGGCTTAGAGAGCATCATTTAAAATAATTCAGTTTCCATATGAGTAGACCAAGATTCCAATCAAACAAATCAATTTCCAGACCATCTGCTTCCACAGCTTTAGACAGACAACAGTGACTGCAGTGAAGCAGCTCTGGTGAGTGTACCTGCCTGCGTTGGACAGCATTTTGCATGAAAAAAAAAAAAAAGAGTGCATCAGGCTGCCTGATTGCATCTCACACGCGTGTGCATGTGTCTGTGACAGGGATTAGGAGGTGGAGAGTGAGACAGAGATGTGAGAGGGAGATGCGAGAGAGAGAGAGAGAGAGCGAGCGAGCGAGCATTCGTACTGTTGGATTTGGGCAGGTTCTTGTGGAACTCCTCCCGATCCTCCTCGTGTAGGATGTTGTAAACGCTGGTGTTGATCAGCTCTTCCTGCTTGTACTGCAGGTACTGCGTCACATTGTCAGACACGAAGACGATGTTGCCGTCACGGTTGACGACAAAGAGAAATCCATCCAGAGCCTAAGACAACAGAGGAAATGCACTGAACAAAAATATAAACGCCCCATATCAAATTTTTGAGTTTTTATTAACATTAGGGTTATGCAATATATGAAGCGAATCAAACTTCATTTTTGTTAACTGGACTTATGCCGTCGGAGGCAACGGCTTGGGGTATATCCCCGAATGCCCCCAATCCTCAAATTTTCCACTCCTTGATACCTTGAATAGACTTTCATTTGAACTTAATTTCAGGTCAATCGGAGAAATGGTTCTGAAGATATGGCCAAAATGGTAATTTTACATTTCACATAGCGCCACCTGGTGGCAAAATATTGAACCATACAGGTATGATGTCATCATGTGACACGTTGTGAGGTCATGACCTTGCAGTTGCACATAGTTTCATGTCAAATGGACAAATGGTTCCAAAGATACGGCAAAAATGGTTAATTTTATGTGACAAAGCTCCACCTTGTGCCAAAATTTTGAACCAAACAGCTATAATGTCATCGTGGGACACATCCTCAGGTCATGACCTTTCATTTGCACTTGATTTGAGGTCAATCAGGCAAATATTTCCAGAGATATGATAAAAACAGTGATTTTTCCGTTTTTGGCCCCTGGTGGCCAATCTAGAAATTGTAAATTGTCCAAAATCGAATCAGTTCTTCCTCTTGATACTTACTTTTATGCAAAACATGAAATTTCTAATTGAAATATTACTGAAGTTATCGCGTTAACAAAGGAGTGACAATCCTTTGAACACGTTGGAGGTCAGGTTGAAGAAATTGAATGTTCAATATCTTGTGTGTCCACCATTTGAGTCTCTCAGAGCAACACATCTCCTTCGCATTATGTTAGTCAGGTTGTCTATCGTGGCCTGTGGAATGTTATTCCATTCTTCCCGCAGGGCCAAACGGAATGCGCTCATTATCCGGAACTGGAACACGGTCATGGACACGTCGATCCAGAACATCCCAAAGATGCTCTATGGGCGACATGTCCGGCGAATACGCACGCCAGTCCGGAACTCGAGTGTGCTCTGCTTCAAGGAACTACATGCAGACCGCTCTGGTGGACATCCCTGCAACCAGCATGCCAATGGCATGTTCCCACATGACCTGAGACATCTGAGGCATGATGACTTTTGCCAAAATTTGACATTTTGGGGTGGTCTTTTATTGTCCCCAGTTTGAGGAGTGTCTGGGAACAGCGCATTCTGTCTGATCACCGTCTGGAAATGCCACAACCGTGTACTGAGTGAAATCAATGCATCACTGAGCAAATGCTCACTGACAGAGAGATGGATTAAAAAAAATCGCTCACAAATCAAGAGAGATATCCCTGTTGTGCAAGTAAAAGTCAGCATATGTTCACTTAGAGTTGTTAACTCCATGTGGCATCAATATTTGACATGGGGCGTTTACATTTTTATTTAGTGTAAATAATCACAAAAAACCAGATGAAGTGGTAGAGATTTGTGTGGGAGGCATATGCGACCAAATATGGACCTCAGGTCAGTTATGTTATTCAATCAGTCAAGGGAAACAAAGCTTTTTTGATGATTCAATGAGAATTAAACACTGATTTTACATGAAGTTGTTCCATTAAAACTTGATGTTCATCAGCTTTGAGCTGGGAGAGAGAAGTGGAAGACTTGAAGGAAAGGAAACTGAGAAGGACATTACCTCCCATAATGCTCTGCTCTGTGCAGGCAGCCGAGCTCTAATCACACTGCTGAGTGCTGACAGCACCTCACAGTGATTAATGACTCCCAACATTTATACAACTACCACTTGTCTATCAGCGAAAAACAAACCCAACCACTGCAATCAATCAACTGGCCAATCAGCAGGCTGGGTTTCTGTGAGAGAGGTGACCCTTGCCCTCTGACCCATGGCTCACCTGCAACAGAAGTGGCCCCAGATGGTCTTTGTCGATGACCCCCTGGCCCGTGGAGGACACATCAGCCTTCTGAACATCGTCGTCGTTAGAGGAGGCCTTTCCTAAGGAACATCACAGGCAGCGATCACGCCAAAAGTACAGTAGCGGTAAACAAAAAGGTAACCTCGCCCAATTTCCTCACCCAAAGGAATTTCCCAATTTACAGCCACATTGGAAATATTAGACAAATAGACAAGCACCATGGCATTTCAACTTAAACAATCATCCTGGACTTCAACCGGAACTGTTTTGCCTTATCCACTTGAAAGGCTATTCTGCTCAGTCGCAAAATTGCAACAAGTTTTTGTGGCGAAATCCACATCGCTACTTTATCACCCTCTAAACAATATCTGCCATTATCAAGACCGAGTTCCCAGAGGGAGGCGATACAAATGAGAAGACAAGCTACATCTCTTTGCAAAATGACATTATAGAAACAGTATGGTCTCCCTGTACTTTCCCCCTCTCAGACTTAAGAAAATTTCACCCCTTTTAAAACAAGACAACAGGTGTAGAAAACAAGGGATAATCCTATTTGACAGGACACTGTATGATTATAAATCCCCAGAGGACTCATTGGCTTTGTAAATTCCCAAGTAGGTAGAAGTCATAATTCTAGCCTAGCTACAGAGGAAGCCCATTAATCACAGCCAAAAGACTTCTGGTTTAATCTTTGAGGCATATCAGCGTTACCTTAATCTGCAGCTCAACAAGCATTATACGAGTAAGCTGCTAAAATAAGACGCTTGAAAGAACTCAAATTAAATTATTTTGTTCATTTCAATCGCAAATAAATTCACAAATCCTCATTATACAGCACATAGACGAAGCGACCACCAGGGGGAAGCATCATTTAGCTGGAGTAAGCGCCCCTTGAAGCGAGGAGAGATTCTCGGCTCGTGATAAGCAACAACATTTAAGGCGGGCTTGATGAAGCGTCAATCATCACATCCTTGGATCTGAGACGCTCACACTGAGAAACTACTGTCTTTAGGGCAACTGAACCCCGCATGTTCGGGAGTAAAATTACCGAGAATAAAAAATGTCGAACAGCAATGCACTGTGTTGCACTTGTGGCTAGCTCCTGGCAAATAAACCACGGAGTTCTGTCACAATTAAAATATACTACTCTCTAATGAAACCTCTGAAAGATTGATCGCACCAAGGACAAAGAGGGATGGGGGGAGAGGATAAAGGGAGACCGGGAAAGTCAGCCATGAGGAGAGAGAGAGAGAGAAGAGAGCACCGGAGAGAAAGAAAGCAAGAGACTGTGGCACTTCATTATTCACTTCCTGTAACTATGGCAACCCCTCTCCACAAAGTCAGAGACAGCTGTACCCTCTTCCCCTCCTGATCAAGACAGTAAAGATTCTCACAACTGTCATCACCTTCCTGTCAGTCACTCACTCTGCTTACTTCCTGGTGTATAAGTTAGCCCAGAGGTGGAAAGGAAGAATATTTTACTTAAATATTCACCTCAACAGTACTCAAAACAGGAAGTCAACAGTCAAAACTTTCCCCACCACTATGAAAGGACAATATCAAACAAGGGACACGGCAATTGGGCGATTCATGTCAACTTTTAGTGTAGAGAAGAAACAGCCCAGAGTCAGACCCATGAAACAGACGTGCTGATCTGGGATCAGTTTTCCTTGGTCCAATAACTGAACTCATCAACGAGAAACTAATCCAAGATGAGCACTGTGACTTCAAAATCCGTTTAAACACCCGCCATTATGTGTAATTCTCGGACAAGGTCAGGTACCAACAGAAATGAACACCCAGGACTTCTGACTTTAGTTGGATTAACATACAATGCTCTCCTTTACAGCAGTACAGCCATACCTTGCTCTTTAATCTGCCGGATTTGCCGCACCGTCTCCTTGAGTATGGCACATTTGTCCGGCTTGACGTTGAAGTTATCAATGTCGCCAAGGTTGGCGGAGATCAGCTCGGCCAGCTCCTCGATGTACTTGCTCTCCTGCTCCCGCCTCCTCTTGTCACACCTGCAATAGTGAGCCGTTCTGGTCAGACAGCATCACTGTCACATCGCCCATTATTTCATAAATGGTCATGCCAAATGACGTCCGTTTCACATAAGTGGGCACAGTGAATCACGACAGTTTGACACAAAGTCTCCAAACTTCTACCACAGGAGAGCTGAAATTAGAACTCCGTACAGGACATTACATGCAGTGACACAATGTAATCCCACTCTTTAATCACGAGCACAGCCCAGACCAATGAAATCTTCACATTTTTGTTGTTAACATCATTTCATTTAACATTTACATAGGTAGCAAAGCCATGAGAAGGCAATTCCCTTCTGCAGTAATGGCCCCTGTGTTGGGAATGCAAATCAATGGCGTCTCGCTCACCCGAGTCCGGGCGTGTCGCAGGTGGAGAGCTTGCGTTTCCGATCGGAGCAGAGCGGCTCCAAGGAGTTGTCTCCCAGTCCGCTCATCTTGTACACATATCAGCACCTGGGGATACACAGAGCCAATGAGCTTTAATGAGGAAGGGAAGAGCCCATTACGGCTGATATATGACAGCCTGCTCCCCTACCGGCTGCCTCCTTCATATGCAGCCAGACATGCCCAGAGATGATGCGCTCATCCATTCCCCGGGCTTATGCAGGCCTAATGAGGGAGCCAGTGCCTGGGTACTGAGGGGCAATGGATAATGCCGGAGAGAGTGTACAGCCAGCGAGAGAGAGAGAGGGAGGAGGGACCGACAACGAGCGTCTGCCTGCATCTGTGACTCCTCCATCAAGTCTTTCCTCGCATTTCTGCAGCCACACGAACTCAGAAAGTAAAACCAACAAGACTCCAGCACTGGCTTTGCAGAGACATGACGAGGGCCAAGGTTGGTCTGAAAGACAGTAGAGGGGGATCTCCTGGTGAGCCAGGTATGGATGACCAGCAGAACACATGCCCCCCTACCAACACCCAGATGAGTATGAATTGCCATATTCTCCCACCATCCAATCTGCTTAGCATGACAAGTCTCTTCATGTTGCACTCAGCCTGGGAATAATCCAGCACTGCCTGTAAGCCAAGATGCACAACAAACCCCATTCGACAGCAGCCGTCACCCTTCCCACAATGCCTTGCATGGTCTGTATCCAGGAAGTGGCCGAGCAAATGGGAGGATTGTTCTGATTGGTTGCCTTGCCTGAATTCACTGCGAAGTCGGCTGACAAAGTGTGGAAGGAGAGGACGCTTTTGGAAGACCATTTTCCGCACCCCCCACCCCTCACACTGGGAGTGAGAGCAGCACATTGGTTTCCTAAGACCTTCAGATCAATGCTTTTCAGCAAAGTTCATTGTCTGCACTTCCACACACATCTAGAGCAGGCAGACAAACGTGCAGGGATGACCGTCACATTGCAGGCGAAACTTATTCTTATGCCAGGTCTGTTCCACTGTGTGCAATGCCACGCACAACCGCCTCCATCCTTAACCCCCTGTCAAGACTGCCAGCCATGCTGAGGTATGTGAATTTTTCATTTGAACATTTCATTTGGCATTCTGCTGGTAGCTGAAAGACAACGGTCAACAAGAGGGTTGAAGGGTTGCAAACCGTAACTGAAGTGACGCATTTAAAAAAAAACAAAATTCAAAATTCTGTCATGGGACGCATACACACCCAAATTAGCTCTGGAAAAATTACACAAACTTTATGCTGATAATCAAGTTGAAAGTCTGCAATTTCCCATAATGCCTTGCAGTATCACATTCCAGATTTTAAGAGGCCTTCAGTCTGCATTCCAGTCCTGCTCGGACTTATTAAAAAAAAAAAGAAGAAGAAAAAAAAAGTCATATATAAATGCAGAATTAAGCAAAGATGGCCTCAGGTCTGGATCATAAATTATGCTGGAAAACAATATTTTATCATGGAGTTCATACAATAGTGTCACAAAATGGAAAGAAGCAATTGATAATGATAATTTTTTTTAAATAGCTTTAACAATAGACATGAAAGCTGAAACCACATTCTAATGTTAGCCCAAGAGGTCACCCCATATGACTCTCCAAGTTAGCAATCACAGTGCAAATGAATGCACAAAATTCATTTATAGAACACTAATTTCAAATAGCAGTGGTGGGTAAATGCCAGCGCTCCAATAGTCTCAATTTGCCCATCAAAACTCGTCTGTGAACTCTCACAGGCTATGAGTTCAGAAGTCGATGACCTGACAAAGCTTTGAAGAGTGAATCGTTAAAGTATATATGTGCACAAGCATATGAGGCGCCGTTTGTAAAATAGGGCGAGTCGTTTAATACCGTGCAGTTTTTGCACATTTAGCGTGAAAAACCGGGATAAAAGATTGTTGCCATTTTAAACCATCTGTTTTTCACACATTTAGGCACATATGAGTAAATTGGGGTAGAAAAGGTGATATCCTTTTTTTGTTGTGTAACTTTTTGCTGAAGGAAAAAGGGGAAATTAAATACTAAATCTACACGTTAAATATAAATCTAAATTATAATATATATATATATATATATATAAATATATATATATATATATATATATATATATATATATATATATATATATATATATATATATATATATATATAAGGAATATATAATTTTACAATATTTGGGATTTAGATTTACGATGTAAGGTTTAGATATAACCGGTTCGCCAGTAGATTGCACTGTTAGCTAAGCATTGCTGCTCTGTGGGTCGTACATGACTTGAGCGTGAAGACAGCTCGAGCAAGTAGTCAACAGCGCGCTAGCGAGAAATGGCGACAGGTATAAGCCAAGATTTGGCAACAGCCAAACAGATGGCCGTTTCCGTAGGTTTACGGGCAGCAGCATCTTTTCCCGTACCATTAATAGTCCCCCCCCGCCCCACTTCACTTTCGTCCCATAATCGCGTCAATTTGCGTCTCGTTTACGCAGAAAAAATAAGGCTACAGTCTTATTCGCAAGCAAGCTGGTTGGCTATCTAGCGAGCAAACTAAAGTGATGTCGAACTGTATAATGTTATAGCTAGCGCGCCAATGTACTTAGCAACATAGCCAAGTGGCTAGCGAGCTAAAAAGGCTTCAGTTTGCTTACAATGGAATACTCGCGAGCAAGCTATTTGTCTGTGTAGTAATCAAGATGAAGTGATATTGAAATCTATAATGTTATTGCTTGCATGCCAATGTATTTAACATCCCAACTTTCCTCATTTCAGGAGGGCATTCACAGTAACAGTCACTGGGAATCATTATCATCTCTTCAATGACAAAAATCTGTAGTGCTTAGCTTTATTCACAGTGGATATCAGGAGCAATGCGAACTATGGAAGTGTTTTCTTTTTGAGGGACGTTTTTTTCCCTCTTGGTCCAAGAAATTGTGACGTGCTAACGGTTCAGAAAAAAAAATTGCAGCCTGCAAAAAGGACACCCTAAGCACTTGTCAAACACAAAAAGGCTGTAACCGGTTATCATCTTTATAGACAGTTTGATATCACTTTAGCTAGGTAGCCAACTAGGTTGCTAGCGAGTATGACAGTACACACAAACTGTAGCCTTATTTTGTCGGCGTAATTATTTCTGAGAATACTTTGGTCACTGAAAGTAAACTGTAGCCTTTTTATCTCGCCAACCAATTGGCTATGTAGCAAAATACATTCATGCACAAGCTATACATACAGTTCGAAATCACTTTAGTTTGCAAGCTCGATAGTCGCTAGCAAGCTGGTTGGCTCAGTCAGAACGAAAACTGTGGAGCCTTATTTTGTCAGTCATCAAGATGCAAATTGACACAACTATAGACCCATTTACTGTTTGCAAACAAAACAGGCTGAGCGCGCAGCTTGGCAACAGAAGTATGGCGGACCATGATAGCTTGTATCGCTATGCTAGGGCATTAGCCATCAAAGATTGCAAATTCTACCCAAACAAATTCACTTTGACAAATGGCAACCAATTTCCAGATCCGTATGGTATCAGTGAGTGGGTAGATGACATTAGTTAGTGGCCCAGTATTCTGTGGCCTGATATATATACCCATTTGATTGAGAAATCTACCGTGTACACTAGGGAGGAACTACGAGCATACAAGTAAGTCACTGGATGCTTATGACTGCGATATCTGCGGACATAAGCAGAATGTTAAATACCACGACAGACTTGGAGTTTTGTGTCTCAAAATCAGATGTCCTTCCTAATCAAACGCAAGGGCATAAAACCGCCGTGTATGACGCGTGGGTTATAATTTAAAAAAAATAAACAGAAAACACGTCCTGACAGCTAATTGCACCTGCATGGCAGGCTAAGTATTATTTTGTATTGTTGGCTTGCTAACTAGCGAGTTTGACCGCGTAGTTGTCATGCAAACATTAAATGTGCTTCAGTTTACCATCATTCAAACATATTTCATTTAATGTCTAACCGTGAGACGCGCGTCAAAAAATTGGTTACATTCATTTCAATGGAGCAAAGCCCACTGGCAGCATGTGACACGCGTCAGATTTTTACTTTTCACCATTGCTCGATTTCTTGAGCATTAACTCAATAGAAACGCATTTGTCTTTTAGGTTAGCTATTTAACTATTTTGCCTCGTCATGGTTGGTGGCACACAGGGAAACCTCACATGCAGTTGTCGAAACCGATATACCTGCTTTTTAACCTAGTCGCCTAGTTTTGAGAGGAAATCCGTTATTTTTTGTGTGCATTTAAGTTATCGATCTACAGTTAGACAGAAACAAACTCAAGGTACACTGGTAAGAACTTAACACTGCTGAGTTAGCTAGCTAGCCAATTTGCTGCTGGGTGAAGTGAATCATAATCTTAATTTACTAGACAGCAAAATTTTGGAGGAGAATTATGTCTGTATATAACACAGTGTGCAGTAACCTGAACGTTGCACTTTTTCATCGCTTAAAATAAGCTTTATCAGTAGGTGTTTTCAAAATTAAATGTCATCTTGTTGAATATTTTGAGAGCGACACCCATGGCTTCTCGGTCTTGTTGACAGCTGTCAATGTTGATGCGGCTGATGCATTCAGTGAGCGTTTAAAAGAATCAAGGCAACATTCGGAGTTTGACTTGATGCTTCGATTGCAGCCAGTGGGCGTTACACGGATGTGATCCTCGCGGAATCCTGTAAAACTTGAGTCCACCAATGAAATATCAATTCTGACAGCCGTACACGCAACAACCAGACATTTTGGTGCTGGTAAAATATCTAATTCAATATCTGCAGATTCATAACTCGTCAGACTGAATTGGGGAGACGGTTACTTCCGTTGCCAAGATGCGCACGCGTATTTTTGATGACGTCTGCTATAAATGGGTCTATAGGACGAAAGTGAAGCGGGGGGACCATTAACGATACGGAAAAAGATATCGCTGCCCGTACATCTGAGGAAGCAGCCATCTGTATGGCTGTTGCCTAATCTTGGCTTATACCTGTCGCCATTTCTCGCTAGCGCGCTGTTGACAACTCACTCGAGCTGTCTTTACACTTAAGTCATGTACGACTCACAGAGCAGCAAATGCTAAGCAGACAGTTCCATCTACTGGAGAAAAGGTTAAATCTAAACCTTAAATCTTAAATCTAAATCCTAAATTATATAAATTTAATTATATATCATTTAGATTTATATTTAGCAATTTGATTAATATTTAACATTTAGTATTACATGTCCTGTTTTTCCTTCTACAAAAAGTTATTCTAAAAAAAACAATATCACCTTTTCAACACCAATTTACACATATTTGTGGGTAAATGTGTGAAGAAGACTGTTTAAAATGGCAACAATCTTTTATCCCGGTATTTAACGCTAAATGTGCAAAAACTGTTCGGTATAAAACAACACCCTATTTTACAAATGGCGCCCATACTAGCAGGGCTTCAACACTGAACACAGCAGGTAGCCAGGTGAAGCTAGATTGCCTTCACAGTAATACAATTACAATAATCAGAAACGTGATTTTCAACCTACACAGCAGCTCTTCCACAGGAGCAAGTGAGGATTCACATTGTTTGTACCCATTGGGAGTATCGCAGTATCAGCTACATGGCGATGATTTGGAGGAGGAGGAGTATGTGGGCTTAGGACAGATAGTCTGGCACACAGAGCAAAGTAAAAGTTTCACCGAATGGTTGGCATTTTCCATTTCTCTTAATTAGCAACCCTAATCAGCTGATCGAGACAAGAGGCCCAAAAGCACAAAGCAGGGTTGACTAACGACTGATAGAGTTGCATTTAATTTGCTCTAAAAGAAAGAGGAACCCAATTCCTCGATTAGATGGAGTGCCCTGTGCTTAGAGTTCAAACTGAATGCATTCTGTGCCATACTGGAGGTGCTCCCTGCTCACTCCCACTCATGTCAGAAATTACAGTATTAGACTTAAACTGAAGCTCAACCAAGCGACCACACAGAGACTTCATTTTTGAGGTGCCTTTTCCAGTTCTTCTTGAAAGACATTGCTCAGCAGTGTCGCAGTGGTAGGCCCCAGTACAAGTCATTGAGACCAGATTTTTGTGATAGAATATTTTTTTCCCCCATGCAAGTAAACGTATGCTATATCAGAGTTCAATAGTCTCTCATGTGCCAGTCTTTTAAAATGGAGCCATTTGGACAAAAGAGGGTTTTGTAGACGAATTGAGAGTGGATAACATCACTGCATCTGCCAAGCACAGGTGACTGCGCAAAGTCTGGCTGCAAGTTGTACAACGCGGAGGTGCTCTAAAATGCGCCTCCGTGTGAGACCACTTTTCTCCAAGCCCAAGAAAGACAACAGTGGACGTCATAGTATCGTAATTTATAGTTTTTATACAGTCTCAGCTCCACACATAAAAAATGTGTAAAACCAGCCAGGAAGTTTGTTTGACACACGGCTTAGTTTTCATAGTCACTCCTACTTTGCAAGACATGTAAAGTGCCCAGCACAGCCCTGACTAACAAAGAAGTTCCAACACTATTCTTCAGGAGAGATAGGTGGGGCATTAAAGATGGACCAGTGTAGTAGTGTTCTGTCACTAAAGCGTCCCACAGAGCTTTCAAACACGTCCAGGAAAAATTAAATGTGACCTCCGCACGATCGGCTCTGTGCCTCAGCCCAGCGAGGAGCTGGAGCAGAGGGGAACGGAGAGCAAACTGCGATCCGCCGATTCAACACCCCGGGGAAATGGGTCACCTCTCGTTTCGTGCTGGCAACCGCCGCACAGGAGGAAGTCAATAACTGTGCATGGAGGGACTGGCATCAGAGGTATACAGAAATGCAGCTCGCTGTGCGAGCACAAACCAGGGCAGCTCTTCAGTGTGGCTCCTCCCCCTGTAACAGAATGGCCTCCGGAACTTTCTGTGGACTATAGGCCCGGGCAACCCCAGCAGGAGCAGGCAGAAAGCAACGCCCTGCGAGAGTTCACATGCCTGAAAATAACTCGTCTGAAAAAGCCAGCAAGTAGCGTTGCATGAAGCAGTAAAAAGTATACCCCACAGTGGCCCTCGAAGCACTGCTTTTCCTGGCGTGCAATGATTGACTTTGTTGTGATTACGCTCAGCTGTGATTGCCTACTCGCTCTCGCTCACACCTCTCAACGTCGCAGCTGTTGTTGGGCAATAACCTCTGGCGCGGCTGTTAGCAGTAATTAATTGCGTGGCTGTAAGTGGCCCGTCAGTCAGCTTTGGGGTTAAGAGCTGCAGTAGACAGAAAGTGGCGGTAGTAAGTGCATGAGATGAGCTGTACAGCTAGGCCGCAGAAGGCTAAGGCTCAAGTGCTGCCCAGGGCCTCGTCCTGCTCAGATCCAGAGCTTCTCTTCAGCATGGGCTCAGCCTATGGCAGGGTATGTATGAGCAGGTAAACAAAGGCACTCTAAATGGGGGCAATTTGCAGAGAATTAAACCATATGCAGCGTCTGAGAATAGGCTCTGTGTAAGTAAGTTGCAAACAAATCATAAACATTTCCCCACAGCAGCAAGATATTTGTGTATTTATTACCCTCATGGCTTCCCTCTACATTTGCAGCATTACATTTGTCACAATGCATTGTGCTAGCCGACTGCTCAAGACACGGACTCAACCCTGCGTGGATCTGAAATACAGCTATGGGAGTGCACTAGAGCACTGTTCTTTTCCTGCAGAGAGGACTGGTAGTGATGGTAATGCCAATAGTTACTTAGGTACTTGGATGCATGGGCTACAAAAAGGTCAAAGCTAGAGAAGAAATTTTTCCACTCTTTACCTGCAAATACATTCAGGCAGGTAGAATGGCGAAGGACCATTTCAAACATAAGAATAGACATGCTAGCTACCAAGCAAGTATAAAAATTTTAGAGTTTGACATGGGCACTTCCATCTTGAGGACTAAAAGAGAGATCTCCAATCAGAATTACTGGGTTGTCCTCTGGTACGAATTCTGAACAATGCAGCCATACCATTCATTTTCTGACTCAAGTAATGTTAATCAATGTTTACTTTCACCCTTGTGGGAGAAGAGGGGATGATTGATGGAGTCACAGCTGAGTTAGCTCGCCAGGTAGCAATTATCTTATGTCAACACAATGATCTGGCGAAAATTTCATGACCAGTGAAATTTACTACTTTTTAGCTAGCTCTAGCAAACTCATGTCAGAACGGTAAGCACGTTTACCTTACTAAACAGAAACAAATCTGACCGTCAAAAAACAATAAGGTTACAATGTTGACAGAGCTGGCAGAGTTTTCTGCTTTCTAGCTTGCTCATGGCTGCTGCAACCTCAAGTTAACAAAAAACATTAGCAGAAAGAAACAAACTAGAAGGTACGTTTTCTAGTAATCTTGTAAAATATATCCAGCATCTACGTTATTTTACGCATCAAATGACAGAGCTGGAGGGGACAGTAGAACAGACTTTGTAGCCGATTTTCACAGATATTCAGAAAATTGGTAAAAATTGCACTTTTTCCGCACTGCAACCCAAACTTTGAGAGAAGGTCGAAAATTGGCGGTGATCCTTTGCACATTACACTGACATCTACAGTATCTCATAAAAGTGAGTAAATCCCTCACATTTTCACAATTAATTTATTATATTTTTTCAAGGGACAACATTACAGAAATGAAACCTGAATATATTCTAGAGTAGTCATTGCACAATATGTGTAGCAGTGTAGATTTGCTGCACAGTCCAAATAACTGAACAGAGGGTCAACATGGCACCTCATGGGAAAGAACTCCCTGAGGATCTGAAAAAGGTCATTGTTGCCCTCCACAAAGATGGTCTAAGCTAGAAGAAGATCTGAAAGCATGAAACTGAGCTACAACACAGTGGCCAAGGTTATCCAGCAGTTTTCCAAGATGGGTTCTACTCTGAACAGGCCTCCTCAGGGTCGACCACAGAGGTAGAGTCCTAGTGCTCTGCAGTGCTGGCAGTATTGATAACGTTGTTGCAGCAGTGGGAGAACAGCCAGTCAGTGCTCAGACCATATGCCATGTTCTGCACCAAGTCGGTCAGCATGGCCGTCAGCCAAGATGGAAACCTCTTCTGAAGCCATCCCACAAGAAAGCCCGAAATCAGTTTGCTGAAGACAAGCAGTCCAAGAACATGAACTACTATGTTCTGTGGTCTGACAAGACCAAGAAAGCCTTGTTCGGCTCTGATGGTGTCCAGCATGTGTGGTGGCACCCTGGTGTGTGTACTGTCTACAGTCAAACATGGTGGAGGCAGCATCATGGTCTGGGGTGGCATGAGTGCCTCTGGTCCTGAGGAGCTGTGCTTTATTGATGGAATAATGGATTCCAACGTGTACTGTGACAGTCTAAAGCACAACATGATGCCCTCCCTTCGGAAACTGGGCAGCACGGCAGCTTTCCAACATGATAACAACCCGAAACACACATCCAAGAAGACCACTGCCTTCTTGAAGAAGCTGAAGGTGAAGGTGATGGCATAGCCAAGTATGTCTCCAGACCTGAATCCCAGTGAGCACCTGTGGGGCATCCTCAAGAGGAAGGTGGAGGAGCAGCAGTGTCCAACATCCACCAGCTCCACAGTGATGTCACAGAGGAGTGGAGGAGGATCCCAGCAACAACAGTGTGCAGCTGCGGTGAATTCCATGCCTGGGAGAATCAAGGCAGTGCTGGACAACAATGGCGGTCACACTAAATATTGACACTACAAATTTGACATGTTGAAGGTGACGTGTACTCACTTTTGTTGCCACCCAGTTTGGAAATAGTGACTGTTTGTTCAGTTATTTGGGCAGTGCAGTAAATCAACACTGCTACACGTGTTGTAGAATGACAGCTCTAGAATTCATTCAGATGTCATTTCTGTATGTTGCCCCTTGATAAGATGTAATAAATTGATTGTCAAAATGTGAGGGGTGTCCTCACTTTCGTGAGATACTGCATATACACATTTAATACATTTCACATAGTGTTAACTTGCTCGGACGGTTGAGCCACCTGACATTTTGAGGGTTTGACATGGCAAAACATGAAATATGTGTCATTTTTATGAAAAAATGGAGGCATGTTCAAATTAAGCAGGTTTTATCGAATAAAATGATGCTTATTATGAATCATTGAAAATAATTTTAAACCAAAGTAGTGCACTCGGACAATACCACGTCATTGACCCACACACAGAGACACTCTGAGACTGCCACGTTGTATTGAAATGGAGGAATTAAGCACATACTCTATCAACTCTCAACTTTTCTTCAGCTGATTTTGACACAAAGATAGGCGCACAAGCACAGATGAACACACATTCCTCGGGGTCATAGACACACAAGCACAGATGCACACATTCCTCAGGGTCACAGACACACAAGCACAGATGCACACATTCCTCAGGGTCATGTACTCACAAGCACAGATGCACATATTCCTCAGGGTTACATACTCACAAACACAGATGCACACATTCCTCAGGGTTACGTACTCACAAGCACATATGCACACATTCCTCAGGGTTACGTACTCACAAGCACATATGCACACATTCCTCAGGGTTACGTACTCACAAGCACATATGCACACATTCCTCAGGGTCACAGACACAAGCACAGATGCACACATTCCTCAGGGTTACGTACTCACAAGCACATATGCACACATTCCTCAGGGTCACAGACACACAAGCACAGATGCACACATTCCTCAGGGTTACGTACTCACAAGCATATATGCACACATTCCTCAGGGTTACGTACTCACAAACACAGATGCACACATTCCTCAGGGTCACAGACACATGGGCACAGATGCACTCATTTCTCAGGGTTACGTACTCATAAATGCAGATACATAGATTCCCCAAGGTCACATACCCCCAAGCACACATTCCTCAGGGTTACGTACTCACAAGCACAGATGCACACATTCCTCAGGGTTACAGACAAATAGGCACAGATGCACACATTCCTCAGGGTTACGTACTCACAAGCACAGATGCACACATTCCTCAGGGTCACAGACACACAGGCACAGATGCACACATTCCTCAGGGTTACAGACACACAGGCACAGATGCACACATTCCTCAGGGTTACGTACTCACAAGCACAGATGAAGAGCCAAGTGCTAAAAGTACTTCAGCCACATTTTCACACATTGTGAGGTTGATTTTCCCAATTTTCCCAAAGTAGACATTTGGTGACTTAAGCAATTTTAGCTCTTCAAATGCACACATTCCTCATGGTCACGTATGCAAAAGCACAGATGCACACATTTTTCAGGGTTATGTACACACAGATGCGCATCCTGGAATGCACTCTAACAAACATAAGCAGGTTGCCATTCTGAATTCAGCGTTTCTAATGCAGCCAGCACTGCAAACAGTTATATTCGTATGCAATCCCCCTCCAAGTTGACATGTTTAAGCACAGCAGAAAAGCAAATAACAAAAAGAGCCCAGCAAGGACTGCAAAGTGCACACAAAGACTGCAAACCAGTGTGGAGAACACACACGCCTACGCGCTCCATCACTGGGGTGCAGGCGGGAGGCGGACGGTTCCTAACAGTCAGTACATTTAACACCAGACATCTGACACCTCGTTCTTAATTGAGTCTGGAGGGCGGCTGCCATTGGTTGCAGCGGCGCTGCTTTTGGCAGGGGATAATCCCCACAAATTACCCTCCAGTCATTAGCCGATCTGCTGCGATCGAGGAGCACCATCATCTGCAGCCCTCTGCCCATTACAGAGCCCCGCCTCCCCCATCAGTTCAGCCTCCGCGCGGTGTCACACACAGGCCACGCCACTTAAGCACCGCTCTTTTTCCACACCATCTCCCCCTCCCTCCCTCCCTCTCTCCCTCCCTCCCTCTCCTTCTCACGCTCCTTCAGCAAGTCTGTCTCCCTGCCAGTCTACCTCTCCTTCCCTCAGTCACTCTGCCTTACTATCCCTCTCTCCACATCTTTCTCTCTCTCTCTCTCTCTCTCTGTCTGTCTCCCTCTTGCTTTCTCCCTCTCCCTCTCCCTCCTTCTTACTGCACAATAATGAAAGGCCTGAGCCCTTGTTTTCCTGCCCCGGTCTTGCCCTTCGTCTCCGAGTACCTCCAAAAAAAGAAAATAAATGTAGCGTCATTTTTCTTCCCCATGCCACGGGGAGCTGGAGAAAATCGGCCGAGCGTTAATTGCCTGCCCCTCGCCTCACCTAGAGAGCGCCAGAGACTTCACAACTTGCAGTATAACACTCGCGGCGGCCAGCTGCAGCTCCGACGCGGAAAATCACAGGAGGAGTAGGGAGTGGGGGGGTGGGGGGGTACATCATTCGCCAGATCTCCTGCATCCACATGCTGCAGCAGGCCCAGAAGAGATTTACTCACTCCCGCAACTCACCTCTTCAGCAGCGGAGAATGACGAAACCAAGCTTCATTCAGCTTCTCATCCTGGGAAAAACAAAAAACAAAAACACAATACATCACCACACATTCTGGTAGCACAAGCACACGCATTTATCCCAACTGCAGAATCAGCAGCTAAAAATCTCGGCACTGTCCAACAATGACAGTGGGGAAAATGTACCTGCATACAGAACACATTTGAAATTCCAAAATATACTAAACAAGTGTCTATCAATAAATTACTAACCTGATCCGAAATACAAAAGGTAAAGCATGTTATCAAAGGGGTGGTGTGATGCATTGCGACTGAGGAAGAGCTGAAAATGTGACTGTCTGGTGCAAGGAAAGGGCCTGTGCTAATGCGGAAATGAGCGTGAATGACACAGGGCTGGGGCTGGGGGTGGGGGTGGTGCATCAGTCCACCCAAGACTAATGATGTTTGTATGTTTGAGCAGCATAAGGCAGCTGTGCGCAGACGAGAATCTTGCAGTGTCAGACGGCTCGCAGCATTCAGAGCAGAACGGCACAGCACAGCGAGCGCACAGGACTCTCTCCCTCCTCCATTCTACCTCTCTCCTCCCCAGTCTCATTCCTGTTATTTCTGTTGCTTCTTCTCTCGCGCTCGCGGTTCGTCCTCTCCATTCCCCACTCTGCTCAATTTGCTCCCATTTCCAACCCCTCCTAATGCCTCTCGAAGGACTTAAATAATGAGACAGACAGCCACATGCGGTAAAACATAACAAAATACGTGATATATGCCAGATTGAACTCAAGGTGCGTGTATAAGTGCATGTCAGTGTGTGTGGGTGCGCGCTTGTGCGATCGTCTATCCCGCCAGTCACTCAATAGATCTGCATTCTGTCATTAGACACGGGAAGCCGAAGACCTGCTCTACTGTCAGACGCTCTCATGGTACACGAACATCACAAGCAGTTACAGGCAATTTACACAGCTCACCGTTAAACTAATGCACTGGCTGAGAAAACAAACAAAAAGCACATCTTTCCTCGTGGCCAAAATATGCAGGTCTATGGAAGAAAGGAAAAATGGCAAACACCCACGATACAATGAGTCACGCAAGGAAATGTCACAGTGCAACAATCGGAGATCGGTCGTGATAAAGCGACAGTGCAGGAAGTACAAAGAGCACCGAGGCTGTGTTCAAATAGTTTTTTTTTTTTAAAGAAAGTTCCAAACTCCAAGAAAATGACACAGAACTATTTATATGGCAGCCACGATAAGTGTGTTTGAACTCTCTCAATGTAAAAGAAACGGGCTTCAATGCTTCGCAACTCATCACCTTTAGCGTAGGGTACACTGAACCATCCTCAATGAAAAGAAAGGAGATAATGCCGGCCCACGGTTCCATGCGGAAGCAATATTTTAAGCGACCACCATCCATCCAGCCAATCGGGAAAACAAACAAACGTGACGGGCAAGAGACACATGATTACGTTGCCTAGTCTAAGTGCATTGGATTCTCTTACTAGTGCGGCCGTCTTCCTCAGCACTTATGAATTCCCCTTTACAACTTTCATTTACCACATGACATTTACCATCACGGTTAAAGAAAAGTGGTTGGGAATAAGACGAGAGGATGTAATTTTTTGATGATTCAAATGCTGCCCACGACCTTGGGTACTCCCTTGGTCCTGTTTAGACCACTTCAAACCAACAGGATGCACATTTTTGAAGCCTTTCACTGGTAAAGGAAATTGACTGATGTCAAATAAAACCGAAAGCTGCACGAGATCTCAGACCAAATCAATCATATACCAAATCTGTGCCCTTTGTCTACCTGTACACAGAATGACTAAAAAAATTCAGTAATTCTTTAGACAGTAGGAGAACAAAAAAAAAAAAAAAAAAAAAAAACTGAAACAGATTTTGTCATGGCGGAGGAAGCACTCCAAACGAACTGACCCCCAGCCATGTCTGGGGGTTGTAAAAGAACTTCAGAGCCAGCTGTCCTATGGCCTGCGGATTTAATCTCTCCCCACATAGACATCCACTTTCTGTCAATAAGGTTTTGCAATGGGGTACCAATCTACTGAATCCACTACACTGAGAAAATTACAGGAAGGATGGGGAGATGCTCTCCTCCCACTATTGAAATCACATGATTTCATCCCCCCCCAAAATATGCTGTAATAAATGGAACATCAATGAAAAAATAAAAACGTGTTCTCGTGGACATCAGCGTTTCAGTGGTTCCCTCCCCTCCAACCATAAACCAACTGCTACTCCCTAAAGAGCAAGAGTTTCATCATGTGCTGACTAACAAAAATGGTGATCTGGGACATAAGGGGCAGCTTTTTCACACACTGATTTTCATTGAAGGTCTAAGGAGGCTCCTTGTGAAAACCAAGGCCATGAAGCCTGTGGGGCGGTAAAATCTTCATCCACGTTTCCCCCCTCTCCCTGCCGCTGACGGATTCTCAACAATGGCCGATTCTACACCAACTCCGCAAGCCGCAAGCAGTACTAGATAGCACAAAATTCCTTTTATGAAGAATAAGTGACAAATTATCAACGGAAAAAAAGCAAAAAAATTTTTGGAGAAAGTCACTGTGCAAATATCAAGATTCTGTCAAACATCCATGTTGGAGCTGCAGAGCAGGGACGTACGTCACCGGAGATTAATGGATAGGTGGGCCAGGCCTTTACTCCGAAAGTCTGGTCTGGTAAGTTCTCCCCCAGATAATTAATTGGGGGGGGGGGGGCAAAAAAAAAAATTGAGAAAGACTGATGAAAAAAAGCCAGCCAAGAACACCAATGCTCTGGGGTCTCATTTTCACGCATCAGAACTTGGGTTCAAAGTCCAACCGCAACTTCCATAACATTTTTCTGAGTTCAAGCTTTCAAACACCTTGTTCTAGTGAGATATTAGCCCCTGCAGCCACGAGGGGTATAATGCAGAGTTAAAATCCAGAAGACTGGTCGAGCCTCATTTCATCTGAGAGTTTGCTGGCAAGCTACAATAACAATATGCAGACCATAATGTGCTCACTACTCAAAGCAGGGCATTTAAAGCAATAGAATGATTTTATTTTCCTTATTTGATCATGCTGAGGCACAGCATGCACCACACTGTGTCAAGGAATGTCTAACTGCCTGCAAATAAAATAGCATGTATTGTCATAAATAATGTAAACAAACTGCGCTAGTTTTTCTAAGAGATGGGATTATACAATAGAGGGTACCTCTACAAACAACAATGTCCACTTGCCCAGTCATCATTTGCCGGGAGTACGTCTCAACAGCGGGTTAAAAACTCCTGCAAATTAGGTTTATAGTTTTCATTTTGTTTGTGTAATTCACCACTCACGAGATAAATCTGACTTGGTAGCAATCCAGCCAGTTGTTTGGGTTCACCACTAATTGGACATACTGCCTGCCAAAAACACAGTCAATTATCAAACAGTAGAGAACTCATTAACCTTCAACACAAATGTTTAAATATTTCAACATTTACATTTCAGTACAAAGCATTAGCAGCAACAGCAGTGAATCCTGTTCAGTAATGTAGGATGAGTTTATGTAGCAATTTTTGCCTTCCTTTTACATGCAGTTCAGAGCTGCTCTGGGGAATTAAGTTTTCGTTTTGGGAAAAAAATGGAAACTTTCCTTCCCCATTGCATGCTTACATTCCTGAATTTACATTCCATCACCATTCAAGTACAGCTACTAATCCCAATGGACGTTCACAATGATGTTTTCATGCTCCAATCCAGGGGCCGAACATAGCTATTGTACCGTTTATGGCGCAATCATTGAACTCCATTATTTTAACAATTATGTAAACATCTTAAAATGTCAGTTCAGAATTCTTACTCATCACTGAAATTTAAGTCTCACTGAAATTCATTGATTTCTTTTCAGTAAAGTGTTTGAGTTCAATATATGACACACTCCCTACAGATCATGTCACTACAGGAGTTCAAGAGACAGTCACACGGGGTATGACAAGCAAATGGACACAAGCAGCATTTTATTGGCCCAAACTGCAAAGGGACATATCCTAACTGTGCCCATGTCACTAAAAGCTGCACACCATAGTTTAGGAGGAGAGATCACGCTTCGTGAACGCGCATATGACTGTTAGGGAGGACAGACCACGATTTGTAGCCCACTTAATCAAACATCTGGTACTTTTGATGTATTTAGAATGCAAAAATACAAGCAACAAGATGTAAATTGTTAAGTATTGTGATTCTTCTTATGCCATCACAGTTATCCTCTAGCACAGCGATTCAAGCCAAATGAATTATTTTACAATAGACAGCAAGGCACTGCAAATGGCTCACATAAGTCAGAGTCTGAAAACACATCGCCCCTTCACAGAGTCCAGATAGTCACACTTTGCATGTTGCTGTCATTTTACGGAAGCCAATTTCCAAGTTATAGCTCTCTGCTCTTTTCCCAACATTAGCTTGTTTCTCCGTTGGCAGATGCATCACCTCTTGGGGCGCCTGACCTTCACTGGCACTAGATTAGTCACTGGAGCAAGGGCAGGAGGGAGAGCTCCGCCGCCGTGTTCGCCTCTCTCCAGGGAGGGGAGCAACAGCGAGCGACCGAATCTCAGAGCCACCTACACCTACGGAGCACGCTCCCCACCCCCACCCCTCCAGTTATTTACTCTCGCGGGGCTGTCACACCTCCAGACAGCAGAAAGATTAATGCTTTGTTGCGGTCTCTGTGGCAGGCGGAGCGGGGAGAATAATTCGATTTCTCCCCCCTGTCTCTCCCGCACCCACCTCCCTTCCTACATCGCGGTGTGGCAGCGTTTCTGTGTCGGGCTGTTCCGCGCTCCGCACAATGGCCTCTCCTCGCAACGATTTATGCCGCTTCTTCCGTAAACCAAAGACAAAAACGTTAAAAAAAAAAAGATAAATTGTAATCTGAAAATGAAAAAGGACATTCCTTATGAAGAGGCATTTCGTTCCTCCTCCATCTGTCAGTGACAATCTGGACTTCACAGCTCGACACTGGCACCATATTTAAAGCTGCATGACTAGCTGATATCTAGATTATGGATGGTGATTAAAAAAATAAAAACACATCTCCACGGGCAGAGAACTGTGCGTGGTACTGGGCGCAGTGAATAATTACGATCTTTCCAACTCGCTCTCGACTGAACCCATGTATCAACTGAACAGGAGCGCGTGGCGAGTACACGAGCCGACCACCCCAGATGGTGGGTGATCTACCGAGATAGCACCGTCAGCACTTCACATGACCGCCGCACTTCGAAATGTCATCCAACTGACCCGATGCTTTACATCATGCAATGGAGACAGAGCTGGAAAATAAATTTGTTTCCGGTCGCACTCGTGTCTGGCCACAGCTCAGTTCACATCTGGTCTCCATCTGGAACTGCGACAATACAGCAGGAATTTAGTAGGAACACTCATTTACCTTCATATTACTGTTGATCAGTGCTCCATTTTCCTAAATCATCAAGACATTTAATCATATTCCCACACCCTTTACATACCACTGGAATGCAGAATGAACCAGTCTTTCTTGCAGTCCATTTGAACAAGAGGTGCTTATCAGCATTCAAAAAAGGCATGTGTATACAAATGAGCCAATCCATCACCTCTCCTAGACATCTCAGAAAGTCCACTTATTTTTATACTCCTCTCCTAGACTGGTAATATTCTCAATGCCAAAGCTCGCTCAAAAAAATATGCTTTAGTGACTAAATCCTACTGATTGTTCAACAAAATTAGAACTTGAAGTCTCATATCACAATACATAAAAGTTAGAAGATAAAAGTCCATGAAATACAATTAGGCATTCCAGTCCAAAGGAGATAATTAAGAAAAAATTGCCTTTCTTTCACAAAACTATAAAGGCAAGGACATTGTACCAAGTTACTTTATTGGCTCAGTTACTCTTCCCAGATAACAGCTTGCGAGTCGTCCAGGATCCAAATGTTAGTCATTAGCAACTGGCTATGTGTACACAATAAAGTCCTCAATGCAAGTAAAAGCCAATATGCTCAGATGAATCACTGCTTTGCTTATAGTGGAATGAGGCAAAATGAAATAAGAAACAGGCACTGCTATCATAAGCAACAAGTAACTCACAAGCCAGGACTACTCAATAAACTGGCATGGTCTGGAGTCAGTGAAACTCAAAGAGGCTGGTCAATGCTTCAGAGAGCAAAATCTTAAGACTGGATTATACACATAAGTGACAATTGATGGCACTCTGGAATGGTTAATGAAAATATATATTTGATACAGTTACGGTTGACAGGACATTCTTCGATAAATTGCCAAAAAAATTCAAAAAGAACAACAGAACTGTTCTCGATTTAGTGAGGTGGGATCTTCGGTTTTCATTGACAGATTGTAGCGTCATAACTGCCACGGTTCTCTCATCAGATTTGAGCAAATTCCACAAATTTCTGGGATGGGGTCCATAATGCTAAACATTAGTAAACATTATTCGGGAGGATGTGATGCATTACCAACCAAATGCCAGTGGAAACTCGTTAACCGAAGGGGAGGGAACAAGGACAAAACTAATTTGTGCCAAAATGAACACTTGTAATTCGCGCTCATTAATTTGCCTCTGGAAGCCATTGATTGCTTTACACAGTTGCAGGCAACACCCCTACCACCAGCTTGCTTGTTTCACTTACAAATTGATTACCAACAATACAATATTGACAACCAACTAGATATAAAAGATAGAAGCTCTACTCTGAACAACTCATCATTCTTTCTAGTCTCCAAAAAAATTTATCAATAAAAAAAAGACAGATGAGACATTAGTGAATCATACTGTATATGCCACTGCCTCACTTTTAGATTTCCTCCAATCAGAAAATTGTGAAGCTTTATTGGGGTCGGTGCCAACTGAAAAAATATTTGCACCTCAACACCATTTTAAATATTTGTGAAATATAGCCCTTTTTCAAAGTCATTGGTGTGGTCAAAGTTGGTGAATTAATGAGGCAGAATTTCAGTTCCCCAAACTGCAGTGTTCTTATTTTACCAGGGAAATTCCATTGAGAAAATATTTTATCTTTTTCAAGGATGCCTATGGAGGCATTCTAGATAAAAACAGTTGCAAGTGAAGAGGGATAGAGAGAAATAGGGGTAAAGCCCTTGGAGCAGTTTAAGGATTAAGAGCCTGGCTCAAGGGCCCAACAATATTCCATCCCAACTTCATCTCTCCAGATCAAGTGAGAATCTCAAACCCCATCAGGGGCTTGAACGCACAACTTTTTGGTTACAAGTCAACCTACCAACAGGCTACTCTGTCGACCACAGAGTCAATGACCACAAACCTGTTAAAGACTATCATTCAGCCAACTCCGAGGCCATTCTTTCCAGAACACGGTTGGGAAAAAAAAGGAGGGAGGGAGGAGTTCAAAAGGAGACATGGCTTCTGTGCATTCTGTCCCTTCAAATATCCATGAGGATTATGGAGAGAATGATGATTTGGAAACTGCAAATATTTCAGAAATACAGAACTTCATTCTGAAGGATTACATTACCAGACCTTTTTCAACATGGCAGTCTCCTGGAATGTGAATGCATTTTGGGAATATTAATCGAAGCGATTGAGTTCATCTGGGTCGTAAGGTCAATGTGTGTGCCCATTCAAATCTGCTCGCCTGTTCCTCAGAGCTGCGCTTCAAATTTAGTTTCCACCATTGAAATCCATCATTGAACCAGAAGAAACGTCCATATTGCAACCCAAAAATGCTCTGAAACAGATATGCTTTCAATTACATCTCAGTTGGGAGAAGAATCCCGAAACAGCCAGAAACTAAATTGTATAATGGAAAAATAGATCGTTTAAATTCCCGACAAAAGTTGTAAAGGCAAAGTCATTGGCAATGATATTACATGTGAACGCTGCATATGAGCCTCTATTCCTGGTTCATCATAAGCCAGTCTGACTCCTCTATCTGCAGTCTTTGGGTGAGAGATTGAGGTTTCATCTCTCGAGCCAGGAGCACAGATCCAAAGGTTTTTTTCCCTCACTTTCGCTGCGCATTGCTGCATTGGTCAAAACCTGCAGCAGCAGCATTAGCATGCTCTTCTCTATCCATATTCACAAATGCACCTTCATCAACTTCTATTTGCAAAACTCAGAGTCAGAGCTGATCATGTCACTGAAATATTGACAGATTGGCAATGACTTTTCTTTCCTCCACTCACAAACAGCCTGTGCTGTTGAAAGAATGAAAGATTAAACAAAACTATATAAAAAAATTAGTGTATCTGGGGCCATTTCACCAAAACTACAGTCAAGGAGGCCATTTCACTTTCCAGCTTGGACTTATGGCTTTTAAGTGAACTGTTGAGTTCACAGTGAGCTCACAGAGAAATAAACTGGGAGAAATATGGCCACTTGGGCTTGAAATCTGCCATTGGGGGCCGCCATGCCAATGTTGACATGGAGATAAAAAAAAGTTTTTGAAGTATGTATTATGATTCGTCATAAGTGGAGAACTCATTGTAATATATTGCTAAACTGTAAAAATGTAAATAATGATGTATATATGTATAATATAGTGCAATAAATACATTTAAACTAATTAATACTATTGTTGTCATTCCGTGACAATTTGCCTCTTGTGATTCCGTGACATTGACTTTTTGAAATTTCTTGCCCATAAAGCAGGGTTAAAGTCAATATTTGTTTCTATAACTTACAGTATTAACAAAAAACACCTTAAATATGAACATATTGAAGTTTCATAACTTAACTATGATAGGAAACTCACTTTCTGGATAGTTAAACACAACATTAAAAAACCACGTCAATTTTGTGTAATTCCATGACGGAGTAGTTTTTGCTTGTTTCTTCTTTGAAAATTTCTCAAAAAATATATTTTCACTTAATAATATTAAAGAACAAGTTAATACCTTCAATATGACATATCATATTTGATTTTACCTTATTCAGTTGTGGAGTTACAACCCAAAATGTAATGGGACTGTATTTCCGTGACAGCTTGGCGGCCCCCCCATTGCCTAATAGACAATGAGTTCATCCTGCTTTTACACATGGACTATGTTGTCAAACCTTCTGAAATTTTTATTTTTTCCCCCCTATCCCTGAGCACTCCAATATCCAACAACACAATAACCAACAGGGACTTTGGAATAAATAAATAAATAAATAAATAAGTAAGTAAGTAAAAATACTGTATTAGCTTTTCTCATATTGGCGGCAAAGAAAAAAAACAAAAAAAACAAAAACAGAGCAAGCACTCCAAGCTGGGGTTCTCAAACTTATCCAGACAGGGCCAAAGAAGGTGCAGGCTTTCATTCCAACCAAGCAGTAACACACCTTAAAATACTTGACATCCAAGACAAAGATCTTGATAAGTTGAATCAGTTGTAATAATCCTTGATTGGAATAAAAGCCTACACCCACATCAGCCCTGTCAGGCAAATATTGAGAACCCTAACCCTGCACAGCAATCAGGCCGTCTGCCACAGCCAAAACTGAAAATGGAGAGCAAGATTTTTTTCTGGTAATAGCAAAGCTAAAAAAAATTTACACTGGAGTAGAATGCATCAGGCCTGCACATTTCCATCACAATCTTGCACTGCAGTATTCTCAGAATTACTTCCGAGCATTACAGGGGAATTTCACCATGAAATCGATTTTGAAATTTACTCAGCCTGTCCTACAAGAGTATGAAACCCTTCCAACTGAGAGAGGGTCTAATCGATAGTCATTTCTGGAGGACTATCAGCACCTATCGTTTTGAGGACAGCACTAGTTTGAAAGGCACCAAAAAGACTAAGCTGCTTCATCTAACTCAACCAAAGGTGGGGTGATGGCATCAACTGTAATGAATGGGGATCATGGAAAGCAGTGGTTTTTTGTAGATAAACTTTGCAATAAAATACAAGTTTCAGGTAGTTTTCTTGTGGGTCAATCCATTTGATATCACAAAGGCTTCCTGACTGACCATTTCAGATTTGCTTCATTCTTTAGCAAATTAATTCCATTAGCCCAAATAAAGGGTATGCAAAATTTTATCCTGATGTCTTTAGTTTTTGAGATATAGGAGCTTGAATAAGTGGGGCGTGGAACGAGTTTTACCGCAAAAATGAGTGCTATAGAAAAAAACTATGAAGTTCCATAAAGCCAGGATCTTTGAACTATTCAAGCTAGATGCATGAAAATTTTAGAGGTTGTTCTTAAGAACAAGATATCTTAAACTGCTGCAACTGAAGTTTTACAACAGCATATTTATCATTTTATTGCTTGTCGAAATCTGCAAAACAAGACAAAAACATAATCATTTGTTTTCTGCTTCGGAGCTTTTTTGGCCCTCAGTATCTCCACGTTGTCAGATCTTTCAAATTCCATTATTAATTTCTTGTATTGTCGTACTCTTTTGATAACCAAGTGTTTGTTTTAAGGAAATCAAACTTGCTGAGTTATGATGCGTTAAAAATGCGGCAGTCCTGAGCCCCAGTCGGACCAACCGGCAGTGATCGGCAGCTTTTTCAGAGTAGCGCACGATTGGCTATTGCGCTACAGGGTTTCAAATTGGGAAGGAACTGCCAGGAAAGGGAAATAAAATGAATAGTCTTGTTCATTGCTCAAGCACCTCCTGTTGGCCAGACAGGCACTCATCAGGAAGATTCTAAGCCTGTTCATGTCCAAGTATCCTCCGCCCTCTTTCTGAACTTGCGAAGATTCAACCAATGAGAGGACAAGAAGTAGTGGCAAACAGCCACGTGCTTTGGAGGAGAGTCGTGAACTGTCTTCACTCTCCTGAATTGGCAACAAGGGGTTGCAAACGAGCAAGCCTTGTACATAGTTCACCAATTGGGCATTCCAGATTGGGGTGGGATTGAAGATCTCAAATTGAGAAAAAGTAAATAAAAAATGCAGCAGACCTAACCACTGCACCACTGCGTTGCCCGTTCATGCCTTTCGAGTCTTGAAGGGGTGTTTGAGAGAAAGCAATGGTTGGCTAATGACGGGCCTTCGGACATGCAGCTTCACCAATGCCAAATTTCAAAATCTGAATGTACAATTGAGTAAAATTTTCTATAAAGAGTAGTAAAAAGAAACTAAGCTTTCAAACTGTCAGTGAAGTTTGCCAGGATAGCAAGTGGCTGTGCTCAGATTACTTTGCATCCCCTTCTATAAAACCCAAAACCAGTGAAGTTGGCACGTTGTGTAAATCGTAAATAAAAACAGAATACAATGATTTGCAAATCCTTTTCAACCTATATTCAAATGAATACACTGCAAAGACAAGTTACTTAATGTTCGAACAGATATACTTTGTAATTTTTTGCAAATATTAGCTCATTTGGAATTTGATGCCTGCAACATGTTTCAAAAAAGCTGGCACAAGTGGCAAAAAAGACTGAGAGAGTTGAGGAATGCTCATCAAACACTTATTTGGAACATCCCACAGGTGAACCGGCTAATCGGGAACAGGTGGGTGCCATGATTGGGTATAAAATCAGCTTCCCTGAAATGCTCAGTCATTCACAAACAACGATGGGGCGAGGGCCACCACTTAGTGAAAAAATGCGTGAGCTGATTGTCGAACAGTTTAAAAACAACATTCCTCAACGAGCTATTGCAAGAACTTTAGAGATTTCATCATCTACGGTCCGTAATATCGTCAAAAGGTTCAGAATATCTCGAGAAATCACTGCAGGTAAGCGACAAGGCTGAAAACCAACATTGAATGCCCGTGACCTTCGATCCCTCAGGCGGTACTGCATCAAAAACCGACATCAGTGTGTAAAGGACATCACCACATGGGCTCAGGAACACTTCAGAAAACCACTGTCAGTAACTACAGTTTGTCGCTACATCTGCAAGTGCAAGTTAAAACTCTACAATGCAAACCGAAAGCCATTTATCAACAGCACCCAGAAAGGCCGCCGGCTTCGCTGGGCCCAAGCTCATCCAAGATGGACTGATGAAAAGTGGAAAAGTGTTCCTGACGAGTCCACATTTCAAATTGTTTTTGGAAACTGTGGATGTCGTGTCCTCCGGACCGAAGAGGAAAAGAACCATTTGGACTGTTATAGGCGCAAAGTTCAAAAGCCAGTATCTGTGATGGTATTGGGGTGCATTAGTGCCCAAGGCATGGGCAACTTGCACACAAGTGAAGGCACCATTAATGCTGAAAGGTACATACAGGTTTTGGAGCAACATATGTTGCCATCCAAGCAATGTCTTTTTCATGGACGCCCCTGCTTATTTCAGCAAGACAATGTCAAGCCACATTCTGCACGTGTTACAACAGCATGGCTCCGTAGTAAAAGAGTGCGGGTACTAGACTGGCCTGCCTGTAGTCCAGACCTGTCTCCCATTGAAAATGTGTGGCACATTATGAAGCGTAAAATACGACAACGGAGACCCCGGACTGTTGAACAACTTAAGCTGCACATCAAGCAAGAATGGGAAAGAGTTCCACCTGAAAAGCTTCAAAAATTGGTCTCCTCAGTTCCCAAACGTTTACTGAGTGTCGTTAAAAGGAAAGGCGATGTAACACAGTGGTAAAAAGGCCCCTGTGCCAACTTTTTTGCAATGTGTTGCTGCTTTTAAATTCTAAGTTAATGATTATTTGCAAAAAATAAATAAAGTTTCTCAGTTTGAACATTAAACATCTTGTGTTTGCAGTGTATTCAATTGAATATAAGTTGAAAAGGATTTGCAAATCATTGTATTGTGTTTTTATCTACGATTTACATAACATGCCAACTTCACTGGTTTTGGGTTTTGTAATTGCGGTTAGAGATAGCTTCCCGTGGTTCACAAAAAAGTCATCTTAAGAGACCAAACTGCGCATGCCCGGCTGGTGGCACAGCCCTTTTATAAGCAAAGAGTGAAACCTTTTTTTTTTTCCCAACAAACTTTTTTTTCTTTAAATCTGGAAGCCTAGCTCCCCAACTCACTGAAACTAGATTTAGTCAGTAAGCATGGCTTACAGGATACCCCCCGCAACAATTAGTCGGGCAGTACCACAGTCAACCTTCCACCAAGAAAAGAAATTTTCAAAATCGGATGAGTGGGTTAGGAGATCTAGGTCCGGACGCACAGACGCACGCACACACACACACACACACACACACAGACAGACACACGCACGCACGCTCACACGGACGGACAAAGCAAATCCAGTATACCCCCCTAAACTTCGTTGCGGGGGGTATTATAATGTCGCCCTCTATGACTGGCTGGGAGGGGAAGGGGCATACTAGACCCAAGGGTCAAAGTCAAATTAAACAACAAACCTACAGTGTGCGCACAAATTTGAGACAGATATGAAATAAAATGACTGAAAGGGGTGGATTATTGGAGAGTAACATGTCTCAAGAAATAGAGTAGCAGTGCACCGTCAGAACCCATTGCATGTGTCCTTAAAACATAACATAAGACACAAAGACATTCAACATAACCAGGCAGAGGACCAGGAAGGCTGTGCTTAATTTTTTTAACTATACACATACACACATAAAGCTACATTGTTTAGAATTTCAGACTTTCTCTGGCTTTGCCCTAAAAAAAAAAAAAAAAAAAAATGCAAATGTGCGCCAAACCACAATTTGGCACCTGGCCTCCCATTTAACAAATCAGACCTCTGTGACTAATGAAAAACAAACCGAAAGCTCCCAGAAACATGAAGAGCCAGGAAAGGAAAGGAATGAGGAAGGTTCGCACTCTAAACTTGTGCCATCTTTTTGAGACATGGCAAAAGAGGCCATATAAACAGTCAAATTTTTCAGCATCAGATGGCTAGCCGTGACTGAGACCTAGTAAGTGGATAAAGGAAATGGCATGGACTGAAAATGAGGTAAAAGCGACTTCCATTTCATCTTAAGCAGCCTGGGGGAAAGAAGAGCAAAGAGGCGGCCGTGGTGGCGACGGAGGGAGAATCCAATCAGAGGACTCCTATTGGGTGTGGTTGTCGGCAGCAGACACCAATCTGCATTCAGCCATCACATGAATAAAACAAATACAGACGCTCTAGTGGAGCACAAATGTCCGTCCATCTCGGTGACCTTGGACAAAGCACTCAGACAACACTCAGCATTCACCGAACAGACCAATTGGCTTAATATTCATAAATTGTCAGGGAACATCAGAATTATGTTCAAGTGAGCAACTGAACACTATTTATGTGTCTGGGGCCTTTGCAACTAAATAAGCAGTTGTCATGTACTGATCAAGAACAGCTACTGAGAAAATAGCTTGGGCAAAATTACAGCTCACCACACTACCGCCATTTAGAAAATCCTTTTGAACCCATATTTTTTTTGTTTGAGGGGCTAAAACCCCAGCTAATCACAACCATTTGAGGCTGCTAAAATAAAGCAGAGGGTCAAAGTTTACCATGTCTGCTCCAGTGCACTCTGGACCATTCCGTATAATACAGTCACCGCACCAGGACAGGAATAACAAGGACATTCCAGCAACCCTGAAATAAAGCTGGTAATCTGAGCTTCATGAGATGCATACAAATAAAACCCTTAACTGAGACAAAGAGCGGCAACACTTGACAGGAGCCTGCTTGGAGTCACACCAACAAGTCTTTATGCAGACAAATTCCTCCTCCCCCCCCCCCCCCCCCCTTTCAAAAATTCTTGCAAAAACAAATTCCAGAAAGAAGCATGTTGGGAAACGAGAGAAGACATTTTGATATTTTCAACAGATTTTTTAATTAACCAAAATTAAATGAGGAATGAATGGACTAAGCCGTATGACTGGTTGGCTCAATTGGATCCTTCCCTAAATAAGAGGTCTGTCATTGTAGCAAACGTGTTGCCAATGCGTTAAAAATCACACATTTTTGGACTGCTTGGCTTTCCATTATTAACCCTTATAGCGCAATGCAACAACTGGCCGACTTGAATGCAGCACATGTACGGTACACTTTCATGGCACATTTAAGTCCACACACCCCATGGCGGCATTTGGTCCAATTCCTGTGTTTTAAAATAAATAAATAAATGAAATGCAACAAAATAAAAAATAAATAAAAAACACTCGGGATTCAAAATAAATTAACATCAGCATACCGAGGTTCTTTGCCAATTGTACTCAATGTTTCTGAGTGCATGTTTGATGACAAGCGCACAAAGATGCACACACGAAACACAAACCCAAAATGCCCGGTGAAGTGTTCGAGGAAATAAAGGACACTACTGCTTTGTGTTCTTCAGCAAGAGGATTAACCTGAATTTCCTCATTGCCACCAGGACTTAATTTAGAGCACGTGGGGTACATTTGTCACATTCGGTGAATGAACTCCGCAGTAAACAGTCACAGGAATGCAGTAGTATTATAGAATACGCAACATCACAGACAGCATAAAAAAAAAATAAAAAAAAATCAGGAACTACCTTTTACAGCCAGGTCATTCCATGTCAGATCATCAAATGGGTCTCACCACCACAGTCTCAATTTTGCAATTTTTTTTGTATGCAGCTGTATAAATATGCATCGCTGACAAATCCGAAATTTCAGCTCATTCGGACCAAAAATTAATTTTTGGTGAATTATTTTCTAAGGGTACTTACCATCAGTTTTTTTTTTTTTAAACAAATTCACGTCAATTGACATTCTTCTTGTTTTGAACATGGCATAACTTTTGCATTATTAAACCTATAGCTTTGAAACTTTGCATCTAAGCAATGTTATACTGCTTAATCAGAAAATGCAGTAGAAGAAAGACCACTCCAAAAATTGTTGATGTCTTTTGACCAATATAAATTTTGCAGGTGTCTGAACAGGGTTAATCTCAAGAATTGCCTGGCATTTTCAGCTTCTTACATAATGTTAATGGTTATTGAATCACAATAATTGGAAGTTCTCAATTCATCAAAGCATGACATATTCACAGAAAGGTCAGTATTTGCACGATGGCAGATCGTGTTGACAAGGAGAAACCTAAACCAGAAACCTGATCAACAATTTCTGATTATTGCTTTTGTCTTTCATGAAGCGAAACAAGAGGACACAAGCCTTAACGTGGACTTCCTCTGAAAATGCTGGGTGCCATTCAATAATATTTTCCGAACTGTTCCAACTACGGGTGTCACTGGGCACACAGCCTGGCAGTATAAGTTGGACAAAACTGGGACAGACAACATCGCTGTGCTCTTTGCTGCATTTAGGAAGCAATAACACTTAAAATGGCATGGAATACAAAGTTTCAATTTGACAGTCAGTTTACAAGAATTAGAGTCAGTAAATTTTATTGATGCAAAGAAGTGTGATTCTCGAAAATTTCCTGACCCTATTTAGACAGTTCTGAAATGTATGTTGTTTAAGTCACAAACAATTTTTGTTTTGTTATGACTACTACAATCCAGGAATTAGTATAATTTAGCATGCAATTGACTAATGATTGAAAACACTTGAAATGTTGCTTATTTAAATGTGTAAGAAGCTTAAAGTGCCATGCGATTCTTGAGATTACCCCACCCCTGTTCAGACGCCTGCAAAATTTATATTGGTCAAAACACATCAACAATTTTTGGAGTGGTCCTTCCACTATAATGGAGGAATCAGTTAAAAAAAAAAGAAGAAAATCTGAGGTGTGAGATACGCAGGATTGAACAGGTTGCATTTTAGCTTTTTTCACATTTAGCAAGGTCCTGACTGCAGTTAGTGATGAAATCATGGTAAATTCAGCTTGATTTATATTCAGCAGACACAAATGAATTGAAAAAAAATGCCAGAGAGCCTATGCTAGGGTTTATATTGGGGGTGCTTTGGGGACCTAAGCATGGAACTGACTGAACAAAAGGCACTTTTTGTGTCCTCATAGCTCCACAACCAAGAAAGATATAAGTATATATATATATATAAGTATAATGGACTGCATTTTCTGCTTTAGCAGTACAACATTAGCTTAGATGCAAATTTGCAAAGCTATAGGTGTAATAATAAAAAAAGTTATGCCATGTTAAATACAAGAAAAATGTCAATTGACGTGAATTTGTTAAAAAAAAAAAAAAAAAAAACTGTCATACAGGGTGATGGTGACGATAGCTGGGTATGAAGCAGCAATAGTAACTGCTATACCGGCAGCTCCTTGGGTATCTTGCAGGTCTCAGAGTATCACGTGACGCATGTTGCATCTGACTGGAACTCACTACATGTTGCTAAAAATAAAGAGAGACCAAGTATTTTGCATTCCAGCAAGGGGTTGGTTCAGCTCTGCAATGCATTGCATTAGGGGTGCAACAGTTCAAACAATAGTAAACTAATATTGATGCCAAATACTCAAAAATTTTAAAAAATAATAAAAAGAAAAAAATAAAACATGCTCGCAAAAAGACTCTCCAACTGCGATCAAATAATCATAAAAATACCACAGAAAAACTGATTTTTGTAAGTGACAATTCATTAGTCTTAAATGTAAACCATTACCCACAATAAAGGCAAATATCAACATGAAATGCAGCATTCAACAAGCCAGGAGACCATGTGAATCATCAATTAAAAGGTGGAAAACTCATAGGTTTTAAAGGTTTCTCACCTGAAATCATGATTCATTCTCTGCATTACAATAAACAGAAAATTTCTGCAACTTCAGTTTCAAAGAGTACAGCACCACTTTCTTTATGTTGAATTACATTCAATCGACTGACCAGAACAGCCATTCCGCACAAGGTTTGCCATTTTTCTACCACTAAAGAATGCCCAACACTGAGGATACTAAAACCAGTATCCAGCATTGTATGAAAACTGGCCAAGAAAACTGTAACAAGATACAACAAGCTATACCACTCAGTGACAGTCTTCTATAAGGGCAGGGGGGGGGGGGAACTTCATAATATATGTGCTAAATTCATGACCCCCAGTTTCACAAATAGAACTTAAAAAAAAAAAAAATCCTATTTTGTTAACTCTAATATCTAATTCTTTTAAAGGCCTCAATCATATCACCTCTGAAGTGTCCCTTTACAATGGCTGAAGTGATTCTTTTATTCCAGGAATTCATTTGGTGGCGCCAATTGGAAACTATTCCAGGGCCTCCGCAGTCCCCACATCACCTTACTTCTCAGTGAGGTCTGATTAAGATATTATACAAGGTCAGTATTACTTCCTTTGATTTCTAATACTATAGGCAATACTTTAAGACCAATATTTTGGCTATATATGCCAGCATCTAGTAGGGCATTTCATTTCTTTTCTGTTACAGCACACAGACAAAAAGCTATCATTTAGTAACATTGACTTTTAACTGCCAAGTTTCCACACACTTTTGGATTCAATCCAAATCATCCAGAATTACCTCAGTAGACTCTAAACTGTCAGAAAAAACTCCTCCATAATTTAATACCAAACACATATTTAATTGCTTTCAATATTTCTGTTGAGGTCATTCACATAGACAAGGAAAACAGGGGTTTTGCACAAATCTGAAATGGACTCCAATTCCAACAGTGCCTTGCTCAGGATGAGATCCCTCTGATCACAACTTTCCGTAAAATACCCTTTACCTGCATCCGTCCTCAGTGAGGTCGTTGCAACTTATGTAGGTGGTCACATGATCCCCGAGGCAAAATTTACACAAAGGTTGATCGCAGCATAGTGAAAATGGGGAAATCTTGTACTGCTGTTGCTTGCACCAATAATAATGCCATTCAGTCGTCTAGAAAATACTGCAAAATAAGTTTCCATCAATTTCCACAAAATAATGAAGCCCTTCTGAAAGATTGGCTAGTTAAATTAAGAATAATTGACTGTGGAAAGCCTTTCAAACCCAAAAAACATGTAGTTCTTTGCTCAGAGCACTTTGAGAAAACCTGCTTCACGTACCAGAAGTTCACAAGTAAGTCAACAGTTTTTGTTGTAATGAAAACTGTTTTAAAGCGAATATTTAAAGAAATTAGTGGAAAATATATATATTCAATACAAATATTAACCTTAAGCCTGAATGCCCCTGTAATGGGGGCAATGAATTTGCATAATAAATACAGCATGTTTCCTGATAGCAACCTCGTCGTGCGGCATATCCTCTAAGCCGGCGAAAAGTTTGTGATGACCGTTTTTACCTAAGCCGAACACAATTCAAGTACCAAGCAAGTAAATAAGCATCTAGCAAAACATTAAATAAAATAAGATCAGTGCTCTATCACAAGCATTTCTACTGAATTTGTCCTATGCAAACAAAGAATACCTCATGTGAAGGACAGTCCACAGATTCCAACGATACAAGTCTTGTCATTTTAAATTGACACACTCAAAGAACGGCAAGCATACACTTTAAATGCCACAGAAATGAGAAAAAATTTTTCTCACCTTTGATATTTTGTCATAAAAGCCGTTTGTGGGTAAATCTGCACTTGCTATTGTTTTAGCCAGACTATCTGAGAGTCCTCTCGCTATTATGCCATGTTCTGGAAGGCCTCAGCAGTATAATCACTGAAATGGTTTGTTTTTAGTATTTTCGCTATAATTAAGTGCAAAATATTCAACTATTGTTTTCAAAGCCGGTTTATGACTGAGAATCCTTGCGCCAATCTGCTCAAGCTCAAACACAGAACAGCTATGCAGTACAAGTGCTAAATCCACCAGTGAATATACAGTCTGTTGAGCTAATGTCATGGATAAGGCGGATCATTTGGACCTGAGGTTCAATATCCGGTTTTACATGCTACATTTCAGAGCAAGGAAATTTATTTATTTATACAAAAAAAAATATTTAATTAATCAATGCATTCCCATCCCATCAAAGTCATCTTCCTGAGTTACTTCAGGGATCACGTGACTTACACTATGGTTTCTGCATCCAGTGCAACGCCTCCATTCAACTTAATAAAACTGCATGCATTTTTCCAACTTTATCTTTAATTATCAGAGTCACAGATACATTGTGAAATATGCATGCAGTTTTTGCCAATTTTCTGTATTTCTCAATCTATGGTACTTCCTCTGGCAGCAACATCATTTAACATAAACAGTGACAGAGTTAAAAGTTGGCAATAACTCCGAGCAATACTGGCTAGGATTTCTAGTCTCCACCACTGGGCAGCCAGAGTGCATGGCCAAGATGCCACTCAAAAACAAAACCTCCCCGTGGTCATTGCTTGAATTGCAAAATAGTAGCGATATATTCAAAAGCAGAAATGATACCCAAACCTAGAGTATGTTATTAATGAGGATACTTCTTTCAGAAAGCTAGCAAGATAATGTGCCATCTCACATTATCTTTTGATTAGCTAGCAAAGGCATTCGTTCGCTTGTGGACATAGTGGACTGGAGTAAACCATCAAACAGAAATTTGGCCAGCCATTTCAGCAATATAACCAAACTCTTCTGACACAGTCAGCTTTAGGCCTGTCAAGGTGTAATGGCTGGAAAAGCAGGCTGGAGCTAGCTAGCAAGTGGAAAATTTCGCCAGTCATGAGTTCAGTTGGTGACCGGTTGTTTCACTAGTTTGGCTTCGCTACTGTACTTTTGCTACTTCACACAGCACTTTTACTACCAAGTCCAAGCTTGCTAACATTTTTGAAGCGGTGGCAAAGTTGCATAGCAAGGCAGTTAGCTCACTATAGACCGTTAGTGTGCAGAAATATTAGTTTTTGATACTGAGGCCAGATCGTCTTTGGGTGGGAAACAGAACATAGATAATATTTAAAAATGGATCATTCAAAGCCAAAATGAGTGAAACTGTCATTTGAAGTTGTTATGCAGTATTTGCAGGTAAATTATCAGATATTTTCACTTTTGTTGTCTGTCACCAAGTCCTTTCATCACACTCGGGAGAGAGAACAGCTTGAAATCCATAAAATTAGTTTGAAACCCTTCTTGCATGCTGAAGCAGCAGGTGCCACATTAAAAATATGGGAAACATCATTCACAGTTAATCTTGGGATATTTTGTGGATATCTGCAATAAAATGATACTTCTAGGATGAAATTATTTTCATCTCCTCAGTTTCAAAGATGAAAAAATTAGTAGAGGTAAACCAGAAGTAAAGCTCACCAAAATATTTCAAATTGTGGTCACCACCATCCTGTACAAGCAGCCAATGAGCACTTAGCCGCCTTCTGCATTTAATGCAACTTTCTCTTTGTCATCTGGTTTAAAAATAGTCACTTCCGGAGGTGCGTTCCACGACTAGGGGTGTAATGATTGTGAACCGCAGTTTTTTTAAGGCGTAGTAACACCACCTGCTAACATGGGGCGAACATCCGAGCTTTCCCCGAGCTACCAATTCATTCATATTGGGGTCTGGTCAAGATAACCCAAAATGACTACCCAGGGGTGTTGCCAAGATGGCCGTTGAGTGGCAAGACTTTCCGGTAAAGACACTGCTGAAGGCCATCTAAAAGGTTTTGCTTCTTTTGCTGATAAGACACATTAATGACAAACATAAACAGACTGTCAATTTTTACAGTTTCATTTGTAAATGTCAAATAGCAAATTTTGGAGGACCAAAGACTTAGTTTTTTTTTTTTGCACACTTGCCACTTCCCAGACAGTCCAACTCACTGGTCCACAAGTTATATTCATCGCAACTTCACCAGCAAAAATATTTCTGCTAGAATTTAATTTAACAGAAAACTGCAAGTGTTAGCTGAACTTGGTACAGTTTCGTGATTACTCTTAGCTTTCTGTGACATATAATAGCAATAATAAATAAAACAGACCATTCGGTGATACGTTGAGGACCCATGTGTCAACCACTAGGGTACATCCTTTCCTCCGTTCAGTGTGTGCTCCCGTAACCGGGCCGTGGTGTCACACCAGTTCGTTTATGAGGTAAACCCCACGTCTACTACTTTCAACTATAACAGATGCAAACAAATGGACAGCCTTACGAGTAATATGACCCCTGAGCTTAAAATTTCATGTTAAAAAAAAAAAAAAAACCCCAAGCCTTGACATAAAGACTTTTTTTAAAAACTGAACGACACATGCCAAAATTTGCAGAGCAGAAAGTTAACAAAATTTAACAGGGGTTAATGGTAGGTGAGGTGGCAGTCAGCTTAAATGAGAAGACATATGTTCAGCACATGTGTGCATGTGGAGAGTTCTAAAACCAGCATCGTAAAATGTTCTAATGACAAAGCATGATTCCATTATGTATTCTCAGAAGAGTTGGCAGTAAGGAATACCGGTCAAGCTTCATGGCTCCCATAGAGGAAAAAGAAAACAATGCGTGTAAGGACGCCTATTTGTATTTTTATAGAAACAATTGCGATCCATCCATTGCCTAATTGGAGCACGTACTAATTCACATGCGCACAGTTTCTACCAAGCAGTCTGAAGGGGAGCAGAAAGCCATTGACTTTTAGACTTTCCTTGAGTGTAACAGAAAAAACAAGTTCGGAGTCAATGCGATCAAAAAAACCTGACGCGGATTTTTTTTTTTTTAATCACTTGATGGAAAGCTTGTGTTTTTGACAGCAGATTTCGCCTCCCTATCCCCTCTCTTCAGGGGCCTTCATAAGGTTCAAGCAGGTTACAGCAGGAACAGTTGATGGCGGGAAGGGAGCGGGATTAGTGGCCTGGAGCAGTCATAATAACAAAGGCCATGCACAAGGGGAGCAGATCCATACCAAAGCACTGATGGATGAAGCAATCTGGGACACATTACCAATGTATCCCGCTCATATAGATATATAAGGATTGATGATTCCCCATCTATTCCTCATTACCAAAGTGCAGCCAGCACAGGTGTGGGGGCCTCTGAGAATCAGCATGCTGTTAAGGCAGAGAAATGTATTCCCCTGGAGCTGGTTCAAACCAAAGGTCCAAAAACGGCTGCGTTTATGACACAGGTGCCGAACCAAGCACAAAACCACTATAGATCATGCAGCTGCAGCTCTTTAAACATTTCTATCATTAACACACTTATTAAAAAAAAAAACTGGTCAATAACATCTGTACAGCAGACATTTTGATTCCAGTTGGAAAGAATTTTGCTGCATTCTGAGTCACCCTTTCCATCAACTTCCCCAAGTTGGTTTGGCCATTCTTGACTTCAGAACCAGACGGGTACACACACTCCAGCATATGCCACTGCACAGAAGACCAGGCTGTATTTTTTGCCCAATGAAGGGATCTGTAATTTACGGCTTTCGGTAACGACGCTTAAATCAGAAATGGAAAATTACACCCCTCTTCAGAAAATTGCACAGTTTAAAAACATTTGGTGAAACTATTTATCATCTAATGAAAGGACGGGGGAAGAAACCACGTAGTAGCAATTTTATACCTCTGTGGATGGGGGGTTGGGACAACAGCAGCTTTGGCCCAAATACTGAAATGGGGTCAATCAATGCGTTTTTACCCAGCCCACACTGAACCACACCCCAGCTCTGCCTGGAGTGGCTGTGGATTTCCCCCGCAGAAAGGGCCTAACCAACATGGCTGATGTTCTGAGGGTAGGGGGAGGGGGGGTGAATACGGGGCAGCAATTATGGCACGTCTGAGTCATAGCAGTCTCTCCAACTCCACATTCAAAACAGACACAGCATGAACAACACCCCACAGATACCATGACTGCACAGCACCTGGCACAACTGTCATGCACAAGCCATGAACAGGAAAAAAGAAAGGAGAAAAAAAAGAGAGAAAAAAAAAAAAAACCTAAACATGGTTGCATTGGCAGTTCCAACCTGGCCCTGAATCCACTCTTAAAAGTGTCATCGGGGCTTCTATGAAACGTGAAACAAAACGGAGTCAGATGACATTAGAATAGAAGCAGAATGAGTGATAGGGATTTTATTGGGAAACACAGAATGCGCCAATGACTGAAACACCTCGCTCAGCATAAATTCAAATATTTAATCCATACCATCCCTGGTAACAGCACCAGTGACATCACATCTAGCTGGAATGACCCTTGAACCCTGTTAGTGTCCAGACAGGTCTCTGGTGTTCTGCAATGCTTTCTCATAAAATTCAATGTAATTTCAAACTGAGGGGAAAAAAAAACTAAATCGCTCTTTTGGCATTTGGAAAGAGCTTTTATGAGGATGACATTTCTCTTTAAGGTTAGGCACAGAGCGAGCAGGCTGCCTCCTTACCATGGCAAAAATAAACAAAAACTAGAAAGTTAGTTTGAGATTACCGGGTAAAAAAATAAGTTATGTTATTAAGCTATAGGTCATTGCAAATCAAATTACCCAGAAGCTCCCAAGCCATCTGACCAGATTATTCTGAAAAAATTCACAGGTGCTCTAATGTGAAATTTATGGAGCAATCCCAAATGTTATGTCTGTATCTCTAATCGTTTTGAAACTACAGCCCTTTGAAATTGTCAGTGCTTTCATGCATTTTGCCAATCAAGCTTTTCAGTCCAAAAACCTCTAGCATTCATAGCTCCTTTGATATGGCATGTCCAGCTTTGAAACTACAACCCCATTCCAAAATATTTGGGACAAAGTGTAATCTGTGAATGAAATCAAAATGCAATGACTTTCAGATCACATGAGCCAATATGCTATTTACAAGAGAACATTGATAACATTTCAAATGTTGAAACTGAGACATTTTACATTTTTATCCACAAAATGGGCTTATTTCAATTTTTCTGGTCACAACAGGTCTCAAAAAAGTTGGGACACAGCTGAAAAAGCAATCAATATATAAGAGAATCAGCTGAAAGAACATTTAGCAAGTAATTAAGTTAACTGGCATCAGGTGTGTAACATGATTGGCTATAAAAGGGATGTCTTAGAGAGGCGGAGTCTCTCAGAAGTAAAGATGGCCAGAGGCTCTCCAATCTGTGAATGCTTGCGTTAAAAAAATTGTGGAATACTTTCAAAACAATGTTCCTCAATGTCAAATTGCAAAGGCTTCGAAGGTCTCATCATTGACAGTGCATAACATAATCAAAAGATTCAGAGAAACTAGAAAAATCTCTGTGTGTAAGGGACAAGGCCGAAGACCTTTACTGGACGCCCATGATCTTCAGGCCCTCAGACACCACTCCATCACTCACCAGCATGATTCTGTCATTGACATTACTAAATGGGCCCAGGAATACTTCAAGAAACCACTGTCTGTAAACACAGTCCACCGTGCCATCCACAGATGCCACCTAAAACTCTATTATGCAAAATGGAAGCCGCTGTTCAGCATGATCCAGAAGCGCCACCGTGTTCTGTGGGCCAAGGCTCATTCAAAATGGACTGTCGCAAAGTGGCAAAGTGTCCTGTGGTCAGACGAGACCAAATGTGACATTCTTGTTGGAAATCATGGGTGTCGCGTCCTCCGGGCTGAAGAGGAGAAAGACCACCCCTCCTGTTATCAGCGTTCAGTTCAAAAGCCAGTATCTCTGATGGTGTGGGGATGCATTAGTGCATATGGTGTGGGACACTTGCATGTTTTAAAAAGCACCATGAATGCTGAAAGGTATATAAAGGTTACGTATTTCAGCGAACGCAAAAGCAAAACCACATATGCAGCTATTACAACACTATGGCTTTGTAGTAGAACAGTCCGTGTGCTGAACTTGCCTGCCTGCAGTCCTGATCTTTCACCAATTGAAAACATCTGGCACATAATTAAACAAAAAGTGCGTCAAAGGAGACCCAAAACTCTCCAGCAGCTGGAAGCCTGTATTAAAGAGTGGGATCAAATTCCAATGGCTAAACTCAAGAAACTTGTCTCCTCAATGCCCAGACACCTACACACCTAGATCATGTGTCTCATGTACTTTTCATCCTAAGAGGCTCTGAAAATGACCAAAAATTCAAAATATAAAATGGTGCTCCTTTCGAGAGCTTCTCATTCAAACAGTATGCTAGATAAAGCATCAGGGCTTTTTCCTGCCATTAATGGCTTCTAGACCGTGTGAATGGAGGAACCATAAGCATTGTTGATATAGGAGCGTCAGAAAAAAAATTTTTGGAAAATGCTCGATTTTATACTTTCCTGGAAATTTCCCATTTTCATGTCCTACTTTGATAATTAGGGTTGATGGCCATCATCTTTCATGTTTACCATGTATTCTCACACAACTTAAGATGACTTGACAAAAATTCAGTGTTGTTGCTGTGCCCCCCGGTGCAATCGGTTTTCAAGCTAGTTTCTGTGCCCTAACCTGTCAACTATTGATCCATCGAAATGTCACGTGACGACTTGCATCATAATTAATCCCCTAGGGAAAGAATACAACTTCACTCTCTTGTTGGCTACAGTGCACAGAGTAGAGTGTGCATGTAGTCTGTGTGATAGGCCACAATAAATTTCAGGCAGCAGCATTTTTAACTCTATGTTTTAAAAGTGAGATTACCAAATCTTCATACTCCTAAATCACATTGTCTCAGGAACATGATCAAAAAGTGAATGCAAGAGAGGAAAAAAATAACATTTCAAAACAAATATTGTACACTGCTCATTTAATAGTAGGGCAGCACAATACAGAGAGGAAGAAAAAGCAATTAGCAATCAACGAATTGGAATGAGACTGCGAAATGCGATGCGATGTGTGGTGTTAATATGTGAACTCCATTCCAAATATTTTAAAGTTTAAAATAAATGAAATTGGCATATATAGGACCTTTGTATTTGCAGGGAAAACAAAAAAACATCATTGAAACCTCTCAATGTGGGAAGAGAAATTATCGTGACTGGCTTAATGCACATAGACAAGCTGCGTTGAGATGTGCTTTACATGCTTTGCATGGAGGCAAAAATTGGCCCTCACACATCACCAGTGCGCACAAACCTGCAGTGGCAGTAAAAATCGCATGCCTACAGTTCTCAGCATTGTCTCTCCATTCTTCAAACCTGAAATGAAATCAAACCATTCTAATACTTCAGCCCTGCAAATATGCTCATTGCAGTATAATCACATGCAATATTGATTAAAATTTGATATAATGTGCAGGTCAATTAAAAAGGAATTAATCTTCTGAAGTGAAAATACCTATACAGTAAGTTTGAGGAGTCAGGGAATTTTTGGAATCCTAGCCTTGCACTATGTGCACTTTTTTCTCAAATGAGTCACTGAAGACAGAAGATGAACACTGAATTTTTTAATTCTTCATCTCTGCATCCAACTCAGAGCAAGATTGTGAATTTAAGCAAAATGTGAGATTTTTATAGATGAATGACAACACAAGAATGCTTCTGGTTTTATTTAGCTTTTCCGTGATACCCTTGTCACGACAGTATTAGCATAAATTTGGGATATGTATGGCTATACATTGCTGCTGAGGGTCAAGAAATTTTCCAGGATAAAAAAAGCTTTTATATAAACATTCACAGAGGTGCTACGGCCAAGTACCTCCCCCAGAGTACCACTTGTCTTGCATGTTTTTGAGCTCTACTTACTGCACAACAGATGATTCAAATGATCAGGTCATTATAAACCCCTGAAGCTGCTTGGTAATGACCACTTCTGTAGCAGGGAGAGATCTCGAACATGCATGACAAGTGTTACCCAGGAGAGGTTTGAGAAACAGTGCTATATCCAAATATGCCTGGTTAGTGACAGAAGAGGTTTGTAAGAGGCTTGATTCATGCTAACCTTGCACCACCAAGCTAGACTGAGGAACTACCCATTTTTAATGGTACTCCAACACAGCCTACTGGAGTTTTGTCTATTGTACGGTACGCAATAATACCGCACTGACGGCAATAATCCAGACAATGAACTTTGTATTGCTCTTCCAAAACAGCAGTGCTAAATGTGCTGAAATTCATGCCCAAAAATTTTTAGGAAGTTTCAAGTTTGATTTCAATGATCCAAGGTTGTTCAAAGACTGAAAAAATCTGTGTGACATACTCATAAGGCCCCCCGCAGTGTGAAGCGATGAACAAAAGTTACAAGTCACAGATTTCATACAGAGTGGACCAAGAACACTGCTCCATGGTGTCCTACAGCATGTTTGTCAGTGGTTCATATTTGAGAGGCCTGACTGAAATATATTGTAAGTCCTTGCAATTCATGTTCAACACGAACTTTGACTTTCGAAAAGGCCAGCCACATCAGGCAGTAATCCATGTTTGAATGTCATCAGACATGCAGCCATGCACATCTCAATGTCAGAAGATATTAAAAGTCAATTTTCCTTTAACTGACCATCTGTTTCCAATCCAGCCTTTCTATGGACAAAGCCCCGAGATCCTTCCATGGTAAACATTCTCTATTCTGAAAATCTCAAATTGACAAACATTGGGAGATGGGAACATGATTAATCTTTTCCCTCCTCCATTGTGAAAAGTGATTTCAGACTGTAATTGAAAGAATAATAAATGGTATTACTTTCTGCCAGGTAAATTTATAGGTTAACAATTAACACAGCAGTCCAATGCTGCAGGCAGCATATTAAAAGAATATTTTAGCCCAGCAGGCTCCCGATGCAGGGAGGGGAATTTGAGGGGTCAGGCTGACATTAATGAAAGCTGCTTTTGAGTTGCTGGGCACCCTCAGGTAGCCTCAGCAGGCAGAACCCACCTCCCTTGACCTCGAAACAAACTGAGCAGGCGTGTCTCCAATGTGGGCCCAGTGTACCGGTGAGGCAGATCCCTCAGCATGCCTCTGTAACCACTCCCCAGGCTTCTTGAGAGCTAGGAACGAGCCGCTTTGGCGAATTGGCTCCGCTTTCAAGAAAATAGCACGGAGCAGATTCGACACATTTGCATACAAAACAAGCGACGGCACGAGGAGCCATGGTGAAGGCGGAGGAATATTCCTTGTTAGCATGCGCGTTAGGGGCCATTGGCTTTATCGAGGTTCCCTCTCCCCCAATGGCTCTGCTTCCATCACATGCCGCATGCGAGATGGAGCGAGTGCCCCCCAACTGGGAGGCTGTGGATAAACGAGGCGAGTGTGTGGCGTGTGGCAGCCGCGCTAATTAAGGGTGGGGTGTCTGGGCAAGGTTGTTCAGAGGTGAGACGAAGAAGTATTTGGATCATGGCAGCGCCAGGACTGGGTGAAGGGCTCGTTTTCCTGATCTGTCAACTGTGTGGCCCCTCCCTTTCCAGTTCTGGACGCATCTTGCAAAGCCCCCCCTATCCCCACAGTGCACACAGACTAACACACACCCAAAAAAAAAAAAAAAAAAAAGAAAAACTGCAGAGCGCAGAAGAAAGAAAAAGCAGGGGGAGGGACAGAAAGATGAAGGAAAAGAAACAGCACGTTGCAGATTCAGCTGTCCGAGTCGGAGGGCAGGAAAACAGCCCCGACGGAGCGTCCAAATTAAATTTATTCCCAGCCTGCCGTCCGTCATTCACGCAGACAAAAAAAGAAGAAAAAAATGACAGCGAGCTGCACAAAGCTCACTCACATTCCGTCTCGATACGCTTTACCTTCCCTTTCCGCTCTCGAAACCTGCACGCAAGCCTCGGTGACAGTAACCACTCCTGAGCAAGAGAAATAAAAAACATCCCCTTCCTTTAAATTTTTAAAATGAGCAAGCCCAGGGAGGCAGCAATGTCTTTGGAAATCATTATTTTGTTGGTATCAATCTCCTTCTCCATTAGTGGCGAGCTAGGGGGCTCCTTACCTAATGGATTGTCTCTTAAGGGTAAAGTAATTGGATTCAAGAGTAAAAATGTTTGGAAGAAAGCTAATGTGAAATCCATATATTATACGACCATATGGTGCCTATTGTGAGCTGGGGGTTGGCAGGCACGGGGAAAGCTGTCATCAAGAAGTGTCTCTCTTCTCCCTCCACCCTGCAATCAACAGAACCGCCTCTCCACCTCGCACATTCTCTTTTTCTCCTATTTTTTTTTAAGTGCTATTCTTCCGACAATACAGTACTGCACAGGGCGGTCATGCTGTATAAGGTTATATCTGGGCCAAGGCGCTTCCTTCACAAAGTCCCCCACACACTCCATGACCTGCTAACAGAAACGCGCTGTCACAGTACAGCCTCAATTAAATAGCCCACAAAGCAGGGACTGGGCAATTGAATTGAGCAGCCATACAGTGAAACATTATGCAAACCAGCCCATTCGTTTTGGGGCGATACGGCCCTTCATCTAGCGGCAATAAAAAAAGGAGTGAAATGCCTTAAACCAATTAGCATTACTTGAGCCCGCTCAGCCCAGTATGCCGTAAAACACAGCCGTTCTCCGCCTTATATCAAAGCGCTAATAGAATCGTGGGACTGCCCTCCTAGTTTAGCTTGTGAAATCTTGTTAAATCGCCCAGCTCACAGCACCCCAAAACCGTTTGATCTCCAATGAAAGAAAACATTAGCAGTGAAAATCGACTTCTGCTCAGAGGACTCCAGACTCCTATATATTTCTTTTAAATAAGGAGTGGAGCATGCAATTATGGTGCTCTGTTCGAAAAGCCCACATTCCGCTCGTCTGCCGCCGTCCAACCCTTCTCCTGCTCTCCCTCCACTTGCTGTTCTTTGCTCGTTCTCTCGCTCTCTCTCCATTTCCTCCCTCCCCATCGTCCTCCCCCAATCTCTCTCTCGCTCTCAGCACCTCCCTCCCTCCCTCCCTCCCTCTCATCTACATGGATCTATGCACGAACACATGGAGTAAATACAGGAAGAGAAGGAATTCTTTTCCTCGCCAGAGCTGGGCGTTCCTACGCAGCTCCTGCGGGGTCAAAAGTTTACAGTGGTTTTAATTTCACCTTTCCACAGCCAATCACAGCTCACCGATGCTTCTGCTGAACTTTAACCCACTCAAATAATTCCTATCCAAGGATCTGAAGCCACTTTATGAATTCTAGAGTTTTTTTAAACATGCCCCCATCGCTCTTTTTGTACATTTCAGACACACATTTTTTCGTTTGTTTATTTCAACACTGAGATAGGGAAAGGGAGACCGTGAGCTGGGTGAGAAAGACAGATCATAGAATTTGTCTCCAAGAAAAGTCAGGGTTGGCAAGGCTTGGCTGCAAATGGAGTGAGTTTTTCACCAAGATAACCTGCCTGACCCCTGAATAGGTAAATCGTGCACCCTGGTTATTATTTATTGGTGTATTATGAAGCTTAAGGCACACAAACTCAAGCTTGGGCTTAGATGGTCAAACTCGGCCCAGGCAGCAGAGACAGAAGGTGAGCACAGGCAACCAGCACATACGGTAAGGCAGGCATCCATTACAACTGCCAAAATAAGGAGGGGAAAAAAAAAAAAAAAAAAAAAGAGCGGGATATTTTTTCCAAACTGAATCTACAAAGACCTAATGATTCATTCCAATTTAGTACCAATTCCTGAAAGGAAAATTCAGATCGAGCCTTGACAGAAAATATCTTTTTTCTTCGATCAATGCAATTAGACAGAAAACTAGAGGGAAATTAGGATCACTTCCCACAAATGTTTTATGAAGGGAGCTGGAGTTTAAACCAAATCATTTAGTGCCAAGATTTAAAATATATATATATATAAGTTGTAACTGAATCTGGGATATGAGAAGATGCACCAAGAACGCGGTTTTACATCAGGAATGCAAAAACCCACAGCTTTGCTCAATAGCATGAAATACTTAGCACCATACTGTCCAGGGAAAAATAACAGGGCTTTTAAAAGATAAACCAGAACATAAGTGAATTTTACTTCATTTTGAAAAGCCTTCCTGACCGAAAAGGAAACCATATGCACAGGAGAATGAAAACAAAAGCCATGTTCCAGTGATTCAATCTATAACATCCTCTCCTTTTCCAGCATTCGCAGTGCTATGTAAATACATATTTATTGTGAATTCACCCAAAAGCAAAATTGTCTATGAAGAATAAAATTGGGAAAACACTCTCATTGCTGCTCCTTCACATTTATTGAAAAAATTGGCTTTGAACAACATCTGGAGAAACTTTACGAGGGTTCAAATAACACTAATTGGTTTATTGGTTTAGCCAATACAGCTGTAGCAAACAATGTCTCAGAGCACAGCTATCCCTCGAGATGCACCCAACCCATAAGGCACCATCAGGAGACTTATTTATTGAGACTAAAATAGTAGTCTAAAATAAAATAGTTTAGTCCAAAATAGGGACGTGACCATGAGTTCATTAGTCGTTCCAGTGTTTCCTCTACATTCATTCAGCAGCGGATTAATAGCGCCCTGCTGAAATTTCACATGATCATTAATATCAATGCTCTACGTATGATGTTTACTCGGACTGTGTGAGCGCAACAACACGCAACGTTATTTTGGACTTGTTTTGAGTCATCACCGAGTGCATCAAATCCCATCTGACCCTCTTAAGACATCAACGTAACAGGTAACATTCAAGCTTATACACGGTCTATGAGTAGCACAGGTAACGTAACGTGAACGTAACAGCATAGCTCCTTTCGGCAGTTAGCGGGAAGAGAAGGTGACGGTGATGGCAAGAAAAGCAGCTGTGATTCAGAAAGATTAGCAGTAAGTTGACAGAAAATGTACTGTTTGTCAGTTACTAAACGCTACCGCTTCTCAAGAAAACAGTCTTATGCCATATTAGAAGTGGCGTGAAACTATTTTCACTCACATGAATTCGGGTTGACGTCGCATCCTCATGGAGACGAATACAGTAGCACCGCTGCTGAAAAAAAAATTCTAGGGGAAACACTGCGTTCACAAGGGTGTGCATGAACATTTACAGCAAATGTAATGTATTTTGACACAAGAACTCTTTATTCCAATTTAACTCACTTCCAAATCATACCCATGTCAGCAATCGTTTTCAAAATACCAGTGTTTTAAAGGACTATATTACATCTGATCATGAGAACATGCATGCCCACTTGTTCCTGTCACACTAAAATGTTGTTTTAGATGACTCGTTAAAAAGCAGTTTGATATATGAATTATATGACTGAATATACTGACGTCTCATAGATCATCCATGGGAATAATTAGCGTCAAATAAATAAGAGCCTGCTCAGGCAGACCTAAATGAACAAAATTAGGAAAAGAGAAGTGTGGGAATCCCGAAAGTTTGAGATCGAGACTGGATGAATTTCACATTAGTCATTTAACAGCTGCTTTTTCCCTCAAAAGTGACTGGTGATAGATTGAACTAAGCAGACTCCAATCCCTCATGAGCATTTTATGGATCAGATACTTGCTCACAGACCCAACAGCTATGCTAATATTAATCTGTCAATACTGGGGCTTCAATCATCAATCTGACTCACAGTCAAAAACTTTAGCTACTAGACTCAATATTACTCCTTGTTAACTTATTCAATCCTTGAATCAATAATGTAAAACAAAATCATCTTTCAAGCATTTCACAGCAATTTACAAAGGGCAATGATCGTATCATAAGTATTGAGTACAAATCCAAGGAGGTGATGCTTCTGATGTACAACACATTCGTCAGACCACATCTGGAGTATTGTTTGCAGTACTGGGGACCATACTTTAAGAGAGATATAGAGGCTCTAGAAAAAGTTCAGAGAAGAGCCACTAAGATAATTCCTGGTGTAAAAGATGAAAGTTATGAGAAGAGGCTGAAGATCCTTAATCTCTTTAGTCTTAGGAAAAGGAGACTTAGTGGTTATCTGATTGAGGTCTTTAAATATGTTAAAGGGATTAACAAAGTGAATTTTGAAGGATTCCCTCGACAAAGTGTTGTTAGGAGAACTCGGGGTCACAAATGGAAGTTGACCAAAGTAAATTTAGCACTGATATTCGAAATATTTCTTCACCCAAAGAGTAATTTCGATGTGGAATGGCTTGTCTGACCATGCGGTCGAGGCTGAGACCTTGGGAGTTTTGAAGAGCAGGCTTGACTTAAAGCTAGATACCATTGAGTCATTGAGTATCTGAAGTGATATATTCACAATAGTAGAAAGAAAGTGGTGAGCTTAGTTGGGCTGAACGGCCAGTTCTCACCATTCATGTTATGTTATGTTATAATTTAGAAGTGCAAGTAGGCCCATATTCTAATGGGATGGCAAAAATCGAGAAATGAGCATTACCTTAAATTTCCGCAACCAATTCTGAAATATCATCACTTGGCACAATTCAACAACATCCACAATAATAATTATAGCAAACATCATTGCACCATTTGGGCTGCTCCCATTTTCATCCTACCACTGAATTTCATTTGGTAAATGAGATAAATGCATTTAATGAGGATATTTTGTGCCCAAAAAGAAATTTGACCAGATTAATTGCATTAGCAGCGTTTCCCACAGTGTTTTTTGGAGAATATGGGGGCAAATGTGTGGTGGCTGACTAGCTTGGGGGGGGGGGGGGGGGGGGATTCTCATTTTGTTGAGCAGAGGTACCTTTCCCATCTTTCAGTTTTTTTTTTTTTTTTTTAAAGGTTCGCATGTCTTTTCAACATGCGGCAATTGCGCATTTTGAGACTATGGCGGGGTAAATTTGACTATGGGCCGCCATAGTCTCGTCAATGTATGGGAAACACTGGTATTTTTTTTTGATGCCTCATTTTGTTCCCTAAATCAGCACAATAGAAGCCTAACAGTTCATTACTCTGAGAAAGAGTTCAATACATTTTGTAGCAAAATTTTATTCATAACTCACAGGGTGTTCATTTCATTTGTGTTTTCCTTTATTGAAATATTTGTTCCTATGGTGGCTAAATGCTTCAACAGCTTTTTCAGAATTTCTGCACAAATTCTTCCATTGGTCATTTAATAAACCAGCTGAGGCAGTTTGACCTTGAAAAAAAATAGACTTTCACATCCTTAGCCTGGGGACTTTAAAACCTGGCCTTCAGTAAAACAGAAGTGAATACTTTCCCCTGAAGATAAAACTGGGATACCAGGTGAAAAAAGGCCAATCACTGATTAGCCGTCTGGCCGAGAGGAAATCCAGCAGGACTACTGGCATCAGGAGTCAGATCTGAGTGAAAACCCATATGATCAAGACATTGCTTCACAATACTCCCATCCAATATTGGTCTCAGTGAAAGATCTGAATATATTTGCATACATGAATGCATGCACATGCCTACGGCTATAGTCGGCCATAAGCATTAGAACTAAAGTTAGGAAGATTACATCATCTATCAAAGCCAAGTGGCCACCTAAAACATTACATGAGTATGCTAAAAAGAAAACACATCCGGAATGGAAAGTTCAAAATCAGAGATTTAAAACTCACAGCGACCAAACTAAGGTACGTAACCCATGCCATCCGGCAGTGATGTCAATAATCGTGCATCAACAGTGGCAAATCGACCCCTTTGACTCCAGTGACTCCAGACTTTTGCACCAGTAATGTCCCTGAGGGAGTGTGGCTCCTGTCCAGACACACAACACATTCCCTCAAGCCACAGAATGATGACACCATACAGCAGTGGTCTTCACTCATTTTCCTGGAGAGCAGTTTTCATCGGGAGGAGAAGAGCACTTGTTAAGTGGGAGTTCACTCGCTGGTCACGTGTACACTTAGCACATTCTGAGCAGTAGATTAAGCATACGGCTAATCTCTTCTTCAAGCAAACAAGCCAGTTACCAGAGAAAATGCTGTATCTGTCACAGCAGGTGCCATCTGCTCTTTGTTTTCACATTAAATATCAATTTGGCTCAAACATGAAAGGGAAAATTTACTTCAACCCAGGCTATATAATATATATATGCTATCTGCATCCGATGGCAGAAACTGACTTGTACTAGACAATGGAATGCAGCTTTTCTTTAATCTTTCATGTAAGTACTGAAAGGGGGAACCCTTTAGCGACTTCTGTGACTTCCCAATAATGAGACTGTGAGGAGTCTCACCTGGACCAGATGTTGGACCATGCAAAATTAAGACCACAGCCAGCACAAGTTTCTGGCCAGCGGTAATCATTAAACAATGTACACCATCAGTCCAGTTCATTCAAAAGGGACTGACTGCAATAGGACTCCACAAATGTGCTTCTTGCCAACTGATCAAAGATCAAACCAGAGAATTAACATGCAGAGGGGCATGCCTAATCTTGCAGGGCTAGTTTCTTCCAAACAGACAGCAACACAAAAGAGTAGGAAAACTACAGGGCGCGCAGTTCCCCTCTGAATGCGGTGTGTTCGACAGAATGACCTTTGCCCTGAGCAGGGGTCAGTGGTAGTCGCTGACGGGCGTTTTTCGCATGGCTGTGAGGGCAAACTAACTGTGTATGTGTGCTCTCGTGCACGGACGGGTGTGTGGGTTTGTGCTTGTGCAAGTGCATGTGTGTGTGTGTGTGTATATATGTGTGTGCATACGGGTGTATATACTGAATGCATATGTATACTGAATATATACATACACATATACATATACATATACACACACCAATGAGCCATAAAATCAGACCACTCACCAATGCAACAAATAATGTTGATCATCTCATAACAATGGTACATGTCCAAATCCGTACACAAATCTTAGATGGTAAGCGAACAGCCGGTTCTCGTATTCAACGTGTTGGATGAGGGAAAAATCGGATCTGAATGACTTTCACAAAGGCCAAACTGTTATGGCCTGCAAATGGGTCACAGCATCTCAGAAGTGGCAGGACTTCTAGGGTGCCCTCTGCCAGCAGATTTGAGAACCTACTGATAATGGTCCAAGGAGGGACAAACCCTGAAGCAGCAACAGGGTTTTGGGCGCCCAGTTCACCAATGCACGAGTGCGATGAAGGCCATCCTGTCTGGTCCAAATAAATGAAAGGGTGACTGCAGCATAAGTCGCTGATAATTTTAATAATATTTACATATGGAGTTCCTGTCACAATGCATACTGCATCATACCGTGCTGTGAATTACAGTTCTTAGTAGTTTGCAGACCAGTCTAAGTGCCCACTCTAACCCCGGTCCATCTCTAAAAGCAAACCCAATGGACACCTGAGCTTCAGAACTAGACCTTGGAGCAGCTGAAGAGGGTCACCTGGTCTAGCGAGTCCCATTTTGTCCCATGATGTAAAATCCCATGACATAAACAATAAACATCATATGCTTAAGCTAGGTAATGTGTCTTGCATTTATCAGGGAAGATATGGCATCTGGATGCTCTGTAGGAAGAAGACAAGCCGGTGGAGGGAGAGTGATACTCTGGGAAATGGTCTGCTGGGAAAGCCTGAGTTTAGGAATTCTGACATCAGTTCGATGGAGCCGTTTTGGGAGCATAAGGGGACCTTGAGTATTGCATTATTTTAATCTTGTAGCTGGTCAATAAATATATTGCGTATGTGTATATAACATGTTGCAGGCATCAAATTCAAAATTAGTGAACATTCAAAAAAAATAATAATAATAATAAAGCTTATCAGTTTGAACATTAAATATCTTTGTCTTTGTAGAGTACTCCATTAAATATAGGTTGAAGAGGATTTGCAAATGTTTTACACAGCTTCCAAACTTCACTGGAACTGGGGTTTGTATATATACATACAAACATCACACACATACACATATATGTGATGCATGTGAGTGTGTGTGCACGCGTGTGCATGTAGGATGCAGGGAGTAGTCTCTCATGCCCTGGGCGGTGCTGTGGTTGGGCTGCCTGCTGAGGTCATGCTTCCTCCTCAGTGCCCACAGACCCAGCTGTGTGAGCAAGGGCATCTGGGGAGGGGACCACACTCCACTTCCTGCCAGTCAGACAGAGAGTCCACCCCTGTCGCCACAGGGCTGGTCTGAGAGGGGAAGTCCCACACAGACACATTCAGCCTGAACACACAAGAGTTACCAGCCATCTCAGCAATATATTCGTTTAACAATAGCCATCTGGCAATGGCGGATCCCCCCGGCTGTAGGTAGTGTAACCTACAGGTTGTGTGGACAGAAGGACGGACCGAAACCCCCAAAAGGCACAACTAGACCATAAGGAGAAGCTCCATACCAAATTTGGTGTTTGTAATAGGTATAGTTTTCGAGTTCTGGTCCGGAAACGATTTCATTACAGACGGACGGACAGACGGACGGACGGACACACTGATTGCTATATCCCCCCGCATTATATGCCGGGGGGATAAAAAGCAGCAAAATGGCAAAAAATATTCTTTCCCATAACTGTAGCTGGAAAGGTCCGGAGAAAGACATGCCCAAACCCACCCCCACCTCCTTCAAACATCGGCTGCCAAAATAAAGAGCTCTTTAGCGCCTAACCTATGGGGCACTGGGGATTGCATTACCACCAGAGGTTGGGTTTCGCACTTAATTGCCTGGTGAGCAACAGTTCAACTTTAACAATGTCAATTACACTCCTACCAGTTCCAGAGCAGGAAGTGGAGACTCCACCCCCAAGAGTGGAGCGGGCAAAGCGCTTCTGAAGCAGATTACAGAGGGAACATATGTGGAAATTTGCAAAAACTAAGCAGTAACTACTCGCCTATCAAATTGTGACATTTGTTCCATCTTCAGCTGCAAACCTAAAACTCTTCAGTAAAACTTCAAAAAAAATCATATCAACAGCAGTGGGCTGAGACAACTACCATCGAAGTTTCAATTTTGCACAGAATTAAAGAGAAGCATAATTTGCACTTGCAGTTCATGAGGCATTTCATAAAGTAATAATCAAGTAAAGCCTTGAGCCAAACAGGTATTGACTGTCTCATTAAAAACACGAGCAGTGTGTGTCCTAACCACTCCGCTTCAATAAGCGCATCACAAAGAAATATTTCTAAACCACACCATCATGCAGCGTGTACTATAAATATTAGCCCACTTATTCTTTATAAAAATGTGCTATGCAAATAGCGACAAAGCCAAGAGCCAAGAGTGCCACATAAAGTGATATAATTGCTTATTGTTTCAAGATAAATGAAAACATGACAATGAATGATAAAGCAAGGAATCCGTGTGTGAGCATGTGAGTCCTTTGCATATCTTGAGAACCATTCATTTGATCTACTTCACACTTGGCTAGTGTATTGCTCGGGACCAAAAAGTGTTTAGGGAAGAATTTGGTGTGTTTTGGTCACACGACACATTTAATATTAATAAATCCAGAATAAACAAGCGAACAGTGCTCTGTGTGGCAGTGGCAGTGGGGGCGGGGCTTCAGGGCTCTGCAGAGTCGAGAATGTGGTAACCAAAGTCTGTAGTGAGCCATTATAGGCTGCAGCTCATAGTTTTTGAGGTATTAAGAATGGGCATTGCTCATTTTTTGGAAAAATGCACATTCAAAAACCATGAAAAATCTATTTAACTCTTCCACAACTCATTAACTCAAGACAACTAGACAGTCAGTCACCTGCTGGTGGACGAGTATCCCCGGACCCCCAAAAGCAATCGCTCCCAAAATCAACATATTGTGTGAACTTAGCACACAGAAAGCCCTGGCCAAATATGAAACAAAGTTGAAATTTATGGCCTGGCGAGCGCTCCCAAGCAAATCTTTCCAGACGCAGCGGTGGATGCGACGTGACAATCGGAGACCCATAATACCCTCAGCTCAACGTCCGAGGATACAATTACAAAATAAGCCCATCCCCATATAAACATCACACCATAAAAATCAAAGACCGCCACCTAGTATTGATTAAATCCTGAAGTCATCTCTATTCATCAAAATAAAATATTAAATATTTTTAGTCTTTAGTAAAAAAAATCCATTCATGATGCCTTAAAATGGCTTTGATGTTATGGTACACCTTTGCCCTTGTTCAGAATATGCAAATCTATAAATTCACAAAGGGATGTCGCAAGAACCGATACTTGCGATACCATTTGATTCTTACATGAAAAAAAACCGACGTGCCCATTATTTTGAGGCACCGTAAGTACCAAGGCACGGTAAGCATTCCTTTCGAAAAGAAAGGAGGTCACGCCATTCCACAATTCAGCGCAGCAGCACTATTTAAAGCGGTGGCCATTCATCCATCTCATCACGTAAAGAAACGTGTGTGATGGGAAGGGACCTCGATCACGTTGCCTGCTTTTAGCGCTATCAGATTTTCCAATTAGTGCGCTCGTCTTCCTAAGCAGTGGGAATTCCCTTTTACACCTTTCCTTTTTCAGACATTTTCCACATAGGTAAAAAGAAAAGTAGTTTGGAATTAGTGTATAGGACGTAATATTTTGACAGTTTGGACAAAGCCCAGGATAGCTTGTGGGCGTAAAATCAGACTCCATACAATTAAAGGAGAGGTAGTAATGTTCACTGGCACGCACACGTTTATTTAGATTAAATTGCAAATCGCAGCCTTTTTTGCGGTTATGCAATTGCACAGTCTGAAATTGGGATTGCAATTGCGATTAGATTAATAGCGCGGCACTAGTTCTAAGCCTAAAGAAATTTTAGAAATGAAGATGTTAAAAGCTTAATACTGTCTGAGTTTCCCCGAGTTGTTCTGATTCACTGCACAGATAAGATGTAATACGGTTGCAGTTCGATGACGTATATTATCTTCTTGCATATGTACACCAAAATGACATGTTTCTTCGAAAAAAAAAACTTGAGCTGGTGAAGAAAGGGTTAAAGTACCCATTACAAATGATACCTCTGGAAGGTATCAATCTTAAGTTCTCTTAAGTGATTGAACTGTACTCTGTTATGTTCTGTATGTCTGTTCATAGAAATTACATTTTAATGTTTTGCAAATTTTCTAATAAAGATGTTCATGTTTAAGTAAATGGGATCTTTGAAAATCCTTCCTTCCTTTTTAACCGTGGTAATGAATTGGCATTGAGAATAGTGCAATTTTACTGGTATTAGCACCGACAACTGAATTTTTGGTATCGTGACATCCCTAGTTCCACATCACTACTCAAATGCACATCCACCTTTCTGTCGCTCACCTGCGACTTGGTATTGGTCATACTTGCTCAATTTAGACTTTGCTCACCAAATATGTCAACTTCTGTTTGTTTTTCTGCTTTGCTTTAGACTGTATGTTATACATTTGGCAAGGTGCGATCTAGGAGTTATTCAGCCACCCATGGTGGAAACTGATTCCAAAGACAAAGAAAGAGACTAAATTATTCAGGGTCACCCACAAGTAGCCTTATCAAAAAAAATGTGAAGCATCACTCTCACCAATAATTAAGACATGAAATCATAATAAATAAAAAGATTTAAAACTGCTATTGTTAGCTGGCAAGTAATACATTGCTAATGTCAAATAAACCTTAGTCCCGACTGCCAGCTCTGAGAAGTTAGTGACCTCGTGAAAATAAGCATCCAGATGTGAATTAGGAATATACCATCGTCCAATTCAGCAATATAAGCCATATAAAATGTCCTCTCAGCAACTGACACAAATCATGCAACTTGGCAGGCTCACATTGCCCATTATTATCTAGCTAGCACACTGCAGAATGTTGGACACAGTCAAGGCATAAAATACAAGAAAAATAAACTTGATGGTTGACCAACATGATGGCTTTTGCTCACTGTGTCCCTAAGATAAGTGAATTAAACGGCGTCTGGCTTCAATATAAGTTGCGGCAAAACCCCTCAGTTTTTGATAAAAATTTCCAAAAAGGCGATCTGGAAAATGGCCATTGCAGATTTGTCCTCTCCACGACACCGGCAGGGACATTTCAATTTTTCCATAAAAACTGAACCATTTTCTCTCAAGTCTTCAGATCACTTGGGCAATAAATGAAAGCTCACGACTTGTTTTGCAGCTTGTCCCGTTTTGCGAGCAAAACCTGAACACGTCTCTGTATAGTCATGAACACAGTGGAAATCAGTTTGCAAGGCAATGATATTGTTGGTACACTTTGCGTCTCTTCTATTGTCTCTAGCTGTGCTGTAGCATAATAGCTGTGTGAAAAACAGCAACCCAAAAGCTGACGGGATTGGTTCCTTAACTTTGTTACGCCAATAAACCATGTCCGTCCAAATCAGTTTTTTCAGGATTGTCATTGTCAGGTCAGACAACGCAGTTTGAAAATGGAAAGGCTCAGCCATGGCACTGTCAGCTGATTTCGCTCCTGATATGTCTTCTACTAAGGGCAAAAAAAAATAAAATAAACGCACAGACATGTTAACAAGGCTAAAAACCTGATTTTCAGTTGAGGGGGTCCTTAAGCTCAGAATGAGGCTTAGTTTGGGTAATGAGGACATCTCTTTTACCCTGCATTGGAAGAGAGGAGAAAATCCTCACCCATTTGTTCAATCCAAGAGAATTAATAGTAAAACTGACTGGAAAACGGCCCGCAAGACAAGTCACCTGTAGAGCTACCATCCCCCTCGTCTGCCAGAGATGCAATTTTTAATCACCTACATGGCGGATATAGCATTGCACTAACACAACTCTTAGCAATGAGTCTCAGACCAAATTTATCAAAAATAGAGGGTGAATGGCAGCTAGTATTCAACCAGCAGAAGAGGAAGTCTCTAACAGAGGAGAAAGTAACCCTGTTCAATGGGGGAGTCGATTCAGATAGGGAGGATTGCAGTGCAAAATCCAGGATGCAGCCAACCCGTGTGGATACGCCGCGAGATGGAAGCAGTTTCTTAAGAACAGTGCAAAACCATTGGCCCAGCAGCCAGGCAACACCTGCGGCTTCAGGTGAATTATTGATGCACTCTGCTGGACCGAGACTCAGGGTCCAGCTGGGCGAAAAACAATACTAAAGGAAGGCTGGCCGCCTTCAATTCCAAAGGAGAGAGAAGCCTGTGTTTATTTTCAACAATCTGATAATAGGAGGGAGGGTTTTAAGAGAAAAAAAAAAATTCAATTTCTCAGAATCCCCAGCCACATAGCTATATGGATATTCAGAGTTTGGTCCAGCTTGGAACTAACAGTGGACAAGGGAGCATAAATATTAAGTGCATGACTAGCTGTTGCGTTTGTATTCAACTTGGCACTAACAGTGGATGAAACCAGGCTTGCCACCATGAATTGTGCCTTCTCCCAATTCCACTGACAACACAATGCACATCCGCGAGCAGGGCACCTCCATTAGGCCAACTCACGTCCGTTGTGCTGCAAGCTGCAAACTGCACGAGCGGCAATAATGTCCGCTAAGCATTGCGCTCGCACCCCTCTCCCTCCCTCCCACTCTCCTACGCGCGACAGGCACAGAACTGACGAGGTCCCACCGCCGTCCTTGCATCGCCTTTTCATCGCAGTGAAGGCTGCCGCTTTCTCTGAGCTGCCCAAACCAGCGCCATTACCACAGCAGGCACCCTTGGTGGAGACTGCAATTTCAGACCCCTACGGGCATTCAGAGAAAGAAAGGAAGGAAGGCAGCCGATCCGCGATTCCAGGAAACTGTGCTGGTCTGTTACTGTAACCTGGTCATGCCAATCTCAGTGTTTAAGCTTGGTTCTCAACCAAAATGCTTCTCCCCCGTCCTCATATTTTACATCCCCGAAATTAAGTGCAAACATCTTCAATACATTACTGTATAATTAAAACGGATTAAAGCCATTTTCCCTTATCATAAGGTCCTCTCGCATTACAAGATCTCGCTGAGGCATACATTTTTTTTCTCGGTATGAATATATGAGATACAGATGCTAGACTCGGTTGGGAGTAAGATTTAGATTTTCTTTGGGGAAAAAAAATGTTAGAGAGAAAGACAAAGTTTACTAGGCATAAACAAAGACTTCTCTCACTACTATGTCTGCTGCATACTCTACAATACTTGCCTGAGTTAACAGTGATGCTGGCTTTTAATTTCACTGTAGCTAAAAATCCATCTATATACCCTCTCTAACAGGCAATAAGGTTCTATGACAGTCTGGCCAGGGAGGAGAGAAAACCAGGACTGGATCTGGATTTGAGGGCTAGACTTGGGCAGCCTTCTGCCATCTTCATTTTCAGATCAATGAGTTATGGGGGACACTGCCTGATTTCGAGCTTTTCAAGAGTGATGTTAAAAAAATGCTTGAAGGGAAATAAATGCAATCTGGACATTTACATTTGGCACTGCCATAGCTGAGGTGTTAATGTTAATTGGCTCCAGATGCAGTTGAAAGCGATGCAAGGTCATAGATTGGTTAAAACTGTAAAGTTAGGAGAACGGGCATACTGAAAGCAGCACTTGTTTCACACACACACACAGACACCTACCTCACGACATGGCCCGACTGCCCTTATCGCCAGTGTTGGGACTCATCAGCAGCCAGTGTGACAGTGATGGAAAGGTACTGTGCTTGGTCCCCTGTCACATACATCACCTGTGCACCCATAGTAGGGCTGATTATAACAAACTGTCACTCAGGCATTCGTCTTTTCTGCCCATTAGCAGTGCGGGAAGGACAGGCACAATAACCATGGACTAAAACATGCACCTTTAAAAGGAGTGGTAAGGAATAGGCTTCTAGATTCTTCAAGAAAAATCATCAGGTAAATCAGGGCCTTTAAATTCAAATTTTCTTTGCACACCCTCTTCTTTAAAAGGGTTGTCAATTTAGTGAATTTATTGAAAAAAGTTCAAATTGTTTGAGGCATACTATAGCGCTGTTTGGTGTTGATTCTCATCATAAAGATGACAGGTGAATTTGACACTATGAAGCAATCAGCTAGTTGTAGGCTATCAAGTCTTATCTAATGTAGCCAATGAACTAGTGATAAAAAAAATTACACTTGCACAACATCGCATCACAAAAATGATGTTTGCTCCTTTGAAACTAGGAGATTTGCATCACTGTGCTACCTACTAATTAGGGCTCAAAATTAACTTTTTTCGCTTGGTAGCGCTGCGCTCCCAAGTTCAAAAAGTTAAGAGCGCGAGCTAAAATTTAGGAGCTCACACATCGAAATCTTAGAAGCACTAATATCTATTTTTTAATGTTTAAACAAGTGAAAAGTCACTGAACCTGTATCGTTGCGCGGGTGTTTTGTAGAAGTATGCTTAGGTGAATAAAATTTGCATTGATTGAGTGATGGTGAATTGTTTTGATGATGACGATAATAATAGATAGATGCAGCCATATGGAAAAGCTAAACTGGAAAGGATTTTGGCGTAGCACACTCATCTTCAATAATGACCTGCCTTGGGTCACTTATTTTGCGAGTTATTTGGTGGCCATCTTGGATTTTGATGTTGTGACATCAAAAAAACATGGAATGTTCAAGATGCACCACCATACCAAATAAAAAGTCCCTAGGCCACTTATTTTACGCATATCTCAAAAACGTCCTTTTCACAACAACGGCGGCGGCCATCTTGAATTTTGATGAAGCGTGGCCCTTTTCAACAGCGACCTGCCTTACGTCAAGATGCATCAGCATACCAAATTAGAAATTCCTCGGACATATTATTCATGTCATCTTGATAACGTTGTTTCTACAAAAATGGTGGCGGCCATCTTTAATTTTGACGCAATTCGCCCACTTTCAATAGCGGCATGCCTTAGGTCAAGTTACATTAGCATACCAAATCAGAACTTCCTACGACACATATTTTTCACGTCATCTTGAGAACGTTGCGTCTCCAAAAATGGCGGCTGTCTTCTTGGATTTCGATGTAGTGCGGCCATTTTCAATAGCGACCTGCCTGAGGTTAAGATATATCAGCATACCAAATCAGAACTTCCTATGACACTTTTTTTTTGCGTTCTCTAGATAATGTCGTTTTTACAAAAATGGCGGCGGTCATCTTGGATTTTGACGCAGCACGCCCATTTTCAATAGCGACCTGCCTTGGGTCAAGATGCATCATCATTCCAAATTACAACTTCCTAGGCCAATTATTTTTTTCGTGATCGCGATTACGTCGTTACTACAGATGGACGGCCGGCCGGACAGACGGACGAACAATGGACGGCAAAAATTCATCTGCCATATTTGATGAGTTTGGCACTCTCCCAAGAGATTTTTGTCCTTCGAGCATTTTTTGGAGATCGGGTCCGGAAGTGGACAAGCCATTCCTAGACCTGCAGCCTTCGGCTATGCAGGTAAAAACTACAATACAACACTCCACATTATCAATACAACTGTCTTCAACCAATGGCAGTTATTAAACAATGTGAGTCTTGAGTTCATTGATTACATTGGCTTTATGCCATATCCAGAGGCCAGGATTTAAAATTGGGTCTCCTTGCTCTCTGCCCTTCCATCCATCTCTCCACTGCCTATGAGGCATCAAAAATGTCCAGTGGAGGACCCTCCACACTGATCAGAATCAAATCTTTAATTGTATTAGGGTTAAATGCAGATTGGATTGGACACCATTGTCATCCAATTTCTGCATTTTCAGGAAAACGTTGCGTGTACCTGCAGGTATATAAACGTTTACTGGTCTAAAGACGCGCTGAAAAAAATGCGTTTATGATTTCTGCAGATAGGCTACTGAAGGTTTGAGCGAAGAAAACGAGACAAAGATTTTAAGTCTGCGCAAGCGCAGAACCGTGAGGCAGCATATTTTGATAGGTTGCAAATATTAACAGAACAACGGACCTACTCGCTGACGCACATTTGTCACAGTATTTTTTGTGTTTCGTGCTTTCTCCATGTTTGGAAGGTGTAATGTGAATATAGGCCACTAGATGGCAGTATTTACCTTTTTGTTGTTAAGCTCAAACTGGAGTCATGTTTAGACATGTCCTGGACATGTCTGGGGCAAGTCTCAGAAAATAAAAAAAAAAGAGGTCTAAATGTGGGTGGGGTCTGCAAAAGAGTATATATGGAAAAGAATTGAGACAGTAAAGTAGTAGGAGAAATTGCAAGAAGATGACCAGACCTGCCATTTCTGTTCAAGACCTGTGACGTTTCTTTTGTGGATTTTTTTGCCTGTTTGTGAGCATTTTCTTCATCCAGGACATCACCAAGCCACCCCACAACAAGGGACTGTGAATATTTCTTTTTGTAGTAATCAATCTTGGTCTTTAGTTGTAGGTTGTTATTAGTCTTTGTCTTTGTTAAAAATTAAATGTGTTTTAGTTGTTAAAACTGTGTTTGTCATCCCTTGCTGTTGCTGTTGTGTGATAAATGTAATAACAAATTGGGGCCATAACAAAGGACTTTCACTTTAAAGTGCTTTGACTCCATAGATAATGCACTGTTACCAGCGAGATCTGGGCCATTATCTTTACAATGAACACAGTGCACTTCACCTTCTTATAACCTCAGCCATTCAAAATTTCGAAGCAACTCTTTGCTAAAATAAACCGATTTCGCCGCCAGTTCATCCGAATTACCATCATGATTCTCAGTTTCATTAATTTTTGTTACCAACTCGACTTTTTTGAACGTTAACAGTACCAAAAAAAAAAATCTTCCATAGCTCTTTGTTTCATTTTCCATCCCAATCATTCCCACGTCCCATGATCCCTTGTGCGAATTCTGGGCGCAACTTCCGCTGCAACCCATCGGTGAACTGTTTACCATGGTACCACTCTCACGAATGCTCTTTTTTCAAGCGACTGGAAAATAATAAGAGGGAACATCACCTTTTAGCCCTCAGACAGGATAACATTACGGTACCACTGCCTTCTCCTATCTAAGAATGGGAGAACAACCTGAGGCCGTGGCCACACTAGCGCATTTGGCTACATTAGCGACTCAGTTGCCACAGACTGCAAAGCTATGAACAATCTTCAAAGCTCCGAAGCGTATACAGTACTTCCACAGCAACAAGGTCTGTCGCGTTTTGTTAAAGGAGGTAGTATACGACCTTATGTACCTTAAAACAGATATACAAGTACTTTCTGAGAATATTTATGAAGGAAACACTATATTTCAGCGGTAAATATTGCTCTACATATGAAACATAATGGATGGTTATACAGAGTAAATTAAGCCATCCGACAGTACGAGTCAAATTAGCTCTACTCCAGCCAACTACATTATACGGTATTAACCTTTGGAGTGCTCCCGGTGACCGTGCTCGCCCATATATTCCTTATTCTGTGTAGCTGCCGGCGACCGCAGTCGCCACGTTTGTTTATATCCGTTTGCCAGGGAGATCGCTCAACAAGAAGAACTGTGTTTAGGGATGCCAAGATCAAAACATCATTTCAGCGGCAATTGCAAATATAACTTCATTTTTAAGTGAGTACATGATGCAGTATGAAAACCTTACTTTCCGATAGCTCTGTACACTCCATTCCCAACAGTTTTTTCTACTCTAGCAACAGTATGACATCACAGTGGGATAGATTTCTTCAAAAGATCATCTGCTCCAGTCACAGGACCACATCCCAATGAATGACTGTCTGTCTGGCAAAAAACACCAAATGCTCCTCCGTAAACTGCGACCAAATAGCATTAAATTTTTTCAATTTCTGCCACCATCAGAAGATACAAAGAAGTGACCTATTTTTTTTTCCAAGGATAATCTGCAGCTAGTACTTCTGATATCTGTTAATATTTAAACTGAATTCCATGTTACATCAGTTAGACAACCAAGCCATGCAAGTTTATGTAGCCAATAGCCACGCTCAAAACTGCTAAGGATACATGCATTACCATTTCATAATCATCGTGAAGTTTATAATAGCTACGAATTCAAATGTGTATTTAGAAATTGTTGCTAGTTTTGACAGAGGCAATGAATGAGACACGTCCATAGGAAAAAGTAGAATGGGTGACTGTTTATAATGGAATTCAGTTGTGGAAGAAAAGCACAACCATTCATAATAAATGGAATGTTAGCAAAAGTTTGCCAGTACGCAAATGCCAGCGACAAACCACTTCTAACATTAGAGACTGTATTCTAAGTGTTTTAAACTTTTATGGCAACTGCATGTCAGTCTTGTCAGTGAACGTATTAATCTCATGGACATTGCATTTCCATTGTCATTGTGCATTGTTATAGCTACACACAAATTTAGTCACGTAAATATAAAGACAATTGGTAGAAGTCAACAAATTGTGACATGGTTGCTCCCCTTTGATACACAGGGCCAGTGCTTTGTTTACTGACCAATCAGAGCATAGCTTATTTGCTAGAGGGGACACCCAATCAGAGCAACCAGTTTTTCAGAAGGTTAGGAATAACAGGAATCAAAAGCAGGACTTCTGCCAAAACATTTTTCAGAGGGGGATTTCCCCCTTTCCTACTTTTTTTGGGGGGGGGATTTTCAATTTGTCAGGGGGGATTTTCAATTTGTCAGGGGGGATTTCAGTATGTAACGGCTAGCTGTCACAACCATAAGACACTGTAACAACTATTCATTTATGATATTGAGATGAACTGAAACAGAACAAAAGTTCTACAAAAATAAAACATTTATTCAAAAAATTAATTACTGCACTCAGTGACGGAGTGACCGTGTAAAATTTGGGGGAAAAAACAATACAACTTACAACTGCCATTGACTATAATCAGATAATGGATATTACACGACAGAACGGTATGGCTTTAGGAGAGGACTGGGCTTGACTAGATTCTCTAGTCAACAAACAAACCTGCAAAGACACAAAAAAGTGCTTTCGCTAAGCAGTGCGATTCTCGGTCGCGACGTATATCCGCATGGAACCTCTAAGAGAAAAACAAAATTGACAAGAACGGAAGGCGACACTTTGGAAACCATTATCGTACACCCATAAATTAAAGACTGGCATTGCCAGCATTGGAAAAAAAAATTAATGTACAAGCTATCTTCCCCATTTTAAAAACTATTCATTTGATTTGAAGCGAGTCTGGTGAATAAACATTTTAATGAATTGACGACAGGTGCAGACGGCGCAAACCTTGTCCCCAAGGCAAAAATATGTACAGCGCTGGGCAGGCTAGTGATTACCATGTCCGAAATTAGGGACGACGTTGGCCATGAAGATGTATAACCACAGCCCTGATTGCGGCGCTGCGCAACGAAAGGGAAGATTTGAGACCTGCAGTCAGCGGCAAGGCAGAAAACGTACCCAGTGATTGGCTAGTTACTCTCTGAATGTCCAATCTGTTCAGATTTTGTGGGCGTGAATGAACGTGCGAGTCCTGCAGTACTTGTATAGGTCATGGACCTGTGAAATATAAAACATCCTTGGTATAGGTACTTTAAAGCCGCTTGCACACTGGATGCAAAACGAATTTTTCGGACAACAGATTACATTGACTTAAAACGTAATCTGTCCAGCGAAAACTTTGTTTCGCTTCCAGTGTGCAAGCAGCTTACTTCACTGAAAACGTGTGGGAATGGCCCGCTTTGACTATTTTTTCTTGCGGGCGCAAGGGCAGTTTTTGTTTATTTATTACTTCACCTTTTTTTGCAAAAACAAGTTTCTAAACTTCCCTTTAGAATAATCAAGAACATTTTAACTGGGGGGTGGGGGGGGGGGGTGGCATATTGGTCCGATTTAACCCTAGTAAATCAGTATAAAGGAGGTAGTCAGGCAACCAGCATTCATAGCCTAAAACAAACTCATATCAAAATTGAATTTCTCTTGAATGAATGTGAGATGGGCAACTCCAGCATACCAAAAATCCCACACCCCATTCAAAATGGGAGTAATAAAGACAGTTGGCGCCAGGGCTCAACCCCTCATTTCTTTGTTATAGTTACGACACACCCCTCCCCATTAAATCTCTCATCACACTCTGCACTCAAAACAGTGTGCAGGTTATCCTAGAAACCTCCTGCGCTGTGCCTGAATGAGTTTTTTTTTTTTTTTCCCCTGCCAAGGAGACATGTAGAGATGGCAAACAAAATTTCAAGGTGTTCACTGCACCATATGCTCCTTAATGCAGTAATAACCCATTAGAAGGATGGATTTGGTTGTGCAATCCCCAACTGTTGATTTTTGTAAAACCGAGCTGATGGGAACGGATCCGTAATCGGAGTGAGGCAGACGGGCAGAGAGGGAGAAAAAGAGTGGGAGGGAGTCAGCCTCCTCACCAAAGCCCAGTGTCACTCGAGACACCCAAGTCCAACCAGAGGGGCGGGACGGCCCAGCAAAATAAAACAAGGTGGTCACGTAACGGCAAAGAAGTTCAGGCAGAGTTGAAGCGCGCACTCGCGCCGTTCGAAGGAGAGGCATCTGGTAACGTTTATCGCTGCTTCAATCCTAGAAAAAAAAAAAAAGAAAAAAGGCAGAGAGGGGGCAAAAAGAGAGAAAGGGGGGAAGTGAGGGCTCCTGAACAGGCCAAGCACTCGTAAACGAGCCGCAGCTTTTCACAATGGAGACGGGAATAAAAGCAGCACCCTCAACTCCCACAGCCTTATTCAGGTGGCCCCATTTAACAGCCACCTCCAAGTTAAGAGTGAAGAAGCCAGTATGAAGCTGGGCCCCCCCGCTCTGAGAGCCTACTCCTGTAAAACACGTCTGACTTCAGCAATGAACTGCTCTTAACTTTGATGTCTTGTCCATTCATTATCCGAAGACTAAAGACATGGGCTGAAAAAAAATAAATGAATATTCCACAAATATGCAGTTTCCAAACCCACTAGACCATTTTCACAAACTACCTTTAGTGTGGGAGCTTCATTTTTTTGTAGAAGGACCATAAGGGGAGAGGAGAAATTCAGGTGTTTTGGGGGGGGGGGATTCTTGAAGCTTCATAAAGACAGAAGACAGTTTCGCACAAAGAAATGTCAAAATGCTTCCTGACAAAGGAAAAAAGGGCATTAGTTTGGCTATAGGGGCTTGCAAAAGCAAATCGATAACCGTATCAGCACCGAGAGCCAACAGACAACCCAGTTAGCTTTCAGAGCGCTGCGCGAACCTGGATCTCTTAACAAGCCAACCTCCTGTCAGTTCCTACGGACATGGCAACAGTCTCTCAGACGAGTTAAATATTTTATCAGCAGGCAAGAATACATCTCCCCTGAAGGCTAGGATTTTTCTTTTGTTTGTTTCGTTATTGGGGGAAGGCGGGGGGGGGGGGGGGTGTTCTGGTTCTCTCGCACTGATGCTGATCAACTGCTTGGGATTGGTTGTTACTTTGAAGTTGTTTTCTCTCTCCCAGCAAGTGCATTGTGTGCGCACTGTCAAGTGCAGACACAGTTCAGCCTCGCTGGATGAACGACCTTGAGCCAGCATGCAGCACTGCGTTGCCGTGGCAACGCTACTTCACACACACCAGTAACAGCTGGATACTACGCACTCCCAGTATTTAAGCGGGAGTCGCCACGGTAATAAAACACGTACGCGCTCGCAGACAGCGACATGCGTGCGCACACACACACACACACACGCGCTACTGTCCAACCAAAAAACATGCTGGTGAAGCAGGCGCTAAAATTAACCGTGATATATTGAGGGCATGCCGCAGACGCCTCGATGCAGACTCAGGAGCGGATGCACCACTCGGCTGCACAGCCTCTCTTAAATCAGGACCTTGAACTTGAAGTCTGCTGACTTGCACACCACAACTGCGCTACGTATAGGCCGAGTCGTAAGCAGCTTTTGTCAATACTCATTCAGTTTCTCCATGGAACGTATTAATTAAGTGCCCACCGATCAAGTTGACGCAAGGAAGGACAGCAGCGAGACATCGAAAGCTCGCCTATGGTATATCGACCAAACAAATTAGTTCAACTTGACAGGGACAGGCAAGTCTTCCATAGATGTCACGGAGCGAATTTACGGCGGAGCCCATCTGGAAGCCATTGCAGGAGTAGCTGGTGGCGGTTGTCGACAGCACAACACCAGAGCAAAGGAATGCGTTCATCCCCCCTCTGGCTCTTCATTGAAAAGAAGTGACTGCATTCTGCATCTCTCCAATGGCTGATAATGGGGGTGGTGGGGGTGGAGGTGAAGGGTTTACAATACATTCCCTGCTGAACTGAGTCAAGACTACAACCCGAAGGATCCCTCATGGCACAAATGTGCATTTCCTCACAGCTTAACCACTGCTCACGACTTCCATATTGAACACTGTTCCATGTGTTAACCCTTAGAGCGCCATCTGAAAATAGTTGCCCAATGATGCAAGATAGCAAAATCAGATGCTGTTGAAAATCTACCACGCAGCAACTTGTTGGGGAGCTTTTTTAAACAAGTTTCCACATGATGGATTTTAAACAGCCCAGCATAAATACATTTTTAAATTTCTTGAAAATGTATTCAGTGCTCTGAAGGTTGATGGCGGGGAGGACTGACCCCTCAAAAGGTGCCAAGTTTACCTCCAGATGAAAAGCTCCCTGTGGCAGAGTCAACACACTGTACTCCTAAGCACAGATCCGCCATCACTGTAACACTGAGTGAAATCAAGCTCCTGCTGCAACAACCATCAGTGCACATTTGCTTTACAGTCTGCTTGCAGACAGACTTTTTTTTAATTCACTAAACATTGAGGATTCCTGAAATTGAGAGGACATCTGAAAAGACAAAGCTGGAAAATAGGAGATAATGGGCATCAGATAAATTAAGCTATGAATTTGAATAGTTATATTTAAATACATATTTTCATAACTGAAAAAAACCTGCACCAAGACTCAATCACAGAACAGAAGGATGGTCACCATCAGTCAAACAATGTAACAAACCTCCTTTTGAAGAGCTGCAAACTCCCTTCTTCTGTGAGTACCCCCTCCCCCCTCCTGCCGACCAATTGCCCCGGCAGAAAATTTCAATCAGGAGACAAGCAGGCTTTCGTTTCAACTCCAGTCTCATTCAGTCACCTCGTAGAGTCACAGTCTTTCACCTAAGGCAATTCATCTTACACCAAACAAACAGCCACCCCTGACCTGACGCCTTGGGAAAAGAATGCAATTCACTCCAGCATCAATGAGCGAAGTGTTCTGACAGCGCTAGAGACCACCATTAGATAAAGCACTCAACCAGACAAGTCGCAGCACAGCGAAGCAACAAGTCAATTCCCCTAAAAAAGGCAGAGGTTCTTTCAGCATGACTAAATGGATACATTATATTTATTTAAAGACACCAAACGTTGCTAGACACCTGCACAGAACAAACACACGCATGACAAATAAACTTACTTGAGCGAGTGCTCAAGTAAAGTACGAGTTCAAAACTTAAAGGAAACTTCCAAGGACGTACTGGGGAGCTCTAGGACTCACACTCAGAGCAAAACAAAAGAAAAAGGGGTTAATTTCAGCCACACGACTAGGACTCCATTATCCCTCACTACGAGAAGCTCAGGAGCGAGCTTACTGGTCACTACAAAGTGCTCAGGAGCAAAGTATGAGGTCATCAACACATCCACGCCTCGTGGCTGCAAGAGAACATCAATGCAGTGGTGCTGCTGTCCGATACCCCTTAATAAAGACATAAAATAAAGATTTGAGAAATGGAGCCTTCAAAGGCCTTCAGTTTAATGACACGATTGCAAAAAACAATGATGCGTCAATGGGGTCATCTTCGAATTGTTCAGAGAAGGCTCAATGGAGGAGGAGGAGAGGAGAGAATGAAAGATTTTCTCCTGAGAAATCAATGAAACTCCCTGAAGATTAATTCATTTTTAATGCATTCCGACATGTTGGGCAGAGGCCCCCCCTTTGCTCTCCCACGCAAACAGAAAAACAGGTCACTCCATCGCCTCATGGGCTGGGTGAGGTGGACGACTGCATGAAAAGGGACTCCGCAGCCAAAGAGGAGGGGTGAGAAGGAACAGTTTATAAAACTGGGGGCATAGCTCACAGCACGACCCATGATCCTCCAGGTATACTCACCAAATCTGCGCAGAATGGTCATCCTCTGACGACCATATGAAGCAGCTCTCCCAAAGCCAGCCTCACCGCCCGCAGTAACCAAATCCCCAATTCTACCCTGTGCAAACACTATGTATCACTGTCAGCCTGAGGATTTCAACCACTGATCCCCATGTGCATGTACTGAGGAGCCAAGCCACAGTGCTAAGAAAATTAGGACTGCACCATCTTCATGAGGGGTAAAAAAAGAAGCTCAAACAGAACAAATCTCACAAAAATATTTTGCAACGTACAGGTTGTCCAACGAGACCCATCTCTTTAACGCTTCTTGCCAGAAAAGTCAAAGTATTTTTTTTTTTCTTTGCCTCACACATCAAAAGCCACACAGTTGTGTGTCCTGGTCTACATACCCAAAACACATCAGCAGAAGATTGAACAAACATGTTTACATTTAGACTCTTGGGAGTTTGAAGGGGGTAAGCAGCAAGACTCAAGTAGTCGAGCACTGAAACTGCGATAGAAACCATAAAGACCAAAGAGATTGTGAGAAACGCAATTTCTGCCCATTACACTTGACTAAACTGAGATTTACAGTGGCACTACCACCCCAGGCTGACAATGAACAGGGGTAATACTTTTGCCACAACTACAATTCATGATGTGCCGAGAGATTGGAGAGTAATACATGCAAAACTGAGCCAAATGGAACTTCTATAATCCAAAATACAATATAAAATGGCATTGTAGTCATTGTTGTGTCATTCAATAACAGGTGCCGTGAGCCTATGATATAGTCTGTGGAATGGTTAACCAAAGCTAGCTGGCAGAGGGTTCCACCTCACAGCTAATGCAGGGTGCCAGCACTCCAAAAAGGCAAACATGTTGGCAGTTTGTCCTTTTTTCTGCAACACAGCTTGCAAACATCTGTTAAACAGGTGAGGGTACGGACTGTGGGGTATCTCATAAGAGCTTTTAGTGCATTCACCTGCCTCCTGAGACCAACAGTTAGTGGCACGAAGCAACATTTAGGCGCTAAAGTACCAGTCCCAATTCCATTCTGTTGCAGACCATAGTACCAGGGCCGGCTCATAAATGCAGCGAGGCCGTTATGAGAAAAATTCACTCCTGGTAATTTTCATTTAATCCAGTTCCAATGTTTTCACTTAATATACAACATGCTTTACTAAACCCTGCAGACTAATTTATCCTCTGAATTTCATCCATCCTAGTTACAGAGGAGCAGGAGCACTTAAGATAAATGTAGCATCATTACACATAAAATAACGGAGCAATTCAGGAAACAGCTTCATCATTTACCTGCCATGCTATGCCTGACAACAAAGTGTCTTTGAAAAAGTTTTTACTTCGCAATCCATTACACGGTGAGCTCAATAATGTCTGACCTGCCAATACATGTGGTGCATGCAAGATATCAATACAAATAAAAAATAAAAGAACCCAAAACAATGCAGCGAGAAAAATGCACAGCATGCAATAGAGCATTACCTCAATTTCATCCAGTGAAATAGTTAAATTGGCGCTGATAGCAGGGCAATACATTGCTAGAACAGTTGCTAAGTGTTTATAATTTGTTCAGTAATAGTTGGTCATTTATTGCGTCCCATTTGAATTACTGATGATCAGTAATTCAAATGGAACACAGAGGGGATCTCATAACTGCCAGTGCCAAGGAAAGAGGGGATAAATTTCACAAAATAATATAACTATTTCCACCACAAAAAAAAAACTAACAGTGAAATACTCTTTATGTGCCGATTTTTTCTTTTATCGGGTACTATGAAAAGCCATATCGTTCCTGTTCACACCTGGATTTTCTTTTTTTTTTCAAATTATGACCCATTAGGAAAACAACCACAGATTGCACGTATGAACCACAGAATTCCTCCGCCAGTTCATCACTCACTTTAAAAGGCTCATAAACACAGTTTTTTTCCTACCAAACAAAGTTAATTTGGTGCAGTTTACGAGGCGAAGCAATACAAATCTCTTCTACAAAATATCTGGAGCAATGCACATTTTCTGGAATAAAATATCTTCCAACACCAAATGAGAAAAGTTACTGCTACTGGATTTCCCAGTAGCACCCACTGATCTATGTTGAATAACACGCACCTTAGTGACAATAAAAAGCAACAAGAAAGTAACGCTACTTTGAATGCATTTTCAGAGATGAAAGCCAACTTGGCTGGCGTCAAAATCTTTTGGTGACCTTAGCCCGTCCAGTTCATGACATTCGTCTCACTGTGGTCCACAGGGCAGAGCGGTCTGTCATCTTTTACCGACTTACTCGCATTAAAAAAATCCTAAAACAGATTTAGCACGATGAAAAATCATCTTATCGCATTAGTCAAAGCTCGCAAGTCAAATCTAAAATGTTCGCTTACGTTACACCTAATAGCACTATCAACAATGCGAATAATTAATAGCAAACAACGGAGCTAGTTAGAGTTATGCATCACGTCATGCCTTGAATAAGGCTAACATTAGAGTCATAAAAATTTAATTGCAAACCGCTAGTTCCTCCAAGCTGAAATTAACTGAACGCAAGCTATACAAGCTAATCTCGCCGGCAATTCTGACTAAGCCCCTTGCGAGCTTGGCTCTGCTTGCGACTTGGAAGATGCGCACCCGAAGCCGCTGAAGCCGGTATCGAACAGGCAAATTGGGATCATATCAATTTTTCATCAATGCAGCACATTAAGCCACTATTTACGGGCAAAATTAAGATTCGAGTTCCAGACACAATGCGAAAGGAAAAGATGAGTTCACACTGAACATTCCCATATTACGCTGGCGAACTAAATTTAGTTTCCCAGGTCATTATATGGCCATGTTACAGGCGAAAAGGAAGCAAATGAATGTGGTTTCATCAAAAAACTTCAGCGATGGCAATGTCAACAACACTTCAGAGATATGCGCGAATCGGTAGAAACAATATCGCTAACACTAGTAAGACTGTAAAAGTGCATAAATGGGGGGGGTTGCTTTTAACTGCCCAGTAGTGACCCATAAGGATGGATGAAGCTAGGAGGCTAATGACTGAAAGCAACAAGCCCCAAGTAAACATCACAAGTTTGCAAAGTTAATTTCCAAAATCAAATAAATCTCAATTAGTCCAACTGCTTTATTCAGGAGGGTGAAGTTTCAGAAGAAGTGATATTTCGTTACAATTTTGCTAACGCTGGCAAGCTGAAAAAAACCCCTAAGCAGTAGTGTAACCATCTTTCCTTCATGCAAACTTTGCAAAAACAAAAACAAAATTTGCAAAACGAAAAAAATGCATCACGCCATGCACCATTAAACTGTCAATGCGTAAAACGTGGCTGAAGAGCGAATTAAACTGTTACAAGTCCGTTACAAGACCCACGCAAATTAGACAAGAGTTCATGAATTCTTCGCCCTGAAAATGAACGAGCATGCACGGCACTGACGCTGTGGAACAGGCAGCGCTACGGATGATAAGCCCAGAGGAACGTCTCCGAAAATTCAAGTCGAATTTTTCCTCAACTCTCGTCATGAGTAAGATCATTGTGCACTAAAGCTAGTGTCATGAAAACTACCTCGTAGACAACAAAATCAGCGACAAACTCACCAATTCCCACGTATTCCTAACAGCACACCAATTTCTCCTTTTTCCACTATTAACTCTCCGCCATCTTCAGCCCTGTGTTTGTTTAAATGGGAAACACTCCCTTCGCGCAAGAGACCAGCTTGTGCCTGATCGACGTGGTTTCTGGGTAAAGTAGTCTTTCTTGCCACGTATCGGGAATCTTTGTTGGGCGAAACCACTCGAAATTGACTACAATTACATGAATGCCCATAGCAAAGAAACTGAGCTCTGTTGGAGATGGTTAGTAACAATGTAACTGCAAAATGCTACTGCGTTTATTTTTAGCTAACCTGAGAGGCACTTTGGATGTTACCATGAACCTGTCTGGCTCAGATGTCTGAATTTCTTTATTACCTTGTCTGCGCAAGATTTGATACCAATGTTTATATTTGCAAAGGGCAGAAAGGGAATTGGGATAATTTTTCAAAGAAAAGGCTGCTAGGTGTCGTTTGATCATGCGAATCGAATTGTCGCCTTTAATATTCATTAATATTAAACGGTCTTTGCGATATTAGCTGAAAAGGGGACCATGCATAATGCACTGCTGGCATTCATGTGCTGCAAGGGAAGCATTTTAAACGATTCTCAGTCAGTGCGAATAACTATTGAAATAGCAAAATTCATCTAACTCTTTCTTAAATCACCGAGAAGCTGATTTTAAAATGGGGTACATCTGAAGCTTTGAGTTTATTTCAAAGCTTTGAGAATCTCACTTTATGTTGAGAATTTTACTTGCTGAAGACAGCATTTTCACATAAGTCCTCAAATAAAAACAACTTCTGTTTAACACAAATGCTCATATGTTCCAATAGTCTCACACACTTTCAATTGTTTAAACCGTTCACAGTCCAAGTCCAACTCTAGGTGAGGGGCATTGACTGTGGTAAATTTTTTGTTAATTTAATTGCAGACAGTTGACTACGTTCCAGACTAGGGCACTAGTCTAGATTTGATGTGCCAAGTTTCCCCGTTTTTGATTTTAATACATATTGCAATCTCTTAGACTGCAGGAACACCATTATTTTATAAGAAATTCTCTCGATGAAGTTGGGGAGAAATTAAATGTGCCGTGCCATTTATACATGATTTCCATATGCATGATCAATTTGGAGGGGATGGGTCACTTTGGCAGTTATGTTTAAAGCGGAAGATCCTGCGGCCTAGGACACAGCTGGCACCTGTCTTCCATCCAAGAGAAGCTTGTGGTGGAGAGCACCACACTGGTCTCCATGGTGATCTCAGGCACACCAGTGTAGGATTTCAACTGATCAAGAGGGATACAGTGCTAAAGGAAGAGGGAGGGTGAGGGGGAAGGGGAAAGGGATGGCTGGATGTTAGATAACAGCATTTGGAAAACTGATAAACCCATGCATTTTGACCTTACACTTTAATTTGGATTGTTGGGAGCAAAAATGAACTCATCTGGGTAAAATGCATTCGAAAGCACCCAAACACCATAAAAATATTTTATCATCCCTGATCATGGTAAAAAAATGGACATGTTTGTTGCTTTACATTGTTGCTCGTTTCTGCAGGACCATAGGAACACTTATCAGAACAGACATTTCACTGTTGTGGAATAAACAATGTCTTTTATTTATGTTTAAAGGGGATTTGAAAAATTGACTTTCTTTTCTGATTGAATACATTTACTCCAGTTTATTTTATAATGTATACTCCTGAGCCTTTTTCCACAAAATGTGCATTCATTTGCAAAGCCACCTCATAGATCAAACCAGAATGCTGTTCAAAATCAGCTAGTTGTTATGATCCTGACTAGGAATCAAGTGTGGATGCAGAGTACAATCCAGTAGTGGGTTGATGGTAATATGGTAACAGTGGGATGGAGCCCATTGAATAGGATAACAGTTCAATTCAGATGTTGTGGATGAAGCCATGTAGGAATTGCCAATGTCTGGCTTTCCTGCTGACTGGCAGGTGGAGTCCACACTTCGCCAGAGCCGAGGTCCAAAGGCAGGTAGGGGAAGCTTAGGAGAAACACAGTTCCAATCCTAATGACTGTAGAGGGATTAGGAGCTTGTTTCTATTAAACTGGATAGAGGAAATATACTGGGACAGCATTACAAGAACGCGTTCCCAATCCTGTTTGCTTGTACTTCTAAACTAAGTAAGGAAGGAAGAATTTACTATCATCAAAAGTTTTGTTTTATTTTCAAAAGAGGATGGGTTTTATTAGTAAATAGTGACTTGTTCGAAGCACACATAGCAAATTACAGTCCAGCCACTTGCAACTGAAAGGAGTGAGCATATATACATCACAGATAACAAGTGGTGTGGCAACTATGAATCATGATAGAGCTATAGGGATCAGGGAACACGCAAACCAATCAAAGCAGACGTTACTTCTAATAGATACGCAAGTTGCTGAATGGGAGGAGACACAGAAGGCATTAACAGGAGGGTTGTGACACTAGAATAGTAACTTCACTAATATTTAGTTTATAATTTTAGTGAAATAGTATAGGTCAAAACAATTTTGGTGCAATGGTGAAGTAAATTATCAATTAAGAGGTGTAATACTTATGGGGCATGTGACCAAGATCCACTTAAAATAGACTCATAAAATGAAATAATCAAGTTTCTGTCCCCAAGTAGCCTCCGTTGCATTCCAAGGAGATCTGATGGAATCGTTTGTCCTGCTCCCCACCCCCAGCTCATGAAATGCAAAACGAGTCCAGTGTGCCCATTGCTGATTAGAATGAGTGCTTCTGTCCATTCCGTATCTTGGAATTACAGGAAAATAATCCCCTACTCTGTGTCATCTATGTGGCAGGCATCAACCTGAAGGAAATTCAACAATTTCATTTGCCCTCTGTACAACCTCTGGCAAAACCTTTTACTTACCCCCTCAATGGTGTGCGATTCACTCGGGATTTGTTTACTCAAAGCACTTACCTTCAAAGTGTTGGGTTACCAGGTGACCAGCACATAATCTCAGCCGCAAGATTCTAGGGCTTAACACGGCAAAACATTTTTCAAATATTACGAGCTCAATATTCATTTTTATGAAGTCATTCAAAACAGAAAATAACAACACAGTGTAATTCACGAGAAAAGATTTGTAAAAACTGAAATTTTAATTTAATTTAAATGTAGGAGTTTACCCATAAGGAGCAAGAAGAGAAAGACGACATATAGAATAGGTAATTTTGGCAGCTAAATAATGATGTAAAAAGTCACAACCACAGGGCAAAACTGAGCAAAATTGATGTGACATGTTTCAGGTTGTAATGACAAGATGAGAAGGATGGAGGGACTGTTTAACATTCAAAACAGGTAGAAGATCCAGGAACAGCGACCACAGGGAATGGAAAACTACTGCGCACAGGTGAAATGAGCTGGGCTGATCAGAGGGGGAGGGAGACAAGAGTGGGAGGGGGATGTCGAGAGAGAAAGAGAGAGAGAGAACTGATGCCTCCCGTCCTGTTATTTCCAGGGCTTCTCCACTCTCACTGTCCCAGCCTGCATAGCACAAACAGTATAATGTTCCTAAACCCACATTTACTACTGTGTGCTGAGCCGCCTCTGTGAAAGTACCACGCAATAAGAGGCAATGTGGAATTTAAAAAAAAAAACAGGTCTGTAAACATCCCAAACTCAGCACATTTTGTGTGGTTTTTCTCTATGAGTCAATTACTCTGTCAGAGAGTGGACACGCAATACACCAAGAGTGTCACAACTGGCAAAAAATTCAACCAAAGATGTAAGGAAAGGATCCAACTTTGGCATTGAGTTCCACAGACAAACCCAGAAAGTGCAGTTAACTTGGCATTGTGTAAATTCCATGTGCACTCGCTCTATTCCATGTCAGTCACAAATTAATGTTATTTATGGATAGTGTGTGCTGGATGCCTGCGTATATTCGTATATGTCCATGGGTGTGTGCACCTTTTAATGCAGATCGTAAGTGTCAGAGGATGTGTCCTGCCTGATAGCCCAGTCAGAAGCAAGAGGCTGAGGATCCCAGCTGGAACGACAGACCTGAAGTCAAAGGCATGCTTCCTCAGTCAGTTACCGCACAGAATATTCACAGAAAGATATTTGAGGAGATCATTTCAGCACCCCATCTGCATGTGTTATAATTAACCCACAGGGACATCTGCCATTGGGCATCCCGGAGGTCTTTGTCTGACAAAATGCTCATTTCCCTCATTGGAGAAGGACTCAGCCAGAGCCGAAGCAAGAGAGAGGCTATGCAGTGGTCTGCCAAACCTGCCTCTTTTTGAAGCCAATATGGCGGTTTTCCTGTAAAGACCAATAATAAACCAACAGTTATACACAATGTGGATTTCAGACAAATAGATATGTTTCCATGCAAATATGAGCTTGTTTTGTCATATGAATGAACATTGATATTTCTCTTGTCTGATCAAATGCAGGCTAGACTCATGGGGTTTTCTGAAACACTGACAAAATGATGAACTTCTTCCGCATGGGATTTTCAGTGCCGAGCCATCGCAGGCATGGAAGCCATTCAGTAACCTCACCTTGAGATGCAAGTTGACTCCAACAGAGTTCCCATTTACTTTCTCTAATTAGGAGAGAGAAGAAATGCATGTGATGGCGCTCTGCTGAAAATGATGATAGTATAGATGTGAAAAAGGACTGTCGCGCACTCGCAGCCTCAATGTGATGATTAATTTATTAAATTACCCGTGCTTTCAATGCAAGTCTTGTTCAGGGTATTGAATTGTCCCTTAATGCCCAGAGGAAGACTTATGTCAAAATATTGGTAATTTTAGAAATTAATTATTATCGCATTGTGGCTGAGAATGTGCAACTGCCCTTGTTCACTTCTCATCAGCAAGCAAATATTAATTCTCTCATTTATGAATAATAATCAGTGAAACAGCCAGCCAATTTGATTTTTTCCAGCATTCATTTTCATTGCCTCACAATGTTATCAGGCGTCTCTCTGTCCTCATCAATGACAACATGAAACGTCGGAATTCAGAGTAAGTTTTGGATTAATTACTTGCACTATTGCCATCGTGACAATATCACATGCATTGTATTTAGATTTCTTTGTCATTTCTTGATAATCTTTTAATCATTATAACAAAAATATCAGTCTCGATTATTCAGTTAATAAATTGTTTGACTGTTAATCAGGCAATCTTAAATGAGAACAGGCTCAGAGCAATCATGCATTGAGAGAAAATTTAAGGGGCGTTTGGGTTGAAGAGGATAAATTCACAACCTAGTACAGAAAGCCTCTGGTCTTTGTTTTTTTGTTTACATAACATTATTCAACACAATATCCTTAAATAGCTGGATGTCAAGGCATGCCCGACATTTAAAACAATGCAGCAATTGTAGTTGACAGTTTCAGACAAACATCCATCCAAAACCTGCAGCCAAGTAACCCATTCATTCTCTCTCTCTCTGACACAAACACACTCGCGCACACAAATATTCAAAGTAGCGGTGTCATGATTACAGTGCATGCTCAGAACTCCGAAAGCTGTTTGCCGAATAAAGTGAATCTGCTCAACTGCTAGTCAAAATCTGATTCCATCCTTACCAATCCATCTTTGTTTAAGTTTCACTCAAGCATTACGCTTTTTATATTAAGGAGTTTCTATTGAAATCAGAGGATTCAAAGTGCAATTTTAGCACTTTCCTCAAAGGGTGTGAAGAGTGTAACCTGGTTTGACAGCCACACAAAACATCATAGGAGAAGAATAACTTCCTCTATGATTATTAGCCATTGGCAAACTAGTTTGCACTCTGTATCCTTCAGCTAAAGGACTAAAATAGCGCTTTGAACCCTCCAATTTCGATGGAAATCTCCATAATGTAAAAAGCAAAATGTCCAAGTAATTAAAATATTTAAATGCAAAATGATTACGAATTAGCAAAGATGGAAGGAGATTTTGACTTGCGGCCAAACGGATTCACTTTGTTCGAAGTTGTGAGCATGGCTCACCAGAAATCTTTCTACTCTGCGCTCACTCATTACCACTAACCCCCCACCACCACCACTACCACAGAGTTTTCACTTTTTAGCACCAGCTGGACTTTAACCTCCCTACCCCCAAAGCTTCACTGATAAGGCTGGGGTTCACTGTGACATTCAGAATGCACTCTGCAGCTGAGGATTAACACTTCCCTGCCTGTGCAGAGGAACGGTGCCCTAAGCTGGAGGCCATGGCACAGGGTGGATGGAAGGTCACGAGAGGGAAGAAACAGAGAAGCAGTTTAGTGAGAGGGCAAATCACTTTCACTCCCATCTGCCTCCCCTCTGATCCAGTCAGCGAAAAGCAAAAACATGAAGCCTGCTAGCCTTTCCTGTGAATAACAATGAAACAACAGCAAGTCAGAGGAAAGAGAGAAAGAGTGTTTGAGATAGAGGCAGGAGGAGAGAGGGAGGCCAGAGCACATTTGTGGTACCAGATTCAGGAGGTGGAAAAAAGGTTTCCAGCGCATGAGAGACTGAAAAATTGGAGGCCTTGCACAGGAGGTCACAAACACACTCTCGCGCACACGGTCGTAAATCACAGGCAGGAGGAAGAATGCGTTTGCCCTCGCGCTGGCATGGCCTAGATTCACAGTGCTGGCATGCTCCCCACCCGCTTCCCCAGCCCAGAGGAGCAGCCCATCAGCTCACTGCCTGTCTGCAGGCGAGACACAGATCTGCCACATGGCTCATCCCGGAGGCTGAAATATCTATCAGCGCTCTCAGCAGCAGGGGCGCGTTTCAATTCTGGTGGCAACTAGTCCACAGCCTCGCTGTATTCACTCTTTTTTTCTGTAAGGAGGGCATTGGCTCTATTTACTGGTTAAATCAAACACTGAATTGCAGCTCAGCATGACCCAGAAGGATGCATATTGCCTTGTTATAAAACAAGAAACTGTTCATTTGCTAGATGTAGAACGAAGCACAAATCCACCCATGAATCCGTATTTTTGTCTCAAAGCAGTTAGATATCTTGTCAAAGGGCCCCGTTAACCTCTCTTGCAGTGGCGGTAAATGAAAAACCAAGTTTAAAGTCGATTCTTCCACATGCGCAAATTTAGCCCTACTGTTTCCACAGCAAAAGTTACAAGACAGCAATAGCTAATATCCGGCCCTTGGGCCGGAGGTACTGCAAAGTCAAATCCCGTTTCTCCAATAATGGACTGATCTGCCAGACGGTTAGTATAATTTCAGAGGAATATCAGACATTGAACTATGGACAGCTCATGAGAAACCTTGCAGTATTACTTAATTTGAGGTGCAGCTCTCAGTATCCCTAGTTTACAGTCCATGGAACATTTCCAGTATATAGCAGAGCAGATGAACCAGTCCACAGAAAACAGCTAATACTCCACACCGGGAACGGCAGCGATCATTTCTTTGAAATGAACTGCAAGATTTGAATTGAAATTCCCCAAATGACTCCAGCCAGTGCCTCCAAATTTGAGCACACAGCTCCTGAAGCACCCTAAGGTCTTATGACCTGCAGTAGACACGCGCTGATGGGGTGTTAGACTACCAGCTGAGAAATTAAGACATCAAGAGTAGCAGTGGTGCCACAATCTGAGATGATTTACTCACAGCTTTCATATTGAACCATAACATCCTGGTTCTCCAATTACTGGCTATTATTCTGGAAGCATAATGCATATCTTATTAAATATAGAATTCCAGATGAGCTACATTAAATAAGAAAGCAATCCTTTTTTAATGAAGCTAATTTATATGGAAATGGAAAATAATCTGCACAATTCAGTGACCGATTCATCTTCATTGAATTACAATGGGAGAATGGTTTAAAAAAAACATATTTGTACAAAGATTTGTCCCTGTCGGATTTAAACATGGGACTATGTTTGTGTTGTGTAAGACACACATTACAGTTACACAGGGAGACACGCTGAAATTCCCTCTGTGGAGGAGTGGGTGTACAGGAGAAAGAAAAAAAGAAAAACAAAGCAGCCATATTATGTGTCAGGTGATAGTTTTTTCAGTGAATCACTCCATGGATTAATTAAGTGCTCAGAGACAGGAGAGTGGGGGAGGGGGACTGTAAGAGACAAGAGAGGGTGGGAGGAGATCGAAGGCACTCGTCCTTCTGCTGATTATGTAACATACCTTGTGGGCAAGTAAATCCATAAACAGTGACTTCCATAGAACAATGCACCATTTTGCTAGTGGATGTTTGAATATACTGCCCTTACTCCCCTCAGTCCTTTACCTTCTGCTACCTGTCTGCATGTGCAAGGTTTCATTTTCAGCAAGAGTATGTTCATCTGCACCGGTCCTTTCCCTCCATTTTCTCCTGGCTGGATAGTTCTAGGGAAGAAAGCTCTTTCTAGGCATTGCATATATGTGGTGATTTATTAATGCAGCACAGGCTGTATGTGGTGGGACTAAGCAAGACGATGATTTTCTGTCAGGTGAGAAGCTCAAGGGCTCCTTCTAGTGGTCCTCCAACTTCACTGCTCTCACAGGATCCATTGATGGGTGGGGTAGGGCAATGGTGATTATAGGGTGGACCGTGGATGGTACTGAAGTAAAACCTCAGAAGCACTTCCATTTATGACCAAGATCATTACCTACAGTTCCTTCATGGTCAGCTCAGAACATTGGCCTGCCCACTAGAACCACTCAACAGTCTCTTACTCAGAATTCACTTCAGTTCACAGAGAAACCGACAAAAAGACAAATATAACCGCATTTCTTAAAGTTGGGACGCTAGGTAAAATGTAAATCAAAAGAGTGCAATGATTTTAACCCGTAATTATTTGGAAAAAAGTACAAAGACAACAGATCAAATGTTGAAACTGAGAAATTGAATAATATTTTGAAGAATATCTGCTCATTTTGAATTTGATGCCAGCAATAGGTTTCAAAAAAGTTGGAATGGGGACAATTTAAGACTGGAAATGTTTTATAATGCTAAAAAACACATCTGGTGGAACACATCCCAGTTAATTAGGTTAATTAGCAACAGGTCAATAACATGATTGTGTATAAAAAGAGCATCCCAGAGAGGCAGAGTTTTTCAGAGATATCGGCAGTGAGGGTTTCATCACTCCTTGAAAGACAGCATGGACAAATAATTCAAGAATTTAAGAATAATGTTTTTCAATGTAAAATTGGAAAAGAAATTGGGGATTTCATCATCTACAGACAATAAAATTCTGAAAATATTGAGAGAACCTGGAGATCTCTCAATATGCAAGGAACAAGGCCCAATACTAATATTGAACAGCCTTGATCTTCAGGCCCTCAGGCAGCAGTGCAATAAAACAGACAAGATTTTGTTGTGGAAATCAATGCATAGTCAGGGGGTACATATTGGGATGGGTAACTTGCACATCATTGAAGACATCATTAATGCTGCACAATATATACAGGTTTTTAAGCAACTTTTTCCGCCATCCAGATGTCTTTTTAAGTAAAAGCCCTACCTCTTTCAGCAAGACAATGCAAAATACCACATTCTGCATGCATTACAACATGGCTCTGCAGTAAGAGTCTAGGTGCTACACTGGCTTGCCTGCAGTCCAGATCTGTCACTCACAGAGAGTATCTGGGGAAAAATATTTGGCACTAAATATATATGAAATGAAAAATACGACAAAGGAGGCTGCAAAGTGTAGAGCAGCTGAAATCCTACAAAAAACAAGAATGGGAAAACATTTTGCTTTCAAAACTAAGGCAGTTGGTTCTCCATACTTCCCCAAGGCTTACAAGTGTTTTTAAAAGAGGAGGTGATGCCTCACAGTAGTAAAGAAGTCCCCATTCCAACTTTTTTGAAACCTGTTGCAAGCATCAAATTCAAAATAAGACTATTGTTTTTTAAAACAAAAAAATTTCTTGGTTTCGATGCCCAGTATTTTGTCTTTGTACCATTTCCAATTAAATATAGAATTTAAATTATTTGCAAATCATTGCCGTTTTTTACATTTTAGTGTCCCGACTATTTTGGGAACTGCGCTATAGCAAAATCACTATGTACATCCATGTAATAATCCAGTGGTGACCTGATTATTCAATGATTTTATTCAAACAGAAAAAAAAAATAAGAACCAAAAAGAATTGTATAAATACATAGGTTCTAGAATATGTCAGTCAGTACCTTTTATAAAAACCAATATATTGGAACATCTATAGGCAAGCAAATGGGGAAAAACATCAGTGCATATAAAATATCACAGTGAAAAACAATTCAAATAGGTTCGATGTATCTGCTGTAAAACGTCGAACAGACTTTGGTGCATTTTCCTGAAGTGTTTGACCGGCAGTTTTTCCAAGGCATTCGATTAGCAAGGATTCCATGTAGAATGCCCAATTTGCTGAATTTGCATCTAGTGAAGAGCAGATGCACATAAGCGTTCAAATTATTCCATCATGACAAACAGACAAAAAAGAAGGCAAAAAGAAATTAGCAGCTCCATGTATTTCAGTGCAATGCTGTGCACTCTAAATCTGAAAGTGCAGAAAAAGAACTACAAACAACTAAACCTACATCAATTTCTGGCCAATGTCATCAGTTTTACTCATGACACTGACAGATGTGATGGCCCAGCCATAGCCCCTTCGTTAGGATACACTGCAAACTCAAAACACAAGCACAAAAGTACTTAACAAAAGGCAAATCCTTGAATCCAGCTTTGCTACTGAGCATTTAGGGTCTATCTCACGATGCAAATGAAGTTCGGTTCCACATTGAATTGAGAGTGACAATTCATGCTTGAAAAACTTGCCCTTTTATGGTCATACACTCTGTACCTACTCAATCTAAACTCACCCACAGGTAGAATGCGTGCATTTCGGTCACGTGACCTTTCCAATGCTGGTTCCCATAAAGCGTTTACGTAAGCTTTTTGCCTTTTTTTTTTTGGACCCACAAAAAAATAAGTGAGTTTTCATTTCTGATATACATTTAAAATAAAATTGGCAATGAGGCTTCAAATTTAATTTAGAACAAACCTGAACTCTCTACAGTTAAAACAGCTCGAAGTCTGTAAAAATTATTTTTAAAATTTAACAATACTTTTCATGAATCTCCGTTCACTATTTGAATATATTTTTTTCCCCTACACATCAGGCAGTTGACAGGCCAAGTCATATAGATCTTCCCCTTTAAGACACTACTTTTCTGACCAAACACCTTTAGTACTTGGGACCTGGGGAGTTTTTAACATAATACTACAGCCTAAATGGCCAAGGATTCCTCTCAGTTCAAACTCATGCTTCCCTCAAATTCAACTGTTCTTATATGCGCGGACAATGGCCAAGTGCCTGTCCACATGACACAGTAGCCTCCTACTGTTTGCAACGTGAAGGGACCTTTCCGGCTCAGAAATATGTCAGGACTTTTTTGCCACCGTGTCACAAAATAAAAAGAAATGTCCTTATATCACAATCATAGCAACGAAAGAAGACGCTTTCAAACGTAGCAAAACGAAGCAGCATACTTCATCCCACTCTCATATTGAAATTTGGAAGAAAGTACTCTTACAAGTTCGTGTATTGGCATTTCACAAGAAAAAAGAAAAATAAACTCTTGAGGACAAAACCAGTTCTCTTTTGTGTTACTCCTCATAACATAAAAATGAAAGAAATGCACTGCTGTATTGAGTGATGTCTGAAAAACGTATCACAGCCCAACAGGAAAAGGAAAAACCGGACAGAAAAACAAGCACAGATGTGCAAACTTGCTTCACAGCCGATCAGGGCTAACATTAACGAGTTGGTTAGTAGGACAATTCATTTAAGGACACTTGGATAATTCTGTTGTTTGGATCAAATGCATACAAGTGTTTTGCACTGTACCCCATGAAGAGAGACTTTACAAAGCACCATGTATTGAAAAATAATTTTTAAAAAGGAGAACGCAAATAGAAAAATTGTCAACAGTATGTAAAAAGGCCACAAAATGCTAATACAAAAGCCATGTAAATGTCTGCTATATCAGCTGTGGTTTTAGCTGAATCCACATAGAAAATTTGAGATGTGTAAATTGCTCAGTGATATACAAATATTGAATTTCAACAAAACTAGAATCTAGAATCTAGGGGCGAGCCCCGAGGCACGCCACAATACAACCCTGTGCACCCAAAATGGATCCATCTTGCAGTACGTCCATCCAGGCCTATTAGATCCAGGCATTTGCAACACACAGAGGGTGTCCACATTTTCTACAGAGAGCAGCTGAAAAGCAGTTTACCTCTAAGGTGGCTTATTTTGAGGAAAGTTCCAGAAACCAGAGTAACTGACCAGCCTTTCATTCACTCGACTAAGAACCCTGAAAACTGCATAATGTCATGCAGTTTGGTTTTAATGTACAATCTCCTATGCCTCAAATAAATTAATCCATTCACAAGCCATTCAGATTATATATGGTATAGTTCCACCATTTTGACAAAGGAAATGTGTATGATTTCGAAAGTTCTGTTTTCTTCCGTGGCTACACAACCTGAAAGCAAAAGTTATTGTGTAACTTCTACTTGATTTTATCAGGCAAAACACATTTTCAAAATTAAACCCAAAGAACAGATCAACTTAAGGAACCAGCACTCATCTGTACTTTCAGCACCAGGCATTTAACACCAAGTTTGGTAAAGAAAATGCCTCCACAGTCCTACCAGTAGCATTCACCATACCACCTCTCGGTTTACCAAACCGAGGTCCTCTACCCTCTCCTGTGTCAAATGATTACACACAAGCACAGCAACATCTCGCAAGCATAGAAACAACCAGTAAAAGAGATCTTCCAGTGAAGCGATCATTGGGGGAAAATCCAAATCTTCAAAGTAGCACAATTGTTGTTTTTTGCTTTATGTGTTTTGAAACCAAAAAAATACAGACATGGTTCCTTATAGTTCAGCGAGACCCTGAAGGCAGAACCTTTGCTGGAGGCAAAGCAAGCATGCCACAGAGAGAGGTTGGTCTTCTCACAGCTCTGTCTACGAGGCTTTTGGTTTTCGTGCACGAGGTGATGTTCTGTCTTCCGATTTTATGACTCCATTGGTGGCGCTTCCTGAAAAAAAACAAAAAAACAAAAAAAAACCAGACATTCCACCTGGAATCACTGACATTTTTGAGGACACGCTCACAGTGGGCAGCCCCAGGAACGCAAAGCCAATGTAAAGGTGGTGCCCACACTGGCTGCAGAATGAACTCATAATCAAAGAGCTGGTTTCACGATTGGAGTATGTTCGCTGATTGACTGACATGCTGCCACAAAAGAGAAGAGAGAAGTGAAGAGCGGAGGTACGCTTAAAGTGATTCACTCATATAGCAACCATCTTTCCTGTATATTGGTGTGCCATGACCAAAGAATGACTCCACAACATTTTATGCTGAACTAAAAAAAGAGTCACACAGTCCCAGAGATTCATATTGCCAGTATTTATCAATACTACTACTTTAATCCATATAATTTACTGGTTTGGTTTTTATCAATACTCTTACTGGTTCAACAGTACAATGTAAATACTTGCTTTTTAAAATTATATAATTTAAAAAAAAACCTAATTTAAGAATAAATAAATACATTTATTTATTTATTAAATAACTATATTGTTTCTAGAGGAACAACAGTGATGTTTACAACAGCGAGGACTGCATTAACTCCATAGTATCTCATTGTAAACAACCAAATGTCTATAAAATAAAATAAAAAAAATTCCTGGCATCAAGATACCGAGTGAAGTTTAAAAACAGTGAAGGACACAGGCATCAGCATCAGTCCTTCAAAAAGTCTTCTGTCTTCTTCCTTTTGGATCTGGATTTCTATCTGCAGGTGCCACTAGCGGGGGTGGTGGTGGTGCGGGGGGGAGAGCTAGTTTCGGAGGGGGGCTGGTATCTCCGCCAGTAGCCAAGTTTTACGAGAATTTACCAAATTTTAGAAAGCATGGCACAATAAGCTAATCACTTAGACAATATACAGATAGCTTTTTACGATTCGCTATTTGCCAAACCAGTGGGCCATGGTTGGAAAAAACATTGCGGCAAAGGATGGGAGACCGGGAGATGGGAGACTGGAGACCGGGGCAGATTTAGCTCATTTCTGCATGTTTACTTGTTTCTGCTAGTCAAACAGGTGAAAAACTACTCATCTCGTTTCAAAACTTTCAGATATGCCCACTCTTGTAAGATCCTCTATGTCCTTACCTCTGGTTGAGTCCTTTTTGGAGGGCTTGCTCTTTGGGCTAATGACCCTCTTTTTAGTGGTCTGGATCTGGCTGTGCTCTCTCCATTTCTTCAGCTGAAAATTGATGAACTTCCACATCATCCATGCTTGTGTGAGACAGATGGCAGCCAGGCAGCTGATCCTGTTGAGTGGGGGGAGAATGAGAACTAAAGGCACCAGATAGGGAAGCCACTGAATGCCACAGGAGGATGGGCAGGGAACATCCATTGGTCTTTTGCAATTATCAAAGGAGCCCCAACTTCAACAGTCTTACTCCCAAAAACTTCAGCAGGAGAAAAAGCACCCTGAGTACTTTCCTGGTCAGGAAAGTAATTACCATTTCAATTACCATTCAGTTTAATTACTCATAGGAGCAACCACATCTACTGCCATTCTGCGACCACGAGGGTCAAAGGATGCCGTCTGAAACTGCAGAGGGTTACCATCATTTTGCTTGACTCTTGTTACAACAGAGAATCGGTCTATAATAGGGTGTTAAGCTACAGTCCAGGGACCTCCAAACAGGACATCATCATCAAAATGAAAAACATTTTTTTACAGTACATTTACTGCACCAAGTAACTATAAATCAAGGCATCACAATTAAGGAACAGTACTAGAAAGTTAGAACGATCTGTTAATTGAGACTTAATTGAGATTTCCCAGTCACAGGGTGAATACTTAAAGTGTGCAGAGATCAATTTATTTTAGAAACAAACAAGGACAGAGTGGGACCTGCCTGATTGTCAGGATATTGAAGTTTCCATCAGCAATGGAGAAGCCCTGGTTTTCCGTGCGGGACAAGCCGAAGCCGAAGGTGAGGACGGAGAGGGTGAGGGTGAGGAGGCGAGCGATGACGAAGAGCAGAGCCCACAGTGTGAACCTGAGGAACAACACAACGGCAGCATTTCTTAGGGACGCAGGATCATGGCGGGGCTCCAGGATAACATTTTTTCCAAGAGGCAAACGTGCTCCAAAGTTGAAAAAGTTCAGAGTACAAAATTTTATATGGTGCAAACATATTGGGATTTAGGATCACATGGAGAGTAGAAATGTATATACATATACACTGCATGAGCAAGCACGCCTCTACACTTATACACTGTGCCCCCAAGTAAAACTAAGTCAACATTATTGTTTCAGGACTCTAGAGCTAATAGTAGAGCAATTCTTTACCATGAAGAACAAATTCAAACTGAAATGCAATCCTAAAAGTGGGTGGCATGGTGGCGCAGTTACCAACATCGACTCCTCCCAGTAAGAGGGTCCTGGGTCCAAGACCTTGCTGGGACTTTGCTGTGTTGCAATGGCATGTTGCCTGACAATGGATGTTGTGGAGTACCATAACACAACAGAATTTGTTATATTAGCACTCTTCACACTACAGCTGAGAAGATTTATACTATTGTAACAGAAAAAATTAGGAAATTTTGATCGATGTATGATATAAAAAAAAAAAAGAAAACCTCTGCTTTGTTCATGGCCATAGAATTCCAATCCGTGACTTTGGTTTTGAAGCTCTCAAAGTTTATGCAGCTGTTGAGTTTTCCACTCATATAAATAGGTCAACATTTTTAGCCAAGATCCACTTTTCACTAGTGAAAAATGATGCTAGGGGCTGCGGATGGACCGTTGTAAAATCAAGCAGCATTTACTTCCATACACCTCATGTTTGTAAAAGTTATGACGGATTTTTATAATAGATATTTTTGAAATGCATCTTGGTGAAAGTCTCAGGGATTGAGAAATAGAGAATTAGATCAATTATATAAATGTTATAAATGGTTGTCTATATTGGCCACATTCAGGATTCAGTGATATTTAGTTTTAACTTGCGTCAGTAGTCACTTGCACTGTGAGTGCTAGTGGGCAACTAAAATTTTATTCTTACTCCCATCCTGGACTTTTTTCTCGCATATGGGAGCCAAAAACTTGCACTGTCAAGCCCCGCATGAAAATAAGAAAGAACTGAACACCGCTTGAAGGAAAGAAATAAACCAGCCGCAGAAATGCGACACGGTCAGGTGATCGTGGTTCTCCAGACTGGGCAGGAAATCTAAGAGGCCTCCAAAAAACTTAAACATCTTAAAAAAATACCTTAATGCAGAGAGCAGGATTATAAATCGGAACAGATTATGTGATTGCATAATCAGACAATATGTTCAAAACAAGGTACTGTTCGCACGAAGTTCAGATGGAATCATTTTCACAATCCTCTTTTCTACATGTTCATAATGTACCAACAAACCGCAAACTATCTATAGTCTAATCCGTTTCATAAGCATTTCCTTAAATATACAGTACAGGCCAAAAGTTTGGATACACCTTCTCATTCAATGCGTTTCCTTTATTTTCATGACTATTTACATTGTAGATTCTCACTGAAGGCATCAAAACTATGAATGAACACGTGGAATTATGTACTTAACAAAAAAGTGTGGAATACCTGTAACTGAAAACATGTCTAATATTCTAGTTTCTTCTGCTTACTGCTTTACTCTTGACGAGCTTCAAGAGGTAGTCACCTAAAATGGTTTTCACTTCACAGGTGTGCCTTGTCAGGGTTAATTAGTGGAATTTCTTGCCTTATCAATGGGGTTGGGGCCAACAGTTGTGTTGTGCAGAAGTCAGGTTGATACAGTCCTATTGGACAACTGTTTGATACATTCGTACATAATTCCACATGTGTTCATTCATAGTTTTGATGCCTTCAGTGAGAATCTACAATGTAAATAGTCATGAAAATAAAGGAAACGAATAGAATGAGAAGGTGTGTCCAAACTTTTGGCCTGTACTTTATATACGGTAGATTTTGATTGAGCATATAGAACATGCTCTGCAAGTACACAGCGAAGTTGGAAACATCATGCACGTGTTTGGCCACACACTGCATTAACAGTAGGAGAACATACCCTTTCTGCTTGTTCTCATCGCTAAAATAGAAGAGCCGCGATGCATGGAACAGTAGCTCCACCAGGTAATGTGGCACCAGAAGGATGAGGCCCAGGCGGTAAAGGCTGGGTGGAGACAGGAAGTCAATGCACAACAAGAGCGCGAACAACAAGTTTTTGCATTTTGAAGAAAAGCAACAGCTAGTGATTTGATCCTGGAAAGAATCGACAGCATCCCTGTAAGAGCCTGTGCAGTAAAGGAATATTTCCCTTGAGGTAGGAATGTTGGGGCAGTGATAATAATCACATTTTTGAGCCTACAGTCTCTTCCATCATCTCTGAAAATTCATGGCAGCAACTCAAGAATGTACACAGCCAAACACTAATTGTGTTCAGATTTTTCATTAGTTAAATGTAGGAAGGGGGGTGGTTGTATTTTTCCAATTGTCCACGAGTCGACCTTAAACTACAATACATATTTAACAGCAAGAATTGTCAATTATTATTGCAACTGACTTATTTCACAGGGCTGGCATGACATTATTTCTGGCAACCCCAATTTAGTCACTCAGACAGCACACCCTCACAAACTGCAGAATTTGATTTGCGGAAGAAATTAATTGATCCATCCTTTATCTCACCCACTTTTTTTTTCTGGGGGGGGAAGGGGTTCCCCCTTTTAACCCCAACCTACACAAAGCACAACTGTTGAGTCCACCACAGCAAATCTGTCCATCGATTCAGGCAGAAATGCCTCAACGCGGGATCCCTCCAAATCACATGATCCATAGCCCTCACTTCATTTCTACGACGCAGTCACATCACCAATCACACACTGTCTGTGCCGACAGAGGATAATGCAGTCAGAGTGTGATTTGCATGTACAGCTACATGTGCCTGGCTGACCAGGAGTTGCCATTACAAGACTGATGAATTTTGATCGGCTTAACGTCCATTCATGCATCCATTCAGACTTCTGGCCGCAGCCAGTCATTGTGTGGCTGGGATTCAAACACCCATCTAAAGGGGCTCCCAGACAAACGTCTTCGCTGTGAGCAACAGCAAGGTCCCCAACTCAATTATTCTGGTCAAGATCACCTTGGTTGAGAGGATGGATCAAAACCATCCCTGCTTCCAATAGGCAAGGAGCAGGAACACACCCTCAAAAGTTTTCCAACCATTCATTATACGCCCTTCCCAAACTCATACCAATGGGCCATTTAAAACTCAATTAGCCTGGCGAGCCTGAGTATGGACTGTGGGAGGAAACCAGAAGGCCTGGGGAAAACCCACAGGAACCTGATGAGAGTATACAAACTCCACACAGAAAAGCAAAGAAAAAAATAGGCGTGCAATGCACGGAATACCCCTCAGCACGATGTCAAAGTTTTTGGAGACGCCCGCCCGCCCGCCCAATCGCAGGAAGGATAGCAATACCCCGTCAGCCTTGAGGGCAGAGGGGTAAAAAGACCCATGTAGGATTGGAACCCACATCCTTCTTGCTGTGAGGCAATAGCCCCAAATGTATTGGTGAAAAAGCCCCGTCAAATTTTTTCAATTTCTGCGTATTTCTCACACTTAAATGTGTCAGATCAAATAAATTTTAATATCTGACTAAGATAACCCAAGCAAACACAAAATTCTATTTTTAAATGATTTCTTTCATTGAAGGAAAAAAGCTACCCAACCCTACCTGGCCCAATGAGAACAAGATCAACGCAGAGCGCGGCGGCATGTGCTGATCAAGGGCATATTGAGATGGCTGCTGTGGCGGCCATATTAGATATCGCACGACGCTGGTTTTCGAAAGGAACCTTCCTCTAGCCACTCCCAATACGCCATTAAGAAATGGCATCAATCCGACAAGGGATTCTATGGTTATCCCACGGAAACGAAAAGTTAATGGACGAAGCACGGATGGACATGGTGTCGACATAATGCCCCCTTTCCTCTTTGGAGGGCGGGGGCATAAAAATAATTGCCCCTTAGTTACTAGTTATACTCATTTAAAAAATTTCATCAATATTTGGGTTCGATTTAACTAGAAACACCCCGGTATGATTACTACCAGCCTTGCTAAACCTAGACATCTCTAAAATATAACCTGTCAGAAAGCAGGTAGCAGGTAGGTAGAAACCAGGCAGAAAGCAACACATAATGCTACAATCCTAAAGAAATTCAAAAACAGATGAGAAACAAAGTTGGTTACAGATCAAACTGGAAATGGTCATTTCTAAAAGTCATTTCTAACACTCTGGAACTTCAGCAAACCATAGTGAGCCATTATCTACAAATAGATAAAACTTGGAACATTGGTGCACCATCCCATGAGTGGCCAACCAACCAAAATTCCTCCATTTTTACCAGGCTTCATCTCATAGTTTAAATGACATTTCTCTTTTACAGTTTCTTTTTAATTTTAGTTAGCTGAAGTCCATTAAATTGGAGAGAAATACTGTATCTTACCAGGAAAATGTTCACTTACTTTAAGACATAGGCTCCAGCAATGTGGAAAATATACAGGCAAACATAATGCAGCTGACGAGGGATGTCCTCCTATGAAAGAAAACAAAGCTACATTACATCACTATATACATTATTATATAAAATACTTGTGGTGTTTGGAATTGTGGGCATTGTGGGGCTGGATCAGTTATTATTATTAATTTTAATATTAGAATTTTTTTTGTTTTGTTTTCCAGAGTTCTTGGTGGTACCAATTGTAATTTGGCCCCGTTTTGGTTTGCCCCATTTTCCAGTGTATATAAACCCCCACCCCTGTCACATGTTACTGCAGAGCTTTTGGCAGATGCTATGATTTTTTTAAAATAATGTGATGCATCACAGGGGTGGAAATGGCCAAATCCCTTCCCAGCTTTGTTTCAGGAACATTGTTTTTAAACTTTTCAATTATTTTATCAAGCATTTGTGGGCAAATTGGTGATCCTCTGCCCATCTTTACTCCCAAAGGACGAGGACCTGGTCTTTCCTGGAGGCTGCTTTTGCACCAAATCATGATTAAAAACACCTGCTGACATCAGCCATTTCAAATCACAGCATTATTCAGAATTTTTTTTACCTCATTATTAGCCCTAAACAGCCCCAGCTCAATCTTTTTTGGAAGGCCATGGAGGCCTGAATGGCAGGTGAAATTAATGTACATTTACAAATGTTTTGTAAGCTCAGCTTCACTTTGAATATGTTGTCTTCATACTGTCTTCAATAAAATACAAGTCAACGTAATTTTAAGAATCCCTGCTTTCTGTTTTGATCAGCGTTTTCCATCAACTTTTTCCAAGTTAGTGTTGCTTAGTGGGTCAACATTAATCAGCTTTGGAAACACCTGTTTTTCTAGATCATTAACTTTTGAATGATTGTCTTCAGATGCATGATGGGTCTTGCTACTAATAAAATTGGATGCTTGACAGGATATAAATAAATAAATCCTGCAATGTGCCACCGGGCAGCTAATAAGGAACTTCCAAGAGAATTTGTTTCTGTTACATCTACCAAGGAATTGTATTTTATTTATTTTTTGTAACAACCGACAGAAATCATTTTCTGTTTGACCAAGTCAAGAAATCACTTTGATGACAATACGTAATCTCAATGGCATACTTATGAGAATGGAAATCTTGCGGTAATTCAGAGCTCAGAATTCAGAATTCAGTCAAATTTTGTTGGAAACCAATATTATGATGATGTTCATTTAAATGTGTGGTAGGTTTCCGAGAACAGAGTTGGAGACTGTGGTTCTACAATTTTTACATCACCAAATACATTTGTCAAAATCAAAAATGATCTTGGGAGAATAAGAAAGCAATTTAATATAGAAACTGTATAGGGACAAACATTCTTAAGTCTAATTGTTATCTGTGCTGACGTAGATGTCGAGGCCCACAGACAAAAATGCCCCCTACCTTTCGAACTTTCTGAAAATATAGCTCTGGAAGGGCATGGATCCAATAGGCAATCTGGCAAATGTAGAAGAATTTCACCTGAAAACTGATAAAAACTGCTCTTAGCAACAAAATATTCAATACATCGGCTACCCACAGTCACACCGGTGAGTAACTCACGAGAAATGGTTGACAAGGAGATGTCATTACTCTTGCTGCGCAGTGAGCATTAATCACCTTCAAAATTAACTCAAGTGAACATTCAATCATGTTAGACCCAGGCCTTCATGTTGTTGGGCTGGCATCTGTCGAGTAAACCCCACCCGATAAATCAATGCCTTTTTATTTTCACCTGATATGAGGTAAAGGAAAGGTGCCCAAACAGCAATGTGCAAAAAAGGACACAGTATTTATCTTACAAATGTATATGGATTGTGCCTGTAATGCAGCCCAAATGTCCAGGGACAGCACGATATAAACAGCATTGTCAAGTTGGGGAAAAAAATAAATAAATAAAAAAAAAATAAGCACTTCACACATTGCAATGGACAGTGAAAACACTGAATTAGAATTCTCAGCTTCGGAGGAATAGAAATATTCCATCCCTTGAAGAGGGATTATAATGACAATAATCCCAAAAAACCTCAAATTTACTTAAATAATAACAATGGAGAACACAGTGGTGCACATCACAGAGGTGAGAGGCAAAAAAAAACTAGATTTAGTCAGTAAGCATGGCTTACAGGATACCCCCCGCAACAACAAGTAGTCGGGCAGTACCACAGTCAATAGACCTTCCAGCAAGAGAAAAAATTTTCAAAATCGGATGAGTAGGTTATGAGATCTAGGTCCGGACGCACAGACACATACACGCACACACGGACGGACAAAGCAAATCCAGTATACCCCCCTAAACTTCGTTGCGGGGGGTATAATAATAAACTTCGTTGCGGGTGGTATAATAATAAACTTCGTTGCGGGGGGTATAAAAAAAAAAAAGAGACTTACACCATGTGGTTATGTGGATAGCCCTCCCATAAAAATGCAGGATTCGATGCAAATTCCTCCTAAAAAATAGAAAATGACAGATTTCACCACAATACAGATGGAGGAGAAGCGAAGCCATCTTGACAAAAAGTTCATGTACTGGCAAAGCTGTGCAACACTCCTCACCCCTGACAAGATGCTACTGCCCCAGATGAATGAGAAGAAGTAAAAGGCAGCAAGCTGGCCGGACTCGTTGAATTTGCTGTGCTTGGTTTTTGAGAGATGCAGTCGCCGATTGATTTTCTGAAATGAGACAGGAAAATAACCGAGGAGTTCCTACCGAGCAGAACAAAAACCGTGGACCCTTTACAGCTCTCTCATAAATCAATATCAACACTCAAGAGGTTTCTCAACTCAAGGAGGTAACAATGAAGTTCACCATTAATAAACACCAGGCTTCCCAAGAGTATAAATTTTGGACAAAGTAGAAAATATAAAATAATATCTAGCCATTCAGAATACATGGCAAAAGTACTACACATTTACATTTAAAGGATTTCAGATGTTCTCCTGCGAAATTTATGCAGTCTAAAAAATGTAATCCAGCAGGGCTGGGCAATGTATCAATAATACTGTATATTGATACTGCAATATAAAAACAAGATGTTGTTTGAAGTTCTGGAAATGTCATATCATGAAATAAGTGTTGTCCTTTCTGCTTTCAAAGGCTGCATTACAGTAAGGGAAGGTAGTTGTTGGCAATTATTAGACTGTTCTACCTGTTGACCTTACCTACATGGTCATCAAATACACATTATGAATGAATGTTTATTACAAATTGCATTGTAATTATTTTGTAAAAGCACCAATACTTGTTCCTACAATATCGCCACAATATCAATATTGAGGAATGTGGTGAAAAATACTGTGATATTTGATCATGTCCATATGGCCCAGCTTGATCGTGCAGGGAAACTATTAAACCATTTTCCTTCCAAAGAAACAGCCAGATCAAAGCAAATGAATGCAAAACTAACAGTAACATCTCGGACTAATTTGTTCAGTCTACTAATCAGTCGTAATGCATTCTAAAATACACTGCTTGCAATCTAAATGAAAATTTTTCCGTGTTATAAGACCTGCCTAAAAGGAGAACAGTCATTCTTGCTAATCAAAGGCAATTTTAAATTGGGCAATCAGGGGAGCCTCACTTTGAAGTGAGTAAAAAAAGCACCATCTGCGAGCTATGAGCAGTCACTTTCAACAAAACTACCAAGTCTGTAGGCTTGAAAATGACTGGGCAGTTTTAGATTTAGAAACAGTGCAGATTGCTTAAGATTCTCCTCTATTAACATTGTATGACCAAGGTCTTACGGTATTGTTAGGAGGCTTTGCTCACAAAAATCAAATCCACAGCGGCTCATATGTGGTCGAGACTGTCATCTGTGCATTGTGGAATATTGTGAACAGTCTTCCTCCAATTCAGATTTAACACTATAAATGGCCAGTCAATTTGATTGGTCGTATCCGACTCATGTGTCTTTCTTAATTAATTTTAATTTTTAAATTGCAATATCACAACAGCTCTGCCCATTTCAAAGAGGTTGCCATACGTCAGAAAGGAGGCACCACTACGTTCATGGAACATACATGTGACTAATTGAAAAACTATACTTTTAGGACCAACATTAGACAATGGCCATGCGAACAGCTTCAAATCCAATCGCTAGCATCTATGCCATCATAATCATTTTGGTTATTTAGGAGCTTGTTGAAGTGACTCAACCCCTTCAAAGAATCCTGGGAAACATCAACGCTAAACTGCACATTCTGCTGCTGATAACGCTCCCTCTACTTAATTTTCAATGTCCGTCTTTTTCCATCAATTGTTTTTATTTGGGCCTTTCTGCCATTGTAAAGCTATAAAACTTTAGTTCAGTAATAGTTAAACGAACTTGACAAGTGCGACAATAGTAGCAGTCATTGTGCCGACTCAAATGCCACTTCATTCACAATTGGCAGAATAAATAATTTATTCATTTATCCATCTCTGCATCTTTTTATTTATTACTTTCAATAAAACAGACATGAATACAAATCCTACTGGGTTAGAACTTATAATAATAATAATTCATTTTTTATTCCTTCATCAATTTTATTGGTCCAAATGCAAATATTTTCCATTTGTCAAAAAAATTGTAGCTGGCTAACCAGGGGCTGGAGAGATGTTGGTCAAAATCACCTGTGGCAAAAACACTTCAAGGTATTTGGCATCTCAGACACCTACTCTCATTAGGATAATGCTAAAAAAATGGCAACAGCCAAAGAAGCATCCGAAAAATCAATATATACAGCGATTTCAATATCAAAGAAGAATGATAACCACCCAAAACCAGCTGGCCACAAAAGTAAACATCAGCTAATGACAGAGAGGCTGGGCCTTAACATGTTGAACGGTATAGGATAGCAAATTCAGCAAGCATAATGGATGAGAGGAGGAAGCCTGACAGTACAGACACTCCCTCCTGTCTAACTGCAACTCAATGTAAGCAGAGATGAGAACAGCAAGTGATCTACACACTGAAACTTTATACTGGGTTATATCAAAACACCAGAGGGGCACACATAAAGCACACTAGCGTTTATGTTCTAGACAGGAATTTGTGAAATCACTCACATCAAGAATGTACTCTTGGATCAAGGCATGGAGTATTATGGCAATAAGCACATAGAAGAAGACAGTTGCCATGTCTTTTGGTCCATACTGGTAAAGATTCCCCAAGTCAGGTCTGTCATCTGCAAAAAAAGAAAAATGAAACAAATTTCAGGCCAAAATTATAAAATGCTATACATATTGCACAATATACGCAGACATCCGATTCTCTAATAGAAAATTATTTTTCATTCACTGGACATTTTATATTAAATAATCTCAAGATAAAAATGGCTTACCCACTGCATGAGTTACATTGTACTGGACTGTAATAAACATGATGGCAAACTTTGCTGTTACCTGTAAAATAGACAAATTACAAACTAATATTAATATTTTGTGGTGTCACAGTTCATTTTACAGCATTTATGTGGATAAATTCATCGACGCTAATTTCGTGGTCAAGAATGGAATAAACATCTTGATACTTGATATCTAATTGCTTCCGTTGGCAATTTGACCACCTCAATCATTGCGCAAGACATCAAGGCCTGTGAATGGATAATATTTCTTAAAAATGAGGTTGAACAGACTGCTGTTCAGTAATTAGATGGGTAAAAAGTATTGCACCAATTCTTGGCTTGCATTCTAGGTGCCAGCTAATGCAGTCTGAGCAGAGGTACAGGGTCCCTCTATGAAAGCATAATTGTTAAAACCACTCTAACTGCAAGAGTTTCAACAGTTCAGGTGGTGGGTGATATATGTCTGCTAGATATTTGACTGATTTTTTTCCAAGTGGAAGGCCTTTGGGTAGACAGGAAAATCCCAAATTTTCAGGTTCCAAAAGTGAAAGGTTTGTTTGCTAGGGCCTCCAGGTCACTCTCTGGAGGGCCAAAATTGAACTTTTAAGAAAAATAGGAATTTGAGTTGAAATATCTCAGTGCGCCCTCAAGAACCCAGTTTCAATTTCGCTGATGTCAATCTGCATTGGGAGAAGTTTTTCAACATTATGTAATTTTGATGGGCTGTTGAGGGCGCGCTTGAAAACTGCACTTTGAGCCCAAGTAGCACTTACGTTTGAGGCCTTCCTTGCCTGCGCCCTCACTAGCCCATGTTTATGCATGATATGATACTATATCAGTGCCTTGTGCTATTCCACTTCAAATTTTAGTGGGATAGTGAGGGCGCAGAATTATAGGTGACACTCAATTTGGTTAAAATGCAAAAATTGGGGAATTCTGCGGCTGTAGACCTCTATGCGCCCCCATCAGATTTGAATGACGTATTTTTCATTTGATAGCCCTACATGTCCCCTATATGGACCAAAAAGATTGAAGAGGAGTTCAACTGTATTAACCCCTTTTTGAACATCCCAGTAAGGAAAGGTTTTAAATGCCAATTAGTACAATATATGGACTATGGATTGAATCTAGGGATGAAGGCAACAAGGCATGATGGAATGGTAACCAAGTGAAGGTGCACACATCTGGCCATTGGCCAATGGTTATTTCATTAGCTGGAGGGCCTGAAAAAAATGTATTCATCCAATTGAACAGAACTGAGACTGGGACAGGAAAAGCAATACATGTAACTGCACACATGTGGGTGGGCCCAGGACGGGGGATCAGATAGAACAGTCTGCTGAGCTGAAGGTGGAAAAGATCATCAAAAAGGAGTCACCACATTTTCTCATTCGCATCTGTATGCATCAAGCTGTTGCACTGTGTACTTTCAGTTTCACCTGATGCACAATTTTTACTTTCTAACTCTTGGCTTGTTTCATTTTTCTGTCGTTATCTTCAAAAAATAACAGACTGGGGTGAAAACCAAGTGTCTGACATCATACTTTCACCCGTTTTCTCTAACAAAGTAGAGATGATGGAGATAATAAGTGATTCATTTTCCTAAAATTGGCAAGACAAAAGAAGTAAACATTTTTTTAAATTTATTCATGAGCGGTGAAGCGTGCAATCCATCCAGCCCCGCCTCCAATCTTCTAAACATTCCAAAGGAAGTCAGCAGAAGGCTGGACCCTATCCATTGGTTCAGAAGAGAGCTTTAAGTTGCTGACTGTTCCACTAAAAATCATCCATTGGCATCGAATTCAAACTGACACATATGCTGACTTATGTACCTTAACAGCACTACATAGACAAGCATATGGAATGGTCACATCACACCTTTCGGAATGATGGGCAAAAAGGGTTAAAACAGTTGAACTCCACATCAATCTTTTTGGTACACATAGTGGACATGTAGGGCTATAAAATAAAACAGATTTAATTCAAATCTGATGGGGGCACATGGGCGGAATACCCCTATTTTTGCATTTTCACCGACATGAGCGCCACCTATGGTTCCGCGCCCTCACCATCCCACTACAATTTCAAGTGGAATAGTACAAGGCACTGTTATAGAATCATAAACAAATTTGGACTAATGAGGGCGCAAGCAAGGAATGTCTCAAATGCGACTGCTACTTTGGTCCAAGATGGCATTTCAAGCGCCCCCTATAGGTGGCGCCCACAACAGCCCACCAAAACTCCTCCCAATATACACTAGATCGACTACAGGAAAAATGAAGCTGGGCTATTGAGGGCGCACTGAGATAGATAGGTTTTTGAGTTGAACTTTCTTAGAAGTTCAATTTTGGCCCTCTGGAGGGTGACCCTTCCCGAGACTATAAAAACCAAACCGTCGACTTCTGGAATCTGAACACCTAGAATTTTCCTATTTACAATTAGATCTCACACCAAAAGAAATTTTAGGCAATTTACTATCACACATACAGCAACCCCTAATAGAAATCCGCCTGACCGTTATAAATTCTGGCAGTTAATTACTCTCTCAGTAATAATTAAAAAAAAAAAAAAACTGGAGTCCGCTGGACGAACGGACTGATTGGCAGATGGTAAATATACAGAACAGACAAACGGACATAGATGCAAGGGAGAAACAGATACTGTATGAGGGCTCAAAGGGGCATGTTAATCTTACTGCATTTTATACACATATGTAAAGTATTATAAACTGCATTAATCCTGGATATTAGTGGCCAACAATGGCTGTTTGACTGAGATGATTGTTGGATGATCCCCGAACCAGGACCACCGGGTTGCTCATGGCTTAGTTAAAATACTTCCTGCTTAGCTCAGAAAAGTCGGAGGAGAATTAAATAATACGCGATCACTAAAATGTGTTCAAACGTACTGAAGAACTTAAAGGCGAACATTCATGTCTTCTTTCCAGCATCAGAGCACTTTATTAACAATCCCCAAATATTTATAAAACATGCCCCACAACCTGTATTTCAACATTCACAATAATTTAAACAAATTCATGAGTATACGCTTTGCGCTCAAGCATTTCCCATATGATTTCTGAAATGCATGGATTTTTTTCAAGTGTAATGCTTTGACACAAGTCAGTGAGTTCTGCTCCAACAAACAAGTAACTTGAACTAACTATTCAAACATTAGTTGCTTGCTAACGCCATGGTACGAAGTAACACTTAGTCACAGTAGTTCAGTTTCGCTCGGCGAATCAAGAGTCAAGGCAAGCAATTTTTTATATAACATTACAGCGGAAGCTGCAAGAAAAAAAAAACAACAAAATGTAACCAATACATCTGTCAATCTTCCGTTCAAGTCTTCTCCAAAGCGCAAAAGAGGTAGCGACATAGGCTACTGGCTTAGACAAGGGCCTCTTCTTCCCTAGGCTGTGGATGTGATACATGAGAAGGGAAATACTAACGCCCAGCCCCTTTTGCGCTGTCTGCGAGCGAAATGTTTTGCATGCGCAGGGCTTAGAAAATACAGTACCTCAAACATTAGTCCCAACAGGATTATCATGGCCACGCACGAAACCATATCCGCGTGATTCTGGATCACGAACTCATGGCTGAGTACTGGTGGGCTCTTGTTCTTCTTACGGAAACCCATGGCTGACACGGCTCACTCGCAAGATGTTTCTATAACTCGCTGCACTCGCTTGTACGCACAGGTCTGACCGCCCTTATCCACCCTCCAGTGTCTGATAGAAGCAACGTAGTTTGTGGTCATGAATTCGAAGTAATTGCATACACTGTGCAGTATGCACCGAGCCCGTTAGGTGTACCCGACCCTCCCAGTTTCGAGTCCAGCCTCAGTCACGCTCCGCCCACTTCGGCACGTAAAATATCCCGCCCAATTTCCAGTGACTGACGTGAAAATGAACCAATCAGACAGACAAAATGCAATGAGATCACTTTGGACTACAACAGTCTGGCACGTTGCTGATGAGACTCTACCTGGACAGCTGTATCGCTCCAGCACAAATTCCTCAATCATTACCATTTCTGTGCGCATCTTTTAATTGAATCGCAGAAACCAAACTGAACACATAAGAGGGGCACAAGGAGGGAGAGAAAACGAGAATCAAGGGTTGCTTCTAAAACAATTTAAGAAAAAGCTCAGTGATTCGTTTTATCCGTGACGGTCTTCCGATGCTTGTGCTTCGCCCGAGTGGTATCGATCAACTGGGGTTATACGGACCAGGGATGGACTTTCCCTTAGTGGTTGACAAACTCCATTGGTTAGCCGGCGGTATCACTGGTAGGCTACTTAAGCCTCTGGTGCCAAAAAGCTAATTTTCTTGTTGAAATCATTTCAAATAAGTGGTATACCTGTGGCAAAAACATTCGATATTTTATAGCATTTTCTAATTTAATATCACCAAACTAATTACTCTCTGGGGATCGATTCTTATTTACACTATCTGGCCAAAAAATGGCCATTGTAAATTTAAATGAGTAACTACTTTGAGCCAATGTGTGTGAACCATTGTACAGTTGCACAGTAACAATTGTTTCAGCAGGGAACAATTCTTTTTGCCCTGACTGATGCAGTGTGCAGCTTCTCGTTTCTTTACCAAGTCTGATGAAGTATGCAGAGGTCGTGGATAAGATGTTACTTTGTTTCAAGTGGGACATGTTCTTGACCTCAGCTTGCATTAAGCAAAATAAAAGACAAAGGAGACTGGTGAAGTTACTGGCATTGGGATAGAGACTGTCCAACGTTTTATTAACACCTGGAAGGATAATGGTGACCCGAGAACTTCATGGAAGAAAAGGGGTCGGAAAAATGAAGAATGATAGTGATCAGACTTACACGCGAACGTCGTGGCTAGGCTACTGAGCCAGAATGACATTTCGGTGTACACCCATTTACCATTCTCATCATGTGGTGTCATTTAACCACAGCTCAATAAAAAAAGCAAGCAGTCTGCAGTCGATTACATCAGCCAAACGCATCCCCTGACAATCGTTTCAATAATTACGAAAGATCAAATATATACTCATCATGTAAAGAAGTTGGCCATTATCAATTAAATAGCAACTCTTTCCAAAGTCCACCAGCCAAAGCCCAATGAGGGCTTCAACAATTAACATGTGATCATGTCCCAGATCCAGGCACCCAGCCCCCAACTCTCAATGACAAGCAGTTCAGTTGTGATGAAGTATGAAATGTTGCCGAAGCAGGAATGTTCTAATGGCCGGTGGCATATGGAGGCCAAGCACAATGACGGAGAGAAAGAGAGTATCACAAACACAGTACAAACACAGAGAATAATACAGACCAAATGCAAGTACTCGCGCTTCCAAAGGACGTATAATAGTCCGAACCATGGAAGCAATGCAAAATAGAAAAAAGGGAGAAGAAACTCTGACAATAAGATGATAAAAAGTCATACAAAACCTGACTACAGATATCTTTGGCTATAGTGCAAAGCTAATTACAGACACTCTAGCGAAGGAGGTGTGCCGGACATCCTGCTAATATAGATTCTGGGGAAGCACTGCCCCAGCTCAATCAACCAGCTGGGTAAAGAATTCGATGGCCCAGGAATTCGATATCGGCCCGGGACGAGTGCCACAAAGAAAGGCCCGAACAACACGCACACCTCACAAACCATAACAAATGCGGGCACGGCCTCACCATTTAGCATGATATGCCACACCGTTTCCAACAACACAATCCCCAAATTTTTATAAAAAGTGGTTCTAAAGTCATGAAAGATCAAAAGATCATCCATTTGGGTGATATGTGGGATAGTGTGAAGAAAAAATGAGAAGAACGCTTTACGTTGTATATTTTTGGTGAGGGGAAGAGAGATTAATATCCATCTTTTGGGAGAGACTTTAGTGTGAAGCAAGTTTGAAGGCTCTAGCTAGAAAGTTGAATGACTTGATTAATAAAGATCTTTAAATGAGGATGGAATGATGAAAAAGGAAAAGAGACACAGGAAAATATAGTTGGCTTCCAACTGCAGGATACCATCCAAAAAATTACCCCTTTGGATCCCGCAGTATCCAGCTACTTCTAAAAAAAAGTTGAAAAGTTGCCATATTGTATTGCAAAGGATACGATATGGTTAAAAAATGCTCTTGAAGAGTAATTACTGTGACAGGTAGGCCACGAGTCTAAGTTTTGGCTCCGTTCCTTTTTTTTGGGGGGGGGGGGTCGTGATTGTACTGCTCATGCGCGTGCATAGTTTCCCGATAGGCCCCGGCCTAGACCTGGCCTGAGTATTGGCTCTGATGAGCCTCTTGTTATCCAAGGGTATCCGGTTGACATATTCTTATCAGATTCCCTCTGGATACCTGCTGAGGATTATATTTCAATATCTATCATCATTTTCATCAGTAGATCATTTGCCATGTTGAATAACCATAATCAATAATCATAATCAATAACCATATAATGTAAGCAGCAGTAACACACACACGCATATACAAGCAGTTCACACACATGAGCAGTGCACACAGATACATGCACAGGCATGAGCAGCACACGAACACACACACATACAAACAGTTCACACACTGACAGACACACACATACAAGCAATTCAATTCCCACATGCATGAGCAGCTCACACACACACAAGCAGCAGGCTTCTGTAGCTTTGATTAGTAAGCAGGCTTCTGTTTAGTTGATTCGAAAATATAATCAGGTGATGTATTTCATTTCTGTAGCTTTGATCACCATTTGTTCAGTAAAATCATTAGCTGTTACTGAAAAAAAAAAAAACAATTGAATCATTTATATATCGACTTGTATCCTATTCATCTGGTTGTATTTTTCCTCTCTTGCCTGTAATTTTCCAGTCCTTTGTAGTGATGTGCATGCTTATCTTTGCTTTGAATTCCTGAAGGATTAGCTTGCCGTGTTTTGGTTTGCCTGTCCAATTGTAGCGCGAGAATGAGAATGTGCAAAGACCATATTTGGAAGATATTTCCTGTGATTAAGGTATAAAAATTGGGCGTGAAAAGCAAGAAATCTATTCTTCTTGCACAAAAAGAACTCAGCTTTACATTTATCAATATGCTTCAATAAAGCCTAATTTTCTTTTCAGAATTGAGATTCCTTTATTCAGTATGTGGGGCCTTCAGGCCTAAAGGCCTTTTCAGAATCTGTCTCTCTCCAATTGCTTGAGGATGGGGGAACCTCATGATACGAAATTATGTTTGAATGAAAACCACAACCTACCAAAGACTGTATTTTCCACAGAGAGGTCTTGAGATAGCCTTTGAAATTGGAATATGGGATAACTCAGTTGTTAGAGCTCTGGCACCAGATCTCATCTAGTCCAATTTTCCCTCAAAATTATGATGATTAGGACCATATTGTGATATCACCCCTGATTTATCAAAGCTAGCCAGTCCTTGGAATAGATACAGCTCATGGCTAGTCATGTGGAATTTCCTCTTACAACAAATTAAACATGGAAATATTTCCATGCTCACTATAATCCCTAATGATGTCATGCACTCTCCAGCCTCAAGTTCCGTGTTCACCCTTGGGTAGTTAACGAGAGTCAATGTTAGCTCGAGCTCACAAACCAGGCCAAATTATCCAGCTTTCCAAATTGCCGACCCTGTTAATGCAGACAACTATAAACAAGAATGAATGCTGATGAAAATGAGTACATAGTTGAAAAAAGTATTTCCTGTTGTATGAATTAACTCACTCTCTCACTTTTGAATACAGGGCCAACATCCTTGTGTAGGAGTGAGTTGAAGGTAATATTGTTTTGCTTGTGGGAGCGTGAACTGATCTCATGTTAATATTGGATATATGGAGTCCACATAAACTCAGAGGGATAGCACACATTCTTCCATGACTCACAAAAAAAAAAATAATAATAGAGGAATGACAGGAAACCGATCAGAAACCTATTTATTGTAATGAAAACCAATTAAAAAATAAATATCCAGCATAGAAAGGTCCTTTTGTATTATCATGAATACCTGTATACATGCACATAAATATTTGTCATATAATGAAATCTAAATCTATATAAAAATCAAAGTGATATACAAAACAAATTAATCACTATCCATTGCTAAAACAAATTCAACTAATTTATCACTATCCTTTAATGAACAAATTAATCACTAAATATTCTATACTGCAGGATATCGAATGGGTGATTTTCCCGTCGGTATCCAGAAGGTATGCAGCACCAGAAACCAGCTTTTTTTTCCTATGAGAGGGGGCAGGATAGAACCATTAACATCCACCTACTGGGACAGTACAGAGCTGGATATAAAGTTTTGAGGCTCTGGTCTTCAAATTGTGGGAGTAAGTGGGGTTTTGAAACTGAATAGGAGGATATGGAGCAACAAAAAAAAAACATATGAAAAAGAGTAATGGAAGTGAGTGATCATCAAGGAAACAAAAATGTCTCACCCAACATGAAGCTGCACACCAAGTTTGATATTTCTAGCAGTAGAAATGTATGAGTGTGAAGAGCTTTAATAAATGGCCTATCATAAGTCTATTCTAGAGAGATCGAGAATAGATGGACATGAGGCCACCTTCACCTTTAACCAGCAAAATCTAAGTACTCAATTGTTGAGTACGGGTGGGCATTTGCACCACATTTGAAAAAAAATCATTCTAAGTATTCCATAGATATCAGATTGAGGTTTTTTTTTTCTTTTTTTTTTATTTTAACAATTTTATGAAGGGGATGGGGTTCCTACCGTTGGTTGGTCACCTTGACGAGGAATGCCTCTTCAGGGAATTTTGGCAAAAGAGTTTTGGAGCGAGTCAAACATCAGGGAAGTACGATCAGTTTATTTTCATATATTATGAAGGCAGTGGGTTAAAGACTGGATCATTTATTTATTTATTTATTTATTTATTCAATAGCCATTGAAGTAGCACATGATCATTTATAATGTACTCGGTAGGCGGTGGTAATCCTGCAAATCACCTAAGCAAATTGTTTGTTTGACACGCAGAACTCAATGGAGAGACAAATCGAATTTTTTAGTGCATATATCTTGCACTGGGTGGCAGTAATTCGCTGCTTACAAAATTAAGAACATAGAAGAAGAGTCAATTCGCGGTTACATCAATATCAATGGTTGCATTGCGAGCCAGCTACCTTACTGGGCAGCTCAGTGAGCGCATTTATCTATGAGCGAGTCATACCTGCGTGTTTCTGCCAGTCCAAGCTTGCTGAAGAGGGGCAGGAGATCTAACGTATTGGTAAGTACGTTAGAACATACCAGGGTAAGAGGAACATCTTTACTGTCTACTCTGTTCATCTGCCAGACCAGCTGGCGACCTGCGACAAATAACGTTTACGAATGACAATATCTTTTGAAACTGTGATTTACATCTGTCAGTAATTCTGCAGTGTTGGAAAGTGTTCGCCCTGAATCTGATCATTTAGGGCCACGCCTGTTTTCGTTAACTTTGCGTTTCCGTCAAAGTGCATTCCATACTAGTCAGGCTTTTACCTCTTTATATAACGTAAGCTTACGTTTGATCGAAAATTTGATTGATTGGCATGTTTTGTTTCCGTTTTTGTAGACATCAGTTACGGAATGGAATGGATGCGGATGTTCTGTTGCAGCGGTTTGACGGACGGTCCAGGCTGCTTCTGCGGTCTCTGCTTTCGGGCATCCGAGCGGTGCATCGGGCACTGTGGGTGTTTCAACGTCAGCAACGTTGTGAACCGGACCTCTTTATGCATGCTTGTTTGGACACATTGTGCCAGGACGAACCGTGCTTGGTTGGAGATTCTCTAACGCTGTAAGTTTTGAAGTGTCTTTGAGTGCACTCCGTGAAAAGATCTACCCAATGTAGTCTTTGAGGTTGTCTTTCCTTTGTTCTTACTCCAAAGCTAAAATTTTTTTCTTGGCCAAACTTATTTTTTAAGCTGTGGCCAAGGGAAAATTTCAGCACTGGCCACATATATAAGTGCGAACTGTGGCCAAGAAAAAAATTCAGCATTAGCCACGCGTATAATTGCGAATAACATCGGCCTTTGCCTCCTTCCTTGAAATTAAGATAATTTTGCTCTATGAATTCCTACATTTCATACAATGTCAAAAATGTGTTAGCGCAAATTGTCCCTGAAGGTTCTTGGGAACAAAATGTTGTCCGTTTTCTTTAGCCCTCTCTGCTTTTTTGTTTTTGCATGGGTATTCTTTTTTGCTGCTGTTATTTTTATTGATTTATTTTTGATCAAAATGACCATCTGCCAATTTTTTATCAATCACAGTGACCACCTGATGGCAACTTAAGTCTTTGCTTCCTTTCTTCAGTAGACCTTTGGTGTGCCTTTTCCCTGTTGTCTTCAAACGCAACTTGCTATCCTTCCTGCACTTGGTCCACTCCACACTCCCGCAGCCCACCTTGATCCGTGTGCTGGACTGTCTTAGTCAGGACCCCAGTCATGACCAATGGATTTGGGCATTGCTTGGGCAACTACGTCAGGTCCTCCAGCCGCAGTCATGCAGAAAAGACAATTTTCTCACCCCACAGAGCAAGCAAAGACTAGGGGAGTTGTGTGTGAAACTGGCATCCCGCAGAGGAAGAGCTGGGGACCGTATTTCCTGGTCTAGTCGGCTGTCCACTGTGGATACTGTGGGCTGTGAGTCACAGAGAAAGAGGACCAGTGAGAGCGCAGGATTTGATGTGGACTTGGGGGGTGTGGCTACTCAAAGCAAGAGAAGGAGGCTGGAGTGGGCCTCTGAGGAGGAAGTGTCTTCAGAAATTTATGAATTTATGCCGGGAGGGTCTCAACTGGCCTGTGATTCTGAGACCATTCCTGTTGAGACTGTTCCCATGGAGACCGTTTCTATGGAGGATGCCGTGGAACCACAGGAGCCATCAGTTGTGGGTTCAAGAAACTTTCTGCCCGATCATATTAAGGTAGGTGTCCGAGCCTTTCCTCTCACATCAGTCCAGAAAGAAAAATTAAACAACATATACTTGAGTGATGGTGATTTTTTAAAAGTTTTTTCCTCCTCATCCACCCTGTCCTTGTTGGGATCATTGGGTAGCCAGAGTGCAGTGCCCAGGGTTTTGCTCCAAATCTTTGGCCAGTATCTTGGTCAAAGGCACTGGGAGGAGTGATGCCATCTTCACCCAATAATTATATTGTCTGTGAGATGTGTCCATATGACAAGGCTGTGCTACTGTGTGGTCTTCCAAATGGCATTGAGAAGATATTTGTTTTTCCTAGGCCACAGTATGGGTAAAACTAATAAATGGATCCTTGCCAGATAAATGATGATTTCATTGATATCATTTATAGGCTTCCATTCCTCAAATCAAGGAACTATTGGAGACAGAGGTGAGTGCCTTCAAAACATTGCTGATTTTACATGTGTGAATTCTTAGTGGTTTTTGTATGGCAAAATTACTGAGTTAGCTGAATAATGGCTTAAGTGAGTAGAATCCAGAGGTCTCTCAAATCTTATAATATTCCAGATTTTACTCTGTAGATATTGAGCCAGCGCAGTAATCTGGCTTGTGATTCAGCCCTCTGGTTACTCATTGTGCTGACTTTAACATGGATTTTACATCAAGAGTCTTGTTCCTCTTCTGACAGTGGGATCAAGGCTCCACTTCAGCCCTCCAAGTGCTGAACGAATGTGATCCTCTCCAGGTGAGTATGTGCAGGTATTTGTCTGGGTGCATATGTGTTTGTGTTTCGTGTGTGTACTTTTGTCATGGTTTTGTACTTGTAACTTTGTGTTTCTGCTTGTATCTGCTTGTTTGCATGCATGTCAGTGCGCGGGTTTGTATGTGTGTTACTGATATAACTGAAGAGCCTCTTCCTGTCGGGCAGGTGGAGCTGCTGTGTGATGCTGTCTCCTTGTCGGAGGTGCCAGAGCAGAACCTTCCTCAGTTCATCACCTCATTACTGGCCCTGTCTCCAGACCTCAGCTTTAGCACAGCTGCAACGCTAATAAAAAAACTCTTCCTGGGAAAGGTACGCTTATTGCTCTGCTTCCTTTTATGAAATTTACAGTGAGGTATGTCATAATGGAGAATTGCTTGGTTAGCCGGACAACTGTACTGAATCTTTATATTGAATTTATTTGGCAGGCTTTTCTGCAAGTCCAAATTAGACACAGTACGATTCTTTTTTGAAATGTGAAGAATCAAAATTTTAATTTTATTGATTTTTTTTCAGAATAAACACATAATGTGGTGGAAAATCAAATAATGTGCTGTTGTATTGTATTCAGCATAATATTGGTCAAGGGTAATTTACAAATCACTTCTTTTAGTTTTAATTTAACATACCGTCCCAAATTTTTCTGATTTGGGGTTGTATTTGATACATACTAAATGTCACTCAAATAATTACTGAAATTAGGTCACATATACGCAATTGATGATGTATGCAAGTATACATTACCTGTGGGCATGAATGTTAGGGTTGGTTGGCATTGTAATTGTGCACTATATCAGCAACATGAACATGTTCTTTATATGTTGACATTGATCAGTATAATTTTGCTGCAATCCATGCTCACCATTTATGAAGCCTCTGTGTATTTGTAATTGCTGTTATGCAGCTAACATTATTATCCTGCTTCTTGAAAAAAGAGGATATTTCATGGTCCAGGATTACGCAGTTAGCAGTATAAATATGTGGAGTAAAACCTTGTTACCAGAGTCCCGATTCCAGTTTTGTGGCATTTAAGTGGTTTTATTTGTGCAGTTATCCAGCTGACTTATTAAACCTCCTTGCCTATGAAATGGGGCTCAGGTGTGACAGTGCCAAATCTTTACCACTGCTCTCTGCAGGTTTGTAGCCTTTCGGAACCTGCCTCTCGTTGCTTGGTTACGGCAGTGACCTCACTCTGTAGCCGCTACCCTCGCTCAACCTGCTCTGCTCTCATTGGCCCGGTCCTGGAAGCGGGGGAAACGGGTTTGTTCTGTAATTTGATTTGACTTGAGCTCTGTCAGGATCTGTGGATCTGGTTTCCTGCAGTATCTTCTTGCTTCTCATCCCTCTCACGGATAGTTTCCTGACTTTTAGCAAAGCCGACTCCAACCTGAATCTCATTCTTTCATTTCTCCAGTTTGCTGAGTAGAACATTTATTGGATTTGCAAGGGTTATGTTGGGGTCCAATTTTACTTAAAGGTGTTCAGCGTATAATATTAGGTTACAATATCCCAATGCTACAGCACCACTTAGAAACTGCAATTTGCCCATTATGATCACCCTTTAGTCCTAAAATCCAGTGCACAACAAAGGTATAATGAATGGTATTTTGATTTTGTTTGGATTTATCCCCAGTACTGTATTACTCTTTCTTGATGCTTGGCCCCTAGGCATGGCTGTAGCTATATTGTCTGCTATACATTTTTCCATATTTTATTACTGTGCCTGTGATTTGTGTGTCTGACCGCCATGTGATTAGTTCTAGCATGATTTACTGTGACATGGTTGCCTGTATTTGACTGATTTGCTCTCCTGTGCCTCCAGGTAGTGCACAAGCTGAGCTGCTCTGTAGGCTGGTCGAAGACTGCTTGGAACCCCATTATCAGATCCTGGTGTTGGAGTAAGTGTTCATCTGTTGTGCTCACTTTACCTCACCAGTGGTCACTCACCCTGTTCTTGGAGAACTACCATCCTGAAGGTTTAAAGGGGAACTCAAAGATGATGCATAATGCTGTTTTATACAAACATAATGTGTAAATAAATGTAAAATACAAAAATGTGGAATTTTTGTTTTCAAAGACTAGATAAATGAGGTTTTATTACCCCTAATTAGCTGTCGTCTGCTACAACGGTCACGTGATAATGACGAAGCTTCACCCCGAGGTATGCGCTGTTATTGTGTTTGATAGGGTGATTGTCCCAGTCCATTTTTTTATGACAAAAGATCGTTCAATTTGGCCCATTGGCTAGTTGCACAAGATGGTGTTGAGTACTTTCTGATGTACGCAGGGTTGCTTCAATTTACAGTACAGGCCAAAAGTTTGGACACACCTTCTCATTCAATGCGTTTCCTTTATTTTCATGACTATTTTACATTGTAAATTCTCAATGACGGCATCAAAACTATGAATGAATACATGCTGATTTATTTTTGTATCTAACAGTTGTCCAATAGGGCTGTTGGCTGAGTATCAACCTGACTTCTGCACAACACAACTGATGGTCCCAACCCCATTGATAAGGCAAGAAATTCCACTAATTAACCCTGACAAGGCACACCTGTGAAGTGAAAACCATTTCAAGTGACTACCTCTTATCAAGAGAATGCCAAGAGTGTGCAAAGCAGTAATCTGAGCAAAGGGTGGCTACTTTGAAGAAACTAGAATATAAAACATGTTTTCAGTTACAGGTATTTCACACTTTGTTAAGTACATAATTCCACATGTGTTCATTCATAGTTTTGATGCCTTCAGTGAGAATCTACAATGTAAATAGTCATGAAAATAAAGGAAACGCATTGAATGAGAAGGTGCGTCCAAACTTTTGGCCTGTATTGTAAACGGTTTGCTTCTGTTACTTACCAGTCTTTATCAGATGCTGACCAGATGACGGGTATATCATCATTCGAGAAATGTGATTATTTATTTATTTATTTTTTCTTCCAGATGAATATTAATGATTTCATTAATGCCACAAGGTGGAAAATCAGTCATAATTGTGATATTTGTAATTTGCATTTAAAGTCACAAGTAACAATTGAGGCAGAGGAAAAATATAGATTATTGGTGTTTACTGGAATCTCACTCTATTCTTTTAAGTGAAAATCAAAAATATTGAAATTTTCAAATAAAAGTGAAATTTTTAACCTGAAGACCCCTTAATCTGGAACACCTGATTCTACTTATTACCAGCTCCAGAGGATCGTCAGATATATAGCGGTGGAATGAGGTGTGCTTTTTAGGGTTGCGCTGAAAACCTATGCGACAGTTAATCTTCAGGAGCGAGGTTAGTCACCACTGATGTTACACTGAGCCGGGGATAGTCACGTCTTTAATACAAGGCAGGCCCTGCTATTTTTATTTTTTTCCCGCTTGGGTATTTGACTGAATATTTAGGGTTGCTCTTTCCCCCTGACTCCCAGGTTAACCAGCAGAAAATCAGCAGTTCTTGTTCATTGAGGGCTGTAATATGAGGGACAGGCCTCTACACTTTGGCTTTGTAACTGTCTGCACTGAGGATATTCCAGAGATGACTGCACTACCTCCATTGCTGTAATTAATTAGCATTACGCTCAGCTGAATAAATCTTTCAGTTCTGCTTGGGGTTCTTGTGCTGGAGCTCGTTTTGGTTCAAAACGGTAATGCTCCTTGGTATTCTTTAGTTTTAATGAATTATTTAGTTGTGTCCTGTGTTCTGAAGTGTTGAATGTCCTGAGGCTTGCTGTTAACAGAATATGTGATATCATCGAACATTTGTATTTACAGCGCCCTCTATAATTATTGGCACCCCTGATTCAGATGTGTTAAAAGCCTTAAAATAAATTCAATTTTTATTGCAGAAGCATCCTCTCACACCGAAAATTGTAGAAAAATATCTACTTCAACTCAAGTGAATTTTAAGAAAAATCCCTGACTAAGAAATAATTATTTTTCATAAAATCACCTATTACACAATTATTGACACCCCTAACAATTCCTCGGAATGAAATGTAATATGCTTTCATCAGATGAGACCAAGAGAGAGCTTTTTGGCAGCAAACACTCTAAGTGGGTCTGGCAGAACACAAAAGATGAGTATGCAAAAAGGCATCTCATGCCCACTGTGAAGTTTGGGGGAGGATCGGTGATGCTGTGGGCCTGTTTCTCTTCCAGAGGCCCTGGGAACTTTGTTAGGGTGCATGGCATCGTGAACGCTTTGAAAAACCGGGACATTTTAAATCAAAATCTGGTGGCCTCTGCCCGAAAGCTGAAGATGGGTTGTCACTGGGTCTTTCAGCAAGATAATGACCCTAAACGCCAACTCTACACAGAAATGGTTCACCAGACACAGAATCAAGCTCCTTCCATGGCCATCTCAGTCCCCAGACCTCAACCCCATTGAAAACCTGTGGAGTGAGCTGAAAAGGAGAGTGCAGAGGAGAGGACCCAGGTCACTAGATGATTCAGAGAGATTGTGCAAAGAGGAATGGTGGAAGATCCCTCTTTCTGTATTCTCCCATCTTGTGAAACATGACAGAAGATTAGGTGCTGTTTTGTTGGCAAAAGGGGGTTGAACAAAGTATTAACATCAGGGGTGCTAATAATTGTGGCACACATGATTTGATGTAAAAGAATAATTTCTTAATGTGGGATTTTTTTCCCACTGAATAATTGCACTTGAATTAAAGGTTGGATTTTCCGCTTTTCTTCGTTGTGGTCCTATATTATTTAGAAAAAAAACTGAATTTATTAGAAGCTAAAGGACACATCTTAACCAGGGGTGCCAATAAATATGGAGAGCGCTGTATGAGCCATGTTTGTTCATATTAAAGTGAGACGGCTTGTCATTGTTTTTCATCATTTAAGTCATAAAAAGAATTTTCCTTGGCACTACTATAATTTATTCCTTAGTATTGAAATAAAGGATTCTTATTATCACATTTCCAATTTGATCAGAATTTGCGCTGTCTAGAAGAAATTCGTCATTTTATCCCACATGGGCAGAAAATCAACCAGCCTGACGAATGTGACGCATAATGTGTGGCGACGTCATAGATCACGTTCGGGCTTTCTTTCTAGTTGCTCTCGATCTGGGAATGAAATTCAAACTGGACAGCTTTCCTGGAGAATGTGCCAAGTGATCTCAGCAAAATGCTTGGTCTTACAAAAAAGTATGATAATGTTTCTACTCCTACCACGTGTAAAACAAAAGGGTGCCATACTATTTTTACATATCAGTGGAGTCCAGAATAGCAGGTATGAGGCGTAAAAAATGATAACTGACTGAGACTGGGAGTCTGCGGGACTGACTGAATGTCTGAGAGTCAGCAGAAAATTTTGATAAAGATGCCAAATTACAGCATAGCATGTTGTAGGCAATACTAAAGAGTTGTATATATTTATTTTAAAACCAACATGCTTCTATCTGTTGCGGCAATCAGTTCGGCAATAATACAAGGCTGTAGTTCTGAGATTGTGTAGATCAAGTGCTAAGTCTGTACGTTGCTGGCAGAATGAACAGAAATAGGTCTGGTAACAGGTGAGCTTCGAACTTCAGGCATGCAGACGCATGCATCCTTCTGCTCTTTGTCTGCGCGATATGAACTGAGGTAGACACAATATTTGCCTTGGAATTAAAAAGGGCTGTAATTTTTGCAGCATGTTACAAAAATAAATGTACATTATAATGCCTGTATTTCAAAAAGAACTAAATTATGTCAGTTTTGTGAAATGTGAAGAACTGTATTGCTTTAACTCTACTGGGGGTATATCACAATGCAGGATAAATTTTGGCAGTAAAACAGGAAACTGGTTTATATTTCATTCGGTGTTTTAGATCTGAGAAGGTCACAAATTTAGGTACTTGCTGAATCGGCAGTAAAAGTTCATGATTTCTGCTTTGTGGTATACCACCCTGTTGATGATGGTGCGTCTGACCTTGAATGGGGGTTAAAATGTCGAATTTTTGTTTGACATGTTTGTAATTCAGTGTAGGTTTGAGATTGCTTTTGTTTTTTCTAGGCAAGTACTGGCGGTGTCATGGAGTGAGGGTCTATTGTCCGTCATCCACAGTGTGCTGGACCATCAGGTTAGGCTGACTTGTGCACTTGCACATTGTCCTGGGGCCTGTAGCACAAAGTAGTTAGCCAGATAACTGCACTGAGTAAAACCTTGAAGAGCTCTTGATACTTCAGTCTGTCCTAGATTTAAGAGGGATCTTGGGTTCGCATTTAAAGATATCCAGCTAACTTGGTAATTTAGCTTTTTGATACTGGTTCCTGGTCATGCTTGATAAGCACCTCTTTCCACTGAGGTTCTTGAGTATGTAGTGATGGCTCGCAGTGTTGCTTATATGAAGCTGGCTGTGGTAGGCTTTGCTGTTGTGCTGCCAGTTTAAACCGTTCCGAGTCCACGGAGTCTTAATGAAGCAATTTTTTGTACATTGCAGTTTTAAAGTAGTTCAACTCAAGAGTGTGGTAGAAAGCTATCTGCCATGGAGATGGATGGGACCATAATTGTACAACCCCTCTTCTGAAATAGTTGGGACGAAGTGCAAATTGTGAATAAAATCAAAATGCAATGACTTTCAGATCACGTGAGCCAATATGTTTTTTACAATAGAACATAGTTCCAACATTTGAAATGTTATCTGAGACCTTTTACATTTTTTTTATCCACAAAATGAGCTTATTTCAAATTTTCTGGCTGCAACAAGTCTCAAAAAAGTTGGGACACAGGCAGTAAAGGGCTGAAAAAGCTATTAATATATAAGAGAATCAGCTGATAGAACATTTAGCAAGTAAGTAAGTTAACTGGCATCAGGTGTGTAACATGATTGGCTATAAAAGGGATGTCTTAGCCAGGCTGAGTATCTCGGAAGTAAAGATGGCCAGAGGCTCTCCAACCAAAATTGTGGAATACTTTAAAAACAATGTTCCTCAACGTCAAATTGCAAAGGCTTTGAAGGTCTCTTCATCGACTGTGCATAACATCATCAAAAAATTCATAAACTGGAAAAATCTCTGTGCGTAAGGGACAAGGCCGAAGAGCTCATATTTCATTTCATTTCATTTATTCTTCACAAGATAAAAGTACATATCTTATCTGACAATATTAATTAAAAAGACAATGACAATAAAATCAAAAACAAACAACTACTTCGCTAAATCATACTTGAAAATTAATCTATTCGCAAAAGTGTTCATAAAGCGCTCCGTCCTAATTTTGGGACGTGCGCATCGACTCTTACGAAGTTCATACTGACAGTCCTTCTTATATGGTACATAGGAACTGAGCAGATGGTTATCTACAGATATAGCTTTTTGGAAAATGTGGCTGTCTTGCTTAATTAATAAATTCTGAATAGAAATTGGGTAAGAAATGAAACGACGCTTATGACATCTATCTGAAAAAAATTGGATAATGTTTGAGATCTGATACAGACGACCCATAAACTGATAGACCATATATAAAATTAAGTAAAACAAGAGAAATGAACAAATGGTCTATTTCTACTTGAGTATATTGCTCCTTTCTCAGATTCCTTAAAATATGCAAGGATTTGTTTGCTTTCACCAACTTGAGTCCAACATGCTCACTAAATTTGCAGTCACTTTGGAGAATTACTCCCAGTAAGACAAGACTCTTATATTGTGGAATATTGTTTACAGGACTATATTGACTATAATTATTCCTTTTTCTTACAATAAGTTCCTCGCATTTACTAGGATTACAACACATTTTGTTCAAAACCGACCACGACAAAAATTGATTCACCAGGCAGTTTTGAGGGATTACTGGATGCCCGTGATCTTCATGCTCTCAGACGCCACTGCATCACTCACCGGCATGATTCTGTCATTGACATTACTAAATGGGCCCAGGAATATTTCAAGAAACCACTGTCTGTAAACACAGTCTGCCGTGCCATCCACAGATGCCACCTCAAACTCTATCACGCAAAAAGGAAGTCATTGTTGAGCATGATCCTGATGCACTGTTGTGTTCTGCGGGCCAAGGCTCATTTCAAATGGACTGGAGCCAAGTGTCCTGTGGTCAGATGAGTCCAAATTTGACACTCTTGTTGGAAATCATGGGCATCATGTCCTCCAGGCTAAAGAGGAGAAAATCTACCCCTCCATTTATCAGCGTTCAGTTCAAAAGCCAGCATCTCGGATGTTATAGTGATGCAGTAGTGCATATGGTGTGGGACACCATGAATGCTGAAAGGTATATAAAAGGTTTTAGAGCAACATGTGCTCCCCTACTGACGACATCTATTCCAGGGAAGGCCTTGTGTATTTCAGCAGGACAATGCAAAACCACATACTGCAGCTATTACAACAGCATGACTTTGTACTAGAAGAGTCTGTGTGCTGAACTGGCCTGCCTGCAGTCCTGATCTTTCATGGATTGAGAACATTTGGCCATAATTAAATGAAAAGTCAGTCAAAGGAGACCCAAAACTCTCCAGCAGCTGGAAGCCTGTATTAAACAAGAGTGGGATCAAATTCTAATGGCTAAACTCAAGAAACTTGTCTCTTCAATGCCCAGATGCCTCCCCTCTGTGTTAAAAAGAAGAGGGGATTCTACACCATTGGTAAACAGGCCCCTGTCCCAACTTTTTTGAGGCCTGTGGCAGCCACCAAATTTGAAATGAGCTCATTTTGTGGATAAATAGTAAAATTTCTCGGTTTCAACATTTGCTATGTTACCTCTGTTCTATTGGGAATAAAATACTGGCTGGTGTCTTTTGAAAGTCATTGCGTTTTGATTTTATTCACAATTCACACTTTGTCCCAACTATTTTGGAATTGGGGTTGTATTTGTCATCTTCCTAGTTGTTGAGAAACAACATTTGAGACTTTGCTGAGCACCATAATCCCTGCCCATTTAATTCCTAGCCAACTGCTATAGAAAGTGAGAACAAGGAGTTGGTGAGTTTCAGAGTTATGGAGGGATCTGGAGAAACTTTGCGGTCTCAACCCCCCCGGTCTAGCCTGGCATTGCCAGTTTTGGAATTTGGAAATGAATTTAGCCTGGCACATTTCAGCTCATTCTCAAGTTCCAAGGGAGGTTATCAACGAGCCCAGACCAAAATAACTCTGGACGCAATTGCATAGACCTATAACTAATACAAGCAGCAAAACATGAACAGGTCATCACATATTAAATGTTAGCTCCCTCTGAATTGTATTTTAGGGAAGCTATCTTGTTATCTTTCTTGCCACTACTTGCTTGCTGCTACTAATGTTCATACAAATCGCAGTGTGAAACATGACTGGCTGATTTGTTTGTGTTTGCATTCATAAGGTCCTCAAGTGAACATTCCTAGCAAGCTAGCTTCCATAACTACTGTCAGGCTTCGGGGCTAGGTAGCCATTCCCAGCATTCGGTTCGTATCTGCCATAGGTTAACATAATATACTCACATTTGGCATGGCATGTTTATGTTGCCAGTTCTTAATGGTACAATATGTATGTAACATGAACAAATAACCAATGGGTTTTCACTGGGTCCATTCTTTTTTCTGGCGATGAGCATTTGGTAAATTAAATTTGTGCTGAATTTTGTTCAAAGTGCGGCAAATTCATCTTTCTTGTTGATGAAAGCTTTGACTGCAGTCATTTATTCTTTTTTCAGAGAAAATGCCCTGTCCAGTTTGTTTAACACGGTTACAGTTGCAGATTCCATGTCCAATATCAGCATCAGCAATCGTTTTGATGTTGGTCATAGGAAACTCGAGGTCCTGAACAGGTCCTCTCTAACACTCATCTGTTGGTGTATTCTGGCAGCTGGAGCTCAGTGAGGAAATGTTTTCTCATCTCATCACGCGGCTGAGTCAGCAGGCACCTCAGTTCGCTGCATCAATGAAGTTTGCAAAGATGGTCCTGACTGTGATCACCAAGTACCAGAGTCATGTGAGTTATACCATGCATCCATTTCATAATCCCACCCAGTTTCCCACTGTTGGGTACATGGGTTTTAATCATGTGAATGAGGCAGCTAATTGGTGTTTAAAGTTGAGATTACTGAATGTAGTGATAGTCATATTCTCAAAGAAATGAATTCTGGAAGTTGTAGGCATTTTGGGCCTTGCTGTCCTCTTCTAACTTAAGTCTGTTTGTTTGTTTGTTTGTTTAATTTTGCTTGCGCATATGTGTGCGAGAAACTGTGTGGGCAGCAGTCGATGTGGTGCTCTCTGCATTTGCGAGAGTACAACCTGAATTGGTCTGCTTTCTGTGTGTACCTGTGTTTTTGTAGGTAAATGCAACACAGAAGCATTCCCTGGCCTGCTGCCTGGAAGTAAACCAGACTTTTCTTAAGAAATCCCTGCAAGCTGCCCTGAAAAGAATAAGCCCCTCTTAACGGGTGAAATGAATGCTGTGTATTCTGGGAGTGCTGATGGGATCACCCTGTCAAACGGGTGTAAAGACTGCCTGCACTGCAAAGCACTCTGGGAGGACTGAAGATCAACAACCTATGCCAACTTGCTCAATGTTTCGCTGTGCTTCAGAGTTTAGTGAGGGTATTTCTCATCCTCGCTGTGCCTGCCTGATCAAGATGTCAGCTCTGAAGATAGAGTATGACCATTTTGAACTACAAATTTTTGACCAACCTGTTTAAAAAAAAAAAAAAAAAAAAAAGAATATTATTTGAAACCTCTTGATTCTGTTATTTGTTTTCACGTTAAACAATTATTTCTGTCGACTGGAACAAATGTGTTTAATCGATGAAAGCTACCTAATTGCATTTGGAAATAGTACATTTGCCATTGTGGTGGCACTACAGGAAACATCACAGAGCCACCACAATCTCTCGTTTTCTCCTCTATTCAAAAGAGATATGACATGCCTTTATTAAAGTATTTAAATTTATTGTCATTTAAAAAAAAATTAAGGTTTGGCCTACTGGTGGCTCCACAGCAACGGTCATTTTGTGACTAACGTCAATAATGGTACTTCACTATGCACCAAAAGCGATCACAAAACGTGTGACAATGTTCGCATCAAAACTTGGAGTTGAAAATTTCAAGCTCTGCTTCTAAAAATGGTAGTGAAATAGAAACAAATGTGCATCAGCGGAGAGGGAGTATTCTGTTGGGGTTAACAAGGAATACTGATGTATGTACTTTTGTCAGTTTTATAATAGTGAAGCCTCAGAATTTTTGGATCTCACCTTTTACCTTTAGCTACAGCATGCACCATGCATTATTACATATTATACCATGGTCTGGGTGAATACTTTTTTTCTGATTGGCTGGCAGGTATGCATTAAAACCGTTGAACCGCACAGGTAGTTCGGCTACGGTTGTTTCACTATTCGAAATTCATCCACTAGCCAACTTGTAACCCTAGCGATGTTACACCTTGTATTCGGCTGGGTAGGGCTACAACAGAAACCAAGCTGCTCATTTATCTCCAGTGAATTTAGCGGCGTCATATAAGTTGTGTCCTGCGATAATGACCGTAGATATTGTAGCAGCGAAGTAATCAGGCTTTATCCATCAAACGATTGTAACTGTGTACGGTTACAAATGAAGCTAACGCGTCCACTTCATGTATCAGCGACTGCTGACAGTTCGCCAGCTACGTGCTATGCCAGCAGACTGATTTCAGCTCGCTGACTCGTACTCAAGCGATAATGACCGGAAATATTACAGCAGCAAAGTAAACAAGCTTTATTCATTAAACGATTGTAATTGTGTACGGTTACAAATGAAGGTAACGTGTACACTTTATGTATCAGCGACTGCTGACAGTTCGCTAGCTACGTGCTATGCCAGCAGATTGATTTCAGCTCTCTGACTGCGGAAACCGTCATAATCATTAGTTCATTGTAATTGTGGGTAGCAAGCTAGCTACAGTCTGCATTATCGCGCATAAAGTGTTTTTTTTATTTTATTTTTTTTAGTGCAAAACTTTCACCAAACATTTCTGAATGCTGCGATTTGATATTGCTGGCAAATGACCACGGTATAAGCGGGATAATCAACTCGAAGGTGAGCATTCCATGGTTTTAATGCACTTTGCGGAGGCAACCACCCTCCGCTTCGCGTCGTGCATTAAAACCGTGGAATGCACTCCTTCTCGTTAATTATCCCTTAATTGGTAAGACTGATAAATATGAAACTTTGCACTATTAATTTGGTTTGATTTTCAGAATCCACAAACTAGAAATATGCTGCCAATGGACCACAGCAGGGGTCCCCAAATTCCCCAAAACGGCATTTTCCCCATGGACAGAATTCATTGTTTGGCCTAGTGGATGCTCAATAGGAAAGGATTTCGGGTCCAGAAAATCGTGAGGGAAAACTACTCAATGCTCCTGGAATGTTCACTGAAAATTATGGTTACAGGCTGACCAATATAAATAAACACAAAAAGGTTCATGCAACTCCCAGAAAAAAACTATCAAGTTTAGCCTGGTGGTGGCACTACAGCAAAGATTGTTCAGAGATCTACAGGAATAACCGGCCCTCTTTCTGCAGCAGAAATGGAAAAGATTGCGACACAATTCCCAACAAAACTGTTTTGAGTTCTTGCATTCGGATATATACAGTTTTACTTGGTGGTTGTGGTGCAGGAAAGGTTGCAGAGTTGCACTAAACAATAGAATTCTTCCTCTTTGCACCTGTGATGAGCAAAAACGTTTCATACGATTCCTACCTGTGCGGCTGCTGCAATTTATAAATTTTAAAAGTTTGGCCTGGTGTTGGCACTATAGTAAAGGTCGTGGGAAGTTATTGCATTCGGATACAAAACAAAACAAGTTTTACAACATGTTTGAGATTGCTCACTTGCCCCTGGGCCCCATGGTAAGGGGCCAAAATCTCATTTTCTCAGATTTCAACCCCTCTGCAGGGGCACAGGGGCTGGCCAGCTGATTGGGACATATATTTCCTTGAAGCACATTCATAGACCTACAATTTGATACCAAACTTGCTACAATCTGATGACATCAGATTTTCGACCCTACTCCATTTCCCTTTGCCCCTGAAATGGTAGTTGTTTCTGCAAAAACTGCACACTTTTCAGAGGAGAAGTTTTGTTTACTTAAATAGTATGTGCTTCTGGGTAGAATTATGCAAAAATAAAGTATTCCCCAGATGGTGGAACGAAACATCATATTTTGAGCCTTAGCACGTGGCCTAAATACCCTTAAAAGCTGTCAAGCTATTGCAATTTTTAATAAAAATTTAAAGTCTGGACTGGTGATGGCATTGTAGCAATAGGGTGACCAACATCAACAAAGTGTCTTCGTGTTAACACGAAGGGTCTGGCGATGGCAGTCAAGCCAAAAACATAATATCCTTGAACACTTTATATCGGTGATAGAATTTCAATTAATTCACTTAGTAGATCGTAACAGTAATGACATACATATTCTACATTTCAAATGCTTATTCTGCCATTACTTCATGCGTAGTTTTCTGCAGTTGTAAGTCAACTTTAAGTGGTCACATGGTACAGTTACAAAGTCATGGTTGAATGGCTGACATATGGAAAAAATATGCTGAATGGCCGAGGCATTGAAATGTAGCCTGGAAAATGACAGGTTTTATAATTCTGAAGGACACCACAGTTCTTTGCCTTAAACTCTAATTTTTGCTTGTATTTGCTCTTAAGCAGGTTCAAAAAAAAATTCCCCCCATATTGGAGGACACTGTCAGATAAATGTCCTTTATCTGGTGGTTACAATACTTCACTGACGCTACATCACTCATATTGAATGAAATATTCAAATCCCGATCACCATGATGGCTATTATGGTTATTATGGCTGTAGCAGTATATCAAATGGAAAGTATTTAGATCTTGTACATTCCTGTATTCACTTTTCCATGTAATTCAACGGGACATATTTGAGATCTTCATAAACCTTGGGATTTCAGTTAGAATTTAAAATAGGCGTAAAGTTCTGCAGGTTTCAATAAAACAGCTGCACTTGACAAACCCACATATGGGATCGGATGATTTGAAGTGGTAAACTAATTATGAAATCAAAATTAAGATTAAGGTCCGCAAGGATGGTTTATCTCTGCCGGTGGACTTCATCTATGTTTTCTCCGTTTCCTTACTCAGTATAAAATTGTGCCGTGCCACTACAAATATGGCTGCCGAGGAAAACCATTTTAACGTCACATCGCCTGTATTTAGTGGCCAACTTCCGGAGAGTCACTCTCTTTCTTACTAGGTCCGCGTGGCGTCGAGAAGTAAAGCAACATGAGGTGAGATTTTTGCCTATTAAAATTATGTTGAGACCCCGGTTCTGACTTTCTATTTTATTTGTTTCTATTTTGGAACTGTTTATTGCTTATTGTAGATCGATATTTCTGTTCTACAAGCAAAATATAAGCATTTTTTGGTATCGCATAGTACGAGTAGCTATGGTAGCTAGCTGAGCGCTGTAGCCATTGGCAGACGGTCTCTGGCTAGCTGGTCGTTCGATAATTTAAATCCGATTCCATCGAGGTTCGCTCTTGTGAAATGTATACTGACTCGAAATGTTGAACGATTCGCTTTTACGTTGTACATGTCCTATGTAGTGATTTTTGAGGAAGTATTTGTATGACGGCAGTTTACAGCTGTTTTACACCACTCATTTGCTGTCATTTTGGAAGAAGTGGGCCCTCCTTCGCAAGCTGAAAACCAAAGTTGCCGACTGCGCTCGTATGAGTTTGTTGAATGGTGCAGTGTGAAATGTCAAAATTATGCCTGCATTTTTTTTTTACCAGGTTTACAGTCGCAGTGGTTGATTTTTGCAGAAATGTTCGTCTCTGTAGCTGTTCATCCGTTCAGACTTGGGTGATTTCCCTTTGGTAACTGTCACTGTTCAACCTCTTTCTCACAGCAAGGTTTCAAGAGACACGCTGTATGAAGCAGTGCGGGAGGTGCAGGCAGGCTCCCAGGCCAAGCCACGCAAGTAATATGTTGTCCTATTCCTCCATTTTAACTTTTTGAAGGATGACGATTAATGAATGATGTCCTCAATTCAATATTCTTGGGCTTTTATGTTTCCAGCTAGATAATGATCGTTACTGTTGTGATGGGCTGGGATTGAATGTTTTAATTGAACAATCTCATTTTATAGTTCATGTATGCTACATGTATCCATTGGTAGAGGTGTGCTTACAAGGTCTCCTGCATAGTGTCATATATTAAGTATTGGTATTTACTACTCATTAGCTTTTTGGTGTGGACAATGACCCTCTGGCCTGAAATGTAATTGGTGGCCTGACAAGCATTCTATTCCATTCTGCGTATCGTTTTACTGATCATGTAAAAACCCTCTGGAATTTGTAGGCATGGGATATCAGGGGTTAGCACACGGAGTAAATTCCGGAATAGCTGTCAACTAGAACATGGACTGAAGTGTTCGTTTCCTGGGACTTGGTAGAAACTGTCTCTTGGCGAGTTCAGTGCTGTGATAAAATGCATCTCTGGGTTCTGCTGTTCTGCAGACTTGGTGCACTTACGCCTTGTAAAATTGTGCCCAGGTGACAACTCTACTTCCAGTCAAAAGGCATTTCTGTCACTAGTGGCCAACTGATCCTGACATTACTCATACACTTGCTGAAATCTTATTTGTAAACATAGGTATGGTAAACAGTGAATACAAAAATTGCACGTTACTGGATTTTAAGCTAAATTTTTGTAAGATTGTTGTGATTTTAATTAGATTTAATTGTGAAAGAGGAATTAAACTTTGGCTATAGATGTTCATGCAGAGTTCAGTAGGAGTGGTTTGGCTTATGTTTATCTTGGCTGCAGCACTCCTCAATGTTCATCCTGATGAAAGTCTAATTTACCCCTCCGTTGTTAGGTTCTTGGAAACAGTGGAACTCCAGATCAGTCTGAAGAACTACGACCCCCAGAAGGACAAGCGTTTCTCAGGCACTGTCAGGTTCGGCCCTCTCCGTTTTCACCCAGTCTTCAGCCTGTCCTGTCCTGGCCCCGTCACTTGGCATCATGTTATCAGGAACTGTGTTATAACATTGTGCGGGGTTTAAGACCGGGCAGTGCTGAAGTATTTTGGGTAGTCTGACTAACCCTCCTTCACTGCGGATGGGTAGCAGACGGACCCCTACCCTGGGTCTTAAAACATGAGGGGAGGCAAAGGGGGTTGGGACATTGTTCCGTACCCCTGGAGCCGGCCATTTTTTAAGTGAAATGGTGTTGCTGGTGGAGTTCGCAGGAGAAGCCAGCAGATGCGCGGGTAAGATGTCCGTCACCCGGAAGAGGTTGGGCTAATGGCTCCTCCCTCAAACCTTGCGTGTGTGCTAATGACTCTGTGCTTGCCTCCCCAGGCTGAAGACCACCCCCAGACCCAAGTTCTCAGTGTGCGTCCTGGGGGACCAGCAGCACTGCGATGAAGCCAAGGCCGCTGACCTGCCCCACATGGACATCGAAGCCCTGAAGAAGCTGAACAAGAATAAGAAGCTGGTGAAGAAACTGGGTGAGTCTCCTGCAAGGTTGAAGGCTTTATTTGTATAGGTGCATAAAGCAGTTATTCATGCTTGTTCATATGTGTGCATGTGTGTTTTTTGTTTGCTTACCGGCCCCATGGGCCGATAAGCTATTGTCGTAGTGTGGCGTCCATCGCCTGGAACATTCTTTCTTTTTTCTTTTTTTTTTTGGCCCGATGAATTTTTATGTAAATTTGCAATGACGTGCTACTAGACCATATCTCCAGAAGTTTTTCTCAGATTTTTGATTGCATTATTTTCGTCTGTTTTATGGGCCCTTGAAATTTTGGCTCCAATGTTGAAGATAGGACTGAGAAAAAGGAGGAAAAAAAATTAAAAAATTCTCAAACTTCATAATTTTTTTTTCGAAATCAGGCAATCAACTTGCCTTGGCACAGTCAATGTACAGTGCGAGCGCCATTTTGATGAATAGGAAGTCCTACATGAAGTTTCATTTGGTGGCCTTGAACTTGACCTTCGATGACCTTTGAAGGTCAAACCTCACATGGTGAAATTTCAATGACTTCTATCTCCAAAACTATTACAGATAGAGCTTAGGTTTGTATTGTGGCCATATGAGAAGTGGTGTTTGAAGTTTCATTGTGACTTTGAGCTTGACCTTCAGTGATCTTCAATGGTCAAACTGTACAGAGAAATTTAAATGACTCATATCAGCAAAATCAATACAGATCAAGTGTAGGTTTGTTTTGGAGACGAATAGGAAGTCATGTATGAACTTTCATCTGGTGCCCTTCATATTGACCTGCAAAGGTCTAACGTAACCTAGAGAAAATTCAATGACTTCCATCACTGAAAGCCTAGGTTTGTGTTACTGACATAGGATGTCACATTAACTTTCATTTGGTGACATTCAGTTTGACTGTTGATGACATTTGAATGTCAAACTTGACATAATACAATTAAAATAACTTGTCTTGCCAAAACGGTCACACATGGAGTCTAGGTTTATTTTGGAGACGCATAGGAAGTCATGTTTGAACTTTCATTTGGTCACCTTCGTATTGACCTTCAAAGGTCAAGTATGACCTGGTGAAAATTCAATGACTTGTATTACTAAAATGGTCACAGATGGAGTCTAAGTTTGTGTTACTGACATCTAGGAAGTCACATTAACTTTCATTTGGTGACATTCAGCTTGACTGTTGATGACATTTGAAGGTCAAACTTGACATAATACAATTAAAATAACTTGTCTTGCCAAAACGGTCACACATGGAGTCTAGGTTTGTATTGGAGACGCATAGGAAGTCATGTTTGAACTTTCATTTGGTGACCTTTGTATTGACCTTCAAAGGTCAAGTATGACCTGGTGAAAATTCAATGACTTGTATTACTAAAATGGTCACAGATGGAGTCTAAGTTTGTGTTACTGACATCTAGGAAGTCACATTAACTTTAATTTGGTGACATTCAACTTGACTGTCAGTGTCCTTTGAGGGTCAAACTCCTGTGAAATGACAATGACATTACCAAAATGGTCACAGATTAAGCCGAGGTTTGTATAGAGATATTTAGAAAGTCATATGAAGTCAATTTGCTGACCACAACTTGACATTCTGTGATCTTTAGAGTTCACAGTTGACCATTGAATACATATTGACATTTTATAATGACTTATCACCAAAACTGCTTCAGAGCTTAGGATTGTATTACAGAATGTCTTATAAATGTATGTGAACTTCTATTTAGTGACCTTGACATTGATTTTCATTGATTCAAATGTGAAACTTCACATGAAATTTTCACATCTGTATCATGGCTGTAAGACTGCTTGCCGGTAAGCTACAGGACCCTTGGCCCTATTTTTTTAATTTTTTTTTTTAATTTTTTTTTTTTCTTATTCTTCTTCTTTCCTTTTTGTGAGATGTGCTTTGACTGGTGAAATCTAAATGGCCTAAATGTAATTTTTCATTTATGTCGACGTGACTTTGATGGTCCTCTACGGACTAAATCCCCCCATTAATGACTATATTTGTGGCTGTACATACTGTAGTGCAGGTATGTCCTATAGATACCACTTGAGCATTTGAATGGGCAAAGCTATCTCTTGAGTGGAGAAAATTGGTTGCTTGTTTGCTGCTGCTGAGAATTAGATAATGTATCTGATCAGTGAGCGATTTTTCCGAAGAGGAAGTCAATTACATGAACACTTCACCAGTGGGTTTTTCATATCGGAGAATGGGAGTGCAACTTTGTTCCATCTGTCCGACAGCCAAGAAGTATGATGCTTTCCTGGCCTCCGAGTCCCTGATCAAACAGATCCCGCGTATCCTGGGCCCTGGGCTGAACAAGGCCGGGAAGTTCCCCTCTCTGCTCACGCACAACGAGAATCTGATCACCAAGGTGGACGAGGTGAAATCCACCATCAAGTTCCAGATGAAGAAGGTGTGAGCCCTAGGGGAATCAGCTGCTCTTCTGTGTTTTGCCATCTTGGGATTTAGGGAGTAAATTCGGTGTCTGGGGGGGGGGGGGAGGAAGGAAGGAAGAGTATTAAATCTCTGCCCTCACTAGCTTAAATCTAGGACCAATTGCAAAGGTATGGGGGAAAATTATAAAATGTATCAGCTTTATTATAATTTGTCCTTGGCTCTCATTTTCTGCTGTCGTAATTCAGTTTGAGTCTGAGTACGTTTGTTTGGATTATGGCAGTTGGTGTAAGTGCAGGCTTAATGTCTCCTTGGAATTTCCTGTTTGGCTAAAACTCCTTCCTGTGTCTTTGCGCAGGTTCTGTGTTTGGCCGTGGCAGTGGGTCATGTGAAGATGACTGAGGATGAGCTTGTCTACAACATCCACCTGGCCGTCAACTTCCTGGTGTCCCTGCTGAAGAAGAACTGGCAGAACGTGCGTGCGCTTTACATCAAGACCACCATGGGCAAACCCCAGCGCCTGTATTAGAGGCTCTGCTTTTTTCTTACAATAAACCTGACAAAACTGCCAATCACTGCTCTCTGGGGTTTTCTTTACTCTGTCTCGTCTTTCTCAGGCTTGTCTCATCAGCTTGCAATGTCTGGTAATAAAATGAATACATGGCTAAGTGTTTTATCAAGTCTTGGAGCTGGAGTTCGGTATGGCGTGTGGACTTGCAAAGGGTCAAAGGAGTTGCCCTCCATCTTGCTCAGTAGTCAAAATATGGTCCTTAAGCCAGGTGTGAGAACTGCAGGTTTAACACCCTCCCTTTACCTCTGTAAAGTGCAAAAACAGTTGGCCAATCAGAGGCCTAAATTGTCCAGTTCGTGGTCCCTGATCGACGTCATGACAACAGTTACGGTTTACTTATAATTTGAAACCAGAAATTTCCAAATGTGATGTCCATGCCTGTAATGGATGGTAAATGTTTGTTTTAAAATGTGGCCCAGGACTGAGGTCTACCTTGCTGTGCGTGTGGACAAAGTGTTCCTGGAAGCCAAGAAGAATGAAGGGTTAAATATTTGAAAGGGGAGTGTGTGTGTGTGTGTGTGTGTGTGTGTGCGCGCGCATTCGTGCATGTGTAGTCCCATGAGGCTTCTGTCCAATTATTGGGGTCACGGTGGCAGTATTTTATTATTTGACAGATTTCACACCAACCAGGCATGAATGTCAGTATTGAGGAATGCACCAGTGCACTGAAACTAAGCAGTATCTTATCTTTTTTTTTTTTGCTAGGTGCCCATGCACTGCAAAAAACACTACAATTTGCTGGATGTAATTTGTATATACAGGATGTGCTTTCAACCTTTAAACCCCACCGTTTTACCCCCCTGACCTAATGCGGGGAGATATGGTCATATGTATGTTTGTGCTTCCGTCCATTTATAATCAGTTTGTTGCTTTACCAGAACTCTTGTCTTGTTCAGTATGTTTTTTAATGAAACTTGCGGTGCTTAGTAGTCAGTCAGGTCCTTGGTCTGGTGCCTTTTGATATTTTGGGATTTCTGAGATTAGATTGCAGGGGCATACGTCATCTGATGACTTGCTAACTTTTGCCTTTGATTTTCCTGAATGATTAGGTTACAACAGTGAACTGAATGGCCAAAATGCACATGCAAGACCTCATTTCAAAAGCTACGCTATTAGGTCTCTAAATGTTCTCACATAAGGCCTCATTTATAAATGGTGCATAGGCACAAAAAAGACATTTGTCACTTTCTTTGCAGAGATGTCTGATTTACGAATACAAACTTGACATTAAAAACACATTTTAAGATTATGCACAATGTCAATAAATTCCAAGTCTATCCTGGTTAAATAAATGAAAATTCCATGCAGTTTATTTTACCCATAGGTTTATAAATTGGGTTTTCTACAAAAAGTCTTTTTTTTTTTCCTTTTTGTACGTACGTAAAATTACTGTATGAAATCCACACAAATTTTTATAAATAAGATCTATAGTATGTGACTGAACCACAAGTGACACTCCATCAAACGTGAAGGATTATTTCTGGTGTGTACTGTGTGCTGGTATGCTGGAAGGTTCCATCAAGCTGATAACCTTTTGCTCTTGGCTACGGAGAGTTAACGTGGCTCTTTTCCTGGTTTAGTAACTCCCTCCCCCCTACATGCATAATACCCCTTACCTGTGGCTTCAACCCCCCACCTCCTGCAGGTGAGGGGTTAATGGTGTTCTCTTCTGAGCTAGTTTTAGCTCCTGCATCGCCAATGTCTCTGTCCTAATAGGATAATCTGCTTCTTTGCTGCAGTTTACAGTGAAGGCAGCCATGGCAGATCAGGAGGTAAGACTTGATTTTCGCTTTATGTGCTGACCACATGGAGAGCAGAGATGAGTTCATATTGGTTCCTGATGCTATCTGTTTGCATTAGCCCTTGTTTGGTACAACTGGGGCCTTGATGTGCTGGTCTGCGGAAGTTTAGTGTGTTGGAGGCTAGTTGAATTTTAGTAGGTGTTCCTTTGAGGCTTGTCTGGGGTTGGTATCAGCGGAAGTCCTTGTGGCATTGGTCATAGTTACTGGAGTTCAGTGCATCGACTCATTCAAATATGTCTCCAAATGTATTTCTTCCCATAAACTTTGAAGAATTCCTCAATTCAAGAACTAACTCCGTTAATTTATTTGTATTGTCTGACTTTAAGGCTCATTTAATGTTCAGAAGTGTGGGGTTTCAAAGTTGTATATGTCAGTAATTAGGTAAAGTGTAACTGTATTGGGGGGGGGGGGGGGGGATTGGCTCTTGGTGGGAGAATCGGCAGGTGTCAGGTCTGCAGTCAGAGTAAGGAGCAATGGTCAGTCCATACGTTACCCACATTGCAGTGGTGTGTTGCTCTGGTGTGTTCCGGCTCATTCTCATCAGTGAAAATATCTCACTGAGCTTGGGAAAATTCTTTTTCTGTCTGCCTGCTGAGGAAAGGTGAGCACAGTTAGCGTTCATATTTAGAATGGTCTGAGCTGGTTTTTTTTGAGGCTCGAGTTGTCACTACATGTTGTCTGGTGAGTTCACCAGCTGCTGGTGGAAATGTGATCTACTACCTTGCAGCTTAATCTGTCTGAGAAAAACTAAAGTCTTCCTTTGGCAGTATCCAGTACTTGACAGTTGATGAAATGGAAATGGGAACATATTACATGAAGAATTGCTTATTTGGGGTATTTTGTCAGTGGATTTAATGCGTCTTTTCGCTTAGTTGATAATCAGAAGCCATTAGCTTTCCGTTCTAATATCTTGGCATGCATCGTCCAGCAGAGCAGCCTTCGGGAAATACGCGTTTGAAGTCCCGGTAAAGCACCAATCGTTCGCTGCTTTATTTATACAATATTGATAATGCCTCTAAATTTTTTTCCCTAAACATCAGTAACAATAGATCTCATCTCGATAAATATTTAATTTACTCTGAACTGCTCCCTCTCTCTCTTGAATGATTTGCTCCCCCTCTGAAGTAAGTCTCCCCATCTGCACTGTAATGAAAGTGACTCCCCTCCATATCTCTCTCTTGCATCTGTATCCCTCTTCCTTTCTCTCCTCTGCCCCATCTCCCTTTCCATTTCTCTCTCGAGTATAGTATGACTTCCCCTCAATCCCGATCCTGCATAGTCCTCCAGCGTTCCCGATCGCTCTCCTCACTTCCCTGTCTGTCCTCGTCTCATGACCCCGCAGTCCCAGAATGCAATGCTGCTTCATCCTCACAGGTAACTTTATCCCTGAAGTGCTTACACCTTGGAACTGGAGGTGTGATCTCTTGTGTTGGTCAGGGCATTTCCGACGGTTCTAGGCCTCTTTTGACCAGAACTTTTTTGGGCCCCTGGATGCCATCAGTGATGGTGCTTTCATCAGTAATTAATGTTAAATGAGTGTGCTATGTTTGTGAATGGTATGTGCGCCCTGCGATGGATTGGCAAATTGTGCAGGGTGGGTCCCTGCCTTTGCCCGTACTCAGCTGGGGTAGACTCCAGCTCGCCCCGCGACCCTAGTGAGGAATAAGTGGGTATAGAGGATGGATGGATGAGTGTGCTGTGTATGTCGAGTTCAGTGAGAACTCCCTTTATCTCCGTCCATCAGCCATCTTCCCTTTAGATATGGAATTGCGGAGCTTATGATGAACTCACAAACCTTTCTGTTCCCAGGATCATGGCAATGAATTGTTCACAGAGAAGACTCCGACGGTCAGCCAACATGGGTAAAACAAAGCAATGACAACAAAAAAAAAATCAGAGTTGAGTAGGATATAAAAAGGCTAGATGGCAAGAAGGCTGGAGTCCTAATGACTCTATATTCAATAGCAAAACACGATTTTTCATCGTCAAATCGCTCCTGCCATTTTAATCGCATATATATGTTGAGCTGAATTTGATCGTGAGCATACTCTGGTTTAGAAAATGGTAAACAAAATGACAATTTATGATAATTTAGTCAAGGAAATAGAATTCATCATATATAGCTGAACAAAAGTTAAGAACCACCCAATTCTTTAAACCAGTTCCATAAGGCCTAAACTGGTGACATCAACAAACATTTACCTATTCTTGGAAATATGGCTTGGACCTGCCTATCCTGGCACACACAATCCGTTTGAAAATAATTTGATCTTTACTTCACGCTAAATTTGCTTTTAAAGAAGGGGTATGTTTTCAGCACATTGCTGTCAAATGTATGGGCCTACTGTCCTTTAAAGATGGCAAGCTTACCTGTATTCACCAAAAAAAGAAACAATTCGGTCTCCTGAAGCCTGAAATTTAACTGGAAGCAACAGAGTTGATATTTTACTAGGCTAAATCTAAGTTTTTAGAAGTGCCAATCAACTGCTGACATTCACCATGTGCGGTCAAGCACGATTCATGTCCAAGCCTTCTGAATGTGAAATGTACGTGAAATGCAAGCCAAAACTTTCACGCAAATTTTCAGAATATAAAACTTGCCAATTTTTGGAAAATTTTATTTTGAATTTGGTAATGCTTCACTTTTTAACGGATATATATTTACAGTCAGTTCTGAAGCTGACAAGTCAATCCAACTACAATGTAACTTTCTGAATCTTCTGTAAATTTTTCATGCCCAGTATGTTTTCGTAATTACAGTCAGTTGACTGTGAGCCTACCATTGTGGCAGACTAGCAGCCAATATTTTTGCAGAAATTTACTCTCCCTCTGCAGTATAACAAAGTGCAATATGCTGATCAGGCTTTACCACATTTCCCTTTTACATGTTTACTTGCACATGCATATTCCATATTTTCCTTACAGTGAGGAGGGGCTGAACCAGACCAGAGTTATTCAGGATGCTGACAATTGCAGTTCTGAGACAGGTATGTGATTGTTTTCCAACATGTATGAAAACATAATCACTAACAAATTGCCTGTAAACAGCCTTGATGTGCCCTACTATTATTTTACCCTTGTCCTAAGTCTTTTTGTATAGTACATGCAACAATTCAGAAATGGGGTGGATTATGCATTAAAAGGTTTCGGATTCTTGCATCAGTCGAAGGATTATAGTAACTTAATTAAATAATTAAAAGGTATTAATTGTTTCTGTGCAAGTCCAGTGTGATGTAGCGCAGAACCAAAACGGCAGGAATAGTGTCATTGTCAAAAAATTACTGAGCACTCTGTGTGTTCCAGAGAATTCCCATTTGGAAAGTTGATGCATAGTATCATTTGAAGGGTTGCAATACTGTATGTTGGAGTGAAACTTTATTTGTATCCTTACATCGCCCTGCTCCGTGGTGTTAATGACTGGTCTGTGTTCTTCAGGGCGTGACTGCAGTCCAAGTTTCATCCAGGAGCCTTTCCAGTGCATCATAAGCGCAAAAGTGAGTAACTTCAACCTGCTCTGCATCTGACTGAAAGATCATGGATATTTGATGAAGCAGAGAAGTCCTCAACTGTGTTTTGATCCAGAGAAATTAATTTGGTAATTATCATAGTTAGGAGGACGAATTAATTGGTGAATTCATAGATTGACAGAGAATGTGACACACTTCAACAAATTTTCCTTTCTAATCCCTGCACTTTCTGTCTTTAGTGGATTGTTTGCAATGGACTGAATTGCTTCTTTTCTTGCAGCCTTATGATGAGACAGTGAAGCCCTCTGAGTTTGCGAGCCAGATGGAAGAGAGTGAAGGGGACAGTGAGCAAGGTAATGTGAATTGTATGGGAACTGTTAGTGTTCCTTCAACACCAAATGTAACTGTCTCTGTGTAAAATGCACTCTTCAACATGTTGTTCTTCCACTATTATCTGGGCCACAGCTCTATATTGCTGTAACACTGAGTTTAGCACAGCGCTTGTCTTAAAGCATTGGTGAATCATGAAATGGCAGCTGTGTTGGTTTCCATGCATAGCCTGACCAGGATTTTGACATATTTGGTTACTTGTGCTGCATGGAACCTGTAGATGCATTTTATTAGCTGCACCGCCTATGGAAAGCCAAAAGTAGTTTATTATGAGTACAAACACTTATTTTAAAAAATGATAAAACTGTCTAGAACAGTCTCGAAATGTATTCTGAGTTGAGGTCTTGATCAAAGATTGATGTGTACGGTTTTCCAGAGTCGAGCCAGGAAAATCTCGTTGCGGCATCATGGGATGAGCTGTCTATTCTGGAGAGGCTGGGACTCGACAGGTACATGGAATCAGATCACATACTGTATAGGGAAAATAAAGGTGTGATATTTGGACATTACATCCATTTGGGCACTACTTTTATCTACAGTAATGTACAATTGCATACCAAAGGTCAATGGAACAATAGAACACTCGTCAGATTTGTATCTCTCAAGCCTCAATGCATGAGGGGTATACAGTAAATAGATTTGTGATAGTTGCATGTGATTTCTGACCAATGCATTCGGGGTCTAGTGTTAGACTTTGCGATTTGGTCCCAGAGCATGAGGCTGACACCTAAGGCGTGACAATAATGAGGTGTATTGCATCCGAATCACATGGTGCGCATTGGCTAAGTCATGAAAGTTATTCTATTGCCACAAGTGCTGTTGGAATGTAAAGCAAAAGCCAAAACTAGGGAAAAGAAAATTATTGCGATGAACAGGACTTTCCAACACAAAATGTATCAAGATGGTTGAATTTGTTGATGAGCCTTTGCTTTTTCACTAGTTACGCAACTTTGATAGTGTTTTTTGCCTTCTCCCTCTCCATCTCTGTCTCTCTCACACTATTTCTCTCAGTGCGGAAATGACTGAGGAAGAAGCCGAGGTCAGATTCTCCAGTGGTTTTATTTGAACTTTTTTGTTGAATGTGAATCTCAGAATTAAACCTCATAGTTTGAGTCTAGTTATTTACTTAGTTCATCACAGTCAAACGTTGTTGTCGTGTGCTGCTGACTCTATGACCTGTGCTCATTATTATTTTTTGGCCAAACTTGTACTGATTGGCTATTGCTGTTGCTCTTCTTGCACTGATTGCTCTTCTCGTGCTGTGACCAGTTTTGCTCTCTCCATACCTCCACTGCTTGGCTTCGGCTCTGGTCCCTCCTTTGCTGATGGGCTTTTCCCCTTGCCTCGCTTGTGATGATTGGCTCTTTCTCTGTCTCTGCTCGGCTGATTGTTCATATTTTAACACCATATAACATATCATTGCATAATGTCCAACATGCCTAAGCATAACATAACATAGTGCCACTGAAGCATGGGTTTTTGAGGTCTATCTTATCATAGTCAACATCATGTAATACGCTAGTCCAACTGAGTGCGTGTGAACCAGAGTCTACTCACCCACTTCTAACTTCAGAACTTGTAACTGTTGCTAAATAATGTTGTACTTATGATGTAATCACTGTCAGAGGACGCTACATGCACCTATCTTGTTTTTCACCAAATACTATATAGAAGGCTCTGGATCTCACCCACTCATTTTTGAGACATTCAAATTTCAAAAAAATTTAAGTGGGTGAATAATAAGTAATAGGGTAAGTAGAATCAAACTTTAATCTCTCTTTTGGGTGAAGTGCCCCATAGCCTTTGTGAAAAACTCCTGAATTTCTGGCTCTACACTCTTGAAGGGGGCATTCTCCCTCTTGGCTTTGGCAGTCCGCTGTGACCAATTCACCCTGAAAAAGAGACTCCAGGCAGAGGAGAAGGCCCGGAACCTGGCTGAGAAGAACGTTCACCTGGAACTGGAGAGGGGCAGGGAGATTCTGCAGGTAATGTGCCAGGCCAGAGCCTTTGGTGTGGAGTGTGCACGCTCGCCACATGTTCGTGCGGGATTTCTCCAGATACTGTTAGGATCCAGAGAAAGAACCAGACGCAGATGCTGGGTACAATCCAAAGATGACTTTTTATTGGTAGGAATTAGGGATGGGGATTGTTCATTTTCATTGATGTCGATACAATTATCGAGACTACCGAACGATTCTAGTTCTAATTGAGACCAATACAGTCATAGGAGTGGTGTGGTCAAGCTCGGGGCTGTGTGAGGGGCTGTCCAGCTTGGTTGCTTTTCAACTGGGAAGGGTAGAGGGCCTTTCCTTGCCTGGTCAGTGGCCATTCCGGGGCAGAAGCCAGGTGGTGAATTTACCTCACCGAAGCAGGACCACTTGACAGCGGGACAGTGGAGTTTACCTGGAGGGCAGTCCCAATCCTTGAGACTGATGAAGACTTGGGAGTATGACTCCAAGACTCCAAAAAGTTATTGCATTTGGAATATGATATATAATATAAGTACCAATAAACACTTGAAAGAACAGCTTAGCTAAACTAGGCTTATGCCGTTGGAGGCGACGGCTGGGGGTATATCCCTGAGCGCCCCCAATCCTCCAATTCCCAAATCCTTGAATAGACCTTGAATAGACTTTCATTTCCATGCCAAAGTGCCACCTGGTGGCAAAATATTGAACCATACAGGTATGATGTCATCATGTGACACGTTGTGAGGTCATGACCTTGCAGTTGCACATAGTTTCATGTCAATTGGACAAATAGTTCCAAAGATATGGCAAAAATGGTGAATTTTATGTGATAAAGCTCCACCTTGTGTCAAAATTTTGAACCAAACAGGTATAATGTCATCGTGGGACATATCCTCAGGTCACGACCTGTCATTTGCACTTGATTTGAGGTGAATTGGACGAATGTATCCAGAGATATGATAAAAATAGTGATTTTTTTCGTTTTTGGCCCCTGGTGGCCAATCTAGAAATTGTAAATTGTCCAAAATCTTTATGATGCTTACTTATATGCAAAAGTTGGAATTTCTAATCGAAATATTACTGAAGTTATTGCGTTAACACGTAAATCAGTTTTTGGCCCCTAGTGGCCAATCTAGAAATTGTAAATTGTCCAAAATCGAATCAGTTCTTCCTCTTTATGACACTTACTTATATGCAAAACTTGAAATTTCTAATTGAAATATTACCGAAGTTATCGCGTTAACACGTAGCGCGGTGGCGGTGGTGGTCGGACCGAAAACATAATGAAAAACAGAATGGTAGGCTTTAGAGGGATAATACAGCAACACTTCTAAACTAAACGAAAGCTCTTACACCCCGTGCCCACACTAAAAGAGCAGGGCAGATAGTGGATTACACCTTGGCATGGGGAGGAGGACAGGAAAATAAATTTATTAAAGGGGACAGAACCACTAAATATGCGTAGCTTGCTAGAAAGGGGGAGGATATGGTTAAGTCAAAGGAGGTTGTGACTGTGACAGTAGTATTCTCCCTGAATCCAAAGACTTAGGTTACTTGGGATAACGTTCACCATGCATTGATCAAGAACAGAGTGTATGCATTTGTTATATTAAACTTAATTATATCCCCGAACACCGAATGGCGTTCCGGGGATATTATGTTTTTGGTCCGGCCGCTGCCGCACTACGTGTTAACGCAATAACTTCAGTAATATTTCAATTACAACTTTCAAATTTTGCACTTAAGTCAGTATCATGACGAGGAAGAAATGATTCGATTTTGGACAATTTACGATGTCTAGATTGGCCACCAGCGGCCAAAAACTGAAAAAAATCACTGTTTTTATCATATCTCTGGAAATACTTGTTGGATCGACCTCAAATCAAGTGCAAATGAAAGGTCATGACCTGAGGATGTGTACCATGATGACATTATACCTGTTTGGTTCAAAATTTTGACACAAGGTGGAGCTTTGTCACATAAAATTCACCATTGTGAAACTATGTGCAACTGCAAGGTCATGACCTCACAATGTGTCACATGATGACATCATACCTGTATGGTTCAATATTTTGCCGCCAGGTGGCGCTTTGTGGTGGAAAATTACCATTTTGGCCATATCTTCAGAACCATTTGACCGATTGACCTGCAATTATGTTCAAATGAAAGTCTATTCAAGGTCTATTCAAGGATTGGGGAATTGGAGGATTGGGGGCGCTCGGGGATATACCCCCAGCCGTCGCCTCCGACGGCATGAGCCTAGTTAACAAAGAGGAACTGGTAGGCTAAGTAAGTTACAGTACTTCAGCAGCAAGAAAAACTCATAATCCTGTCGTCTTCACTTTGTAACATGGTTCTATGATGTGATGTCATTGTCTTGTGAGTTATGTGTGTGATTATTCCCTAATTAAACTGTATGTATCTGTGCCTTTGTTTATGTGAGTGTTAGTCTCTGAAGGCGCTGTGCTTGGACAGTAAGCGTAGTAAGATGCTGCAGCGATTGGAGCTGTGTTTGAGTATTCTGAGGGGGTCGGTGGAACGGATTGCTACCTCAGCTGAACTGCTGGGGGCCGTGCACCAGGTATACCACAACAGGAAGTGATGTGTCACCACAAAATTAATTTGATTTCTTCATCAATATTTGTACATTTAAAGTCACTTGTTTCATTGTATAAAATGAAGACTGCCTGTGTTATTAGTGACATGTCTTCATAATGTTAATTTGCATTTTGCTGTGTCACTAAGTGTGTTTTCTGCAAATTTTTTCCAATGAAAGTTGGGAGCAGTGAGTTTTTTCCCAGTCAATAAACAGCATTGTGATTTTTTCTGGTCTGTAAATGGTTATGTTTATGTTTATATACTGTCCGTAAATGGCAGTGTGTTTTTATCCTGGTTTCATGTACCTTAGAGTTTGTTTCAGTATTGTTTGCCAAAAAATTAAATGTGGTGTGTAACTGATGGCTTCAGGAAGCTCGTTTGAGCCGGGCAGTGGAGGTAATGGTGGCTCACGTTGAGAACCTGAAACGACGACACATTCGGGACAGGGCTGAGCTGGAGGAAACCAGGAGGCAGCTGCAGAGGAGCAGTCGCAGCCGGCAGCTCAGTGACCCTAGAGGTGCTGCTCCCTCTGGCTGGGTGACTCACTGCTATAGCATGAAAATAGTCCACACTCAATCAGTGTCATTACTCATAGGGTGCATCTGAATTCTTTGAATTGCAAGGAACCTTTCTTGATAAGATGATATGAATTGGAAATAGTTCAGCCTGTTACTATGACTAGTAGCATCAGAATTGTCCATTTCATGATGGAAAGGAGGCAATGGGTGCCTTCATTACTTCCTTCCAGCAAGGAAACATAGTACCAATCTTGGAATAAAAGAATCATAGTCTACTTACCAAAAGCCTTTGCAGATAAGATATACAGTTCTTCAGCATAGTTTTTCTGTGGGATTTATCTTGTTAGTATCAATCACTGTTGAGCTCATGACATATTCAAGGAAAGGGTATCCAATTTCTCTCAAACATGTCCCAAAGTACCCTCATGATCTTGCTGCAACTTTACCTTGGTGGCCTTGGTGGTTTAAGACAATTCAGATTCACCCATCCTGTCTCTGACTCTGATCATTGATTGGTTCAATTTCTGCTTTTAGCTTGCAAGCAATAAGGGTACAATATAGACAATGAAAAGTGACATGGATCTGCACTCTTAGTGTAAAATTTTTGATGAATACAGTGAAAAATGTGGAAGTTTAAATCTTTTCCATATCTGTTCTTGATAAAAATTAGACCTGTGAGGTATGCAGTTTAAAGTGAATGGAATTCAGCTGCGTGTAAGCGCGCTCCCAATGAATTATTGATGGCGCATATTTAATTTCAGATGAGGGTGAGATGAGGCAGAAGCGGTCTAAAACATCCCAGCAGGTGAGAATATTACATTCTGATTTACAGTAAAATTTTATGCCATTCAGTGCTAGTGATCAAAACTGTAACCAACTCTGAGGACACTGAGGTCATCTTCTAATTTGTTCCTTTAAGAGAACATCAGTTGTAATTAATTTAGGAAAGAAATAGTTATACACGTCAGCTACCAGAGTCTTTGCTAAAGAACTTGATGAGCAGCATAGGGTGTTTAACTGCTCGGTTGGAATATGAAATGGTACCCTCTTTGGGTAAGGTTGAGAATTCATGGAGTACATTTTAGTTCTCTGATTAGCATCCATGTTTCCCTCACTCGCCTCTTAATATTTTTCTGTAATTTCAGACTAACATAGAGACATGTATCTGGCATTTATTCCCTAAAATCTGTCTTCACATAAATGACTAAACTAATGGGGAAAAGGGCATATACCACTGCCGCCCCCCGCCACACCACTCCTTCACCCTGCTGAGTCTCTTCAGCTTGATATTTTGGTGCTAGTTACTATTCTCTTATAAAAGCACAACACTCTTAAGCCTTTAAACCCTATAGGCCTGCTTAGCGGCTGTATAGAGGACATGCAATAACCCGAAATGCCAGAAAACTCACCTCCTAACATGTTACTTTGATCACATGACTTTTGGTTATCATGTGACCTCATTTACGTTCGGGTGGTTTCCCCATCAGATTTAGCTGGTTTTCACAATAGATGGGGGTCACAACCCTTTTATATAATACAGGGTTCAAAGGCTTAAAAATGTTTGATTATGGGCAGATGTCTGCTTTCTCTTGTTGCACTTCACACTTTCTGTTAACTAAGCTATACACCCAATTGGAAAAAATAGATTATAAACAATATGTGATGCGTGGGTATATTAATTAATCTAGACCCATTTTACATAGAGCATATCTTGTATTATTTCTAAATGCAGTGTATTTTAGTATGGTAATTAATCAAATCAATCAACTTCAACTTCCTTTTTTGATACCTCCGTTACCCTCCTTCCCGCTCTCTCCTGCGTGTCACTCAGCAGACGACCCGACGTCGAATCAGCATTGCTGTCATCTCCAAACAGCACAAGGTGAACAAATTACCACCATATTATTGAAACACACAACACCCACACATCTAACAGCTGCTGAGCTTCTGGTGCAGGTAAGTCAGAAAATTAGTGACTTTGCGCAGTACCCATTCCCTGCACAAACAGACATGCTCACTCACCCTGATATATAGAAACACACTGTACATATGGGCATGTGTGAATGCATAAACTCAAGTGTACTTAGGAAATACGGAAAAAGTCTTTGAAGAAAGAATTTTATTGGTCAGCTTATTTTATTTATTATTTTCCTGCAGACCCTGAGAACAGAGTTTGGGCTGCCAGACGAGTCCACACTTAACATGGGAGCTCTCAGCCAGCCAGTAGAAAGGAGGCTTCTCGATGGCAGGTACCTGGTAGAAACCAAACAGCATACGCACCGTCCTGTACACACTCTAAGCTGAATGGATTCACAGTGCTCAGAGGGCAGACTGAATACACAGTATGCTGCTCACACACTGTGCTGGACACACATTGTCCTTAACATACAATCCATTACATATACTACACTGAGCATGCAGAAAAGATAGGCATAGATAGGTACAACAGCATATACTGTGCTGTGAAAAAAGTATTTGCTTCCCTACCAATTTCCTCTATTTTTGCATATTTGTCGCTCTTCAATGTGGAAATCCTCAAACTTTATTTTAAAATTAGACAACTATAACCGGAGTGAATGCAAAATGCAGTTTTTAAAAATAATTTCATTTATTGGAGGAAAAAAAACCCTTTTTCAACCATAACTGGCCCTGTGTGAAAAAGTGATTTCCCCCTATGCCACTAAATCAACCAATTAAACAAATTTAATTAATAACTGAGCTCAACTTCACGAGGTCCTCCCAGGCATGATTACTTTCAACCCTGCTGAATTGAAACATCACTTTAATTGAACCTGTCTGGCAGTGTGAAGTTGACAAAAAGCAGCACATGTGCTATGATATGAATAAATTCAAGAACATATGAGAAACAACGATGTTGACATCCATCTCTCTTAAAAGGGTTGCAAAGCCATTTTTTAGGCTCTGGGATTCAAGTGATCCATGCTGAAAGTGATTATAGGCCAATGGAGACAACTTTGAACTGTACTGAACCTACCCAGGAGTGGTCAGCTAAGAGTGCATCATTGACTCATCCAGGGCATAACAAACGGAACCCAGAGTAACATCTAAAAAAAACTGCAGACCTCACCTGCCTCGGTTAAAGGAGGAGACATTAAATGTTGAATGTGGATGCTGAATGACAGCTGAACCAATCTAATATTATAAAAAAAAAAAGAAATATCTGATTCATTCTTGCGTTGAAACTGTAGCTTGAATTATGGCACTAGTTAGGATTATGGGCACCAACATTCACAGCACGCTTTCACATAACCAATAAACAACTGCTCTTCTAACAAGGTAGTAGGTATATCAGTTCTGATTGCTTTCATGATGTAAGACAAGTTCTGGTTGATTGTTGTAAGTAAGGTCAAACACTATGGCTGTTTTGTATGCATTTCACTGTATTCCATGAATTTCAAATGCTTCATTCTTTCTTGCAAAGAGCCAGAAATTCCATAATTTGGTTATTGCAAGTTATTGCAAGCTAGTTATTGCAAGGATGGCACAACCAATTACAACTGTATTAGGTTTAGGGGGATATTATTTTTTTTCTCCTGGGTGATGCAGGTTTTGAATATCTCTTTACCTTCAGTTAATAAAATAATCATTTAAAAGCTACACGTTGTGTACTCATTGCTGATGTTTTATACTGAAATTAGTTGGATTCTGAAACAATTGAATATGACAAATAAGCAAAAATAGAGGAAATTAGGAAGGGGGAAAATACTTTTTCACAGTGCTTTACTAGTCACTGAATGTCTGTTATTCATTCTTTCTCTCTCCCTCTCTCACCGTCATTTTTTCTCCTCCTCTCTCCATGCCTTCCTTCCTCATTGGAGGCAACTTTTATGCAAAAAAGAGGACTTATCAGGGAATGGTGACCTTGAGGCACCAGCTGAGATATCTTCAACTTGCCAGGCAATCCCACCCACAGCCAGCACAGAAGAAACTGAAAACCTGTACCTCCATAGGTAATGCTGACCAGTGACGACTACAAGAGTTGAAATCTAAGGAGGCAAAAAACATCCCTTTCACTGATTACTGATTTTTGGTCTCAAGTTCTTTTAAATATCTCTCTAAAGATTAAATTGCTATGGGTTTAAATCAGGAAATACTCAGTTTTATTCGGACTAACCAGTCACCCTCAATTACTTGAGGAAGATGAACAATAAAACACTTAGGGCCCTAATTTGATGACTAAAACACTGTTTGCAAACAGAAGTGCTAACGATATTGCAGATCAAAACTGGGAATGTCTCACTTGATTTCATGACAAATGGCAACAGCACAACTGTGGCACTGTTGTCAATAGGGTTGGTCCATTACAAATTAATTGCCTGTGGGTGCGATGAAGGTGTAGTTACATTAAGGCCAATCAGATCAGCCATCATCATTCCCTTTAAAACCAGTGTGTGAACATGATGGCAAAGTAGCAATTACAACAGGTGAAGAACAAGCACTCAGGCTGTGTTACTGCCACCTCTATCGGTCAAATGTGCGAAGTGCGAGTGCTATCATTATGTAAGCTGAAGAGGAAAGTGAGAATTACGTTTTGTATGAAAGTGGATCATTTAAACCAGAGGTGGGCAGCGAGGGCCGTATCTGTCCCTGGTTTTCACACCAACGTCTGGTCTTTACTTAGTTGATTGTCTCAATTAGCCAAACCATTTATGAAATCTGACGTTTCATGCGCATTTCTTTAAATTATCATAAAACAACAAAGACTAGTCTTGTCTCCCTTCATAAAACATTTTCCTTTGATCGAATCATTGCGAAAATCTATATTTGTGCATGCAATCAGTTAACTCAATTAGTCAGGGTAATTGATAGGAATAAAAACCTGCATACGCACCGGCCCTCCAGGACCGTGATTGCCCACCCCTGATTTAAACTGTATTCTTAATGGCACTTGTGGCATTAAAAGAAGGATGAAACTGAGGATTATTATTGTCTTTCCATTGTGTGGTACCGTGTGCATTAAAATGTAAATGTTTACCTGCCAATGGATATTAAAATTATTGGAAAACTTTTAAAAGAAGGATGTTGGTTGAAAATGGATTTAAACTAATTTTCAGTTTCAGGGGATATTTTTTGCCTCTTGAATAGTGCTGAATCATACATTATACCTTTACAAGTAGGGCTGACTTGTACCTCCTGAGGTAGTGACAGTGTAGTTTCCCGATGCTGCTGTTTATCTTGTGCGTCCATAGGAGGTGCTGATTCGGATCTTACACCTCCATAGATATTGTTGACTTGTACCTCAAGCTTCCATAGGTCATAACAGATAGAATTGTGGTGCAGTTTATTTTGTACCTGTAAAGGTTGTTCTTACTCATATCGAATACCTCTCATTCTACTGACTCATACCTTATACCTCCATAAGTAAGGCAACCTTGTAAATTATTTCTGATATCTTATACCTCAAAGGAAAGGCCTACATGTATTTTATTCACATAATTCACATAATTAATATAACTCCATAGGTAGGGTTGGCCTGTATGTTTTCCATCTTGAAATGTCTTTATGCCTTTGTATTCACACGTGTGTATGTCTGCGTGTATGTCTATATGTGTGCGTGTGGCTTGGGGGGGGGTGTAAATATTTATCTGTTGTTTTTTTTTTTGCCTGCAAGTCTACAGTATCTCTTCCATCACTGAATGAGGCAAAATTGTGTGTGTGTGTGTGTGTGTGTGTGTGTGTGTGTATTCTTGTACCTGCTACACAGTGAGAACTGGAAAACCTTTTTTCCGATAGAGTGGGCATGTTATTTGTTATTTTTGCTGTCCTCATAACTACAAAGGCAAATTGAGACTTGTTAGTTAAGGGGTAAGTTAGGGGTAAGTTTGGGGTAGGTTTAGGTAAGGGTAAGGGTTTGTGTTAGGCTGACTTGTTAAGATTAGGGAAAAGCTGTTGAGACACACAAAGAATTAATGGAAATGAATATGATGTCCTCACAAGGATAGAAGTACTAGGATGTGTGCATGTGTGTTTTAATTTTAGTTCTTTCTGACTTTTTGCCTTTAAGTCCACAGAATCTCCTTCGCCACAGAACAGGGCAGAACAGAGGAGCACAGGAGTCAAACTCGGAGGAGAAGAATGAGCTAGAACCACCGATTGATCACATGATCAATAACTGTGATGGACGCATTGATGACTTGTAAGCCACTCGTGTATTTGTTCCTCTTTTCCCCCTACCCCTCTCCTGTACTACAGTTCTGTGAGACCATCTCTCTTTATGTCCTCAGGCACACCCTCACTTCGATAGATCGCCCCCTGCAGCCGTGGATGTCACAGTGCAACCTGATTCTCTGCTGGCTTTATATGATGACAATTTGCTTCATAATTCTTCTGGGGTTTCTTTTCTGGTGTGTACAAGGATTTGTCTTCTGAACATGAGTTACAACAGGACACACTTTGTATATGATCTGCTTTGGATTGCGTGCTTTCGATAAAATTCATCCTGACATTCGCGTAATCTGTGAAAGCACAGTAAAGTAACCATTGAAGTAACCAACCATCTATTGCAGTATACTTACTATCGAAGAGCTCAAAATAAAAATTGAAACAGTGCATTGCTTGTGCTCCTTATTAATGCAACTGGATTTTTTTAAGGATTTGTTTGTGCTATTATGTTTTACATTATGTAGTGGTAATATTCGTTGCAAAGAAAAATCCAAATGTCTTTATTTGTCAGGGTAAGTTTGACATAATTTGTTAAAAAAGAAAATATTTTCAATGAACAAAAATGTCATGATACTTACCCACATTTTTGTTTTTCAAAAAAGTATTTGAAAATGCCTTAATAATTAAAGACATCAAAAAGACGTGATATCAGGCTGTGCGCAAAACCGCCATTATAGACTTGGAACAGAATTGCTTATTCTCAGTGATGGGGTAATATTTATCGTAAGTACAATAAGTTACAGTGGACTTATTTTATGAGTATCAAAGTGGTATGACAGGCGACTGTTAAAATTTGGGTTATATTATTACAGTTTCTAATGCATTTCATTTTCATTGCTATTTTATATCGCTGTGGTGCACTAGCAGATGTACAAACCCAAAACCAGTGAAATTGGCACGTTATGTGAATCGTAGATAATAACAGAATACAATGATTTGCAAATCCTTTTCAACTTATATTCAATTGAATACACTGCAAAGACAAGATGTTTAATGTTCAAACTGAGAAACTTTTTTTCTCTTTGCAAATATTCATTAACTTAGAATTTAAAGGCAGCAACACATTGCAAAAAAGTTGGCAAAGGGGCCTTTTTACCACTGTGTTACATCGCCTTTCCTTTTAACGACACTCAGTGAACGTTTGGTAACTGAGGAGACCAATTTTTGAAGCTTTCCAGGTGGAACTCTTTCCCATTCTTGCTTGATGTACAGCTTAAGTTGTTCAACAGTCCGGGGTCTCCGTTGTCATATTTTACGCTTCATAATGCGCCACACATTTTCAATGGGAGACAGGTCAGGACTACAGGCAGGCCAGTCTAGTACCCGCACTCTTTTACTACTGAGCCATGCTGTTGTAACACGTGCAGAATGTGGCTTGGCATTGTCTTGCTGAAATAAGCAGGGGTGTCCATTAAAAAGACATTGCTTGGATGGCAACATATGTTGCTCCAAAACCTGTATGTACCTTTTAGCATTAATGGTGCCTTTACATATGTGTAAGTTGCCCATGCCTTGGGCACTAATACACCCCCATACCATCATAGATGCTGGCTTTTGAACTTTACGCCTATAACAGTCCGGATGGTTCTTTTCCTCTTTGGTCCGGAGGACACAACGTCCACAGTTTCCAAAAACAATTTGAAATGTGGACTCATCAGACCACAGAACACCTCTCCACTTTGCATCAGTCCATCTTAGATGAGCTTGGGCCCAGCGAAGCCAGCAGCGTTTCTGGGTGCTGTTGATAAATGGCTTTTGCTTTGCATTGTAGAGTTTTAACTTGCACTTGCAGATGTAGCGACGAACTGTAGTTACTGACAGTGGTTTTCTGAAGTGTTCCTGAGCCTATGTGAAGATGTCCTTTACACACTGATGTCGGTTTTTGATGCAGTACCGCCTGAGGGATCGAAGGTCACGGGCATTCAATGTTGGTTTTCGGCCTTGTCGCTTATGTGCAGTGATTTCTCCAGATTCTCTAAACCTTTTGACGATATTACGGACCGTAGATGATGAAATCCCTAAATTTCTTGCAATAGCTTGTTGAGGAATGTTGTTTTTAAACTGTTCGACAATCAGCTCACGCATTTGTTCACTAAGTGGTGACCCTCGCCCCATCCTTGTTTGTGAATGACTGAGGATTTCAGGGAAGCTGCTTTTATACCCAATCATGGCTCCCACCTGTTCCCAATTAACCCGTTCACCTGTGGGATGTTCCAAATGAGTGTTTGATGAGCATTCCTCAACTCTCTCAGTCTTTTTTGCCACTTGTGCCAGCTTTTTTGAAACATGTTGCAGGCATCAAATTCCAAATGAGCTAATATTTGCAAAAAATTACAAAGTTTATCTGTTCGAACATTAAGTAACTTGTCTTTGCAGTGTATTCAATTGAATATAGGTTGAAAAGGATTTGCAAATCGTTGTATTCTGTTTTTATTTACGATTTACACAACTTGCCAACTTCACTGATTTTGGGTTTGTAGACTAAGAGAAAATACCACAAGGAAGAATAATTGCTTGCTATTAAAGAGAAACGGCAGATATTGGTTTGCCCTTCTTGTGAATACGTTCCTTAATTTATTCAGTGAAAAAGGGCAAGAACATTGCTCTAAATTACTCACAGCCAGAAACTCTTAATTCAAACTCAAAAAGCATTTGGAGAAGGTAAACACCAAGATTAAGTTAGACGATTAAATGACTGCTCAGTTTACCGATGCAGCAATCTTGCAGCAGGGAATGTGTCATCACTCACAACAGGTTTCCTGTTTGTACCTGTATTGTCTAACAAATCACTCAAACGGTAATGGCAAAAAGTTCCACGATTACTGATGTGTGTTGGCTATGGTGATATTCATGTGTTTTTTTTAATGTGCCAATCCGCCACACATTCCGAGCTTCTCTGTGCTTTATTTGTGGTTGGTCAGTAAAAGTAACTTGACATAATGTTATGTATTATTAGGTATAGAAAGTAATGTTTTAACATAAAATACTTTTCTGAAGGTAATAAGTAACATATTATTTCTTGAAAAGTGGCTTTACAGTATATTTTAGATTTTTTGATTCATCAGTCAATCAAAATTAGATTTTGAGGGATACTTTACTAATTTTCGACCGGCTTTGTATAGTTAGTGGTTGGTATATGCAAATTAAAGTTCCCCTATTATGCTACCAGGTGCACAGCGAATTAGCCATTATGAGCCAGTTCAAAGTCTCCCCTACCAGACATCACAGAGGGGAGTGACCACCCAGAATAATGAAATTTGATTGACTGCTTGGCTGAAGGTGATCAGTTCTTCTTGCATCTGGTTGGTTACCTCCCCATGTGATGTCAAGATGGAAAAGATTTTGAAATGGCTTGTAATAACTAATTAGCTGTTCACCTGGTGACATAATAGGAGACCTTTAACATTGATTTACTTTCTTTAGTGTAGCCTGCACCAAACCTTTTCAGCTTATTTGCCAGAAATTTTCAGCCAGATGACAATTTCTGGATCTCCGGTGGTTGATCAAACTACATATTGTACCGCAGCATTCGCAGCACAGGAGAAGTCGGCCTTTTGGATCCTGAATCTAGGTCTGCCATGTTTTCAATAACTGCTGGATTACCATGGCAGAAGGCAAAGCTCCTGTGGACATGGGAGGACAAGATTTTAATAGTTTAATGTTGGACCCAGACATCTGGGGTAACATTTTAGCCGAGGATGACTGATGCTACCATTGTGGACATGCGTTGTGTGGTCTGATGGAAAATGAAGTGGATTCAAGGTGTTGCAGCGAATTTCACAGTGGCAAGTCTTTTTTTGTATGAAGTTGGTGATTATACAGAGGAAAGGGTAAAACATGCATAAAGTTACACCAAAGTTTTTGGCCACACTTGGACGGGCGGAGTGCTGAAAGGGGGGAAACAACCAATGCTGGCAGGGTGAAATGGACTTCTATAACTTCTCTGGTAGAGTCAGAGCAATGGCAACAGTGTTTTATTACTAACATGGCAGTGTTACTATATAAAATCATGCAATACATGTTTGTTTTTATTTATAAGACCCAAACTGTCTTGGTACATATACAGCCCCAATTTGGTACCCCGCAGTATTATTGGAGTTTGGCCTGAAGTTTGTAGGTCTGATAGGCTGTTTATCAGAGTCAGAAGTTCAGCTTGACACTTCAGTAATTGGAGTGGCCACATAAGTCAATGCGCCCTGTGCATTCTGTTATTGTAGGTTTTCTACTTTTTGAGCAAAACTGAACACCGAAGCCCTTTCTCTATTTTATCTGGTCATCTTGCACCAATTTAAAAAATTGCGCCTTATTATTGCAAAATCTGCCACGTTTTAGGACAAGACCATTCTTTGCAGTGGTGAAATACTTCTTTAAGAGATGCGCAGGAGCAGGCAGTAGGCTGGTTCGAGATGAACTGCGCCTCGCTTGGAAAGTAGACAAGAGCAGGCAGCTGCAGCGGGGGATGGTGGCATCAAGCTGCAATCGAGTTGGACAGTTTCAAGCAGCCTTGAGAGAATATACAGGAAGCCACAGAAATACGTACATCCTGTTGAACAAATCTGTAGGCTACATCCCACTTACCAGAAATCTTCGCGCTGCTAAATACTTCAATAATTAAAGTGTAAATATACAATAGACTATACGCAGTTCGTGATCTGTGACATGAATCCCAACAGGGCCGGCTCTCGTCAAGACGATTGCCTAGGCAAAAATCCATCCCTTTATTGGCAACTTTCCTGGCTTATTCTTAATGGTTTTCCTTTATTAACTTGTTTTCCAATTTAAAAATAATCAAGTGGCAATTGAAGACACTGGCTCTCTCCCCCTATGCGATCTAACAGCGACAAATGGGCTACATTCAGTTCAGAAAAATAATTAATTATAATTAGGCCTATGCACTGGCACTCAGCGATGTAACTTTTCCAATCGGACAGCTGTCTATTTTTTTACAGCAAGTTGACCGTGCTGCCACAACAGGTGTGCGTACTTGTCACCGAAATTATCTTCATTCGCAAAAGAGTTCTAAAATGCTGCTCTCGCTGGAAAAAAAATTACCGTTGCTGAGTGCCAGTGGATAGACCTATTTAAAATTAAATTATTTTTCTGACCTGAATGTAGCCCATTATTTTGTCACTGTTAGATCGCATGGAGGAGAGAAGCCTTGTTTTCAATTGCCACTTGATTATTCTTCAATTGGAAAACGTGTTAATAAAGGAAAACTATCTGGAATTAGCCAGGACTAATTGTAGTCAATAAAGGGATGGATATTTTATCCAAAATTTTCCAATTTAGCGCCGCCCCTGAATCCCAATTAAACGTCACCATCAGCCACACGTTTTCTGTAATCCTTCAAATCTGACAAATAAAATCAAACTCTCTCCCATTCAACAGAAGTAGAGAGTGTATAGGCCCATTTCCACTCTAGGAACTTCGGGGTAATTTTACGGGGCTGGGGCCGTTGTTGACTGTCTCCGCCGCCGAACCATCCCCGAAGAACAGAGTTCCTGAGGTTTTACAGGGGCTAAAAAAAGGCTCGCTTGCACCACAGGAACTTCAAGGTAATTTGATGGGGCTGGGACTGTTGTTGCGTGTCTCCACCACAGGAACCACCCCAGAGGGACAGAGTTCCAGAATTTTTACAGGGGCTAAAAAAGTCCCTGCATCGGAGTAGGTACACTGAACGGCCCCAAAAAACTCCTGGGTGGGGCTTGGGGTTAACTTGGCGCTGATTGGATTTACTCAGGGTGGGATGTGACGTCAAGAGAAAGCGACAAAATAGCTGGCATTTTTAAAACTCAGCAGACGACGAGGAGTCTCATTTTAAAAGGAGTTCCTCCTACTTCGCCCTCATGGTGGAGACACGGCAGTTGAGAGGGCTGAGTGAGAGGACGTTCCTGCAGTAGTCCCTGTCCCCCAAATACTACCAGGAACTTCTTCGGTGGAAACGGGCCTCATTTTAAACGTCACATTCTTGAGCCAACCTCTAAACCAATCAGCTGTTAGATCAGGTTAGAGCCAGGCTGTACAGTCGGTGGAGAGCAACTGCAGCTGGCTCTAAAAACTGCGGCCGCCTCGCTGTCACGATTTTATCGCCGTCCACTTTTGTAATACTTCAGAACAAAGCGGAATGAAGTCGGACACAAAACTAACCGGCATGCACTGTGTGCCGATCTCCGGTGGCCGAATCTGCGCAGACATGGCTCACCTCGAACGAGCCTGTTCGCGCAGCGCATTTTGACATGAGTAGAATTTTGAAATTGTCCCTCCTGGGCACCCTTGCTAGCAGGTCATGTGTGCGATTGTCAGCTGATTGCACATGAGGAAAGGGAAATCAGACCTAAAATTGAACACAAACCAAAATCGTTACACGTTATTTATTGTATAGATAACAATGGAGTCAACCTTAGAACAACATTTAGACGACACGTAAGTTTTTTATGACAACTATTTTAATTGATGAAAGTGAATTAGCGACCATTTTGTTGTGTTATCATTTATTAGCGAGCTGGCATGTAAACAAACTTGTTTCGACTCAAGTTGCTTGCGAGCGAGCTAATCGTCCCTGAATTCCTGAAAATCGTCATACAAATATAGCTGGTTACCTAAGTTTGTTCATTTTACTAACGACAAACAATAACTGTAATATAAACGATCGACATTTCGAGTGTCAAATTAACGCTTCAACGCTGGGTAGTCTTTGCCTTTGGAAGCGATTTGGATCTCGGCGCGCAACGTGAAGTCGGCCAAGCATTGTTTTATGCGAATGCACTGACCGTGAATTATTATTGTTTTCACGTTTCCCATCCAGTATGAAGAATCCTGCCATTGTCGGTGTCCTGTGTACCGATCACCAAGGCCACAATTTAGGATGTAAGTAACGTGAACTGACTTGGAGTCTGACAAAATACATGGAGGTGTGCTGAAATGTTGGTTCCCATAGATCTCATGTGTCATCGGATACATTTTTTTACGATTCTTCCGAGGCAGTATAAGTTTTTCTCTACGACATTTTAGCATTCCGCCCAATTTCAATTTACCGCATACTCACATGTCAGTTTACTCCAGCACTGAAGCAAAACCGGATGTATGGCGCATATGATAACGGGCAGCACTTTCCAAAACTTGTTACCCTTTTAGGCTCTTGTATGATCTGGAAACACAAAGCTTTGTGTTCAAAATGTCCCATTCTCACTGCATATTGTTCAGGAATTTCTGGTCTGCAGCATTAATGGAGTCCTTTAAAAATCAAAAATTAAAAAGTTAAATACTCTTTTTTGCTGTTGTGCAATGTTTAAATGACATATTTTATGCGTTCAGACAATATAAACACTTAACTCTTAAGACATATAAATGGTTCTTTTATCTATGATGGATGAATAAATAATTCTGTCCAGAAGTGTATGAGGTTAAAGCAGATAACTCATTGAATCTTTCAGGATTTGTGCAAATTTTTATGCAGTGATCTAGAACACATGCCTCTGGTCCGCGCTGTATTTAATTCTATTGTACCCTTGGGTTGTTAAGGTCTATGTGCTGCTGTTTTGTTTGCAGGTCGAGGCTCTCTCTCTGATGAGCATGGAGGGGTAGTGTCTGTTTTGGCCAGACAGGCTGCATCGCTAATGAGGGACCCCACAGACATCCCCACTGTGTGCCTGGAGTCCGACTCAGGGTAAGAGGGGGGCATTATCAGAAGGAGAGTGATTTTGTCAGTGGGAATTATATGAAATGGAGTCATTGTCATTCATATTTTTAGAATGATAATCCGAGATTATTATACCCCCTGCAACGAAGTTTAGGGGGGTATACTGGATTTGCTTTGTCCGTCCGTCTGTGTGTGAGTGCGTGTGTCTGTGCGTCGGACCTAGATCTCATAACCTACTCATCCGATTTTGAAAATTTTTTTTCTTGCTGGAAGGTCTATTGACTGTGGTACTGCCCGACTACTTGTTGTTGCGGGGGGTATCCTGTAAGCCATGCTTACTGACTAAATCTAGTTTGAACACACTAGTAGGAGGGCCACCTATGGTTAATTCTTTAGCTTTGAGGAGGCTGTAGTGTTTGTGCGTGTGTGTGTGTGTGTGTGTGTGTATATATATACACACACAACCCCAATTCCAAAGTTGTTGGGATGAAGTGTAAATTGTGAATGAAATCAAAATGCAATGACTTTCAGATCACATGAGCCAATATGTTACTTACAATAGAACATGGATAACATTTCAAATGTTGAAACTGAGACATTTTACATTTTTATCCACAAAATGAACTTATTTCAAATTTTCTGGGTGCAACATGTCTCAAAAAACTTCGGAAACAGGTAAAAAAAGGGCTACAAAAAGCAATTAATATAGAAAATAATCAACTGAAAGAACATTTAGCTAGTAATTAAGTTAACTGGCATCAGGTGTGTAACATATAAAAGGGATGTCTTCGAGAGGCTGAGTCTCTCGGAAGTAATTGTAGAATGCTTTAAAAACAATGTTCCTCAACGTCAAATTGCAAAGGCTTTAAAGGTCTCATCATCGACAGTGCATAACATCATGAAAAGATTTGGAGAAACTGCAAAATTCTCTGCATAGGGGACAAGGCCGAAGACCATTACTGGATGCCTGTGATCTTCGGGCCCTCAGACGCCACTGCGTCACTCACTGGCATGATTCTGTCATTGACATTACCAAAGGGCCCAGGAATGCTTTAAGAAACCACTGTCTGTAAACACAGTCATCCACAGATGCCACTTAAAACTCTATCATGCAAAAAGGAAGCTATTGTTGAGCATGATCCAGAAGCACTGCTGTGTTCTGTAGGCCAAGGCTGATTTAAAATGGACTGCAGCAAAGTGGCAAAGTGTCCTATGGTCAGACGAGTCCAAATTTGACATTCTTGTCGGAAATCATGGGCGTCCTGTCCTCCGGGCTAAAGAGGAGAAAGACCACCCCTCGTTCAGTTCAAAAGCCTGCATCTCTGATGGTATGGGGATGCATTAGGGCATATGGTGCATGTTTTAAAAAGCACCATGAATGCTGAAAGGTATATACAGGTTTTAGAGCAACATATGCTTCCCTCCAGATGACATCTGTTCCAGGGAGGGCCTTGTGTATTTCAGCAGGACAATGCAAAACCACATACTGCAGCTATTACAACCGCATAGTTTTGTAGTAGAGCAGTCCATGTGCTGAACTGGCTTGACTGCAGTCCTGATCTTTCACCGATTGAGAACATTTGGCACATAATTAAACGGAAAGTCCATCAAAGGAGACTCAAAACTCTGCAGCAGCTACAAGCCTGTATTAAACAAGAGTGGGATCAAATTCCAATGACTAAACTCAAGAAACTTGTTTCCTCAATACTTAGACACCTCCACTCTGTGTTAAAAAGAAGAGGGGATGCTACACCATGGTAGACTAGCCCTTGTCCCAACTTATTTTGAGACCTTTAGCAAATTTGAAATGCGCTAATTTTGTGGAGAAAATTGTTAAATTTCTCAGTTTCAACATTTGCCATGTTATCTCTGTTTAATTGTGAATAAAATATTGGCCGGTGTGATTTGAAAGTCATTGCATTTTGATTTTCTTCACAATTTACACTTTGTCCCTACTATTTCGGAATTGGGTTTATATATATATAATGTATATACACACTTGCTTCCTGCTGAATTATGAGAAGCTCACAAAAAAACTATTATTTTCCACGTTTACAAGTCAGCCTTGTATTTGGAGCTCCATGTCGGTCAATTGTCATATTTCCTCACCGGTAACCCTTCTCCTAAGTACATTTGGGTGTCTGTGCATGCATGTGCGTGTATGCCTGTTGGTCTCAAGAGTTAATGCGTTTTGATCATCAGCTCGTCAGTTTTTGTTTATACTATTTCTGTTTGGTGCTTTTAGTCAAAATTGAGGCCAAAATGAACAGGTCTTCTTACATGTAAGGTAATTAAATGTTTACTCTTCACAGAAACATCTTAATGAAAACCCATGGAACCATCACTGTTGCTGTGCACAAAATGGCCTCTTGATGTGTCTCCATTTGTCAGTTTGCCTATGTTGTATGTATCCAAGTGGTCATAGGTGATGATCTGTGTTTGTTTTTATCTTAACTATCCTTTTGAAATGTCTCTGAAGTAAAGTCACATTGAAGAAGTCCTGGATTCATATCCCAGTTTCGCCTGACGCTCAACATTGGGAAGACTTTTGGCAATCATTATTTTGGAGTTACAGAATGTCATATTGTAAAATCACTCATTTACAAGAATTTAATGGTGTACAGATCATGTATTTAAAAATGTAAGCATAGCTATAGTTTTGATGCTTATTGTCCTCCTTCAATGTTGATGATTTTGCCTAAATGAAAGGCATAGTCTTATACCCTCAGAAAAAAACTGTTTCAAAAAGAGCCCTGCGATTCTGCATGAGAACCCAGTCTGGTGATCCTTTGTTGCACACTATGGGATTTTCTGGCAGCTTTCTCTTAAACCATTTGACAGAGGGTGCCATAAAGAATTAAAATTAGTTCCTCATGCAGACAAGCCGGAGAGCCCTTTTTTGAGAGTATATAAACTATGATATATATTATCCCATTGGAAATAAAGGGTCTAAAAAATTGAATATATCATACCTGTAAAGTATTTTTTCCAGGACATGTTTAATGTTTTCTTTCACTTAAGGATGTATTACTTTTATTAAAGACTATAGAGACTGATGTTGAGACTTGTATCTCCTAATGTCCATTAAAGACTCAATATGTCTCGCAACCATCAGTTGAATGATCTTATCAAAAATAACTAATGTATGCTAGTTGATGACATGAAATGTACTTAAGTTTAGCTACTTTTTGTAATAAAAAGGATGATTTCAAATCTAGCACTTTCTGGTCATTCACGTATTCATACAAAAACTCCTATTGGTTTGGTTGGGTGAGCAAAATTTATTTGGAATAGGCAGGATTTCCAGATTCAGCAGTTTCACCTGGTAATGTCCTTTTATGTCCAAATACAAGTGCATGAACATTTATAACACTGCTAATTTTGGTACATGAAATGTTCTCATTCATTTATGTATTGATAAACATATTCATTATCAGATACGCTGTCAAATTTCTTGATCAAGGTGAGCAGTTGGCTCAATCTTTCCATCCGATATAATGACCAACTCAGAATTGCGTTTAGGATTGGGACATTTGTCATACACAATTGAGCTTACAATGTCTAGGTCTAAAGATAAGTCTACCATTTTAACAAGGGTGAAACGGACCTTGAGCTGAATGCTTGTTGTTTTCAAACTCTTCTGAATTCATAAAAATCTACGGATACAACAGTGTACTTTTTCTGCTGTGAAATTTTGAAATTTGACCTCAGCACCTTGGCCGTGCCCTCTTTCGAAGGTGTTTAAACATCATCTGAAACCACCGGGCTGATAAAGCTTAAACTTGGCACCTATATTCCTACCCATGAGGACACCAAAGTTTGTTATTGCCGTTATTTAACAGACTATGCAAGTTGAAACAATTCAGGTGAGCTTCAGTGCCCGTGGCACTATTTTTAATACTTCTATTCATGAGAAGTGTAAAATGCAAATTAAAACATTGCTCGGGAATGCTCCTTGAAAATTACTGGAAGGCTCTCTGCGATTAAGTAATCCACTTAACAATTCTGGAAGGACCATGCTCTGAGCCGAGTCGGGTAAAAGGGGGCTTTGCATGCAGTACCCCACACATTAGTCTCCAGCTTCTAAGAATCGGTTGCATTTTTTACTTTCGAATTTGATACCAATCTTGTGGAACACCTCCAACAATAGCAGTGAGGATGAGAGAGAAAATGCTTTGTTTTCAGAGTCTGCGGAAATATCAGATTTGTCAGAAGATCGTGAAATTCAAGCTGGAATTTAGGCAGCCGGAATAGGTCGGCCGTGTTGTCATGAGCCTGAGGTGGAAGCAGGTTTCAGGAACTCGATGCAATGACCGTATGATGTGAAATCATTCATTATAATGTCGTTTTTGGTTGGTGCTATCCAGCTGGCAAGAGTGGCGGCTCATATTACAATGGTGAAGCACAGACCATTCTTTGGGGGGGAAAAAAAAGACACGTCTCAAATCTTGACCTGTTTCCAGTCGTTTAATTAAATTGACTCGACATGAACTCTGAAAACGGTCGGGGCTGTTTAATGTAGCCAGTTCTGCTCACTAAGATAAGACGAGCGCTTATTATCCTTGATCTGTTTTCAATCATTGTCCTTCATGAACACATTTTCCAATGATAAAAATAAACCATCGGCAGTTAAATGAGTCAAATGTGTTACCTGCGTGCCTGTCTGTCTGTCTGTCGTCCGTTGTCTGTCGTCTGTTCATGACTTTGTCCGAGTCAGTACTCAGCAACTACTGATTGCAGCTTCACCAAATTTGGTATGGTAACTCATTATGACCCATAGAAGTGCATCGACCTTTGCGCTGTGACCTTGATCGTGGAAATATTGTCTGCCCCAGTACTCAGTATCCATTGATGGCAGCTTCGTCAAATTTGGTATGGTAACTCACTGTGACACATAGATGTGCAACGTCAGGTTTTTTGCTGGATTTGAACTTTGACCTTAGCAGTGTGACCTTGATCGCGGAAATATTTTACGGGTCAGTACTCAGTATCTATTGATGGCAGCTTCGTCAAATTTGGCATGGTAACTCACTGTGACACATAGATGTGCAACTTCTGATTATGTCTCCCCCTTCCTGGGGGGGGGAGACATATTGTTTTTGCCTGAATTCCTGTTGGCGCCGGCGTTGGCGTTCCCATTGTTTCCGGAGCATAACTCTGAAACTGTTCGACCGATTCTCACCAAATTTGATATAGTGTCTCTCCATAACATGTAGATGTGCCTTTTGAGGGTTTGAACTGCTTTTGAATTTTGTTTTCTGTTTCCATGGCAACAATTTGGTCTTAGGCATATTGAAAGGTGGGACTTGTTTCCGCACAATAACTCTAAAATGTGAAATGGGGGAAGGGGGAGACATCTGTTTTTACGTGTAAAAACCATTCTAGTTTTTTTGCTGGATTTGACCTTTGACCTTAGCGCTGTGATCTTGAGGCAGGAATTATTTTACGGGTCAGTATTGCAATCTGGTATGGTAACTCACTATGGTTCATAGATGTGTGTCGTCAGGTTTTTTGCTGGATTTGACCTTTGACCTTAGTGCAGTGACCTTGATCGTGGAAATATTGTCCGACCCATTACGCTGTAAATATTGATATCAGCTTTGTCAAATTGGGTATGGTAACTCACTGTGACGCATAGATGTGCAACGTCAGATTTTTTGCTGGATTTGACCTTTGACCGCCGCGCTTTGACCTTGAAGCAGGAATTATTTTACGGGTCCGTACTCAGCAACTACTGATTGCAGCTTCACCAAATTTGGTATGGCATCTCACTATGGCTCATAGATGTGCGTTGTCAGATTTTTTGCTGGATTTGACCTTTTACCTTAGCGCTGTGACCTTGATCGTGGAAATCTTGTCCGACCCAGTACTCGGTAAATATTGATGGCAGCTTCGTCAAATTTGGTATGGTAACTCACTGTGACACACAGATGTGCAACGTCAGATTTTTTTTGCTGGATTTGACCTTTGACCTTTGCGCTGTGACCTTGATCGTGGAAATCTTGTCTGGCCCAGTACTCAGTAACTATTGATGGCAGCTTCGTCAAATTTGGTATGGTAACTCACTGTGACACACAGATGTGAATCATCAGGTTTTTTGCTGGTTTTGACCTTTGACCTTTGACCTAAGCGCTGTGACCTTGAGGCAGGAATTATTTTACGGGTCAGTATTCAGTATCTATTGATGGCAGCTTCGTCAAATTTGGTATGGTAAGTCACTGTGAGGCTTAGATATGCGACGTCACGTTTTTTTTTTTTGCTGGATTTGACCTTTGACCTTAGCGCTGTGGCCTTGAAGCAGGAAATATTGTACGGGTCAGTACTCAGCAACTATGGATTGCAGCTTCACCACATTTGGTATGGTAACTCACTGTGACACAGATGTGGAATGACAGGTTTTTTTTTTTTTTTTTTTTTGCTGGATTTCACCTTTCACCTTTGCGCTGTGACCTTGAGGCAGGAAATCTTGTACGGGCTGAGGGGTATTCAGCAACACGTTATGTTTGTAGTTTACATAATTCTAAAGTAAATTAGAAAATGACTGAAAATGATTTAAGACCAATAATTATTTTCAAGGGATGTTCAGTGCTTAAGTTTTTATTTTACCATCCGTCACTGGTGTACAGTGCTCTTATGACCATGGCCGTGTCTGTGGCATAGGTTGCTGCAGCTTCTGTAGATTTACAGTGTTTCATTATTGACATTTTACATAGTTTATTCTTGCTCACTGACATGGGACGGTACATATTTTGATTTGAAAAGTTGCATCTGCCTTACCTATTACATGTTGACCGCTATGCATGCCAGCTGCCTCTCACTGCCCTGTAATGTAGAGGAAATGTTTCAGTACAGCATTCAGCAATGAGATGATAGTTTCAGGCCTTCAGCAGCCTAGTAAGCATGAAATGGCTGCCTTTTACATTCCTCAAAAGAGAAAGAAATCTATATCTTAATGAACTTTTTCGATATGCTGACTTTGCAGCAGTAAACTTTCCTTCTCGAGATGATGTATAGGGTCACAAAACTCACATTTGTGGTAAGTGAAGTTTTTAAGTGACAGGGCTTAGGACGATCAAAAGTACTCACAAACTAGATTGAAATTTCCTTCTACTTCTCACAGGGGTGATTTTGCAGAAGAAACATGCAAAAAATATCAATCAGTATTCATATTTCCATGCAAAAATGAGCACATTTTTTTGTGATAACTTGGAGTTTATAGGTCCCATGTTTCCTCTTGGATAGGATCAAGTAAAAAAAAAAAAGCATTTTTTCCTATTGTTGGACTATTTTAAATACATTGATTGTCAACAGGTTGCAGTGCCTCACTGAAGCAACATCTCACCTATTTTGAGAGAAATATTCAAACCCAGGAAACTTTGTTTTTCATGACCATGGCCTTACATCAAGTGGAAAATATCTAGATGCTGTACATCATTTACACAGCTCCCTATAACTCACCAGGGCGTAATTGGGATTGTTGTAACCTTTTGGAGGTCCTCTAGAATGCAACCTTGGCCTGAAGTCCCTCGGGTTTGAATACAGGAGCTGCATTATCGGTCCTTCGGTTTTATAGGGTTAAATGTAGTTCAACAATTCAACGCACAGTTCTGATGTTTATTTTGTCAATTGTTTATGTACTTTCTTTGATCAGTGTTCATTTCTTGTCAAAACTGGGACTTCGGGGTATCATTGCATCGCCATTTTGGTGCACGATTCGTAAAGAGAAGGTTCATTTTCATTCCAGCTCAAAAATTCACTTTCGGTCCCCATGCATCCCTCCGTTCAACTCGGCTCCAAATAGTGCAACTTAAATGGAGGATGCGATGGGCACATGGAGGCGGCAAGTCGAGCCAGCTGCAGTATCATCCTTTTTACAGTAGAGGGCAGTAAACCCTGAGGAACAAGTTTCGCTTCCCAACTGGTAACGTATCACCACACTTCTCATTTAAAACCGGTCCTTTCGACAAGCACACATCCTCAGTGAAAAGAGGGTGTTATGAGGTAGATGGCCTGCTTTCCATTAAAAAAATATATAATTTTGATTCCGGAGTGGTAAGGTGAGCGTCTAACTCTTGTCAATGATGGTGACAACAAGCGCTACAAGAAATACCACGCGGAAACCTCAACAGGGAGTAGCCCACAGCCTAACCTGATATATTGTCGCTTGTCACACAGCATAGCTCGCTACAACTATTCTGTCTGCGCAGCTGACTGTCGGGGGGAAATTGAAATATTGTTTCGTGTGTGAGGGAGAAAACACAACTTTTTAGGATTCCCTCCCATCGAGGGAAACAACAAGCTATGCCGAAAGCCCCAGCCTCACGACAAGCTGCGACAGTCGGGGTCCTTATCAAGAGGAGCTGGTTAGAAAACAACCGAGTATTAAATGCATTTGAGGCAATTATTGACAACAGCGGAACGCTCGGCTTGACTCCAAGCTGTCACACTTGACGCTAAAATGTTCCTTGCTGACCATGTTTCAAGGAAAAATTTGGATAACGTTTTACTCGAAAGGGGTTTATTAAGCCGACCTCTTGATTGTTGCGGATCATTATTTTCTCCTTCTCCCTGTCATGGCAGCAGTTCAACGCCTCTAATGTTCTGCATTGTGGTTCAGTGGTAGCCTAATCAAAACCCGCTGCTGTTGCAAAAACCAAGGTAGTTGTTTTACAAATAAAATAGCAAATAAGTTTTCAGTTGGTGGATTCGGTCCAGTTTTTTCCCCCCAAACATGCAGTAACTTGGGTTGTTGAAATAAGTGCCGAAGTGTTGGCTCTGAAAGATCTCAGATGACCATGTCTGAGATATACATTCGCCCACATATTTGTCAAGCATACGTGGCCTGGATATTAATTTTCAGCCTGCAAATATTTTCATTTCGAATGAATGAAACTCTGAGTGCAGATGCATTTAATTTTCAGAAATATACGAGTAGCATAATTCTTTCTAATCAAAGTCAGGTTTGAAGTCAGGTTTTTATTTTTTGAAAAATTCCAAGCATATGGTAGGCTATGTAAGCAAACATCTACAAGGTAGAGAATAGTCTTGGGTTATGACTAAAATAAAATGATGGTTGCCATTTTCATATAGGACCAAGGGCTTAGAATCAGAGATAGAGACTTTTCCTGATATTACGATACCGAATTTAGCATCCTAGTCAGTGGATGCGGTAGGCTATCAATTGCGCGGATCCGTTTACTTCGCCGCAGATAGGAGCTTCACATTGCCTCAGTGCGTCTTTTTTCAGCTGCTCCTTGTCTGATTGATGAACATAATTGATTCACAAATAATTCTAGCTGCTCTTTAATTAACAATGACTAGGCAAGTGAAACTGGTCCCAAGTTGCCTTATAACACGCCCCAATATGGGAAAAAGTAGGCAAAAAAAAAGCCTCGGTCTCCATATTTTTAAACAATCGTGGCCTTTACATCTGTAAATAATTTATTTTCAAAAAAGTAAGTTGGCCAACGGAATTCTTTTACCATAATAATTCTTAATATTTTTCCTAGTACCATAACTTAAGACAGAAGGCTATGCGAACCAACAGCATGCAGGGAAGTAGTGTCTGCAAATTCCAACTCGGCTTATTTTGTACCAGAGAAGTTCGGCGTCTGCGTTTTAGTATCACGTGATCACTACAGTGAACGGTACTAGGATGATTCTTGTGACTCAGCCTAGACTCTTGGGGATTGGTGTCGCTGACATTGAATAGCCACAGGGGAACTGCTGGATATTGCTTAACTGCTGCGCTGCATCTTTTCTTCAAGGACGATTTGGCTAAGAAAGATTTTACTTGGTCTTGCTCGCCGTGCGTTCCGTTACGAACGGCGAGGGGGAGCAGAGTGAATCAGCAACGGGATGGAACTCGAGTCACTGGTCACGCTCCAGCTGTCGCAACCATCCAGATATACATGTGCAAAATTTCTTGTTAATTTTTCAAAGGCTTTTTTGGTTTCCTCCTCGAAATGCAGGTAGGTGCACAGAATAAGTACTATAATGGTTGCTGATTAAGGCTGGCCTTTTGCATGGCTCGTCTTGCCCGTTTATTCTTGAATAAAAATCGCAGTTAAAAAAAAAAAAAAAACTTTTGGGAACGTCCATTATATGCAATGGCTTATTTTTGTGTTTACTAATTGCCCACCTGTTCCCCCTGAGAATGATCGAAATAGTCTGTAGCCTGGCGTCCCTCGAACTTGTAGCCTGTGGCGAAATCCTGATATGAAGTGAGTCAACAAGTTTTTTGAACTGGAGTAAGGATTGCATTATTCCGTTTTAAAAAAAAATGTCTGTCCACTATTTCCTTCCATAGTCGGCATGTTATCGGGCTCTCGAAGTTTGATGATTTTTATGATCTCTTGGTGTCTTATTTCCTGATTTTGGACATTTTGTTGAAAAATTGTTTGTAGGCTATTTAAACAAAAGTAATTACAATTTAGCACAATAATTGAATTGATGTATTGGTCATGTTTTAATTCAACGTGAGCTTTGGTTCAAGGATTGGGACTTTGTTTACCGATTTAGCATCATGGGCAGTGGTTGCAGTAGCATGCGATCACTTGCGCTGATTTGTTGCAGCAACTCGAGGCAGTGCTGCATCTCCACCTTGCCGTTGAAGACTGCGCGTGACTTTTTTCAGCATCACAATCCGGCCGCGCGCTCGAGTCTGTGCGGCAATAACATTACTCTACCTGCGCGCTGGCGAAGCACCGCAGTGCCGACTGATAATTTACTGCAACGGGATTCCACAGTCACTGACGTAGCACAGGGCGCAATCGATTTTTCCGTGACTGTTTATTCCCTTCATTTGTTCCGCATAGTGGAGTCGTTCGGAGGCGCTATGGCAGTGAGAATTCCGAAACGCATGCATCTCTTCAAGACTCAAGTTTTCGGTAAGTAGCCTTCAAGTTCCTCCGCAGCAGTTCCGAAGTCTAAGCTTGTGGCACCATGTAAAACTTACTTTTCGTGGTTTTTCGGCAAGTGTTATACTAAAAATATATAGCAAATAGCCTTACGTTGGCTGCAATGTAACGTTGAAGTGTACACTCACTGGCCATTTCATTAGGTACACCATGCTACTACCGGGTTAGACCCCTTTTGCCTTCAGAATTGCCTTAATTCTTTGTGGAATGGATTTTACAAGGGGCTGGAAACATTCCTCAGAGATTTTGGTCCACGATACAATAGCATCATGCAGTTGTGTCTGTTTTGTCGGCTGCACATCCTTGATGCAAATCTCCTGTTCCATCACATCCCAAAGGTGCTCTTTGGGATTGAGATCTGGTGACCAAGGAGGCCATTTGAGAATCGTGAACTCATTGTCATGTTCAAAAAACCAGTTTGAGAAGATCTGAGCTTAGTGACATGGCGTGTTATCCTACTGGAAGTTGCCATCAAAAGATAGGTACACTATGGTCATAAAGGGATGACATAGTCAGCAACAGTACTCAAGTAGACTGTGGCGTTTAAACAATGCTCAATCGGGGCTAAGGGGCCCAAAGTGTCCCAAGAAAACATACCTCACACCAGTACACCGCCACCAGCCTGAACCATTGATACAAGGCAGGATGGATCCATACTTTCATGTTGTTTATGTCAAATTCTGATTCAAATTCTCTATCGTCCAAATGTTGCGGCAGAAATTGAGACTCAGCAGACCAGGTAATGTTTTGGTGGTGAATTTTGGTGAGCCTCAGTCCTCCCTTCTTGGCTGACAGAAATTACTCTCAGTGTGGTCTTCTGCTGCTGTAGCCCATCTGCTTCAAGGTTCAGAGATTCTCGACCTCAGGTGTCGGTTTGTTACGAGTGGTCATTTGAGTGACTGTTGCTTTTCTATCAGCTGGAACTAGTCTGGTCATTCTCCTCTGACCTCTGGCATCAACAAGGCAATTTTGTCCAGGGAACTGCTGCTCAGTGGATATTTCTCTTTGTTGGACCATTCTCTGTAAACTCTGGAGATGAATGTGGGTGAAAATCGCAGTAGATCAGCATCTGCTGAAATCCTCAGGCCAGCCTTTTTGCCACCAACAACAATGTGATTGGCTGGTCAGATATTTGCGTTAACGAGCAGTTGAACAGGTGTGCCAAATAGAGTGGCCGGTGAGTGTATTTTCCCTTTAAAAAGAATGAGCAATTCACGTCTACTGATGAACATTATGATGTGAGTGAGGGCTTGCATTTAGCAATTGTCAATTCATAGATTAGGGCATAGCATGTGTGATCTGCTAACTCTTTCAGTGCAATAGGCAACTACAGTTGCCTAATGGTGTAAGATATCAAAAGCAAAGCAGTTGGAAACCTATCATGTGGCAAATTGTTTAAAAGAGCTCCTGCAGAGGAACTCTTTGAAACAAGTAGCCACATGATAGGTTTTCAACTGCTCAGGATAATGACATTTTTCATTCCTTGAAAATTTATTCAGAGTTCAAAGGGTTAAATGGAACATTTAACTAATCGGCATGATACCAGAATATTACCTTGCTAGATAAGAAAAGTAAAATGCTGGTTTTAAGTGATTGTAGAGGCATTAATCGTACTACTTTCCACAAGATGCAGACAATACTTTTATTTTATATTGGTTTACCTGTGTGCTGGGCGCATGTGTGTGCTTTTGGACATTCCTATCTTTAAAGTCATGTTTGTACAAAATATAATTACGTAATGTTTTTAGCTGCGACCAAGCAGCTCTATGAACACTTCTGTCTGTCTGTCCGTCTGTCTGTCCATCTGTGACACCTTTTAGACCATGTTCCTGTCATCGTATCATCATGAAATTTTCAGGAGTTATTGACCTTCACCAAAGTGATGTCCATGCACAAGGTCGAGGTCAAAGGTCAAAGGTCAAGTTCACAGCGGTCACAACCTTGTTTGCGGGTTTTCGCGATGTAACTCCAGTTAGAATTCATGGATCGCTATGAAATTTTGGAAATAGCTTCTATGCATAGAGGAGGTGTTCCCTATTGTTTTTCAAGGTCATTCGTGAAATCCCAAGGTCACAAAGGCAAAAAAAGTGTCAATTTTGCCCAATTTGACGGTTTTCGCACCGTAACTCAAGTTTAATTCAATGAATGGCTATGAAATCTTACAACAAGCTTCTTGGTATAGAGAAGGGGCTCCCTATTGATTTTTAAAGGTCATCTGTTGAATCCCAAGGTCACACCGGTCAAAAAAGTGTCGATTTTGCCCCGATTTCACAGTTTTCGCACCGTAACTCCACTTCAACTTGATGGATGGCTATTACATCTTATAACAAGCGTCTTGGTACAGAGGAAGGGTCCCCTATTGATTTTCAAGGTCATTTGCCAATTTCGAGATCACACTTGTACAAGAAACCACCAATCATGGACACTAGGCCACGTGAAGGATGCTAGGCGAGGTCGTAGCTATTAGATCCTTCTGATCTACTTGCTTTTTATTAAGTGTTGAACTGAGAAATGCCTATGAATTATATTTATACTTTAGCTGTGGGGGTAAGTTTATAGCTGTAATTAACTCAGATATGAATACATTTGATTTTACCCACTGTGCCTTCATTATCTGCTTATAAGGCAAGTTATTGCCATGTACCAGCTCCAAATCAGGGTTCTACCCTCATTTATTTCCTTTGTCTTGCCTGGTAAAGTTGCATTCAGGAATTTTGGAGACAAAAAACACTTGAAGACCACAATAAAAAAATGATCAGTCAAATTTTCACATTGAGGAGAAATGATGAATTAATATATAATGAATATGTAATGCATTGAACAAAAATATAAACGCCCAATGTCAAATTTTTGAGTTTTTATTAACAAAAAAACTGGAACCGGGATTCGTCTGTGAATAGCACTCTTATCCAGCATGCCAAGGGCCATCGAATGTGTGCGTTTGCCCATGCGAATCGGTTTCGACGCCGGACAGCGGTGAGATCCAGACCACGGTGAGGACGCTGAGCGTGCAAGTTGTCCTCTCACAGCCGGTTACAGACTGTCTGTGGTGTGATGCGTCTATTGTGCAGACAAAGGGTCTCATCCGCTGTGCGTGTCTCTGATCCGCGCCGATCCCGCAGATGGACGAGCCGGATGTAGCGATCTTGTGCTGGTGTGTTCACACGTGTGTAATGTGAATAGAGGCCACTAGATGGCAGTATTTACCTTTTTTTTTTGTTAAGCCCAGACTGGAGATAGGTTTGGGCATGTTTTAGACAAGTCCCAGAGAAAAATAAAAAAAGCCTAAAATGTGGGAGGGGTCTGCAAAAGAGTATATAAGGAGGAGAATTGAGACAGTGAAGTAGTAGGAGAAATTGCAAGGAGAAGGATACATGTGACCAGACCTGTCATTCTGTGCAAGACCTGTGAAGCTTTTAGTGGATTTTTGCCTGTGTCAGAGCATTTTCCTCACCCAGGACATCACCAACCAACCCATCAAAGGGATTGTAAATATTTCTTTTTTTGTATATGATCAATCTTGGTCTGTAGAGTAGAGTAGTTTGTTGTTAGTTGCCTTTGTTTAATTAAATGTGTTTTAGTTTTAAAATTTTGGTCTGTCATCCTTTGCTGTCGTTAATGTCATAACAAATTGGGGCCATAACACGTGGCCGACGTGGATGAGGTCGATTTGCGGTACTGCTCGTCTGTAGGAAATCGAACTCTCTCCTATCGTCCGATAGTTAGCATTCAGTTGCACAGCGACCGCTCTGGTGGACCTCCCTGCATCCAGCATGCCAATGGCACATTGCCACATGACCTGAGACATCTGCAGCATGATGACTTTTGACAAAATTTGACATTTTGGGGTGACATTTTATTGTCCCCAGTATAAGGAGTGTCTGGATACTGCTCATTCTGTCTGGTCACCATCTGGAAATGTCATACCCATGTACCAAGTGAAATCACTGCATCACTGAGCAAATGCTCACTGACAGAGAGATGGATTAAAAAATGGTGCAAAAATCAAGAGAAATATCCCTATTGTACAAGTAAAAGTCATCATATGCTCACTTAGAGTTGTTAACTCAATGTGGCATCAATATTTGACATGGGGCGTTTATATTTTTGTTCAGTGTATATAAAATATACAAAAATGCAAAATTTTGACTCTGCTCATTTTTCTTTTGTGTTCTTCATTTGCTAATATAAAATGAATTTTGTGCTGTGATATTTACTGGCTCCAAGATGTCTATTCATATGGCTTGAAGATTCAAGAAGAAGATTTGTTCCCCCCATATTTAATAAGGATTATTAACTCTTTTCCCTGTAGACTCCCCCTCCCTTTCCCCGCAATGACAACAAATGATGAACCTGACCATATCAATGAAGATAACATTGACGCCTTGGGAATACTCCTGTTTTCAGGCAGTCGGGAGGTTAGGGAAACGGTCCAGTGATATACATATCGGCATCATATGTGGTCATTGTGCGGAAAAGAGTTAAGGCCTGAGCACCAAGTCTTGGGAAATCGCTATTGAATGCAAGGAATGATGATGGTGATGATGATTATTATTATTACACCAAATTCATGACATTTTTGATTGTGGAAAGCTACTCAAAAACTTAGAAAACTGCACAAGGATCAGAAGTGGTGAAAAATGACATATTTTGGGTTTCATGCATGGGTGTGGCAAATGGGTCTGTAGCGCCACCAATGAAATTTCAACAGAGTTGCCCTTGAGGTATGTTTCACCTGGACATTGGCAATTTAGCAGTCAAATGTAACATTCCAAGACTCTTGGTGCCATGATCTAAACCCAGCTGGAAATCAGCCATTTTAAATTTATTGTGACATTTTTTGCGTATTTTATTTTTTTTGCCATTTCCAGGAGTCATTCTTAACCAAACCCACATTAGGAGGTTAATCAGGTCCACCTGAAACTGAAAATATGAAAGACCTTAACAATGAAAATTGAATACATTTTCAGTTTTTGTTAAAATGCTAAATTTGTCACAGTCCAGATCAGGATTCAAGTGTGGAGGCAGAGTGCAATCCAACATTTAGTTTATTACACTGTGATAAAGGGATAGAACCCCTGAGGAAGAGGTGGGGATGGAACCCTGGATTAGGAAAGCACAGTTCAGTACACATGTGGTTGACAAAGATGGGCAGCCAATCACTGGTCAGTGGCTTCTGGGGAAGCAGCCAAGTGGACTTGTCCTCCAACTGTCCCTCAAGAGGATATAGTAACTTGAGGGGAACTTGTTTCCAGTCCTGTTGACCGTAGAAGGATTGGGAGCTTGTCCCAAACAAACTGGACAGAGTTAATAAGACCATAGTCCCATCCTGGACCCTGATTAAGCTTAGGAGCTTGTTCCTGTCAAGCTGGACTAACAAGCAGACTTGAGCTGGGTTAACTTGAACGAGGTCCCAATCCTGGACCCTGATTAGGATTGGAAGCTTGTTTCAATTAAGTTAGAGGAAGCTGTTCTGGAAGCACTGTCATTAAAGTACAAGTTGCACTAGACAGAGAAGAAGTTTCCCCTAACAACCCTGACTCGTGATAAACACAAAAGGCAAATTACAATCCAGTTATTTATGGCACACAGTAGAGGGCTTAAATACTTGTTGCATGGGTTTTAGGGAATAACCATGAAATAAGACGCAGTCAGGGGTTGGCAGGCACACAGGACATAAACCAATGCCTAATTGGCACCCAAGTTGCTGAATAGGAAGAAACACAAAAGGAATTCACACGTGGCTTATAGCAATATTATAGACTGTCGATAGTCCTGACTCTTTCTTCTGCACAAATTCGTACAACTGCATGTTGAGAAATGTTGTTGTTTTACCATTTGACCAGTTGCTTCACAGCTTTTGGCAAAGTGGTGAACCTTAAGCCATCATCCTCATAAATGTCTGTACCTCTAGTAGCAGTTCCTTTAACAACTGATCACCCTGCTACCAGTTCACTTTTTTATCTGTGGAATGCTCCAAATGGGTGTTTTTGTGATGATTCCAAAACTTTTCCAGTCTTTCCGTTCTCCTGTCCTAATTGTTGTGTAATGGTTTGCAGGCATCAAATTTGAATTTGGGAACATTTACAAAAATCACGACAGTTTAAAAGGAGAAAATGTAAACTGTCTGCTGCTTTCAACTAAATGGGTGACAAATTTAACGGAAAAAAACAAATACATGCATGGATCAACATACCAAATCCAGATGCTTCCTGATGTGGTTCGGGTCCACTTGTCCCCTTAAGGCAGAAAGGCAAAGTTATTCTGAGTGATCACCATTTTATCCCATAATGAAGCCTCCCTATGATCGAAGTGGTCTCTTCCAGCATGACAATGGTCGAAACCTGACAGGGTACAAGGGGTCACAAAATGGTTTAATGTGTATGAAAATGATCCTAAGCATATGCCACCATCGCAATCCTCAGATCAACTGAAATCATTTGGGAGATTTTGGGGCAAAGTGTTTGACAGCTCTGTCTGTCACTGTCATCAAAACACCAAATGAGGGAATATCTGATGGAATAAAGGTAATCCATCCAGTCCACATGCTTGCGGCATTGAGGTTGTTCATGGAGAGTGAGTCATGACTGTCTGGTTTGCCTTGTCTGGTCCATTTTTTTTTTTAGAAGAGGGAAATTTTGTAGGGAAAACAAGTTTCTGTAGGGGGTTCTGCTGGACTCCATTGTCACGAGCGGCTTAAACCCGTCTACTGTTGAAGCACAGGACTTAATATTACCATATTTATTGAAAGCTAAATGGAGAGACGCGCTGTGTGGAAAAGGCTAACGATAAAGGTTAGACAGTAATTACTGGTTGCATGTTGGTCTACAGCCAGCATGGCAGCACCACTCCCAACCTTCACACACACACACACACACACACACACACACACACACACACACACACACACACACACACACACACACTCACTCACTCACTCACTCACTCACTCACTCTACAGTGGAGTTGAGGGACTGTGCTGCCTGTGTTACTCATTGAAATGTCATGGTGAAAAGTTATCCACACTGAAGTTTGTTCCCTCTGCGGTGCTAGTGTACCTACGATAGCATGCTGGAAATAACTGGGTTTAAAGGGCAATGACTGGGAACAGGAAGTGCCGGAGAGGGCAGGCACGGCCTCCTGAGTTTAAACAGTGACATCTGACCTTTTACTCAGCAGCCAATCCCAGCTGCTGCCGGCCCCTCGGTTGGACAGGATTTATGTTATCAGAGGGCGGATGCTGTGATCGATGGGGATGCTCCAAGTTTGCCACAAAACAATGTTTATTCTCTGGGAACATCTGCCGTGAGCTTTTAAACTTTGACCCCCCCTGCTCATCTGTGGAGCATCATATTCATCCTCCCAGTATGATAAAATATTGCTTTATACTGACAGTTATGATTTATAGTGAGGCACAAAAGTATTCGGCCAGCGGCACTCTCACAGTGGAAAGCAAGTATTAGGTTTACGCAGCTGTTGTCTGGTTAAATTTTCAGGCATTTAAGTCTATATTTTGTGGATCTGATGTTATGTACGTACCTGACAAGGAATTAAAGGGCATCTAAAGTCGATTCCCATTGTTTTTGTTTATCGGCCAATCAGCCAGTCGCACCTGTGCAAACGAACCGAAGTAAAAAGATTATCTACGCATGTGCACAAAACATTGGTTTATATGAATGAAACTGGTCATGAGACAATGCAAGATGTATGCATGACTTTATACTGTGGGTGCAAACCACAGTGCTCGTAAAAAACCCACTCAAACACAGAGAGATTACGCAAATTCCATGCAAAAAGGATGTGATCCACACATTTTTTACTCTGAGGCAACAGTGCTACCCTCTGCGCCACCATGCTGCCCTAATACAAGTTGTACATGTGATTTCTCAATGTAATTATGATACATTTACCCCACAGATATAAAACATAGATATGTTTTAGATCTATGATTTACCCACCCTCATGAAGGGGAAATCCGGTTTATTCTTGCAGTCAGTGGTATAATCACTATTTATTCTCAAGGCCAGTAATTCTGTGGGGTAAATCAGAAGTCAAGATGCTTTGAGCTTACACAAATCAGGATGTTGGTATAATAATTTTACTCTATGTACATTGATGGTTTTCAGGTTTTTTTTCTCAAAGGAGAAAAAAAACTAGAGGCTAAGCAACAAACTTACCTACATATCAATTTTGTTTGGCAAATAAAATTTGGAAATTGCTGGCAAAACGATATATCAGGATTACCTATATCTTTTCACACATTTGCCATTTTGCCTCTCCTCTGTTGATCCCATGGCTCAATGCACAAACTTAATTAAAAAACAAAGATTCAGAAATCTTATTTTCAGTACAGTCTCATTCATAAGCCAATTAGGGACTGAGTGGAGTAAAAAAAAGGTACTCACTATATGGGTTGTGTCACATTAAAGTTGACTCAACAGAAACTTTGTGAACAAAAAACACCCAGTGCCGTGTTTTCCCTAATTCAGTTCAACCCAGTCCCTTTGCTTGATTCTCTGTGATATTCCAAACTCGGTTTAGGGATGTTACCATGTATACCAGCTGCAACTGCCGTTGCAATCCCAAACTGTTCATTTGTCTCCATTAATTACTTTTCACATTCAGATGTTTAGAGGGATTATTTGCTGACTTAAAACATGCTCTGGCAAAAATGGTTTTGCATTCCATGAAGAACAAATGCTAATTTTGTATTGTCTTTGTAATGCCATAAACAGAGTCACTGAATGAGCTGTGACAGTTTTTATCTGATCAAATTTAAGACTTCCTGAAACAAAAATCTGCTAATAAGATTTTTGAACTCAGGTAAAGTTTCATTAGAATGTTTTTCCTTAAATGCAAAAGTTAGAAATGCAAAAGTGTCCGGAAGTGGTCGGAGGGACACCAGATGCAGGAACAAAAGTGTTTATTGCAAACACGCCAAACAATAAAGGAGAAAGGTAGGCAAGCAGGCCAGAAATAAGAGACAGTGACAATGCACTGAACAACAAGGGAAAACTAAGGTACATTGCCCAAGGCAGGGGGAAACAGAAGTACACACTCCAAGAGTGGCTAAACTAGGAAACAAAAACTTAACTAGACTGACAGAAACACTGGGAGACTTAGACAAAAGGGAGACAAGAAATGGGCGCAGCAAAACACAAGGCACGGGAATCGCACAAAGGAAATATTCGGGAAGGCACAGGAGCTGAGATTTCACAATGTTGCACAAGCCAACAAAGTTTCGTCAGAGGATTTCTTCTCTCCTGCCTACAGATATACACACGGGAGGAGGCAGGGACTTGGAAGGCAATCTCAGAAGGAACCAAAAACACATAGGATTAATAAACAAATTCATGAAAACCGGGTTGACAATAATGACTCGAGACAAGATGCTGAGACAATCAATCAAACTAGACGGTTTAGATTAAGGCAATCTAAACATGACTAGTATAAAAACACCATGAGAGAAGCGAAGGAAAGCATAGCTTAAATGTAGTTTAACAGGGAAAGCTTCGGAAGACATTACAAAAGCTAGAAACACTGGCACATGCAAATGAGTTAATTAAAGTTAATACTCTCTTCTCTCTCTTCTATGCCATGTCTGAGTCGGACCTAAGCGAACCATGATCATGATGATTATTAAAAACTGGTGATTTCTTGCCATGTCCCATATTTCTCTTGCAGTCATTTGGAAGTCTTGTAGAAAGAGTTTCCTTTGGCGTCCCCGGGCCCGCGATCCCAAGAGTCTGCCTGCTAATTGGAGTTCTTCCACTTCTCCCTTTCTGATGACATGTCCAACAAACTTCTTCCTCCTATCCTTGATGGTTCTCAGCAGCTGTTGGTTCTGTTGGATCATCTGCAGAACAGTTTCATTGCTGGTGTGAGCTGTCCATGGAATCTTCAGAACATGCCGATAGAACCTGTTACGGAAACACAGGGAACAGGGGGGAGAGACAGCAGATGCAGCAAACCAGATTTTAATGAAACTCAAAAACTCGAGGAAGAACGAAAATGTTGCACACAGGCTAAAACAAATCACTGTGCCACACACTGAACGGGGAGAACTAAGAAAATAGAAACTCACGGGGGGAAACCAAACTCGGGAGAGAACCATGGCACGCAGGCCGAAAAAAACCACCGCGCTCAAGCATTGAAAAGGGAAAAACTCAGGAACTGGCTAAACTTTCAAAAACTGGGGAACTCGGGAACACTGGAGGGGTAGCACGAATTGGGGCACTTGGGAACATTAGAAGGGGGACACAAACAGGGACACTTGGACGCAGAAGGCTCGGGAGGAACAGCTGGCGCAGACGGCAGACTCGAGAGGCACAGCTGGCGCAGATGGCAGACATGGGAGGCACAGCTGGCGCAGATAGCTCGAAAGGCTCAGTGGGTTTCCAGAAGCCACTGGACGCTGCACGCACTACGTCCAGGCTCCAGAAAGCACGCATGAGGGAGAGCGTGCGTGAGCGACTGTCAGAGAGCGAGTCTGAGGTCTGGGTGTGACCGAGAGCCAAGACACGTCTGCCCGTCTGGTCTGGTCTGATCTGAAGTCAAGTCTGACTCTGCATCTGCTGGCCGAGAATATAAAGGGAGGGGAAAAAACACAAACACAGGTGCTGAAAATAATATAAATTACAAGGGGTAGAACGCGAGGGAAACCTAATTACATGAAACAGGAAAACACCAACACACGGACAAGGATCACAAGACTTTCCCATAGACGGGATAAATAAACTGAATAAGGACTGCTAAGTGCACAGAGTGAGAGGCAGGACAGAGATGAGATAATTGCAGAGAATCTGCAAGAAACGCTGCGAATGAGATTAGGCGAAAGCAAGAGGCGGAGACTAGAACAGGGCGAATGCAGAGAGGTCGTTAGTCAATTTGTAAGTGCAGCTGTACAATCCCTAGTGCTCGTTAGTACGTTAGTCTTATATATAATGATAGTGTTGGTTAGTAAATTTTAGAAAACAACAAACTGTTAGTACAGTTAGTAAGATAGAAAAGTAAGGTGAAGTAAGCAAACGAGATCGGAAGGAAGGCTGAAATCCAGAATCCATTAAATCACCCAAAATAATGACATGGTCTACAAGGACAGAAACAGCAACGAACTAATGACGCGACGGGAAAAAACAAAATACCGTACAAGGGTAAGACATGGACCGGAATAACATGGGAAAGATACGAAATGTGGAAACACTAAAATCGTGAAACGAAAACAGACAACACAATAATAATAAAACTTAATATTAAAAACAGAACACAACCCTAACCTAAAACCGAAAACCCACAAAACACAACAGAACCACATCTTTGTTGCTTCAAGATTCTTACTGCTTCTTGTACTGAGGGTCCATGACTCGCTGCCATATAGGAGAGTTGACCGCACAAAGCACTTCAGTAGTCGGGACTTCCTACCGATGCGTTGTAGTATAATCTTCAAGAGAATCTTCAGAACATGGCTTATCAGGCTGATTGTCCTCTGGTTCTCACATTCCATTGCACTTGGTTTCTTTGGAAGAGCAATAAAAATCCATCTTAACATGTCCTCTGGTAATTCCCCTGACTCATAGATCTGGTTCATGATCTTCCACAGCAGGTCTACGCCTAGATCTCCAAGTGCCAAGAGCATCTCAGTGGCTATTTCATCTGGTCCCATAGACTTGCCAAGCTTCATTAAGCCCAGCGTACCTCCTCTTTCATTATTGGTAGGCCGGAACTAGCAGCTGGTGGGACATCAGTCTCCTCTCTGGTGTCTTGGTCTCAATATATTCCTCTCATCTTGCTGCAATGTCCTGCGGTTCATACATTATCTTTCCCTCTGAAGAAAGGATGCACTTAGAGCTAGAGATTGACTGTTTGCCTGATATTTGCTTGATCTTGTTAAACGTCTCGTTGGTGTTCTGATTTTTGAGTCCTTCCACCTCCTCACATTTTATCTCCAACCATCTATCCTTGACTGCTATGCAACTCTTCTTGACTTGCTTGTCTAATGTCTTGTACTGCCCTGGGTTGTTTTTGACTAATCTGCATTGATCCATGGGATCTTTAGTTTTTTTTTTTAGTTTTTTGTGTCATCCAGTGTGAGCTCTGCTGTCCTTTGGAGTCTTCGACTGGAATGTAGTTGTTAACAGCTTCATATATGCAACCTTTCAAGTCTTTCCATTGCTGTTGTTAAGGTTCCTCAGCAAAGTTTTCTGGAATTTCATCTGCCACTGCATTTGAGAAGGACTCTCTGATGGCTGCGGTCTTCAGAGCGTTGAGTATCAACCGTTTAGAGTGCTTTGGCTTAGGTGTGGCTTTGAGAGATAATTTCACATTTGCTACCACAGGATTATGATCACTGTTTGCATCAGCATCCGGAAAGGCTGCAGTTCTTTACAGCATTCCTGTAGCATTGGTTCACCAGGATAAAATTAGTCTGGTTTCTTGCTCTGTCACCGGGGCTTATCCAGGTGTCTACGCCGTGGATGTATGTAAAACCAAGTGTTCATAATAACAAGTTGTTTTCCTTCACACCAATCGATCAGTTTCTGTCCACTCTCATTTCTAACGCCCAAACCATGCGGCCAGACAGTGCTTCCATATCTCGCCACCAACTTTGGTATTCCCGTCTCCCATTAATATGGTCATTTCTTGTGATTTACAGTGATTGTAGGCATCTTCAAGGGACTCATAGAAATCATCAATCTCCTGGTCTTCTGCTTCTGTTGTGAGTGCATAGATCACAAGTATGTTGATGTTGAAAGGGCTGGCTTTGAGTTTGGCTAGAAGAACTCGGTCTGATTTTGGCCAGAAAGCAAGAAGGCTCTTGGATAATTGTTTGTCTAGTAACAGTTCAATGCCTTGTTGATGTTCTTTCCCTCCTGAATACGCATTCCGCTTTCCATCCTTGTACAATTCTCCAGCATCTGTCCATCTCACTTCACAAAGGCTAAGACAGCTGATTTCCATTCTGTCATATTCATGGATTACATTATCGAGATTGCTTTTTTGGAAAAGAGTTCAGATGTGGCAACTTTCGTTATTCTCCTGCGAAACATATTTGCATTCGTTTTTGTAGCAGTTTTCACAGGCACTGGATGACGATCAAGCGAGCCCTGTGACGTCAGCTCAACTCTACCGGACGAGGCATTCAAGTCCAGATGACATTGAATCCCATTTACGTCATTTCTACTGTATCTAAATCTACTTCTCTCCATCATGGTTTTGTTAGCCTTAATAATGCAGTAGTCGGCTACATCCTTTCTGCATATCCTCTGTTAGTCGCCTCTTACAACACGCTCCAAGGACCTACGATGGGCCTCTTCTACAAACCGGAACCCATACAGCAAATGTTAATACTACGTGACAAAATATATACAATCACCCTCACATAATTGCTGGTTAGTACGGGTTAGTAATGATCCTATCAGTATGCAATTTTGTGGCATAAAAAAATGAGCAAATATGTTGGTTAGATAACCAATTGGGTAGATGTTATTTTTTCGTATTTTCAGTGCTAATTATTTGTGTGATAGATTATTACTGTGCTAATTATCCACTGTGGTACATATGTTTTATTTTACCCACAAGCCTTTGAATTATTTGAATTATTCAAATTCAGATATTAGTGTGGTTCTCTGATTGCAGCATGCTAATTCTGCCCTGGGCAGACTAGTAGCTGAAGCTGTCTGTGATGGTGAAATGTCCAATCTACCTATTGACCAATTTAAATGTCAGAAACTTTCTTGACATTTCTGACTTGATGCGTAGTCATTGCATAAAAATGGCATGAGTGTACACACACACACACACACAACAGAATAATAATCAAATGGCAAAAGCCACCAACTTACAATGATTAGATTTACATGCGAAAACTATTCAGTTTTTTGCCCTGATTTTGAAAAAACGTCAATACTCCTAATAAACTTTCTACATGGCAATTGAAAATCAATTCCACTGGTGGTGAATGCAGCCTCCCTCTCTCATTCCTTCAACCACCTACTCCAAAGGCATTGTGATATTTGCGCATCACCAAAAACCTTGCCATCCCAGTTTTTCATAATGTCTAAAAGTAGGTGTGCTTCTCCTTCTAACAGGAAATTTGGGCTTTGCTGACTGCAAAGGGGTGGCCATGTCTGGCAAAAAATGCAGTTGATACACGTATTCTGAATGCATTTTATGCATGTTCAAAGAGTGGTCCCTAGACCCTGAATATTAGTTGCACATATTTTAATCTAAAAATGCTACATTTGGAATATGGCCTGAATTGGGAAAATCAGAGCAACATTAGCAACTTCAAATATGGAATATTGTCACCTTTGGAATAATAATGGAAAACTAGCGTGCATGTAACTGTAGTTTATGTTACAAAATCATAGCAAGCATCATAGTCTCGGAGGTGTCCCATACAAGTGCACATAGTTATTGGATTTTGCTGAATCCTATGACTAAATGATGCCACTTATGTTCCCTTCCTCCTCTCAAAGTCGCCCATTTTGCTAATAGGCCGATAGATTGGGTAATGGTTTTTTTTAAATGCTTTTCTCCACTTCTCTCGTTTTTATTGCAGGACACTCTGGTTATTCTCAGAAATGCCTGATCATCCAGGTGCCCACATCAGGGCTGGATGTTTGAATGTGTCAGACTGCCTCTTGAGTTGTGGTTGTATCTCCTTGGCTACTTTGGAGTGTAAATGGAGACTTTTCCCCTTGTCCTCTCTGAGGTCATTGACCTGGAGACAAGTGAAATGCAGTTTAAAATGTTGGAAAACAGCTTTACTCTGGGTTTGAAACAGTAGTTTTTGCTTATTACCACAGGTCATCATAGACCGTTGCTCTCACTTTCTTCCATTAGCATTCAGGAGTGTCCTGTGCAGTTCCTACCCCTTCACTTGGTCTTTGAGCAAAGGGAGATGACAAGCTGGGGATTGGCATATGATTGCTTTAGTTTTATTGTCAGTGCCCAACTACTAGAGGTAATGATGTCATGTGAGAAACACACAGTCATGTGAGAAACACACAGTACAGTTTTTAAGCTCATTTTAACAGTAACTTGCTTCTCAATTCAACTCTTCGTTCGCAAAGACAGGTGTGATGGGCTCCATTTTGTGGTCGTTTTATGTGTTTGTCTCATTCTTAAGTTCAGAGTGAAAAGGGGCTATTGTGTGCTTCTGCAGGAACCAGGACAAGCTGGAGGCACCTCTAGACTTACCGCGAACACCACAGTCCCTGCACTGAGGATGGGGACCAGAGGATAAACCTCCTGTCCACCACCTTCAACTCGCCCCTTTACTGCCACAGTATGCTTCCTAAAGAACACAACAGGTAATATTGATACTGAGAGGTAATGGCTGAAATTTATTGTGGTTACAGCGCAAGTTACTTTTTTCGCTACTCTTCGGCCCCCCTTTGAAAGGAGAGCGAAAAATGCACCAAGTCATTGTAGTTGATCAAGCGAGTCATTCACTGATTGTTGACCTTGGTCAGATTTTTTTTGCAACCAGACCTCCCACTAATTCTGCTTGTGACTATTGGAAGAGAAAATACCCCAGCAGCCACCGTAATAATACAAGATGAATGTGGTGTTAATATCAAAGTCGTGGGTGGTTTGGGTACAGGGGTGAGGGGCAAAGGATTAACTCACTACAAGCTACAGCAACCTCACCAACCCCCTTTGGTTGTGCCTCTCCCTCCATCCCCCCCGACCCCCAGCACATGAACAGGCGGGCCGTTCCGGCAGTACACTGGCCCAATTCATTCCCTTATAATCCCCCTAAGCACATTCTGCCTAATTGGGGCCAGGCTTCCAGAGATGCCTGTTAGGGCTTGCACATAATCAGTGTGAACAGGACCTGTACTTTCTAAGCGATAGCAATGTGTTAGCGTACCTGCTAACTTCAGGAGTCACCAGGTCTGCCATCAGGAAATAAAGGATCGCCTGGTCACTTAAGGACAGAGACCCTTTTTACACTGAGAAGAAAGTCAAGTGTTTCATGAGAATAATGAGGATTAAAAAGCTTTTTTTTTTCCTCTGCTAAAAAATATTAGCTTGCTCTGAGTCACACTTTGCTTGATAAGTAATTTTTTTCACTGAACTTCTGAATTTAGCTTTCATGAATTATTGGCATTATCTTATTCAGCAGATGTGAGCCTAATAAGAAACTTGAGACTGACTTACTGTTTGGTTTTTTCAGTTGCTCACACCGCATTACCTGTAATGCTGGCATGTAAGGATAATTGCATTGTTGTGACTAACTCTTATTGAACAATGCAAGAATGTCATGTGTTTTGCCCTTGCAGTGAGCTACAGTTTTATTCATATGTAATTCACATGTCCTGTGCCATGTTCTCTGCTTTCAAAAAGTTTTTTGTTTTTTTTTCTAACTGAAGTCATGAAATGATTTTAATTGGCAATAATTTAAACTCAAATCATTTGAAAGGAATACAATCTCTTAAAATTAATGATTGGTCAAGACCTGTTTTCAATCATTCATTTAAATTACCATTGCAGAAACTCCGATAACTCTCAACATTATCAGGTGTGGCCAGTTTTCATTGATAACGCATACTGATTATGAGTCCGGACTTCTCGCGCTTTTCTTTATTCAGGGATTGGAAGAAATGCATGTGTTTAATGATCATTTCAATGAAATAAGGTCATTTGAAATGTCTTTATGTAATTCCATTGCTTCCAACCCCTCCAGTGCACAAGGAATTCAATTCCGCGCGAGAATCTCTCACATACGTTGATTGAATAATTGCTGACTACAGCAGAGGAACATAAATATGCAGCTTAAACTCGCACCGAATACGTGAGAGTTGACTGGTATGCTCTGAAATCCCTTACATGCCCTTCCTCAGTCAACTTTATCAGCCATCGCATCCACTAATGCAAGTTAAAGCTTTACTATGCAAAGCCATCACCATCAATAATCACTGTTCAAAAGTAAAATCAGCACAGAGTTCTCTGTGCTCAGTGTCCTCTGAGATGTACAGTATCATTGTGAGGTGTGTTTTATGTCTGTCAAGTCAACATTTCAAGTGGTTTTTGGAAAAAACAGTGGGGTTTCAAGTGCATGCCTGCAGTCCTGATATGTCCCCGATTGAGAATTTATGGCACATTATGCAGCGAAATATATAGCAACAAAGACCCCTCCCAAATGTGCGGCTGTCGACCTGCAGAATGCAGGAATGGAGGAAAGTTCAGTTTTCTCCACTTGACCACCTGATGTTTTCAAGACCCGGACACTAAAATGATTGTGCAAGACATTCTTATGTTACACACTGGTAAACAGTCTACAGGGGAAAAAAAATTTTGGCAGTCGTGTATGTTTTCAAAAAGCTACTAAATACACATGTACGGAAATCAAAATATGTGTTATTGTACTGTTTTCCATATTGTAGAGGGTGAATTGACTGTTCAAATCAGTCCTTTTTATTTTTGTTGTATTTTCCAAGGTGCACAAACTTTGTTGGACGGTTTTCTGCCCGCGTCTGTGTTGCGTGTGCATCTGCGTTCCCATTGTTTCCGGGCTTCAACTCGGAAACAGTTCAAGATATTTACATCAAACCTTGCACACTCTTTTATCATTGTACGGAGATGTGCCTTTTTCTCTCTGTGGACATCAGTTTTGGGGGGGGGGGGGGGGGCATTTGTTTTTTTTGGTTGGCTGAGAAAAGTTTTAGGTATCATTAAAGATATGCTTTGTGTTTACTCTAGGCTTTTTAGTTGGCTGGTATGGGATATTTGCAGGCTTTCTTTTGTCATGCCATACAGCAATGACATGATTACCATTAAGCATTAAAAATAAAAATACATTCACTTTTTATTTTCATTCACATAGCATATAACTTTTTATATTCCACATTTTACCTCTTAACCGGAGTACGTTGGTATTACAGCATCAAGGGGAAATATCTTGTCTGGACAGTTGCCTTCTGAACAGTGAGATCATTTAAGTTACCTTGTGGAAATCTGAACTGCCCTCTTTTCTTGTGTGTATTTACATTTCATGTAATTATAAAATGTAACTTATCAAACTAGTTTAAAGTACCATCCCTGAGGGAAAATATGTAGGGCGACTTTCACAGACACAGTTTCAGCCAGGTTCTTGACAGAATTCAACAAGTGAAAGGCCCGTATTCAGAAACGACACTCACACTCACCCTCCGCTCACCATATAGTGAGTACGATTGAAATGTAACTGAGTGTGAGAAAAAGATCGACCGACCTCTAACCGAGGGATTGGTCCCACTCCTCGCCAATTGCTATTCATAAACGCCACTCGAGCATAACTGACAGTAGTGGGCACTGGGTACCAGAGGCGATGCATCGGCTGCTGCAAAGGGACGCTCAATCCTCACCTTCAGTGCTGAATGACCTAAACCTGTCGCAGTTTACTTTTCTTGATTAGAAAGTTTCTCAGACTAATTGGTTAAACGACAATCAAATTTATTTTTAATAACGTTGTTATACATTGCTTCACAAAATTGACGCGTTTCTTTCGCACATAAATGACGACGTAAATGTCAGAATGTCTTCATAAATTCTGTGGTCGAGTGGCTCGCGAAAGGCGCAGGACAGCGCGCAAGGCTCACTGAGCAACAAGCTGTGAAACGTGCCGGACATTTCCTTCTTCATTCAGCGGTCAAGAATGTAGAAAAGAATGGATTCTCGTGACTCACAGCTACATGAGCCTCGCAGACCAATCCACACGCGCCCCAAGAGCCGCTGAGCGCAGAATTTTCCAACCCATGAGTAAAGAAAAGCGCGAGAAACCCGAACACGTCAGAGTTGTGACAGGTATACGTCATTCATGAAAACTGGCCACACCTGATAATGTTGTGAGTTTTTGCAATGGTAATTTAAATAAACTGAAAACAGCTCATGTCTAATCATTATTTCTAAGGGATAGTTTTGAGCTCCCCTATCGCCAGTTCACCTGTAGCCACGGGTGGGTACACAAATGCTAAACTTGAGTTCACCACAGTGCAGTTTGTAAACACTGAAACCCGGTGGTCAGGTAAGTTACTGGCATTGTTATCATCATTATAGTTAAAATTTGCGTAGTTGCGACTGCGTCGAGCTCGTGGCTGTAAATGATTCAGAGTTTCTAATGTTTGTAACCAACTGAAAGCCATGACAACGAAATAACGGCGCAAGTTAGTGCGGCTCAAGGGAGGTGTTCCCTGCACTCAACCTTCACTCAGAAAGAGACGCTATTTTCAGTGTGAGTGAGGTCTCTAAAAGCAAATGAGTGTTGGGGCAACCTCTGACTCATTTAGTATAACCTGACACTAACTAAGTTTTAGTACGCGCTCACACTCAATTAGAGTGAGTGTCGTTTCTGACTACGGGCCAAAGCATTTGATTTTGAACTCTCAGTTTGGTCCTGAACTAGCTTAGGCCCATATTCAGAAACGACACTCACAATAATTGAGTCTGCGTGAGTACTAAAACTTATTTAGTGTCAGGTTATATTAAATGAGTCAGTGATTGCCCTAAGACTGATTTGCTCTCACAGTCCTCACTCACTCTGAAAATAGTGTCTCTTTCTTGCGCTAGTATTTCGTTGTCATGGCTTTCAGATGGTTACAAAGACTGGAAACTCTGGATCATTTACAGCCACGTGCTCGACGCAATCGCAACTAAGCAAATCTTAACTATAATGATGATGATAACGATTCCGGTAACTTGCTGACTGACCGCCTGGTTTCAGTGTTTATGAACTGCACTGAGGTGAACTCGCGGTTAGAATTTGTGTACCCACCAGTGGCTACTGGTGAACTGGTAATTGGGGAAGCTGAAAACCATCCCTTAAAAACAATGACTGGACATGACCTGTTTTCAATCATTTAATAAAATTTTATTCACTTCAAAAATCCTAAGGATTATCATGTGTCACCAGTTCTACTTGTTAAATTAGATTGAGCACTGATAATTATTGCCCTGCTTTCAATTCATTTAAATTTCCATTGCAGAAACTCCAAAAACTCTCAACATTATCAGGTGTGGCCAGTTTTCATTAATGATGCATACCTGTAAACTCTCACGCATTTGGATTTCTCACGCTTTTCTTTACTCATGGGTTGGAAAATTCTTCGCTATTAGATAATTATTTATTCACCGTGGGATAAGAGATGCAGCATCTCGTTTCCAAGGGGGTCCCACAGGTGGCTCGAGGGGTGCGTGTGGATTGGTTTGTGAGGCTCATGTAGCTTTAAAGGGTTTGTGAACAATAAACTTAATATGTTTTTAAAAAGTATATTTTGTATATATAACCTCATTAAAATAAATAAAAATATATATAGGCAGTTTATCTTTTCTATAAATTAACAAAATTATGTCTGTGTCTGCACAGCCACAGAGTTAATTAGGTGCCCGTGATGTCATCCGATGACGTCTGAGAGGTCTTCATCTTGCCTAGCCGCTATCAAGGTCTATAGTCGAGGTGGTGTTATAGCGTGTCTGATCCTCGGCTATCGATGCCTATCTTGGTAATAAATTTTAAAGGCATGAGAAAGCAGTAAGTTCTGCTGGGTAATTTTGTCCACAGGCACAGGTCAAATAAATCAGAGAGAGAGAGAGAGAGAGATTTTCCCCACAGACACACGTCAAATGTCCTGAGAGAGAGAGAGAGAGATGGTCACCGAAATAAAAAATTCAACTTGACCTACATGTAGCCTAGAGACAACGAGAGAGCACAAGTCGAGAACCTAGTTACAGCATGGCATTCCGCCACACTCGGTGAACTCAATACATTACAGTAAAGAGACTGCTCTGCTTGAATCAGAAACCTATCAGCCAATCAGAAAATAGTATTTCTTGTTGCTAGGTGAAATAGCAGCGCCAAATCATGTTCTTCACTCGCGCTCTCCATGAAGTGTATTTTGGCTGAAAACAACCCCTGCTCCGATCCGGTGTCACAGGTGGTCCCGCAACATCTCTTGTTTGTGACAGACAAAACGATACAAATACACAAAATAATTATTTAATTTAGCCTTTATTATACTGGGGAGTCCCACTGAAATAAAAAGTACAGGTATGGCTAAACATGATCTTGTTCAAAATCTATCAACTACTCCAGGGGGAAACGTTAGCAAGTTGAAATCAAATTTTTAAGCTCATGTCAAATAGCATTCGCGAATGCCGTAGCTGGCCAGCTAACTCATATTCGTGACGCTAAGCACAGCTGTCAGCTGTGTTGTTAAATGCTTGATGTTGCAAAGTAAAAGGAAATATACACGCAACATGCAGATATAAGATAGATAGTTGTAGGTCGCAACGTTTAATTGCTCGCCTACTTGAGCTACCACTTCTGACAACAAGATGCGACGGATAACGCGGTCAGCATTCATTCTGCAAATAGCCTACAACGCGCACTAAACTTCCGCGACGGATCCTGGTGTGCTATCTAGTGATAGAATATTGGAACTGCGCGCATAAATTTGCAGCTCCACGTCCACTGGCGGACACATCTTTATTTTCGGTTTTTATTAACGATATCTGTAAAAATGTAAATAACTGTAAAGTACACCTCTATGCAGATGATACAGTACTCTATTCATCTGCCCCCTCATTAAGGCAGGCAGTGACTCAGCTTCAGTCTGCCTTCACTCAGGTGCAGGACTCATTGCATGACTCGGAGCTCATCTTGAAGCCAAAAAAACTAAATGTATGATGTTTTCTAGAATGTAGTCTCAGTCACAACTGACTCTTAGTATTCAAACATTGGGAGGGGATATTATTGAAAGAGTATCATCCTACGAGTACTTGGGTATTTGGATTGATGAAAAGCTTTCATTTAAAGAACACACTGACAGGCTTGTAAAGAAACTAAACGTTCGATTAGGTTTCTATTATCGTAACAAAGCTTGTTTTGACTTTGAGGCTCGGAAAAGAATTGTACAAGTCACCTTTCTGAATGTTTTAGATTATGGTGACATTATTTACATGAACGCATCCTCCCTTTCTTTACGCAGTTTGGATTGTATGTATCATAGTGCACTACGCTTCATAACAAACTCACAATACCGCACACACCACTGTAAACTCTATAATCTTGTTTCATAGCCTTCTTTAAGCTTAAGGAGACGGCGTCATTGGTTTATTTTTATACATAAGGCCATATTGGGTAAATTACCTCCTTACCTCAGTAGCCTTTTTACCCCACTCAGCAACCATTATCCGCTTCGTTCCACAAAAAGGTTACTTTACCAGGTACCTCGGATTTCCTCAGCACTTGGCAAAAGTGCCTTTTCCTATTTTGCTCCTTGGTCATGGAATAACCTCCAAAATACTCTACAGTTGAACAATTTAGTCTCCTTGGGTGTGTTTAAGCATAGGCTAAGATTGTATATAAATGAGGTGTGCAGTTGTTGTCTGTAGGTTCGTATTTTGTTAACTTATTGTATTTTGTCACTCCTGTTGTTTACACACTTTGTAATTTTAAGTGAAACGATGAGCTGTCTTGGCCTGGTCTCCCTCAAAAAAGAGATTTTGAATCTCAAGGGATTTTCCTGGTTAAATAAAGGTTAAATAAAAAAATTAAAGATGCACCTTTGTTTTTTGCGAACGCGCAAAATCCGGATAATCCGTAAATAATGAATTCAATTAATATTTTAATTTGAAACAAGTAACCAAGTTGCCAGTGTCAAAGTAACGAAGCGAAAGTATACTTTTTATCTTTTAAATGTAGTAGAGTAAAAGTCCCTGTTTAAAAAAGAAAAAGTAATGTACAAATCCTCAAAAAAAAAAAAAAAACAGCAGCAGAAGTGCTGTAACGAAGTACATGCAGTTAAATTGCACCTTTGAAAACGGGATTATCAACCCCCCCAGAGAAAACCTCACGCGAGCCAGCATTCAAAACTTGAGAGCTCTGTTTTTCCATCAATGCGATTTTCATCCGGCTCTTGAAGCGGAGCCGTGTGTGTATTTTTCCGATTAATTTCACAATAATAGCGTAGTTTAGCCGTTTATATGGAAACACTGAGGACGCACCATGGGCCGCATGCGATGTCCCATGTCTGCCCCGCAGCTTGTCGCAACCGGACTTCAGTCGTATTACTGGAAACTTAGCTTTATATGGCTGCCCCGGGTCATCAATTAAGACCTTTCTGACGTCACTCGGGTCACGTGACCTTGGACATACACGTCACTTCTTGCATAAACGCTACAGGGCGCACTGTCGTGTTCATTTGGCCCGAGAAAAAAATTATTTTGAAAAATATGTTTCCAAAACACACATATTTGTATTTTTACTATACACATATTGGATTTTATGTATTAAATGCAGTTATGGAAAGTTTGTTCAGAAACCCTTTAAGTCATAAGGATCCATTCTTTTCTACATTCTTAATTGCTGAATGTAGAGGGAAATGTCCAGCACGTTTCACAGCTTGTTGCTTAGTGAGCCTCGCAGGCTGTCCTGCGCCTTTTGCAAGCCGCTCAACCACAGAATTTATGAAGACATGCTGCTATACTGAGTACAAATGAAAACGCACCACTCACAAAATCTGGAATAGCTCCACGGATTGATATGTGAAGTATATACGTATGATGCATTTGAGATAATGAATGATATAAGAAGACATGTAAACATAAATCAATTTCATTCACGATAATGTTAATGCACGAGAGAGGTCTAACTGGTTTAGGGGTCAAACAGGAAAGTCAATAATGGGTGTGACCGCCATTTGCACTGACACATGCGGTGCATCGTCGTCGCATGGAGTTGATCAGTCTCTGGATAGTGTTCTGAGGGATTGAATTCCACTCCTGAACAAGGGCAACCTCAAGTTCTCGGATGTTGTCCATCTGGCGTCGACGTGAAAGACGTCGTCCAATTTCATCCCATAAGTGCTCGATAGGGGAGAGGTCGGGTGAAATCGTGACTCGTCAGAAAAGATGACACCGTGCCATTGTCGTAGTCGCCAATTCTGGTGCCTGTTTGCCCACAGTAGACGCTGGTTTCGGTGACGATCTGTCAATATGGGGCCGAAATAAGGACGTCGTGCACGCAGGCCTGCAGCTCACAGATGGTTCCGTACGGTGTTGGGGTGAATGAATCCACGTCGTTCTTGGACTTGAGCAGACGTTCTTGTCGCTGGTTGTGTTCGGTCTCGGATATGATCCCGTACGATCTGACGGTCCTGACGTGCCGTTGTCATACGTTGTTGACCCGGTCGAGGACGGTCCCGAGTGCTCCCCGTTTGCAGAAACCTTTGATGGAGTCGTGCGATCGTTGTGTGCGCGCAGTGAAGTCGTCTGGCAATTTCCCTGGTGCTGGCGCCAATTTGAAGCATGCCTATGGCACGTTCCCGTTCAGGGGCTGTAAGTCGCGGCATAGTGCCGACGTTTCACAAGTGTCAGTGAAGAAGTGAAATTTTATTCGGATTCACATGCTTTTAAAGGCAATGTGTGCACAAATTCAGAGTGAAATTCATTTTTCCCGTGGTGTGCGTGCAAGATGTTGCATTTTTGCAAAAAATTGCCTAGCGTTACAGTTAACTTAAAATTCTCGCATTTCTTGCACCTGGCATGTCGGGTGACGTCACTGTAGTGTTGTTTATCTATAAAAATTATACTGAAGTTCATTTGAACTTAAATATTGACTTTTTTCAAGTGGTCAATATTTTCATCACTATTTTCATTTGTACTCAGTATATTTTTCGTTGTCATTTATGTGCGAAAGAAACGCCTCAATTTTGTAAAGCAAGGTATAACAACGCTATCAAAAATGAATTTGATTGTCGTTTTACCAATAACTCTGAGAATCTTTCTAATCAAAAAAAATAAACTGCGACAGGTTTAGGTCATTCAGCACTGAAGGGTGAGGATTGAGTGTCCCTTTGCAGCAGCCGACGCACCGCCTGTGGTACCCAGTGCCCACTACTGTCAGTTATGCTCGAGTGGCGTTTGTGAATAGCAATTGGCGAGGAGTGGGACCACTCTCAGTTAGTGATAGGTCGACCTCTTTCTCACACTCCAGTTACATTTCAATTGTACTCACTATATGGTGAGTTGAGGGTGAGTGTGAGTGTCATTTCTGAATACGGGCCTTAATCTCTGTGCAAACCAAAATCAGGAAAAGCTGGGACAGTATAATCTAAAAGCAGGAATTGGTAAAATATCTTTGACCTATATTATGTTGAAAACAGTACCCCAGCAGGGTAATACTTTACAATAAGCACTTATTATTATTTGCTAGCAGCCATACTACTATTCGATCCTCTCCAGCTGCGTGGCTGAAGTTCAGCAGGTGTGGGTTTGGTTACTACTTGGATGGGAGACCACCTTGGAAAACAAATTGCTGATGGAAGAGGTGTTGGGGGGCCAGTAGGTTGTGATCTTCCCACTGGTGGAATAATCCCCAGTGCAGTGATGGGGACACTGTGGCGAAAGAGACGGCATCTTTCGGATGAGATGTTAAACCGAGACTCTCTGTGGTCATTAATGATCCTATGATGCTGATTGACAAGAGTAGGGGGTTCCCCGGTGTCATGGCTGGCTTTTTCAACCTGCCTCCCAATCATCCCCTGATCTAACTGGCCGTGCAATTCATCCTCTCGCTCTCCACGTCAACCAGCACTCCCTTGAAAAAGAGATTTCAATTTCAACGGGACTTCCCTGGTTAAATAAAATAAAAACATGCATTAACATTAGTTAATGCAGTAATAATTACTAACTATCAGTTCATTAACATTTAACTAATGCAGCAGAATGCTAAATAAGCATTAAATGACAATAAGTAAGCATTCATTAATGCTCTTTGTCACCCTTATTGTGAAATTGAGAGTATCCCTGAAATAACTTCAAACTAGTAAAGTATTCAGTAATGTATAAATTAGTGCCTTTGTCAACATGAACACCATTAGTAAGTGATTGCAAAACACAAGTTAGGTTTATTGGATGTTTCACCACGTGCATTTTTCAAATTTTTCCAAATGAAAACATTTTCAATTTTGATTTTGATTGCAATTTATTTCAAAGATAGCCTCGCAAAGCGTAGTAATATGCCCACATGGCAGCCTTGTCAATGATGGGATTTGACAAAAAATTTTCCTCTCATCACCAAAATCAATTCGGTTCCACTTCATATCACCAGTAACCCACAAAACAAAAAGGAAAAGAATCCACCAAAAATTGTAGCCTGTAGAGTGACAATAATAAATTGTGGACAGATGGACGAATGGACAGGGACGATCGCAATATACGCCCATCTGGTGGAGTGGGCATATAAAAAAGGTGGAGCTATAAAGTACACTGCCTGGCCAAAAAAAGTCTTTGTTTGTATTTAAATAAGCAAATACTTTAGAGCCTATAGTTGAATCGTTATTGCAATGATTAATATGTTTTGGCTGGCAACAATTCTTTTAACCCTGATTGATGCTGTGTGCAGCTTCTCATCTCTTCAACAAACATGTCAGAGGGAAAGATTGAGGAAAAGATGTTACTGTGTTTTAAGAGGGACAAATTATTAGCCTGTATCAAGGGGAAAAAAAATACTGTTATTACAGTGATTGCTGAAATCACTATAATTGGATTAAGAACTCTCCAACACATAATTAAAACCAAGGCGGATTTACCCCGTTCCAGAGTGATGGGCATGTCAGGGTTAGAAAGGAAGCCTATGAAGCAATGCACCTGTCAAGCACAGTGCCCACTGTACAGGAATAAGGAAATAGTGTTATGACCTAGGATTGCATCAACTGTTTAGCTCAGCAATGGTATGTAGTCATGAAATCAAGTCAGCAGACGACTTGAATGTTCTGACTGACTAGGTTACCTCATCAATGAATTTTTATTTCCTGATGATGCAGGCATGTTCCATGATGACAATGCCAAGATTCATTGGGTTCAAATTGGGAAAGAGTGGTTCAGCAAGCACGAGATATAATTGTCAAACATGAGGTGACCATCATAGAGTCCTGACCTTAATCATCTGACAGTCTTTGGGATGTGCTGGAGAAGGCTTAACAGTGTTTTGACTCTCTCATTGTCAATACAAGATCTCAGCCAAAAATTAATGCAACTCTGGATGGAAATAAATGTTGTAGCATTTCATAAGATTGCTGAAACAATGCAGTGACAAATGTGCACCATGATCAATGGTAAAAGCTGTAAAACAGAATATTAGAGTCTGAATTTTTTTGCCTGGGCAATATACTCACCTCTTTTTAATGCTTACATTCTTTTCACAGCATTTGTTTCATGTTTAGGGACTAATGAAGTTTTTCAGGTACAATTTTGTCCCATTCATCCTGCAAAGAAATCTTCAGGTCTGTAGCACTTTGAGGTCTTATTGTTACATTTTGCATTTCAAAAATTCACTGCATGTTTTCTACTGTGGGCCAGTCGGGAATGCAGGGTGACCTGTCCAGCATCCACACCATCTTATAATGTCTTTAAACCATGCCTTTGCAATGTCTGCAGAATGCGATTTTGTACTTTCTTGTTGAAATTGGCACGAGAGTCCCTGCAAAAGATGATGTCTTAAAGGCAGCATATGTTGCTCTGAAGTTACCCTTGCTAATAGGGCACTGAAACAACCTCATATTATGACAGAGCATGCTTTAACAGGCTGGATGGTCCTTTTTTCCTTTGTCCAGAGCACACAGTGTCCATTTCTTTCAACTAAGACTTATGGAAGAAACGAATATGTCCCGCACACAGTCCTCACGCTTGCAATACTTTATTGAACATACACAACGTTTCGGGCTTAGACCTTTGCAGGTAGACCTGACGAAGGTCTACGACCGAAATGTTGTGTACTTTTGTATATTCAATAAAGTATTGCAATCGTAGAGGACTGTGTGCGGGAATTATTCGTTTCTTCCATTGGGCTGACTTTCAGTCATCTCCTACGCACCTATCCACCTACAGGTGTGCATTCCTAATATTTCTACGATTTCAACTAAGACCTGAAATATTGATTAATCTGACCACAATTCATGTTATCACTTTGTGATGATCCATTGCCGAGGTTGACGGTGCTTCTGGACACTGTTACCCTAAGGCTTCCTTATTGCGCAGTATAATGTTAACTGTCATTGGTGGATGTAACTTTGTATTGTAGTACTTGATAGTTCACAAAGTAATCCTGAGCCCATGTGGATATATGACTCGTAGATTAATGATGTTTCTTGATGCCTTGCAGTTTTAGTGGTTGAACTTCATGGGTTTTCTGTTCAGACTTGTGCCTTTGGCCTTCACACCTTGAAATTCCTGCAGATTCCTTGAATCTTTTAATTATGTCATGTCAGATCTGTCAAAATATGTAGATATTGATGTTATGCCTTGGTAGAGGTCCAGTGATCAAAACCTGATATAGTTTTTAATTTCCAGGACGAACAACCTTGGACAAACATCACTAAAACTCCTTAAACTGAGAAATAGTAACTGCGTGTCTTAGTGAATTTAACTGTAATTTGCCTTATTTACTCATGATCCAGTATTGTAGATTGTACAGTAGCCTTTTAGGTACAATATAAGTGCTCCCTCTGGCTATTATGTGCTCATTTAATGGAACAGTAAGTGCTTCATCCTATTAGCCCTTACTCCTTTATATATTATATATGACCTCTTGTCCTTTACACGGACAACCAGTGGTCTGGATCATGTAAAAGACAGATGTGTATAGTAGCATATTATTTATGGAGCATATACACTCACACACCACTGCTGGGAAGCAGAAGAGTTTATTGGAGTGAAAATTCAGCTACAGAAGGAAAAAACCAGAAAGAAGGAAATTTTAAATCTATTGTAAATTCAAATGTGACTGTGGCTGGGACCACAAGGAAATTTGGAGTCTTTAAAATTGTCTGTTGAAACTTGCACTGACATTATTAAGAAGAAAATCTTTAAAATATTCATTTTTGGTTATAGTATCATAATAACTGAACCAGTGGTTGTTTTGGTGTCTGACTGTGGCTCAATTTATTATTATTTTTGGCTCATAAGGCTTGGTCACTGGGCCATGGGGCCAGAAGAAAAGGTAATATCTTTTTCTGCCAGACAAAAACTTACATTTTCCAGTGTTATTTCTCAATTTGGATAATATCCTCAGTTTTTCTGATTGTTTGAGGGCAATATGCCGAGTGTCTCCTCTCAGAAGAGACCGTAGTTATGCATGTATTTAAAGCAGTACTTCACTTTGGGTTGATATTTGCTTAAAGAAGGGCGGAAAATTATGAGGTTAAAGCAGAGTACTGGATGAGTTATTGGGTGAGTAATTGTGGATTGATGATGGGTTGGGTGGGGTGAGATGTCAGTTAGGGCGAAAAATGAATGACCTGAAATATTCCTGAAAACTTTACTGACATGATAATAAAATTCTATCCTGACATGTTCTGCGCACTTGTTAAGTCTATTACATCCTGCATAGTCAATAATGTACTGCCCTGTGGGGCTTTTGGCCTCAGCTAGCACCAGCTGTGCTTGCATGCCATACAGTTGTCAAGACCCTCCCATTATCATTTGCTTGTTCAGGAGATCAGGAGAGATCAGGTTAGAGCAGAGGTGTTTTAACTCTGGTCCAGGGTAACCACAGGGATTTTTGTTCTCACCTTTGACACATCAAAACCCTGAAAGCCTAAGAACCAGGTCAGGTGAGTTAATTGTGCATTTAGCTACTTTATTATTGCAGAAAATGTATTAATATGTGTTTTTTAATGAGATCTAAAACATATTTTTCTCTCATGAATGGAGAATGTTACTTTGAGCGGCTTTAGGCTTGAGATGTGACATTTTCTTACGGCATTGGCACATGTTGAAGTGAAATATTTCGAAACTTCTCACCTCATGAATTATATTTTTGTTATTTTTCTAGAAAGTAAAAGCGTGCATCTTTACACTGAATCCTTTCTCTCTAGTGGCATGCATTTATTTACCATTACAGTTACAATTACTGATTTGCAATACATTACTTTAATGTGCCAGACTTCTCCTGACTTAAAATTACATTTATTTTGAGGTTATTCAACTGATTGAAGCAGTGAAGGACAGTATTAAATACGACATTGTTATGCTCACAAATTCAAAAATGTTGTTTCATCCGGAAGGCGCAGGCATCCACTTACTATCACACAATGCACTAATACTCAAATAAATCGCAGTCTGTATCATGACATAGGACATGTTTCAACAGATAACTTACCATTGTGTTTACTCAGCTATATCAGTAACATTACCTTCAGAGATAATGGATCCTGTCCAGAGAAAGACAGAGAATGAATGAATGAATGGGGATAATGGGGTTCGGGGAACTGTGTTGTCAGTGGTGTAGGGATCACAGAGGATGAGGGTATACTGTGTTCGCATGTGGGTGGATCACTGAGGAGAAAGGGGATATACTCTCCTGTGTATTTCAGTAGCTTTTTGGCTGTGTATTGACAGAATAAGAGGTAGCTAAACTGCTAATACCCTCCATCATTACAGTACATCTACTGCATGTTGCAGTCTGAAGAGGTACAAGATATTTATAATTAAAACTGACAGAATTTTACTCTCATTACAGGACAAAAATACTTGTTATTGCGGACTTTATTCAGCAGATACTCTGCTCTAGAAGTGCAGACATGCAGCAGTGAGGGATCAGAAGCCTGAAAAAACCCCTTCAATGTACATTCTTCTGAATGACTTGCTTACTGACTGGCAGAGTCAGTTACCTCAGTAGGTTAGGTTCCTCTCAGCTTCACAAAGTTGCATGTAATGTTATATGAAAGGGATTTGACTCCATAAATCTCAGGTCTCATGATACGTTACATCTTGCACAAGCCACAGTAAGTCATTAACCCTGATTAACCTTTCGGGTATTAGTAGTCTTTCTTGTATTAGTAGTCTTTCTGGTATTTGTAGTCATTCTGGTAGTCTAGGGAGATTCCATACTGGCTGCTTGGAGATTTGTGACATTACGCTAAAGCTAAACAAGAAATGCAAGTCTTTGGATTTTAAATTCTGAAGAATTTCTGTGGATTGTTCTGCGAGATATGCTTGTTTGACTCAATCAGCTCACTGTGTGAAGCAGCATTTGAATGGACAATACTGTTATATGTACTGTATGTGAACTATCATTAGATATTAGATATTTTCTGTTTATGAATTTGCATTGACTGCCAAGGTGTTGTTGCAGCAAAATGGGTCTGTCGTCAATCTAGTTCATAGATGTCCCTAACAAAGTGGTTACTGAGTATAAAACAGTGTTCTTTTTGTTGGCATTAGCAGTTTTGAACAGCTTTTGAACACAGACTTCAGTGTATTTGTCTATTCATAGCATTTGTAGCATGGATGTTTGACCACTTTACGCACAGATGAGCTAAATTCATCAGAATGTCATCCAGCAAGATACATGGGATGATGTTTAATGCTTTACTAATATTCTGCTACATCTGAGGTCGTAATTTCTTAAGTGTGTAATATGTGCATTATGCATGCGGTTATGTTTTATGATCTTATATTTTTTCTAAGCCGTTATCTTTGAGCTTTACCTTTCTGTGCCTGAAACACTGAAAAACATCTTTCAGTGTTGGGTGAGAGAGATGTGGCTGGTTGGCACACCTGGCCAGATTGGTCTGCTGTTATCATTTACATATTCTGGTATTTATTAGTACATTTCATTGCACCTTGAATGGCACTTCTCCCCACCCATGCATGCTTTTTTGACATCTTAAAGTCACAACAAATGGCTCAGTGAGTCCCTGCCTTACTGAATTCCTGATCTGGGCCCTCTGGTCCTACTCAGATCTCTAAAAAAAAGCATCTATCCTGAAATGTTGCGAAAAGTGGGAGTCATATAGTGCCTTTTTTATATTAGCTTGTTTTAAAAAATTTTTGCTTGGAAAGTTTAATTATCTTTCCCCATTGGGAAATCTCAAAATGAGTCAAGCTTCTGTTTACCTCATTGGTATTATTTGTGTCCCTCACACGAAGCATTGGGGAATGCTTTGAATCACACTGCGTTCTGTGACTGCCACTGCTGTATCCCTCACATTCATACGTGATTCGTATAATCGCTCTACAACCTACAAATTAATCGGATTGTTTTCATATTTGGTGGGATTATTAATGGTGGTCAGTTTACACCACCCATAAATTTTGTTTAGGATAAGTTGATTCTAGATATTATTAATTTAAGTTTTTTGACACATACCTTTTGATTTTACTGTAGCTCAAAATCGCACTGCAGTTCCCTGCTGTGGATGGAGTGATTTTACATTCGGTGGGATGATTTGTCATTGGAAGATCATGCCAGCCATCAATTTTGGTTGAGATCAGTTGATAGTGATTACAAATAATTAACGATTTCATATGTGACTTAACATGGTGATTTTCTGAGGAGTAATCCTACTGTAGGTCCCACATTCCGTTTTATTCCAGTACTGAGGATGCACGTGGGCGACTGAATTTTCAAGTGTCTTGTCTAATAGAAAGAAGTGATGTAGAAAGTGGTGTATATTAGATTATATGTGTTAAATGTCTCATTGTATGCTTTTGTTTCTTTTTTGCAAGATGCTAAATTCTTTGATGTCAAGAGGGAGGTTTGTAAACTTTCTAGCAAAAAGCCCTGTAATGTTCTGGCTATTCTGGGTCTGTCATTCTCCCCTCTCTGAAGAGCAGGCAGACTATCTACTATCATGAGGTCTCCTCTCACTGGCCAGCTATGCAGAGGGAGGACGTGCAAAAAAAATAAAAAAACGGACAGTGATCGGGGCATCATTATCCCTACGCTAAATTAGCAACAGTCTCTAAATCCACGTAAACTAATTTAATAAAACTACGCAATGAGAATGTAAAGGTAATCAGCACACACTCACAGACATGAATTAACTTCAGGTGGAATGTTGGTGTTGAAAATCAAATCCAGTGAGTCTTGGTGTCTCTAGCGGTTGGTAGATAAAATATAGCCCTGCGTTCCTCCTTGCAACCAGAGGTTGAGCAAGCCTGTGGGAGGGGGCAGGGCATACAGACAGGGTGGTGGGAGCAAACTTTGTGGAGCGGATCTTTTTGCGATGTTTCATACTCTGACGAGGAGAGGGGTGGGGGAGGTGGGGGGTGTGTCAAATGACTGAACTGGAGCAACTTAAAAGTCGACAGTCTCTGGGCTGTTAAGTGCAGTGGAGACCTCTGTACAGGTAGTCTGAACTGGGAAAAAATATTTTCTATTATATGGGGCTTTTAATAAATGTAAATTAGCTTGTTGGGATTGGCTTTTTTTGGTTTTTGCACTGAAGTTGTGACTGGGTATTGTGTTTATTGGCAGTGTTTCTGAATGTGCAGCAATCTTCAGCCTATTCAGCTGATTGATTCACTTAGCTGCTTATCAAAATATTGCTTATGGAATTCCTAAAAAAAATGTTCAGTTTCAATATTAATGTTTGATGCACAGTTTTGTTTTTTGGGAAATCAGACACAGATATTGCTTGCACATTTCAGGATTTCCGAGAGAGTGAAAATTTATCTCTGCAAGGTAAAAGATACTTACGGCAAGCAATTAATAAAACAGACTACAATATATAGTTCTATCTTACTTTATACATTATTGAGTGGATCACACATCTTGCCGGGATGTCTTATAACTGCTGCTACAGAATGTGACAAAGTTGCAAAGTAAATTTTTCTGTCACGTACAAGACATTAGCTTGTTTGCTTGACTCATTTAAGGTTCTTATCCCTTTGTCAAATCTGTCCTATTTGGCAAAAAAACATTAGAAATGAGATATTCTGTAAATATAAGACTTGACTACATTGCATAATCACTGCAAAAGATTAGCAAACTGGCAAGTTGGGTTGCTGGTGATTAGACAGTTGGAAATAATTGTTGAAATGAACTCTCTTTTTCTTCTTTGCTGTAATTTATTAAGCAGAGCTTTCAGAAAAAAATAAGTTCATATAAAACTGAAATTAAATGATTCATGGCATAAAAATAGGTCTTGAAAAGAAAGCCTTGATCTGTTCTGTCCGGTTTGAGTTTTCATTTCATTCGTGTTTCACAGTTGGTGAGGAAATTGCAGTTTATAGCTGAGGTAGCCTTTTTTCTGGAACAGGCTGAATTTTGGGTCATGTTTGATGACATTTTAACCATTGTACTTTGGGCAAAGGCAACAATTTGGAGACCGTGACATGGTTAATCTCTTCCAGAGATTGAAAATAATTAAATTTCTCATAGGACCACTTTGTCAAAAAGAGAATATTTATTGGAAGCATACAGCACTGGTCAAAAGTTTTAGAACACCCAAATTTTTCCAGTTTTTAATTGAAAATTATGCAGTTCCAGTCCAATGAATAGCTTGAAATGTTACAAGGCTATGTGGTGAACTGTCAGAAGTTTTAAACAAAAGGTAAGGTTACCCAGGTTTTTTGTATGCTGTCGAGTAGGTGAAAGGATGGTTCCTCGGTGTGTGACATCATCTGTCAAACATGGAGGCGGAAGCGTGATGGTCTGGGGCCGTTTTGCTGGATCCAGGGTCAGTGACATATAGAGTGAAAGGCACCCTCAACCAAAACAGCTACCACAGCATTCTGCAGCACCATGCAGTACTCTCTGGTATGCGCATAGTTGATCAGGGGTTCATCCTACAGCAAGATAAAACATAAAAACCCAAAACATAAGTCCAAGCTCTGCCAGAACTTCCTTAGGAAAAAAGAACATGATGGTAAGCTTGAAAACATGGAGTGGCAGCACAGTCTCCAGACTTAAACCCCATCGAGATGGTTTGGGATGAACTGGACAGAAGAGTGAAAGCAAAGCAACCTACAAGTGCCAAACATTTATGGGAACTTCTGCAACAGAGTTGTGAAGAACTCTCTGAAGAATGTTTGATTTCCATTGTAGAAAGAATGCCGTGAGTGTGTTCATCTGTTACAAAAAGTTTAAAATACATTTTGGTTCATAAATTGATTCCATGATTTCTTATTTAACTTCGATTGTTAATTTGTTCCATCATGTCTATGCTTTCATTCTAGGGTACAATGAGACATTAAACTGCATAATTCTCGATTAAAATACTGGAAAAATTGGGATGTCCTAAAACTTTTGACTGGTATTGTAGAAGCATACATTAGGTTTGGCGACATGGCTCTGTTCAGAGAGATCCCTGCCCGTCCAAGCATGGAACCGAAGGCAGGGAGCTGCAACTAACCCCCCTCCATGGAACAGAGCCTACAGCAACAAAATCTCAAAAGAGGAGACATTGTTATTGAACAGCAGTTTAGTTTAGTTATTTACACCCCTCATAATATGGGAACAGGATTAATGAATGCTAGCAGTATGCAGGTGGAGCTGGGGAGGAGGAGAGTTGTTGACCAAGTACGCTGAGGAGCCGCTTCTCAGGATGAGCTTGAGTAAGCCGGCATATTATCGGTCAAGCAATTATCTGGCCGCAGAGTCACATGACAAGTCATGTGGACTCAGGTGATTCACTAGAGGGAGAAGCGGCTTCCCCATGTTAGTGGGCTGGACTTTGTGGCCAATCAGAATTTAAGACAGAGCTCCTTATTTACATCTACTGCATTGTCTTCACACATGGTAAACATTGATGAGGCTGTATGCCTGCAGTGTAATTAGAAGAAATGCAACTGCAGGGAGCAACGCGGGATTATAACTTGTTGTGATTATGCTCGGGATCCTTTTGAAGCATCAGCATCGGCTGGAAGTACCACATGCAACAGTCAAGTATTTTTTAGTGATAGAAAAGCTTGTCATAATGTAATTATTTTAATGTGCAAACAGGGAGTTGTCTTCTTAGTTCTAATTTTCTCTGAGCCCCATGTAAAAAGTGTTTAGCATGTCTAAGAAACGGTAATGTGTTCAGGGTTTTTTTTTTTTGGTCATTAAGAGTTTTTATGATCTCAAGGACAAGTATGTTTGTGATTTACCTCACAAATCATTATTAAGATCTCACCATAAAGTGTCAAGGAGTTATTCTGCAGAGCACGACTTGTGCACTTAGACTTAGCACAAGCACTATGGCGCTGTGGGCTAAGAAATGCTCACCTGAGCTGTGACTTATGTACGGCCAGTCACTTGATGCAGTTTGTTTTATGATTTCTTGCAGCCTCATTTCCAAAAATGATGGCATGGTATGAAACATGCAAATAAAACTAAACTTGCTTTTCGTCTTCATTTTGTCAATGTCTTGTCATGGTTTTGCATCTCAGACCATTGTAATGTGAGTGAATATTAAATGTTTGCCTAAACTTTATAAAATTTGCACAAAAACACATATTGACAAACCTACCCTCTTTGTCAGGCAAACGTCTTACTCATATGGAGAGGTCATGGTAAAAAAAAAAAGAACGTTGATAGAGCCAATACGCAACAGCATGAAAAAATCACTAGGAATTATGAACGTACTACCAAGATTCAGCGAAAGGAAAGAGACTCTCAACACTACAGTCTTTGCTAATGATCTGAAAATTTTGTTAATCACCCATTTGTCACATTATGCTTTGTCTATGAATATCGTAACTATTTTAGCCTTCACATGTTATGAACATCACACACAAAGAAATAGCTAAGCATAACCAGGAATGCAAATGTGGCCAATTGATACAAAGTGTTAAATTGGTTAAAATGTTCAGAACTACTTCATAGCAGTGGAGTTATTGGAAAATAATGCACACTCTTCTTTAGAATGTCCTGCCAGTCATGATCGCGTCACCCTGGTATAAGCGCATATACTGTAATTACTCTGAATCAAGCAGCTCTGCTTATGTGGCTCTATGCGTAAATTAATATAGTCCCTCGCCAAAAGGGACGCCATTTGCTTTTTTTTTAGACAAACAGGCTTGTTGGGGTTAATTTCAATGTTATTTGCTCAGCTTAATTACAGTGCACAGAAAAGGATGCTGGTGAACCAGTCATGTGAAAAGTGAGAAATATTGTTGAATTTTGGCTCTTATGCACTATTTCACTGGGTGCATTAGTTATAGGGCCGGCCTTCAGTCAATTTGAGTGACAATTGTCTAACCAAGCCATGTGATACGCTGTATCCTCACTCTGTTTCAGTCCATGCAGAAAGGGGAAGGAACAGGCAGATAAAAAAAAAAAAGTGCAATATATAGTCAACATCATCATAAATACAATTAACAGTGAGGTACATGTTGAAGCGCTACGTTCATTGATTGCCCCTACAATATTTCCATTGAAAAATCTGAATGATATTTTTAATTTCAGTGTATATTCTATTTCTATAAGGGTCTGACAGAGAACACTGTCAGTGTGAGAGGTAATTAGAAATATTTTTAGAAATAATTTTCTTCAGAAGGACCATGCCCAGAAAATTAGCATTTGGCATGTATCATCCGCTGAATATTTCATGTGAACAGATTGCGTGCGTCTTTTGCACATATATGAATACACTTTCGGAAATAAAGATGCAGTGGAAATACATTTCAGTAGTTTAAGGCATAAATTTACCCCAAAACGTATATTAGCATTCTTTTGGTACAAGTAAGTACCTTTCACGAGCAAAAAGGTACAAATGAATTACTGAGCCGATGGCTGGGGTGCAGTTTTATATACCTATGGACTATCACCCGAGTGATGACCTTTTGGTCCTTTCTTGGGTCTTAACCCTTTTTTTGCGATTGACAATTCAGCTCTTGTGTGTTTTTTCCAGTGAAGTCAAGGCAGCCAAGATGAAGATTCTCCAGAAGGGGAAGAAGGAGAAGGTGTTGCGCTATGTAGACCCTCCGGACGGAGGGTGGGGCTGGATGATCGTATTGCACTGCTTCCTGGTACGGTTCTGGGGTCATTTCCTGTTCAACTACTGTTTCCATTAGCTTCTGTTATGTTGGCCTTTTACAGCATTATGTAGAAGTCGCCTTTGGTAGGAAAATAGTTTCTCATGAATTGTTTGCTTTAGTGGAAAAAGAGCAGAAATGTCCATGAAATGCATTTCTACGTACAACGGCTAGACATCTACAGGCAATAGCTTCACTATTTGTGCGAATCTAAGTGACTGGTTTGCTGCTGACAAGCTGTAACTTGACTTCTGTTTTAGTAGTCAAGCTGTAGGTTCATATGCTCTCCTTTTTTTTTTTACAAGAATAAAGATAACTGGCTAATTGTACTTTGGCCGTGAGGTGACTGACTGGCTGTTGTTTTTGGGTGCAGGTAAACATGTTGGTGATGGGAACACTGAAGAGCTTTGGGATTTTCTTCATAGCGTTCCAGGATGAGTTTGGTGGTTCAGCAGAAAGCATTAGCTGGGTTGGATCGATTATGTCCAGCCTGCGACTGTCTGGAGGTCAGTGGCCAGAGCTAGACCCCCATGTAGTGAATTATCAAACTTGCTGTTAATTAATCAGTCATTGCCAATCAAACAGTATGGCCAATCACTGAAGAATTAAATCAAACTTTCATTCCACAGCTGGATATCTGCTGGACTTTCCATCTAGCACAAGGACGATTAATCTATCAGCCAGCTGATCAATCATTGATCGAGGAATAAACCTTTAAATCCACAAATAATAAATTTATTTATATTTATATTTAAGGAACACTTCAGTAAATCTATCAACTAGAGGCACTCGTAGAGTGCAAATCTCCACCAGGGCAGCACAATCCGAATCTTCATGAGTGGGAGCTAAGTTCAGTGTCATACAATTTCAAGATGGCTGCCCTGGCGGCCATATTATTTCACTGATCGAGGTGAAAATCAATTGGGTCAATCCTAGATGTAATGACAATGCACCCACAAAATTTCAGGCAAATCCATGCATTACTTTTTGAGTTATGTTGTTCACAATGAGACAGACAGACAGACAGACAGACAAAAAAACAGGAGCGAAAACATAACCTCCGACCCAACTTTGTTGGCGGAGGTAATTAATCTGTTTATAAACCAATCCATCATCCTGACACTTCACAGATGTACACCAATCAGGCTTAGTATTGGCCACTTTTTCATTTAGTTATTCTGTTAATCAGACTATCAATGATCAGCGGCTGGTGAGCTGAAAATTGGGGAGGACAAGAACATACCTTTAAACTTCAATCATTTATTTAAATGAATATTATGTGAACTCTGAGGACACATTGCACTATCAAATGTGGCTGGCTTTCCTGATTAAGGTCAAACAAGAAATAAAATTTGTCATTTTGATGCAAAATTGCATTCAAACAAAGTTTAACTTGTTGCTAATCTTTGTTTTCTTTGTAATATAAACTATCATGAAGCACTGGTTGGTTAGGCTGCATTCAAGATGGGCTAAAGGCAAAAATTCAAATGAACAGAGTAGTTTGTCTTTTTTGTAAAGTGAATATAACATTTCACTGGTTGAATTGAATTTTCAATCCCAACAGCATTTGAATATTTAGAAGGAAGGTGTGCTTTTAACTGCCAATTGATTATTGTAATCATTAGAAAACTTCTTAATGAAGGAAAATTATTCAAAAAAGATCAAAATTTCTCATTAGTTAAAACATATTTTTGTATCCTCCTTCAATTTCAGCCGAGAAGCTCTCTCTGCTATCAATGTGTTGAACAGCCAATGAATCCGCCATCCAATCATTCAATTAATCCAGATGAAAAACCACAAATTTCTCACTTGGTATCCTTTTTATTTTGTACAGTTTACAGCCATTTACAGTTTGTCGCACAGTGCTTAATAATTGAAGACCACAATGGAAAAATGATCAGTCACATTTTCACGTTGTGGAGAAATGATGAATTATATACTGAGTCAAAAAAGAAACTTCACACTCATAAATTTGTAAATATTTTCTTGAAACTTTTAATAAAAGAGTTTTTATTATCACTAGGAGAGTAAATGTGTTGTCAAAGACATCATGACACACATCAACTCTGACGTGCACAGGTACGTAGCATGTGCGAGCGTACTTTAAGCTAAAACCACGTTTTCTTGTGTTCCTAGTCACGTGACCATATGAGAGATGTGCAACTGAGCTCACGTTAGCACGTTAGAGTGACATCTCGGAAAAACAAGTTTCTACAGTAAATTATTTGTTGATTTTCAATACCAGGGCTGTCAAACATTCAGCGTGAACGTGCCATTGGCATGCTGAATACTGAAATGTCCGTCACTGACGTTGCAAGGGTTATGGGATGCAGTCAACGGACTATCCATGATCTTCGGACACGTCTCCAACAAACTGGCACCACAGCTGACCGACCTCGTTCTGGTAGCCCACGTGTGACGTGAAAAGCAGAAGACCGACACATTGTCTTACGTCATTTGAATAATCGATTTCTCACTGCAACGTCCTCTAGGAATGAATTGTTTAGAGGTTGTGTGACTGCCCTAACCATACGTAATCGCTTGCGTACTGCTCTTATTCAAGTTGTAACTTACCATTTTCACTCTTGGACATTTCCGTAGCATTTCCGGTGGAAATGGTTACATTATGGACATTATTTTTATGATATACCATCTTTAATGAGTACAGAATTAAATAAAATCATTATTTAAAACCTCATTTCTTGTATGTTCAACTTATCGACCTCCAAACAAGTGTGAAGTTTTTATTTTGGCTGAGTATAAATTCAAAATGATCTTAGAAAAAATGCACTGAAAAAATGTGCAAAAAATATAAAATGTATAAAATATTATAATAACATATAATATTATTAGATATTAGTAAAAATATAATGATAATATATAATATACAAAATAGACAAAAATGCGACATTTACGTCGTTTTTCTATTGTGGTCTTCAATTGATTGTGACGATGTATAAAGAAAGGAGAATACTGCGATGCGAGAAAGTGAGATAACTGACCTGAGTGGTTTATTCTGTTCTTTATAAATGATTGTGTTGACCTGTTTTTTACTCCCTTGCCCCTCTCTGTGTGCCCTGTGCTTGTATTTTGCTCTGAGGATAATTTCAGTTTTCCCTTGGGCAGGTCCCCTGGCCTCTGTGGCCTGTGCTAAGCTTGGGAACAGAACCACTTCCATCGTCGGGGCGCTGCTGGTCAGCACTGGGTTCCTCCTCAGCATGCTGGCCACTGGTGTGGTGTTCCTCTATGTCAGTATGGGCCTGATCGTGGGTGAGTGGAACTGGATCTTACAATGCACTGCAAAAAAGCTGGTCTAAAGGATTCTTGTAATATGATTTAAAATATCCTTATCTTTCGTTTTTCTCCCATGAAGACAATATTAGCTGGTTTTAAGCCACTGTTTGCTTGACCGCTGAGAATTTTCACTCTAGTATCAAATCTCATTGGCATTATTATTGTATTATTTTGCAGAGAAGTTAAAGAAGTCAGACTTGGCTTCTTTGATGAGTTAATCTCAAAAAGTTTTTTTTTTTTTTTGGTCTCATTTCTTTATTTCTGTCATCAGAAAGGCTAGCATTCTGTCAGTGTGGTAAGAGTAACTTACGTCATGAGAATATTTTGTTGTAACCACCAGGAGTTCAGCCTGTGTATGATTGGGTTCATTTAGAAGTGCACACTCCATGAGAAAAGGAAAAAAAGGTGGTGTAAACAACTTGATCATGGCAATTTCAAGCATCAGCTCTTGACAAGATTAGGCCATGTGGAGCAATGGCATTATTGACCCATGTCAGTTGGACTTTCCATTGTCTGACTATTTATCGGAATTTCAGCAGAGTACAAGGTGCAGACATGGTCTGAGAATTTCAGAGAAGTATTCTTCTTTTTGATGACTCAACCAGTTGAATAAGCAATAAATAATGATGTGCTGCAGTAATGAATGATAAAATAAAGAATTTATTCCCTTAATAAATAAGTGTATTGTAAAAAGAAAGATAAAAATTTTTCATCAATACCCTATCAAATACAATTACTAAAAATTCTCTTTGCCATGAATTCAATGATCACTAGTCACTGAAGTGCTCAGCACATATTTTAGGTCCCTGAAAAACAATGTTTAATTTCCAGTCACTATTAAACTGAATTTAGAATGAATGTAGCTTCTAATGGCTGTCTTTCTGATAATGTCTGTAATGGAGATGTGTTTCTCCCACATTTGAAAAACAGTGCAGAGTCATCACAGTGCAGTGGGACTGCTTGCAGGAGAACCAACTGGTGCACTGCAAAAACCAAATCTTACCAATCATTTTAAACTTGTATTTAGACTTAAAGCACTTATTTATTTTACCTTTTTTCAGTTTGACAAACAATCTGACAGTGAGGTGAGATAATTTTGACTCATTTCTAGATTTTTCACTGCTACGAAAAACTTTCACTTAAAGGAGAATTCCAGTGTGAAATTGACTTGGGGTGCATTGAAACATGATAATGAGAACCTTTGTCGAATACCCCTCCTCCGTACGCAAGCAAAATTTCGAAATAAATGGCTTTTTAGCCGAAGCTCCCAACAGGCTTACAATGGTAGTGAATCGGGCATAACATTGCCATCAATTGATGAGCACGAATGAATAGATTGCTATCTGTTCCCCTAACCTTCCTATTTGTTCATGCTCATCAATCGCCTTATCATGACTTTCAAGATGGAGGCGACTGGAAAGTACCTCAAGGTTAGGTTTGCATAAACAGTCTTTTTTAATAAACTACCTGTGCATTTTCAAAGTTCTCAGTGACTCGTTTTAAATGTCAGGGCTCTCGGAATTCTACCGATGAAGTGTGGAGCTACTTTGAGCCTTGTTAATGATGAAAAAAAATAGCGATTTCTTTGCATAGCAACATTATGCCCGACTCACTACCATTGTAATCCCGTTGGGAGCTTCGGCTAAAAAGCCATTTATTTCGAAATGTTGCGTGCGTACGGAGGTGGGGTATTCGGCAAAGGTTAGTACTCGTTATCATGTTTCAATACACCCCAAGTCAATTTCACACCGGAATTCTCCTTTAAGTTACCATGTAAAAGACATGGTAACTTAAAAAAGAAAATATTTTCTACTTGAGAGAGAAAAAATTATAAGTTCCATAATCCGTTTAAAAGACCTGTTAAAACAGACCGTTTTTGCAGGGTGGTTACCCCGTTGAGGAAACACAACCTTGTTTTTTAATGCTGGTAAAAATTTGGCAGTCACATCTCCCCTGTGTACAAAAATGAACATGATGTTTCCTTCAGTGAAAAGTGATTATTTCACCAAGATCAATGTGCACACTTTTTGAATAAGTTTCTTTGATTTGGTTTCGAAGGCTTAAAGATGGTTTAATTTGTGTCCTATTCAGCCCATTCTTGCTACTTGTGGGTATTCTTTAGGCAATGCCTTGGTCAAGTGCAATGGCTGGAGTAACAGTCATGTGTTGCAGTATTCAGGTAATTCTGGGTATGAGGGGAAAATAGGAGCTTGCAGCTCTTGGGAAAGAAGTGGATGGCAGTAACTTATGGTTGCTCATGCTGAATCTTTATGGAAGTGTGTGTTCTTGGTGTGTCTTACAGGTCTGGGCTTTGCTTTGCTGTATCAAGCCTCTTCTGTTGTTATGGCGACCTATTTCAGAAAGAGACTTGCCACAGCGTACTCGATTGGTCGCTCTGGGATGGGTTTGACATTCGCTCTGGCTCCCTTCAGTCAGCTCCTGCTTGACCAGTACGCCTGGCAAGGTGCGGAACAACTGTCAGCTATTTAAAACCAGCCATGAACTATTGGTATTCAGCAAAAAATATAGCAGTTTAAATGATTTCCTTTCACGAAAAGGTTTTTCCTCTTGACAAACATACCTGTGTTTTCTATTGTCACAGTTGTCAGTTATTTTTTAGGGATTGAAAAATTGCATTATTATTATTATTATTATTACTGTTATTACTTCGCCCCGTGACCCTAGTGAGGAATAAGCGGTTTTATAGAAGATGAATGAATGAATGAATTATTACTTTTGTATTTTTATTATTAATTTTCCTCATTACACTTATGTCACACCAAATGTACTGTTGCCCATAAATCTGGAATAATTTTGTATTCAGACACTTTATCTATCAAGAATAAATCACATTGTCACATTCATTTCATGAAAATGATTGTTTCTCTCTTATCATGGAAATGACGGAGTGCTCTTCCTGAACAGGGGCGCTGCTGATCTTGGGTGGGCTCATGTTAAATCTGGTCGCTTCCGGGATGCTCCTTCGGCCAATAAACATCAGGTTTCCCTCATCACCTTCTCCCCCATCTTCCTTACCTTCACCGCAAATCAGCAAAGATTCAAACGGCACAATGATTGGTCCAGAGAAGGAGGCACCAAAACTTTGCCTGAATGGCTCCTCTCCCGTAACAAATGGTTCCGCCAAAACAGCCCCTTCTTCTGGCACACCCCAGGACACCTCCTCGCCAGAAAGGACGGTCTCAGACCTCAAAGAACCGCAAACCTCTGATCTCACAAGCCTGGTCCAAAACGGGCACGGGGGCCAGAATGGGGACCATCACAAACCTGGTTCGGGCGGAGTAACTCAGGGCCAGAATGGGATAACTCCGACGCCAGGGAGTGCAGCTGGAGTGCAGCCCCCAAGAAGGGCCAAAGTGCTGGACTTCTCACTGCTGAAAAACCCCTTCTTCTGCATCTACACATGGTCGCTGGTCTTCAGCCAGCTAGCCTACTTCATCCCCTACTTCCACCTGTCGGCTCGTGCCCGGAACCTGGGCATTGACCCCATGGATGCCTCCTTCATCATCTCCATCGCTGGTGAGTTTGGATATTGCACTCAGTGTACATTGCCTGGTCTACACACGAGACCATTATTGCGTCTACTGCTGACACATGGAAATACAAATGGTTTATTTCAGGGATACTGTACAGTGTATTTAAACTTGCTGTGATCCTGTGTTTAGAGTCGTGGCTCCCTCTCGATCGCATACACTCACCGCTGCGTTTATGGATAAAGAGTGTTTTACCTTTTGTATTTCCGTATCTCTGTTTTTCAACTGCTGCGCCTGCGGCAAGGAAAAGTGTTTCTGAGATTGACCTCATGTGTCTGAACGTGCCCCGCTGGCTTGCCTGCTTGTTTTCGTACTATTGCCTCTACATTTCTTGCACTGCAGAACTATGCCTGCTAGAAATGCTCCTGTGAAACCTGAGCCCAAAAACACACTTCCCCCTCCCGCCATAGAAAAGAGTACCGTGCCCAGAAGCATCTCAAATACATAATACACTGCCTTGCCCAAAAAAAACATATGCTGTTTTTTTTTAAATAAGCAAGTACTTAAGAGCTTATAATCAAATCAGGATAATTCCAGGAATTATTATGTTTCAGGTGGCAACAATTTTTTTTTAACCCTGATGCTGATGCTGTGTGTTCCCTCATGGCAATCAGTTTTAACATTAATCAGTACATATCCAAAACTAATATGAAGACCACAATGGAAAAATGATCAGTCACATTTTTACGTTGTGGAGAAATGATTAATTAAAAATTCAAAACGATCTTAGAAACAAAGCACTGAAAAAATTTGCAAAAAATGTTAAATATATAGAATATTATAATAATACATAATATATATATATATATATATATATATATATATATTATAATAAATATTATTATAATATATAATATATAAATTTTACAAAAATGCTACGTTTGGACTCTGATTGTTTTTCCTTTGTGGTCTTCAGATAATAATTAGGACTACGTATCCAAAACTAATATGGTAATTTTGGTGATGTTTTATGATAACAAAGATCACATGACAATGACGGTGACAACAACCGGAGAAAATGGAGCAAGAAGAAAATTCTAATACTGAGATGGCAGTCTCTACAGAATTCTCAATGTGGTAAAATCGAGCCAGAGAAGAGTAATTGCTGGAAGGTAACAATGACATTCAGAGGGAACAACGCGCTAATGATGCCTCGATTGTCAACTTGGCCACAGGGGCATCTCGTTGCAAGTGCAGAATCATTTGCCAGATCCCCAGGAGGTTGCCTCTGAATTTATTTGTTGTCTCTGCAAAACATTTTTCAGCAATTTGCTGTAAGTTTACAATTGGGGCGTTAATAGAAAATAGTTCCCTCTGACCGTATACACATGATGTATATGCACGTTCAATGGCGAGACAATGGATTTTATAATCACTTGCACGACCATGTTGAACTTCTTCCACTCCAAAACAAACGCACAGCGCCAATGTTGCTAAGTAACAGCAAAAAAGAGCGTGTATCACAAAGCATTAGCACTTGTAGAATATTCATAAGGTAGGCATAGCCTATTTAAATATCGACCAATGCGGCGGAATGGGAGAATTGGAGCATGACTATGCAGCTGACAAATCTGGTGCAACTATGCTTTGCTATCATGTAAGCATGGGCCAGAATCTTATATGAATGTATACAACACCTGGTGTAATCTATACCACAAATTATGAAGCACTCAGAGAGTGCATACCTCTGCCAATGCATTCAGAACTTTTCCACCATGTAGTAGATTTTAATATGTGTGACATCCATTTCAATCTTGTGATCCCGCAATGGTTAAAAATATTTTTTTAAATTCTTGGATCTGGATCACCACCAAAATCTAATGGATTATTGCTTGATAAATGGCTTACACTTTCACAAAGAATCATTGGAATTTATCGGCAAAACTGAAAGAAATTGCCGGGGAAAGCAGACTGACAGACAGACGTGACTAAATAAGCTGCTCTCGATTTTGTTGGATGGCTGAGGTAATAAGCCAGGCTGTCCTACCTAGTATAAGAAAGATGTACCTAATGAGTCTTCACTGAGGGCATACTAGGCCATCTGTCCCTAATTTGATTAAAAACAGCACATGTCAAACTTATGCATAAAAGACATGAATTTGTTTTGAGGGTTTCTATCTTAGGGAGTCATCTCATGAGAAAGCACTGCACTGCCCGCTAGATATTGGGCAAAACTAATTTGTTTTTCTGCATGCGCCATTTTCAGTGTAATATAAAGCCCTCAGAGTATTAATTATTTGCGAGCCTTTCAAGTTCCACTACTTAATGATTGTTTTTTTTTCTTTCTTTTTTTGCTGAGAACGTGAAATTTGGCCCACTAGTCAGGAGGCTGGTTCAGAGGTTCCCCTATTGTAAAACCATGGCCACTCTGCTGCATGTAACATTTAACAAATTGGCATGTGATACAAGTCCCCCAAAAGAGCATTGTGCTGCTTAAGTAAGACAAACCCTCTGTTATCACCAATGAAATGTCAGTCCCTAATCTGGGCAAGAAACTTTTAATTTACATATCTGAGCTGTGAAACTGAACTGCAGAACTGAACCGATGGCTTAGAGTCATGTCAGTTTAATGACATACAGGCTGGAGACTAGGTGACTTGGTGTTCCAGTCTCTTCCTCAGGTGACCCCACTGTCTCTTTGGAAAAAGGGCGTACAATGGCCACCGAAACAGGCCTGACTCGTTCTGCGAGTTCCATCATTGTGTGAAACATTTTTAAGAGCAGAAGCAAGTTAACAGCTCACCCATCCAGTGCCACCGTCCCCATTCACCCCCCTTCCCTACTTCACCCCTCAATTTGTAAATTCAAACACGTATGGAGGGTGGAGATGGACCCCAAAGCCGTTTACCGCTGGTAAACTCCCAGGAGAGTTGCTAAGCAACGATATTCCCTGTGCTGCAGGCTCTGAGACGATAGGGGAACTCAGAGTTCAACATGGTGTGGCATTGGCTGGGGCAGCAAGGCTCACAAAGACCCTGTCTCGCCAGCCAACAGGGTCTGCTTTGTGAAGCGCCAGCCAAGGAGCTCTGCATGCATTTTATTGTCTGTATTAACTCTGTGACTGGGCAGCAGGCTTTGTTAAATCCGTCTGCCTCCTTATTGTCCCAGATGGAGAAGTCTATTAAGAGGACAAGGGTGGGATACAAATGCCTGTCAAACTCTGTCTGACTTTAAGAGGACATAGGATCGGACCTGCGAGTTTGCAAGGGCAAACCATATTTCCCGTTCACAGGAACCGTGTGTGTGAGGAGGAAGTCATACAGTTTTAGCCAGGCACAGACAGCTGGGCAAGTGCATGACCCACTGAGTTTAAAGTACTCAAACAAGCTCACAACTATTCTGTGTGTCAGTGGGGACACAGCGGGGGATACCTGTCACTTGCTGAGTGTACATAAACATAGCACAGCTGTTTCTGTTTTTTCTTCTTGAACCATGTGTCAGCTTGAATTACAGAGCGGTTTTGTTGACACTTCATAGTATTTCATCATGTAAAAATGCTTTATAAGGAACATGCTTGGGGAATGTTGATCAGATGGCATGTTTTTAAAAAAGATTTTAAATTAAATCTGAAATTGTGCACTTTTAGGCTTATGCTTATATTTGTTGTGCACTGAGAGTAATAATGGGAGGGATTAACATGGGAAGCGGTGTGCCCCAGGGATCACTGCTGGGACCTCACTAAAAGTTCCAGTGTTTCTGCTGTCCTAATAATGATCTTGGAGTTGCCATAATGGACTTGTGGGAAGTACGGAGTTGGATAGAAGGGATAGCTTAAAATAACGGTGGGATCCCTGCTCCTGGAGAGCCATAACCCTGCATGTTTTAGATGTCTCTCTGCCCTACCACTCCTGAGTAAAATGATTGTTGCTTCTCAAGTGCTTGACAACTCAGCAATCATTTGAATTAGGAGTGTTAGAGCAGGGTTCCCTATTCCTGCTTCAAAGTGTGGTACACAAAGGAAAAGTGCACCATATTATAGTATTATGCTTATTGTAGGTGATTGATTTGTGAATTCAAAATTTCTTATATCAACATTCCTTTTGTGTTCCTTAGAATTTTTGGGTTGTATTTGCAGTTGCTGGTCTAGTATTTCATGGCGGCAATGCAGCTGATGTTTTGAAGGTGAGAGTGTAAGATCTGTGGCCAGTACTGTGGTGCAGCTGCATAGGATAGCACTATTGATCAGAAAGTGATTGATCTCGGGTAGAATGCAGCTCCCAGCCTTTCCTAAAACGGTCAATATTGCAATGAGACCCCAGTCAAGAGATACTATCACCAGGCCATGCAAAAGTATAGAGCCATACACCATTACACACAAACACATTCTCAGACCCAGGCATGCTCACAAACAAACCTCATACAGCTCAGCTCTCTCTCACTCACAGGCAAGCTTTTTAACATATCGATATATATGCACATTCAGCTGCCCTGTTGACTGTTTTACAGACCTGTGCCTGCATCACAAATTAGGCATTTGCTAGTTTTTTTTTTTTTTTTAATCTCGTTCAAGTGGTCTCTGTACATATTGCATGTATTATTTGGTTTATTCAAATATAATTGCACTATTTAAAAAAAACCAAAGAATTTTGTCTTTTGACAACAATGGAAAATTTAGAGCAGAGTTGAAAAGAGTCAATAGGCAATCTCCGGCGCTAACCTTTCACCTATTTGGCCATGTATAACATCAGCTTCACTACCCGCAAGAGCCATTGACCGTTGGCCCTGTGAATTAAAACAGACCAAGAGCCAAGCGACATGAGTAGAAAGGAGTAGATATAAATCTTTGCTGAGATTCTCTGCTGGGGGAGTGCGCAGGAACAGAAATGTGCCTCTATAGTGAAGAGAGCAATGCAAGGAGTGAATTTTCAGCTTGTCAAGTGATACATCAGACAGTCCAACACTTCTGCCGTGGTGCAAGCATGCACAGTACTACCAGTAAGTATTTAGACTGTAATGCCTTATGAATACGGCTTTTATTCTTACATGTTTCTTACAATGATAATGCAAATACACACAAATTAAAGCTGGCAGTTTCGACTTGAACCCTTAATTAATTGTTTTTAAATTTATTATGTTGAAGTACACGGCCAATAAGCAAGATGTATGTATCTGTCCTAATACTTAATACTGAGCAATATATTTTAATTATTCATTTTAATTGAGGTTGCACAACTCTCAATAGATGTATTATATTTCATGGACTATTTTAAGACAACCTTCTCCATGATTAATGTTTTGACGTGAACTTATATTCCATTTGGAGGCCTAGATACTTACACTGCAAAGCTTACTAGCCAAGTCATCTGTGGTTCTGTTTTCCACTGGGTGAGGCTGCTGTATTAGCATTAGCCATTGAGCACAGCACTAATCAGGAAGAAATGCTGAACCCTGTTTATATTGAGGAGCTCTGCAGTCAGCTTGTGATTTTGGCTGCATACCAAACAAATGGTTGCCAGTTTGAATTTTTAGTGAAGCACTCTTTATTGGTTCAGTTAAAAAAGAAGGCTTGGCGATCACATTGATCAGCGGTGGGCAACGAGGACCTCAAGGCTTTGTTTTCTTGCAGAAGTCTGGCTTCATTTACGTAATTAATCCCAACGTTGAAGGCATCTGACTTTTTTTTTTTAGAAATATGGATAAAAATAAATGTATTCAAATACTTTCAATCCCGATGAATTATGAACTGATGAACTGTGTTCTGGCATGCTACATGCATCTCAAGCTGCAAGCTTCGAAACGCCAGGACTGTTAGTGTTTCTCCACTAAAGCACATGCCTGTTAGCAGCTGCTTCATTTAACAATATTCATAATCCTTACATGCGCAGGACAAGGACGGAGGGAACCCATTCATGTGCTTGGTGTTAGCTTATTTAGCCAGTTAGCTCATTTAGCTAGAGCTAAATCAAAATGCCCTGCACCTGTTGGACTGCGACTCTGACCGATTCAAATCGACACCATGGTTATGTATTGTTCAAGGTACCTTCTCCAAGTCAGCCACAGAGATTTTAGCTTCATTTTTTTTTTATATTTATTTATTTTTTTAGGGCATGCATGACAGATGAAGATTGTTCTTGTCTCACTTCACAAAATATTTTGTGTTTGTGTGAAGAGGAGGGTTCACCCCTGTATCTCAGGGCCCCATCTGTACAAACATGCCATGTCAATGACAGCTCCTTTGCCAAACAAGAGAAGAGCGTGCATCAAAGCGAGAGGGCTTAGTTAGAGGAGAACTATAGCCTGCGGGCATGGCTTTGTGCTCAATCTATGGTGCTCACACAGGCCCATACAACCAATCAGTGCAACTCTGCCAAGTTTGAAGGAGCTGGGCCCTGCGATTGGCTGGTCCATGGACGGCCTTGGAGACATGCCAGGGTGTCAAATTTCCAGCTATCGTTCTTGTTCCCCGGTGACAGTGTAAGGGTGAAATCTATCAAATGCTTATGCCACGGGTTCCTCTGATGTGTTTATCATCAACACCAGTAATAACCAGCCCTGTTCCTGGGATTCAAACGTCTTGTCGGTTTTCACTTTAACTAAGCTTACCTCATTCAACAGCTACAGATATCATTTAATTGCTCTTGAGTGGAGTCAGATGTTTGAAATAAGAGTTCAAATGAAAACGTACGGGATGGTACACTACCAACAATAGGGCTGGTTACCACAGATCGATTTCCATTTCACCACTGATCACTGATCGCCCACCATCTCCTGATAATCTGTGTAATGACAAATAGAGACACACACTGTGCTGCCATAGTGTACACATTCTTTACCTCCAGCTCAGATTTCATCAGGACACTTTTAAAAGGCTACATAAGGTGATTTTCTAGTGTTGCTCACTCTCATTCTTCGAGATCTACCATCGTACAGGTTTTCATTTAATTTCACTTGAGTGTTGGCCTCCATATGGTGAGGACATTTTCATATTGAGATATCTGGTATTCATTCTTCAATAACTCATGAGTGAATTTCTGAAATATAATTAAAACTCCAAGTGTGGAACCGCAGCAACAGTCAGTCAATTACAACATATTTTTTTGTATTAAATATTTACTGTATGTTGAAATACTGATGTTTGATGAACTACAAATGACATTGATCTCTATAGGAATCCTGCATTTTACGGACTGGGAAAGAAGTACAGTGACTAGAAAAACAATAATTTTGTCATTGGGATATTTATTTGGGCTTAACTGGGGCCAGGCAGTGAAGCTGCCTGTACACTCCTGCTTTCCTGTGCATTACTATTGTTGCCCTCCCATGCATGAAAATAAACCAAACTTGGCACAGCTATGAAGTCAAATTCAACATGACATAGGCTGAAGTGTGGGCCCAAATTTCCCAATGGCGGTGCAAATCAACAGCTGGTTATAATCATATGATTGTTCTTGTTCTAACAATTGCAAACATACACAGGAGCGCCCCTTGTCGGTGTTGGGGAACCAATGACAATCAAAGCTGTCAGCAACCAGAATAATTACCTGTGGTTGACCAAGCGGCGTGTCCTGTTAGGAGCTCCCCTTAGTCCTGAAGATTATAGGTTCCTACCCTGATGGGAGCCATAGAAATTCCAAAAAAAAAAAAAATATTAACTATAACAAACAACAATCATACAGCCTTCAATCAACACACATCCTGTCTGAGGTCTACATGGGCATCATATTTATTATTATGAACTGACGAGCCTTCAGAAGATCCCTGCAGCACTCACTTCAACAGCGGCTCTCAGTTTCGGTAGTGAGGCTTGTAGGGAAAGGAGGGCAAGAAGCCACATCTTGGCAGACCATTCGATGATGGATGAGCAGTAATTTGATATTGAAGCTAGTCAATGGTCACCGGCGAGGCCAAAGGCACAGAGGAGGTACATGCAGAATCTGGTTTAATGGCAGGCTTATTAATGATTGTCTGCTGGCTTTTGAAAAACTCTGATACAGATTTATGATTCTGCCTTTTCATTTTTGCAATGTGTAATCATGCATGCTAGTTAGCGTTGCTAATACTGCTGTTTACGTGATATGACACGTTGTGAAGATTTTGATAAACAACGCAAGCGATGGGTAAATGTCAAATCGCATTGCAGCAGTCAGAAGAGTGAGTGACGGTGATCAATATCGTTTGGCTCGTTTAGAGTACACGTTTTGAGAAAAAAAACAATCAATTCAGGCTTTTACTTTTGAAATATCAGATTTTAAAAGTTAGCCAAGCCCCAGCCCCCCTACTTCCGCTGTCCATGGCATTAACTGCTTTCTTCAACGGTTGGAAAATGAAGGGCATTGTTGCGCTGGAAATGCTTGTTCTCATTACGCCATGTTATGCTCTTACTCTTCAGGGATCACAGAGACTATGGCCCAGCTGGCCTCCGGTTGGCTGACGGACCGGAACCTTCTGCACAAGTATCACTACCACAAGGCCTACCTGATCCTGTGCGGTGTTGTGAACCTGCTGTCCCCGCTGGCTGACACCTACATCCTGCTCATGGTGTACGCCGTCTTCTTCGCCATCTTCTGCGGGGGCTACATGGCTCTCCTCCTGCCCGTTCTGGTGAGTCTGCGTTACAGGCTTCAGTTCGACGCGAGATTTGAATCCCGGTCTCGCACTTGCCCAAATGTTTCCTTGGCAAGTCGGCTGAGGGTGAAATTCCCTCTTGCCATGTACACACCAAACAGACACGTACACACCAGTGGGTGGGATTTGACTCATGCAAGCAGGTACTGAGGACGAGTTGTCTGAGCTAAGATAGCTTCAGCGTCACAATGCCTCAGTCAGCTCAGTGAGTCCAGTCTTTGTGCTTCAGAGCTGTGGTTTTGCTCTCCTACAGGTTGACTTGGTCGGACCGGAGAAGATTAATAACTCCATGGGATTCTCCATGTTCTTCGTGGGTTTGGGCTGCCTTACTGGACCCCCCCTCGCAGGTGAGCTACCTTCCCTCCTCCTCCAGCGAGGGAAACTCGATGATGAGAGCGAGAGGTCCTCAGCAGACCCTACTGATTTGGGCCACAGAGAGAGTGCGTGTGTGTGTGTGGCAGGGTGTGTGCAGCGGGGTGGGTATGCGACCGGCATGCATGAGGGATGAAGCCCTGCTCACACACACTCCTCATACATATTATTATCATTGCTAGGAATAGACCCACTGAGCGGGTAGTGTATTGAGGGTATTGTTGTAAGACATCTCTAGGCATTTTGTTGTCAAGATTTTATCATGCCTCCTACACTTTCAGTTGAATATAAAATGGTGGAGTGCAAACAATGCATTGGTATGTGTCCCTCTCTGCCCAAACAGCAATGGTAATGCATTTCAGAAGTGTCGAGTCAGAGCCAACTTTTACTGCACACAGCCAGCCTCCATTTTCGAGATGTGACGAGTTTGTTAGAACTGACACACTAAATAAGATTTTCCCTGCCGAATGTGTGGAGTGACCTAAGGGTCATTGGGATATAAAGATCAGCTTCCTATCTCCAGGAAAGTGGGCTCCTTTTAGGGAGGAGACCTGGCTTGAACTCAGTGACTCAGACACCCTAACCTGACCTGTTTTTGACAGACGCCCCCCCACCCCACACACACACACATACATAAATCCTAGCCTTCGTGTCTGTGTCATTGAGGGCCCTGGTAGGCACATGATTTTGACCCCCTTCCCTCCACCCTCTGGGTATCCAGCAGTAACCACGGTGGAAGGGGAGGTGTTTTTCGGATATAGAGCCTGCCTATTTACCAGTGTGACTGCCGGGAGAAGTTTAGTCCCAAACAAGACAGCTTATTTTTAGAGCAGTGACCTCTGCTGGAGAGAATTGCACACTGCCGCTATGAGACTTCACAATATCTGCAGTCTGGGCATAGATATGACAATTCATAGCATTTCCTATTCATGCGCTTCACTGTTTGATGTATCATCTTAGGTTAAAAGAGAGTGGGAGAGGAGACTTGTGGGAAAGGAATTGAGGAGTAAAATAATTTAACTTGGACTAAAAGAGGCCGCTCGGTTGGCTCATTCAGTAAATGTGCCGCTTGCTGTGCGAGAGTGACTGCCATGGCATCAGATTAACCCACCGACATCTGTGGTGATCAGCCATTTGACAATATTTCATAACTGGCTTTGTCCTGCTCAGGGTTATGAAAGGGACGCAGGCGGTTTAGGTTGGCATTGTTTAATGCTCAAGCACCTCCTACTGGCCACCTGGGTGTTTATCAGTGATATTTTAAGCAAGCGCATGTTAGGGTTTCTGATACCTGCATTCGGAGCTTGTGAGGTTTGAAGCAGCTAGTGAAAATAAATAGAGGCTGACAGGTGTGTGTTTTGATGGAGAATCACAAACTGTCTGCACTCTTCCGAGATGGCAGCGTGAATCACCCATGAGCATGATTGTAAATAGTTCGCTGATTGGACGTTCCAGATTTGGTTGGGATTGGAGATGCCAAATTTATTTAAAAACAAAAAACTTACTCCAAAATGAACTATACACGCAGTGTTTCTTTCTTTTTTTAATTTTGTTGTTTGGGTTGGAGTCAGTGCTTTAATCGAGGAAAGATGAGAGCTGGAATTACGAGTAAAAAACAGAAGCCAACAGAAGATCCTTGGTAGTCCATTTAAACTATGGTACGACCACTGACTACTCCAGTCTTTCTCGGGTGAGAAAATCTGGTTTGATGGAGGCAGAAACACTTAAAAGGAATTCAAAACAAGTGAATAATTATAATTGCAAAATATTGTTTGGCAATTAAAAAAAAAAGTTAATCAACTATGCAATGCTTCATTTTTGATTGCCATGTGGGTAAAGTCAAAATTGGATCTGTTAATGTTATGTGTTTAAAATCCTTGCTGTCAAATAGCAATCAAAGCAGCGTCTTGGGATGGTTTATGACTAAAAAGTGACATGCAGCACAGCGTCTCCATCTCTGCTCCGATTTCAGAATGAAGATCATCATCGACTGGCTTACAACAGGGTTCCCACAGCTTAGGGCAAGTTAAATTCAAGACTTTTTAAGACTTTTTTAATGCCATTTGATATTAAATTTAAGACCAACTTCATAATAAACACAAATGGAAAAATAACACCTCATCATAGGATTCGGGACAATTTTGCCCAAATGTTTATTTGAACATGAAATATGACCTTTTGATCAAATGAAAACGTTTTTTTGAAAAACATTAATACTAGGGATGGACGATATTAGATTTTTGGCCGATATCCGATATGCCAATATTTTACAACTCATTTGGCCGATATCCGATACTGATACCAATATTTTTTCCCCCACATCTAATTGCAGTGATCATCTAGTTTCTGCAGGGGAATTAACAGACAGAATTATTCTGCAGACTCTTCATCATGTCGGCCTGCTGGCAAATGCAGACATAAGACAAAGCTGAAAATGATGTAACATCAGTAATCACTCCTTGTGCAAAATAAGGAAAATACCTCAATTTACGTTATTTAAAACATGTCATATTTATTCATTACAATTGTTTTTAAACAAAACAAATAAGATACTTGCAGCCTGTCCTACTTAAAACAACACCCACAACCAATTTTACCTCTATTCACAAGGAACATGTATGAAGTGCATTGAACAACTGTACAGCAATGCCCCTGACCTTTGACCCCTCAGGCGGTACTGCATCAAAAACCAACATCAGTGTGTAAAGTACATCGCCACACGGGCTCAGGAACACTTCAGAAAACCACTGTCAGTAACTACAGTTCGTTGCTACATCTGCAAGTGCAAGTTAAAACTCTACAATGCAAAGTGAAATCCATTTATCAACAGCACCCAGAAACGCCACCGGCTTTGCTGGGCCCGAGCTCAACTAAGATGCACTGATGGAAAGTAGAAAAGTGTTCTGTGGTCTGACGAGTCCGCATTTCAAATTGTTTTTGGAAACTGTGGACGTCGTGTCCTCCGGAGCGAAGAGGGAAAGAACCATCCGAACTGTTGTCGGTGCAAAGTTCAAAAGCCAGCATCTGTGATGGTATGGGGGTGTATTAGTGCCCAAGGCATGGGCAACTTACACATATGTGAAGGCTCCATTAATGCTGAAAGGTGCATACAGGTTTTGGAGCAACATATGTTGCCATCCAAGCAACGTCTTTTTCATGGACGCCCCTGCTTATTCCAGCAAGACAATGCCAAGCCACATTCTGCACGTGTTATAACAGCATGGCTCCGTAGTAAAAGAGTCTGGGTACTAGACTGGCCTGCCTGTAGTCCAGACCTGTCTCCTATTGAAAATGTGTGGTGCATTATAAAGCATAAAATACAACAACAGAGACCCCGGACTGTTGAACAACTTAAGCTGTACATCAAGCAAGAATGGGAAAGAGTTTCACCTGAAAAACTTCAAAATTGGTCTCCTCAGTTCCCAAACATTTACTGAGTGTCGTTAAAAGGAAAGGCGATGTAACACAGTGATAAAAAGGCCCCTGTGCCAACTTTTTTGCAATGTGTTGCTGCCTTTAAATTCTAAGTTAATGATTATTTTCAACAACAAAAAAAGTTTCTCAGTTTGAACATTAACTGGGCTGCAACCACATCACTGTTGGTTCCGCAACTGTGATTGCGCGATGTCACCGCGAGATTCATTCGTAAATGATTAAAAAAAATAAATAAATTAATTAATGATACCATTTTTTTTTTTAGATTTGAGACTAATTACAACCATAAAATAATTCATCACGAGTTCACATTTTTAAGACTTTTGAAAGATTTATTTAAGACATTTTAATGCCAATTAAGGCCTTGTTTTTAGATTCGTGAATTTAATGCCTTTTAAGACTTTTTAAGGATCCGTGAGAACCCTGTACAAGCACCGTACTTCCTGATTGTGTTGGATGTGCTAATGTTCTCTGGTAACTTTGTGTCTTTCAGGCTTTCTGTACGATTACACTCAGACGTATGACTGTTCCTTCTACCTGGCTGGCATATGCTACCTGCTGTCTTCTGTGTCGCTGTTCATGGAGCCACTCGCCCGGAGGTGGAGCCCTAGCAAGACGAGGCATGGCAAAGCCCATGGCGTTGAATGTGATTGGAAGAGCAACGGGTGCTTCCGTGCCAAGCCAGTAAGCAATGGCATAGTGTAAGGAGGTGGCTGTTTGTCCAGCAGTCACTTTGACACCATATTTCTGGAAGTTTCTGGTCCTCAGAGGCCCACCTCAGCACACAAAAGACTCAAGAAATCCATTGTGGACCTGACAGTTCAGTGAACTATTACAATTCAAGGAAATATGGAAACCCCAGCTGGGAAATGGGAAACCTTATTTCCTCTACCTTTACTCTGAGCATGGCCCACAGTGGACAATGCAGAATGCTATTCTTTGCTTATTTCATTCTGAGTGGCACAGGGCTTCCTTTAAATCTGCCACAAAGCCTGGAAAATAAATAAAGCCTTCTTTGCAAGAGGGCCTAGTAACTGAGCTTGCGTCTCACAATATTGAGTTCAGGCTGCCTCATGCTGCAATGCAGAGCCTTGCTAGCTACCCCTTGGCTGGGATCGAACCCAAATATCCCCAGTGTTCTGAGGCACAGTTGTGCAGTGGGCTATTTTTAGATGTCGTTCTATGCAATATCTCTGATAGCCAGCTGAAACGAAGCCACGCTCTCGGGAGCGATTTGCCGTTCAACTGCTTTGCACAATCCATTTCTGGTCTCAACCACTACGTGGTAGCTGTGGGCATAATTAGGTGTGACCTCATATTCAGGAGTGCAGGGGAATCGGGTATCTAACCCAGCGTTTCCCTACCAAAGGCCAAAATAAATGTCATGCAGTTGCTTCTCGTTTTAAGTCCAAGAGATGTGCTTAAAATGATGAATAGTTGAGCTATCACTGACCTGCTCCTGTTGAAGCATCATATGAATGTATCACTCACATCTGAGCGTGATGTGCACTGAGATTCCGGAAATTTGGAGAGCAAGGTATGGAAGGGGAACTTTGCTGTAAAGATTATGTATATTCACCTACTCACCAGATATTCTGGCCCAGCTCTCCTCAGTTCTTCAATAAAACCAAGAGTTTCCATTACTGCGCTTGGATGCATTTCATGAGGCTGGATTAATTTCCTTTACAACAGCACAGTGCAAAACTAAGACCAGCTCTAGTATTTTGCCTCACTCAGTGTTCCATACTGCAGAGGAATACCAAGTTTTCAAGCTGACTTGATGATCCATCTTTTGCTTCGTAAACATTCTTGGTAGCACCTAATTGGCACTTTGCAGTTCCACAAAGACCAATCTTCCTGTTATAAGTCAAACTACATGTGTCAAAAGAATCTGTGGTAAAAACTCAGGAGGCCAGTTTAAACCAGTTTGAAGTACGTATTTGTCAAAAAGAATGTAAAAATATTTTCCCAGCGCTCATGGCCTTCCGTTTATTTTATACTACCACGTTCCACCATTTCTTGTGCACCCCCACCCAATTGCAGGGCTATTGTGCACCAGCTGTGGTCTTCCAGATAGTGTTTTTGTTCTGTTCACTTGTGTTCACCACTTACGTATAATATAATTTAAAGTTTAGCATTAACTCACTTGTAGTTTCTTTTTTCCGCAAAAAATAGTTATCCCATGTACATGACACAAGCAATAATATTCAGTAAATATTTTTCTTTATCTGTAAGTGCTTGCTTTTTTGACCTATTTTGAAACCGTTGATGTCTTGTGACAATGAGAAAACTGGCATCTTTGTGGTCACGTCATGTATCACTTTCCTTAAAGTAGTATTTGCTGATGGGCACAAGAAACTGAATGTAGAGTCACTTTTTAGTTTGTTTTCTGGCTAACTGTTTATAGTCATTTTGCCTGAAGGCCATCAAGATTGTGTCACTTCTTGTGGTACAACTAGGAATGGTTCAATTCTGCTTTGTAAGGAAAATATAATTTCTGTTTTAAAATGTTTATAAGGGTTAATCACCACTATCTGCCTTCTCTGCCTTTGTGTCTTCACTGACCTTCCCTCTTTAAATGCAAACCAAAGAGACAGCAGTTGCCTTTGTACTCAAATACTTCATTGTTAATGATACTGGACTTCAAGCACAGAATTCCCCCTATGTGGCCTCCAATCACCAATTTCAATATGCTGAGAGAGAAAAAAATAATTGGAAGATTTTAAAGGAAGAGAGCACAGAAGGTTTTCGCTTTCCTTGATTTGCTACTGCCCCCTAGTGGCATTCCTCCTTCAGATTACTGATGAGGCATTTTGCCTTGTGACCTCAGTCCCTCTCTTGTTTATTGTGCGAAGTGTATTTATTGAAAACTGTATCACAATAAATCCTATAAAAAAATCTTCAAGGCCCACAACCAATCACAAAAACATATGTTGCAACTGAAATTTTGCATTTTCCAAAAACTCCAAAAGTAGAAATTAATCAGCACCACTCTGAACATGACCCTGCTCAGAAGCAACTGCATCCACACAGATCTCTGCTGGCCTGCAATGTTATCAGCATTTTTTTTTTTTTTTTGCACAAAACACTGCTGCTTTCTGAGTAACGGTTTTGGAAGAAAGTTGTTTTCATCCTGCCTTCTATGTACTTTGTTCTGAATTATTAAATGAAAGTTTTTTTAATGACTTCTGAATGACAGTATAACAAACTTACGGAGCCTATGTTGTCTTTACTGTTAGAGAAAGAATATTTTTGTGTTTCTATATGGGTCTTCCGATCAATGTTGTTTTAAGAATAAATTTTACCAGCAGCTTTGCAGCTAGTTCATACAGTAGTAAATCCATCCGTATTGACTCACTGAAAGTGTTTTAGTCTTATATATCTGAAAATCTTGTTTCTTTTGAGTAGATTAATTAGCTTTAGTTGCATTTTGCTTGCGAAGAAAAAATTTCTTACCCTTCTGGAAAGTCATAGAAAGAGTCAAACTTTTATTTCGTTGTTCTATTAAGCAGAAAAGAATAAAAAGAAGCAAGATTTTAAGTCCAAATGTAAGATAAAAATGCTGAAAATCGAGTATGGTTTTCATGGTGCTGGTGTGAAAATTCTTAAGGAGGCAGTGGTTTGCCCTGTGATTCAGGAAGGTTGTATTTACGGTCTCCACCTTGGCTGTGGTTGAACCACTTGTTCCTTTGCTTCACTTCCACGGATGTTAAATGATTGATCGCAATAAATGTCAGTGACCATATCCAGCCCTGTTTCTCCACATTTATTTGTCACCACTTTTCTGTTCCAGAATCGGCTCCAATTTGGTTAGTTCACTGCTTTCAACTTATACTTCAACAATATCTGTAGTCAGCTACAGAATGTTTGGGACCAAACATTTTTTTCCCTTAATTTGGCTCCCGTATTAAAATTTGTAATCAAACTGTGCAAATGTGTTTAAAGTACAGTACAGGCCAAAAGTTTGGACACACCTTCTCATTCAATGCGTTTCCTTTATTTTCATGACTATTTACATTGTAGATTCTCACTGAAGGCATCAAAACTATGAATGAACACATGTGGAATTATGTACTTAACGAAAAAGTGTGAAATACCTGTAACTAAAACATGTCTTATATTCTAGTTTCTTCAAAGCATCCACCCCTTTGCTCTGATTACTGCTTTGCACAAACTTGGCATTCTCTTGATGAGATTCAAGAGGTAGTCACCTGAAATGGTTTTCACTTCACAGGTGTGCCTTGTCAGGGTTAATTGGAAGGGTATCAATGGGGTTGGGACCATCAGTTGTGTTGTGCAGAGGTCAGGTTGATACACAGCCGACAGCCGTATTGGACAACTGTTAGATACATACATAATTCCACATGTGTTCATTCATAGTTTTGATGCCTTCAGTGAGAATCTACAATGTAAATAGTCATGAAAATAAAGGAAACGCATTGAATGAGAAGGTGAGTCCAAACTTTTGGCCTGTACTGTATCTGTCTTCTATCTTTCTGAGTAAAATGCCAAAGGGTCACCTTGAATTTCACTTTCACAACTCAAGTACTTTTGTTGGCAGTAGCAGACTCTGAAGGCAAACAAAATCCTGGAATCAAAACTAGAAGCAAATGCGCCCTTATACCTGCCGAAGTTTATGAACCCAAAGTACTCAGAAACCCCGGAGAAACCAATTGCCAAAAAAAATGTCACTGTTGCCTTAGATGGGGGGGGGGGAATAAGAACAAAAATGTTGTAATTTCTACAAGGTGAAACATTAATTAATGAAGACTATAATAAAATCTTATAATCAGGCATCTAATGGTGGAGTACAGAGCTGAAAACACAGCATTTATGTTCCAAGTTGTCCAGCTGTTTACAGAAATAATCTCTCTTTTAGCAATTAGCGACACACACACACACACACACACGTTTTGCCTGGCCAATTAATTGTTTATTGAGGTAAAAACACACCACAGAAACATACATTATGGTAATTTAACACAGAGGTTACAGACATACTAGCCATCCCAATGCAACACAAAAACACATTGCCAACATGCTTGGCCATTTCGGTTCATAACTAAATGTACTCAGTGAAAAAATAGGACAGGGGATGCAATTAGCTTAATGTTCAATTCAACAAACCATACTATGAATATTGAGGATGGGTTTTATTATGGAAAAATTTCTCAAAATGATATGGCTGGACCGTCATTGCTTCCAGTAACCCATATTGATTGTTACTTCAGAATTAGAATATTTAAAATAGACAATTGAATTAAATTGTGAAAACAGACTATAATAAGACTAATTTTAATTCTTATTTTCTGGGTTAATTAAGGACAGCTGACAGTGTGCTCATAAGAGAGAAGAGGAGCAATGGTAAGTTACTCACCACCTGACTCCGGTCATAGGCCTTGTTGAGAGTTGAGCTGATAGCCCTGCAAACAAGCAGCGATACACAGCCCACACTCACAAACACACACACACACACACACACACACACATGGAGAGTGTGCCAAATTCAGACTTGTAACAAAACACAATAAAGGATGTTTCGATTTTGCCCTCACTTTAAACCGCGTTCCTGGATTCCATCCTTCATCTATGAATCTCAGTGAAATTATTAACAGAGAATGAAGACCTGTTCTATTTAATTTATTTTCATCAAGATGCCAAACCTGCGAGTGGTCTGGCATCTTACAACACAAAATGCATCTTACCCCTCCAGTGGATGCCAGCAGTCAGTACCATCACAAGGCAGCAGGCCTGCCCAGATCACATCTCTGTCCCTGGGGTAGGAGAGAGGAAATGGGGGTTAACCCTCTATTAACCACCGTAGCATATCTGCTACATAAAGTGAAAGGGTTAACAGCCTGGACTATTGCCAAAAAAAAATTTGAGAATAACTTGAATGGTCCGTCACTTTAATTTTTCCATTCGTATTATTACCCAATGTAAGCAGATCTGCTACATTTTGGAAAGGTGGGCCAAAGGGTCGAATTTTTTTTTAAAACTATTTTTCCATTCTGTTTGTAGAAGTAGTAAAAGCCCCTCAACCTCCCGCCCCCAAAAACGGGCACACTGCGCTGCAAAAAATAATTTTGTTCCTCTCCTTATTTCATCTGTTTTTCTTTCTTCTATGTTCCACTTTTTTATTTCCCCCCTTTTTCTCCCGCCCTGTACTCAGCCAAACTGTTTAGTCCACCTCAGTGACCTGCTCCCTTCAATTCAGGAGTAGGAAGCCATGGCACATGATTCCTGTGGCTCAAGTGACAACAAGCCCTCGCTACTTTACACTATGCAAAGGCACCGCCGACGACACACTGCCTATGCCGTCAGAAGGGAACGGAGTCAGCATACAATTTGCTCGCACAGCTGCATATGCCTGGCTGACCGATGGAGGCTGCTAGAGAGCAGTGTGGCTGATGAATTTAAATTTGCTTAACCTCATTGCATCACCAATCAGGCTGGCCCAATTGTTGCCTCACAAATGCAGATCCCTAGCCATAGCCGGTAATGTCATGGCTGGGATCAACACCAGATGACTGTGTTCGCTGTGAGCCACTTGGAGGCAATAAGTTTCTCTTTTGACTCATCAGGCCACGAAACATTATCAACAAGTCGACATGGTCTACAACATCCCCCGCCAATCGTGCGCTTCTCATTTTCGAACTCAATCAAGGCCTTTATGGTCTGAAGCTACACACCAAATTTGGTTACTGTATCTGTAGTAGTTTCTGAGTAAAGCTGTCCCCTTTATCTCGGACGGACGGACGGACGCACGGACGGACGGACGGAGGTCAAACCTATATCCCCCTCCCACTTCGTGTTGGCGGGGGATAAAAAAGGCTGAGAGATCTTGAGGGTGTTTTTTGCACATGTGAGATGAGCCTTTACGCTCCCATCCGTCTACAGTGATTTTCACTCAAGGTGGAATCATGAACACTGACCTGGCTGACCTGACCTAACTGCAAGGCCTGCAGTTATAGTGTTGTTCATCTGGGTTCTTCCGTTACTTCCCAAGTGAGTCATCATAGGCACTCGTGGGAATTCTGCCTGGTCAGCCACTCCTGGGAAGATCCAGCATTGTTCCAAGTTTTCGCCATTTGGATGTACTGGCTCTGATGGCGGCATTGGAACCAAAGAAAAGTCATTGCAACTCTTTCCAGAGTGATATATATGAGCAACTCTCAAGTTTTTCTGAAATGTCTTTTCATTGAAGCAGAATTTGTGGCTTTTGAGACCTTAGGACAAATTCAAATTGATGGGAAGGTTCCATTTTATTGGTGACAAAATGTTAAAGGTCGGGAAGTAAGCAAGCCAAGATATGACAAGTCTAATTTAATCCAATTATCAATTAAATCTGGTAAATTGGCTGACCGATTAACTTGAAGGCAATTACTTTTTCACACAGGGCCGGCTGGTGTTGGATAACTTTTTTACTTCAATAAATGAATTCTTATCCTACCCAGAGGGGGGTTAATAATTGTTCTCTGTGGAATTTGTTGGCATGTTTTTTCTGTCAGCAGTATCCTCAAATAACTCAATATTTCTGGTATAGGTTGCAGAGGTCCATAAATCAGCTGAAGAAGTCTTGACATAATAGGGATGGAGTCAAGGACACCAAAAAAACCAATAATTTTCACCAGAACGTCCTGCTCCAATCAATTTTTAACAGGACACGAACATGCATTTTTCAATTCCAACCCTTTACAACATATGGTGTCACATTATTAGACACATTAGACACATTATTAGTTAGCAGAAGGGGTCTAAGGAGTTCCAGGTTATTCAATATTCAAAGCACTAAGATGTTCCCGGCAGGCAGGGTATGTTTTGCCTGGCACCATTTATTAATAATTTAAAAGTACTTCGTCTTCACCTAATCGGGAAGGGGGATTTTTGTCATGGCACTGTGCATGTGATATATTTAAATGTACAGTATGAATATGATAAACTAAAAAATTAATCACGGAAAACTATGTAAGATGTAATGAAGTAAGATGTATGCATTTACCTGAGCACCTGATAATCTGATCTATCCCAATATGAGGAGCAGGACATAAAAATCCCAAACATTATTGCTCGTTTAGCACTTAAAACGATTAAAAATTTTTAAGTACTAACCTGATTTTTCCAAAATGTGTCAGCCCATGTCTAGGCTATGCGTAATTCAGCTGCAAGAATTCAGCTTCTAGGGCGTCATTCAAATGAAATGACAACTCCAGCAATGAAAGTACCAAAATTATGCAATATGCAGTGAAATTCCAAAAAGAATACCTATCTCTAAATGACAAAGTAGGGGTTGAGTGGATTTAAATGGTGTTATTTTCATGAAAAAAAAAGCATTTTATTTTAGGTATGTCCATAAAGACATCTGCAGAATGCTGCCTTCCAAAGTCAGTATTTGGAGAGTATGTAGCAATTGTGGTCCACAAATTAAATGGTACTGAGATTTGTTAATAAAGTGGAGATATTTTGGTTCAAAGATCAGCTTAGATTAGACAGTGCCACTGCTAAATTTTCATATATTGTGCTCATGTTTTAACTATGAAATTAGTATGTTGCACGGTGCATTATGGTGTTAAAGTGAACAATGGTAAATTCTGCAGCAGGTCAGTTGAGTATGGTACAGTGCAGGGGTGGCCAACCCTGGTCCTGGAGAGCCGCAGTGTCTGCTGGTTTTTAGTGTTACTCAGCACTTGATCGATGAATTAAAGCAGGTCATTACACACATCTCACCTGGTGTCTTAGGTTTAAATCAGGTGGAGAAAACCAAACTCCGCAAACCCAGCGGCACAACAGGACCAGCGTTATCTACCCCTGCTCTAAAAATTGTACTCTGTACTTCTACTTTGTCAGCATTACAACTACGCCAAATATCCAATCACACTGACAGATCTTTGTTAACAGTTTGCCGTCACAACCTGCAAGACTGCTTAATTGGCTCTAGGAGTTTTGTGGGTTCCTGCTAATTGCTTGATTGGCTCATTATTACCCAATTAAACCTGAGACACCAAGTGAGATCAGTTAAGTGAGTAATCAGCTACTTTAATCCATCAATCGAGTGCTGAGAAACACCAAAAATCAGCAGACACTGCGGCTCTCCAGGACCAGGGTTGGCCACCCCTGGTATAGTGCAATGTGCCAAGATGAGATACAGAGCACTGAATTGTGTAATGCGTTAAGGTGTATTATGTAGGTCAGAGGTGGGCAGCGAGGGCCGTATCTGTCCCTGGTTTTCACACCAACGTCTGGTCTTTAATTAGTTGATTGTCTCAATTAGCCAAACCATTTATGAAATCTGACGTTTCATGCGCATTTCTTTAAATTATCATGAAACTACAAAGACTAGTCTTGTCTCCCTTCATAAAACATTTTCCTTTGATCGAATCATTGCGAAAATCTATCTTTGTGAATGCTATCAATTAACTCAATTAGTCAGGGTAATTGATAGGAATAAAAACCTGCATACACACCGGCCCTCCAGGACCGTGATTGCCCACCCCTGATGTTGGTCCAGCACACTGTGCTTCATATGAGAATGCCAGCATCATGTGTGGGAGCTTAACAGGAGTACAATGCTGCAGTAACATGCTCAGAACCATATTTCACAAATCAAGTTTAGGCTTCATTCATTTCAACAATTCGTCAGGCAACAAAGGGGAGGAGGGTGTGGGTAGAAAGCTATGCCAAGGAGGTCCAACAGGAGGGAAATTACACCAGTCACATGCTCCAATGCATGTTCTTCCTCTACCCAAAATCTGAAAGCAGTGGGTGAAACTCCTGAGAACCCTTCAGGCCTTCGGCAAACTCTTGTTTCTGCCCAACACTATGAGATCTGACCTGACTTCTCAGCTAATTAAAGTCTTCACTCAAGAGTGATCTGATGAATTAAGGAATCGGTCCTGTGATGCTCCAAACTGTCATTGTAATTTATGAGAAAACATAGCTGCCAAAGCTGAGGACTTAAATGGAATATAAAGCCACATTTGTAGAAAATATTAAAATTGCTCAGCTGCATTTGCTAAAAGTTACAGTGCAATAACTAACTATATCTTTATAAATTTCAAATTTTGCAAAATGCTTAACATGATTGACTCAGGTATCAAATATTTCCAACTACGCTTTTTATATCAATAAAGCTTGGTTCCTGGCTAAGTTGACTTTCAAATTTTTACATGCATTTTTAGATACATGCATGTTCTTATCAGTGGAAGCAACTGAGCTGAAAATAGGGGCACAAAAAAAATCTTCTTTAATTGATGATTAGTCCACCTGCTTTCAATCATTTTACTTGATTAACAATGGAGTAACTCAAAAAAAACCCAACACAGGCATGAGTAGCCCGTTCCCCTCCTTACAGTTGGATGAATTTCAGATATATGGAGCAAATAATTGTTTTAACTTGCAGTGCAGGAAATTCCATAACTTATGTGGAATATTACCAAATACTTTCTGTATTTCCGTGAATAAATTTGGTACTTTTCTGAACTGCATACATTTTTGAAATGCCCTCTCAGTTCATTCAATAAAAAGCTGTGTTTACTGGTCAATGGATTCACCATTAGAATACCTGTTGATAAAGGACATGATTGAAAATGGGTCTAGACCAGAGGTGGGCAGCGAGGGCCGTATCTGTCCCTGGTTTTCACACCAACGTCTGGCCTTTAATTAGTTGATTGTCTCAATTAGCCAAACCATTTATGAAATCTGACGTTTCATGTGCATTTCTTTAAATTATCATGAAATGACAAAGACTAGTCTCGTCTCCCTTCATAAAACATTTTCCTTTGATCGTATCATTGTGAAAATCTATATTTCTGCATGCAATCAATTAACTCAATTAGTCAGGGTAATTGATAGGAATAAAAACCTGCATACACACCAGCCCTCCAGGACCGTGATTGCCCACCCCTGGTCTAGACTCTAGACCTATCAGCATTTGTCTCCATTGCCATCTAAGCAGCTGCCTCTATCTATATAGATAATGCACTGAAACATGCTGAGCTTTACCCTAAGGCTATATCACCTGAATTCAATCAGAACTGCTACAACTATTGCAGTAGCATATTTCCACCAAAGGTGTACCTCTATCTTTTGCAAAAATTGTTAATATACTATTTGGTATCAAAATTTCTCTGTATACCATGAGATATATTGAGCAAACATATTTTAAGTCAGTTCTGCGTTGATTGGTTTTCCAGGTAAATTATTATTACCTATAAATCATGGGAAAATTGATTGTGTGACGAACAAAATATGAATAATTGCAACAAGTCACGATTTAGCGATCAGGATCTGACTGATAGAATAGGAATGCTGATCTAGGGAGTTTTTTCCACTTTAAGTCACTACATAACAGCATATAGAAGAAACTGGGGGCAATCATGAACCTTTTGTGAGACCAGATTAGAGTCAACAGGATGGCAGCAGAATTAAGTCAGTGACCACTTTTCACCTGTCTGTGCTCCGCGTGAAGAAGTGTTCCAGGTTTCTCTCTATGCAGTTATCCAGCTTAGTATTCCTACTTAGAGAACCCCCCCCCATTTCACAAAGCAGGGTTACTACCTTGGCTGAAGAGGCACACCAGGAAATCTCAAGAGACGTTGCTTTAAGTGCCAAGAGCTGCTCAATGCAGTCATCTAAGAGTAATTCTGCTTTGTGAAACACAGTTGTACCATCATAGGTGATCACAGGAGTGGACCTCATGAATATAGGCCTTGAAATCCACTTACCTGAGCTTCAGTACATGTGCGGTCTTATCTTGTAATAGTGTCTGGCAGGTGTCAGTCATCACACACCTGAACTTACCGCACCGTACCGCTGACGCGGGGTTCAGACCGCGCTCTGGGGTCACGAGGGGCCTCCAGGGAAGAGCAGGATTGGGGGGGAGCAGGTACCCGGACTCAACAGGCCTCCAGATAGATGCTGAGAGGGCCAGCCCAGAGCTGAGGTGCTTCTGAGGTTTCTTAACTTGGCAGGATCACTTATTCACACAAATAATCATCAAACATTCGCGGTCCGTGAACAGGATAACGGCTACTGCTTCAGGAGAAAACTTCTTTTTGTGTTTTTTAAAAACTTTTTTAAAAGAACAACAGGAACGCGAGTGAAGTGGCCCCTATGACAGGTAGACAGACTTCTGGGTTTTCCAAGGAAACAGCAGCAGACTGGACAGGATTCCATGCATTCCCTGGAGCTTTCGATTGGGAGGGCAGCCTTCAGTGGGTCCTGAGCACTCAAACGAGAAACGACGAGTACCCGGAGACCAGGAGAGCTGTCCAGAGCCGTCAATAGAAATGCAACAGGTTTTGGCAATTTATGAACCCATTGCTTGAAGGGCCCACAACTATTCCGACTGGACAGACGGACCAGAGAAATATTCAGTTGGAGGGCCCAGAAAATCTAGCTATGCCCGCACCCCTACACTGGGGGTTCCATTTCCCTCCAGTGTAAGGATAAGACCCACAACACGAACCATACAGGGACTGGAGAAAATGCAAACAAAGGGAAAATGAGTAGCATGTCGCTCCAGAGAATTTAAGCTCAATGCTGAGCTTGGTCTTGCGTACGGAAAACAGGCTCTCCAAAAATGGGTGGGGTGGAGAAGGGGTTCTGCAAGCAGGGAGTTGATGAAGGGAGGGGGGAATTTGGATGAGGGTGGTATGACAGTAGAAAAGCATACTTCCTGTACTTGTGAGTGTGTGTGGAAGGGATATCGGAGTTTACTGTGGTGCCACCTGAGTCAACTTGGACCATAGCCATAGCTACGATCGCGATTAGTTCCCTTGGTTAATGCAGGCACACTTCTTGTCATGTAGTGAATAGACAATCCTCCCATTCCTTCCCAATGAAAGCCAAAGCTGGAAGGAGAAAGTGGGCGGCGCCAGAATTTACAGCCAGCCAGTGAGGAGCTCCTCACAAAAGAACACTGATGATGGACACAAATAAAACTGCCTCGTCTTTGTCTCACTTCTCTCCTTCCTAACCCAGAGAAGGTGCCTTTTTCCTGTCAATAGCAGAAGTCAGGCAATAATTCCTTGGCATCATTAGAAATGTCAAACCAGTCGTCTTCAAACCCATTTCCAAAGCAGAAACATTTTTTTTTTCCCCTCAAAAGACGTATTTATTGATTTTGAAACAGATTCGTAAGTAAATGCGCTCTATGCGGCGTGTATATTAGGAGCCACTTCACAGCAATGTGCGCCAAGATGGCATTCCTTTTTCCCAGGCATCAGGAGTGAACAGACAATGGAAAAAGGCCACGTTTCCTCTTAAAACATGGGAACAGATATTAACTTTTTTTAAGCAGCCCTTGCAGGGACAACGCACAAACACTTCACAGCGGAAAGAATCCTTTGCAGCTGTGCACAAGAGTTTGGTTTCCAAAGTTGAAATGTCCCTGTCCGCGTGCTGGTGCTGTCATCCAGTCCTGTGACACCAGTGTGAAGTGGTGGCATCCACAGAATACAAGTGTTGTCAAAAGTAACGGACAAAACCAGTCATTCTTAAACAAAAAAAAAACACATCAATACTCCCCCCGCAAAAAAAAACATAAAAACAAGATGATTTGAAAGGAAGCATACGTTGTACAAGAAGTTACTTGATAGTTTTCACAGGTAGCTCAACAACTCGGCTGACTTGTGCTGAATCTTACCCCACTAGCTAATGAAATGCAGTCTAGTTGCATTCGAACATAGCTTCAGTTTTACCGGGTTCTGTTGTCAGGTCAGTGTACAGAAAGACCCATGATTCTTACATGGGTCACAAGATTTGGATCCAACTACCCACAGTTAAAAACAGTCTGTTTTTTTTCAACCATTCTAAATGTGCTTACAAAAAGAAAAATTTGTCTCACTGTCAAAACACATCCAGACTGCAGAGTACATTAGCTTTCGAACTGCATGTTCAGACAGCCAACCCATTACAGTGCCCAATTTCATGCGATGGTCAAGATATCCTGAAATACTATGGAGAAAATAAAGATTGATCTCAACAATCTTGAGATGGAAGAGAAGTCATTTAAAGTGAACCATCTGTTTTCATGATCTTTAAGCACTTCAAAATAAATCATTGAATTGAGTGCCTTGAAAAAAAAAAAAAAAAAGTCTTTGCCCCCTTCCTTATTTCGGCAGTTTCTGCATATTTGCTTCTTGTTTCAGATAAACAAAACATATGTAAAAACAATGACCATCTATTGTAATTAATGCCAATTATTGGTATTAGTTCTTAAATTTAACTTCAAAGAGCTATTTTAAAATTGCCTGTTAGGTTTGCCATTCATATACATTGCCAATTTCAGTGACTTTTGTAACTTAAGTAGAATCCAGGAACATGACAATGTATTTAGTAAAAAAAAAAATAATAATAATTGAGTTTCCTCGTAATGTTTCCAAACATGAATTTAATGCTATCCATACAGTAGCAGAACAGAGAACAATGAATAGCCTCTGTAACGAACACAAGCCGAGCAAGTTAATATTCATTGAATCAAATTAAACCTTGGAAAAGCATTTTTAAAAGAAATTTTCTCCTCCAAAATTCTGCGATGTAGCAACTGTTACAGAATTAGAGTATTCAGTCACGAGTAATCCAGTCACATTTATGGCCTTGCACCTTCTAACATTAAATAATCTGTTACGAGGGATCATTTCATTCAAACCACAAAAAGCTAAGTGCCCAAGTACTCAAAAAAACACCTCAGCAGTAAAATGAGTAATCAAACATTGAGAGTTAAACATCATCAGATGTGATGTGAATACATTAAAAAAATAAAACAAACCTTGTCAACACAATACATTGTACTGATTTATCATTACACACTCGAAGTACTGATTTAAGATTGCTCTTGCTTTTTAACTAACAACATGGAAACAGGAATCCGGATCAGCACTATTTATGAATAGAGATTATGGACTTTATATAGACATTCTGAGACAACTGATGTTTATTCTGTGAAAAACGCAGTTAAAAATTGAGGGGAAGTTTCCTATTAATGAAAATGCAGGCAACATCAATATTAGTAAAACTGGGTTTGAGCCACTTTCCTCTTTCCAGAATCTTGCAGGGAAAATGCTGAATGAAGTGACTAAAGTCAATCAAACTCTTCAATGGCCATTTGGTCAGTCAGAAACTGATGTTTACGGTGTCAGATCTAAAGATGTGATGTTCAGAGGTCCCCACCCAACCACCCGCTGCCCCCATTAACATTTCACAAATTACCTGAATGCAGAATTTTTTCAATCTTTTTTTTTTTATACCAGGTCTGTTTACAAGAAAATAATGGTGCCAAATCTACGGACCTGGCTTAAGCCACTCTACCGATTATAGCAATTTCCAGCACAAAAAAAAGAAAAAAAAAAAAATTCATTTTAAGTAGGCTTGATATACAAATTTTTTCTTCTTAGAAGCTGACAGTGTCGTAATGGAGTACCACTTGGATTATGGGATAGCCAATCAGCAACCAGGCAAACAAAAACAGGTCTACTACCTTCCAAACAGCACAAAGAGATATAAAACTATGCCAAAGTTTAACTGTGCACATAGATAACTTTCATGTCAGACAATGACCTGTTCAGAGGATGTAGCGTTGCATAAGACATTGCTAATGTATTAACATGACACAAAGCTCAAAAGCATGAGAAGATTCTGGTTTTCACTGAAAGGCAACGGCCCAATGACATGTTCTTCTGCTTTATAGTTTGTAAGAGCAACCTAACCGCTGACACTGAGCTACTATTTCATCTATAATAATTTAATTTGCTCACCAAGGATCATAATTTGAAAGACTACACGATTTCAGTGGAAAAGGGGATAAATGGTTATTTCTATTTTAATTATAATTTTTTAAAAGGCTCTCAGATTACAGGTGGTCAAGCAGAAGACTGCTACCATGACACTGATTCTGTACATTTTAGAACTAGCTCACTATCAATTCCAAATGACTTCACATGTCACTTGTGCATAAGGAAATTATGGTTCCTGTCTGAAGATAAAACAAAAACAGTATGAGCCCCACACCTCCCTGCTAAGGTTGCTCTACTCCAAAATGAAGAACAGTGCATGCAGTGTTACAGATGCATTATTTACATTGCAACATTTGACATTTTTTGTACATGGCGGTAGGTTTCTCTTTCTGCGGAAGTGACATCACTACGACGCTCCGCGCACAATGACCATCACCAGGTAGTCCTCATCCGTTTTGGCCAGTGCCCTGGACGAGGAATCCAGGAACCGCTGCGAGAACTCACAAGGAGGGAAAGCATGCAGGACGCCTGCATTGTCCTTGTCTCTGGCACCCCCTACTGGCAGGCTGATGACGCCAGCGGCCTGTTTCTGCTTCAAGTAGGACACCAGATTGCGCAGCGGCCGCTGGGTAGAGCAGGTGGGGTCGGAAGTGGATGAAGAGGGCTCGTCGGGGATGGCCAAGAGCACGGAGTATCCGTCGGGTCCCGCCGCCTTGACACGACGGGCGACCTCGTCCAGTTTGGGCTGGTCCAGACGCAGCCTCTGCGTGATCTTTAGCTGGCCCGCCTGCTCTCCAGTGGTGCTATCCAGCAGCAGCCCAGAGGCCACAGTGAGGTCCCCCTCCAGGAAGTGCATGCAGGTGGGGAAGCTGCTGTTCTTGAGTAGCAGCATACCTTGCCAGGCTAGGCCCAGCTTCTGCACTCCGCCGCCATGCTTGGACCCCTGGGGACTCTTGTAGGGGTTTGGGGGGTCGGAGAGGTGATCCCTTTTGGCGGGACCCTTACCCGCCTCACCGCCGGTCCGTCGTTTCCGCTCTGCCCCGGACGTCTCGACCCCACTCTCTACTCCCGGCTGTGTCCTGGGGTGCTTTTCAACGGGAGGGCGCTCAGGGGGGTTGCGGGAAGGAGGAGAGGGGCGATCGAGGCGAGGGGGCCGCTCCGAGTCGCTGAACCGGCCACTGTTGCGGCTGCTGCCCCCAGGGGACCGGTCAGGGGAGGGGCAATGCCGCCGCCGGCCCCCACGCTCACCGCTATCTAGGGAGCGCTCCGTCAGACGCCCGTCCTCCACCAGGCGGCGCTTACGGGTGGGGTCGCGGCTCTGAAGCTCCCTCTCCAGGGACCACGTCTCGCGGGGTTGCCGCTCTCTCTCCAGCCGCTCCAGTGTCTCGAATGCGGCGGGCCGCACGCGCTCCCGCACAGCAGGGACCCCCCATCCCGCCCCCGGGTACAGCTCCCGCTCCCGGAAATGCAAAGGAGGCGGAGGACTCCTTTCTCGAACTCGCAGAGCTTCAGGTGCGGCCCGGTGGAGGAATGACTCAGCGACAATGTCATAATGGGGAAGGGGCAGGGGCTGTTGGAAGGGCTGCTGGTAGCGATGTTCAGCCTCTGCAAAGTCCACTCTGACCCGCCGATCTGGGCCCCCCAGGGGAAAACCCCGCATGTGGGTGCAGGCCGCTTGGGCAGCATCCAGGCTCTCATACTGAATGTAGGCCCAAGTTTCCCCGACCCTGTAGTCTATAGTCCTGATGGTGCCAAAACGGTCAAATTCACGTGCTAATGCCGCCAGCGGCACCCATGGCCCAAGCCCTCCTACCCACAATCGGTTAGTGGGTGTGGCCTTGCCATAGCCAATCTTGATAGTGTTGCGGCCCACTACCTTACCAGACATGCTCAGCTTGGCTCGATGCGCCATGTCCAAATTTTCATACTTGAGAAAGCCGTAAGTGCTGGTCTGACCCCTGCTGGGCTGCTTGATGTTGACCTCAGTGATCACGCCAAACCGGTCGAACGCCCTCCTCAGGTCATTCTCTGTGATTGTGATATCCAGATTGCCCAGAAACAATGTTCGATTGGCCCTCTGGTCATCTTCTGGCAAAATAAACTCTTCATCACGGAAAGTGGCACGCTCAGCTATAAAGGTGGGGCGTGCCCGAGCCTCAAAAAAAGCGTATTCCCGCTCCCTTTCCAGATCACGCGGCAGGGGTGGGGGCAGGGGAGGAGGGAGGCGGCCCAAAGCTAACTGCTGCAGCCTGTAGTCTCTATACCCCAAACCTGTTGGAGACAGCGGTCTCTGCGTATGTAAATGTCTGTGCCCGGTAACCGCTGAATAAGGGTCTTTGTCAATGGGAGAGCGACTCCTCCTCCGGTTTATGTACACAGCTTCGATTTTCAGCGGCCTGTCATAGAGCACCAACCTTCCACGCGCGTGCTTAGCTGCTCGCGCATCCTCGGGCCGTCTGAAGTTAACAAAGGCCACCCTCTCGTCATTAATACGGCTAATTTTTACACTAACGTCCCCGAATTTCTTGAACTCGTGAAAGAGTCCATCCTCGATTTCTTCGTCGCTCAGCTGTGAGCCTAGTTCGCTAATCTTAAGAGTTTTGTACTCACTCTCGTTCGTGGGAAGTTGAGCTCGCGACTCCGCGCGTGAGTTAGTCCGAGCAGCGGTCTCGAGCGCAAGGCCGGGGTTGTGGTTTTTGCTGCTCGCGGCAGGGCTAGTATAACTGTGATTACTTCCAGTCCGACTCGAAGGGTGATCATCAAAGTCCCGGCTCTTTTCGAGTAAACTTCGCCGTGCCGAACCCCCTTCACTCTTCGCCGAGCTGTTTCCATTATGGCTGCCTCCGGACGCCGAAAAAGCCCCCATTTTCTTGCTGGCTGAGTGGTTCCCTCCCCTGTCTCGGATCTCATCCGAGGCCCGTGAACGTTTCTTTACAGGCGACCGTTCCTTCCCTTTCATTTTAGACGATCTTCCTATGCCGATCACAAAAGAAAATTAAACTAAAACAACAATTTACGCTATGAAAAATGATTTTGTTCCTTATTTGAACGAATAATCCAAATAAACACGCTTATCACTTGCTGTCCCTAAGCAATACGACCTCACCCGCCATTTTGAAAAGATACATAAGTTAAGTCCCACCCCAATGTTACTATTGGTAGGACGTACTGAGTAAAGGCCATGGGGACTGGTTTCAAAGAATGTCAATCTTTCTCCCCCTCGGGTATTATCTTCACTTGGCTCCAGCAGACTTATGGGTGTTATGTTACGTTACTGCTTGAAATTGGGATATTCATCTCTTGGTGTTTCATTATTAAACACAGCCCTGTTTAGCTTATAAATAAATAAATGGTCGCGTCCATGACAATAGGTATTCAACGCAAACGTATGTACTGCAAGTTATTGTGCCAAAGTACAGCTTGCTTATCGTAATGTACTGTAGATCGTTCATGATTCTAACGTTAGAAATGTAGGAGGGAGAGCAAACAATTTCTGAGAAGCGCGGCTGAAATCATTAATTATTTCGGGTATGCGCTCTTTCCTTTGCACACGGATACACTAGGCTAAAATCACAGAATTCATGCACCCCCACTGAAAACTATTCACGTGATATGTACTTGCTTAGTTTATTTCATATGTATCAGCATGAGAGGGATTTTTTTCTCATTGACGATAGCAAGGAACAACAATGAGATTTTGAATCAGGGGTCCTACATCTTATCGGGAATCTTAGCGGGAGTAAGCGCTGGCTTTCGTTCCAACCAAGCAGTTACTCACCTGATGCTACAAATCAACCTTTAAAGTCCTTGCCAAAGACCTTGATTAGTGGAATCAGTTTTGTTACCACGTGGTTGGAATGAAAGCCTGCACCCCCACCGGCGCCTTCTGGGTTAGGCTGAGACCCACGTTTTAAATTTGATCTCTCAAAGCTGATGCTCTGCGCTCCGACCACAAGATGGCAAAAGTGCAATATTTTGAAATGGGTACGCAGACTCCATAAAATAAATTTACATTAACTACAAATAAATCACAAGTTGTTTCCCTTGAAAAACAATAAAACTAGTTTTTTTTTAATCTTTTGAAATTAATTACACTGCATTGCATAATTTCATGAAATGCTCCAATACACCACTTTTGTGACTTAATACCAGGTATTTCAGCTTTACATTATAGTGTAGTTTTCACTTTTATAATGTAATGTTTGTTTGCACAACTCTTCCATAGATGGATATTGGATGGCACTGCAAAGGTTTACACTTCATAGCAACCTTCCACTGTGTTGGTTGGATTTATGAGGGAAAGTTGGCAAAAAGATTCATCCTGCAGATTGGTTACAAATCAAAGTGAAAATAAGAATAAATGAATGGAGAATCATGACTAAGACAGATGCCCCTGTATAGGTGCACTGCATTGTACAACTAAACAATGGATGTCCCCCAAGGCTTTGTGGCATGAATTAAAATGCTGTGCAAGCCAAGCTAGACTTCATTTTACTTCATTTTTGACTTCATTTCAAAAAATCTCAGTGACTGGAAAAGGGTTCATATATAGGGCATGTATGGCAAAAGGCTGTCCAACAGGCTCATGCTTCAACGAATGCAGAGTGAAATGACATCTGTATTTAGACATATGGGAAAGTCATCAGTAGCTACAATCAGAAATTTAGGTTGACAACGCACAGTGGTTTGACATGTAAGAAGAAAGAAAGGAGCAACTTATCCTTTGGTGACTGAAGATGCCAATGATGTGGTCAATAATGATAATCAGTCAACAGCCATAGAGAGTGACATTGTTGGAAAATTGCATTTCATAAGTCCTCATTAGAGCAATAAAACTCATAACACTTCAGAGGTATGTAAGAAATCAGTGCTGGCATGCTGAGATGTGAAAAAAGTGATTGCATCAGATAAGTCATCCTGCATCATATTCTTGTCAAATCGGTGAGTGCAAGTGTGATGAACACCACGAGAATCGTAGAAGCCTCAGTGCTTGATCCCTACAGCGAGGATAAACAGTGGCTCTGTTATGCTCTAAGGGGCCTTATTTAGTCTTGGTTCACTTGCCCCCTGAGAAGGAAGAGTTATGAAAATTAATACTAAGTTATCTTGAGTGATCACATTTATCCTTTGACAAAACATTTCCATCCTAATGAATGTAGTCTTTTTCAGGATAAAAATCCCTCCATCTTTTAAGCAAAATAAGTCACTGAAGGGTTTGATGAGTATAAATATAATGTGAATCCGATGCTGTAGACTTCACAGTCACCAGATCTCAATCTAACTGATCACCTGTGAGGGACTATGACCAACTTGTTAGACAGGGCTCACCAACATTATCATCAAAACACAAAATATGAAAATATGTTTTGGAAGAATTGTCTCTATCCCTTCAGCCAAGTTCCAGAGCCATGTAAAATCTTTGCCAAGGCTCATTGAAGCTGTCCTGGAGAGTCATGTTTTCAAAAAAGTTGATTCTATGGTAAGTTATAATGGTTTTTCCTTTAATTTGTCACTCACCGTTTGCTTTCTAATTTCCATGTGATAGCCATCCAAGCAAATTCCCGAATTCATTAATTCCACGTGAAAGATATTTTTTGAAGCCGCTGGCAGATTTTGCTCGAAGAACCTCTAATTTACAAGGTCAGTGGATATATCCAGTGGTTCTACTTCACTGTCATCACTTTAAATGGAATTTAGGGCCTTTCTAAAAGGTCACCAAGAAAAATTTTGAAGATTTCCTCAATGTTTCTAAAATCCTACCTGTAATCCTAAATATTTTTGTTAATATAATCATTAAAGGGATTTTTAAGTAAATTAATGTTTCATAAATGGTTATATATAAATATGTAAAGTGCTCACAAAACCCAATCCCATATTTAGACTATGCCATATTCAGCAGAGCAGAATGTTCCAGACAAAAAGTGTTCCAAATTATTCCCTAGGACAATGTAAAATGTTAGATTTGCATCCAAGCTCCATCCATGTCCCGCAGAATTCTTGAAATTGTCTCCAAAGACATGTTCAGAGGGATTTTTTTTCATCTCATTCATTTAATCTGGTATTCAATCAGTGGGTCTGTTTAGTTAAAGAGAAGGCTGCAGTCTCCAAGGGCCTGGGCAGGAATTCAAAGCATGGGGGGGGGGGTGGGGGGGGGGGGGGGGTGGTGGAAAGTGTTTCTGATAGGCCGGGTCCACCTTCTATTAAAACCACATGTCAGCTCATACAAAACGTGGCCCAGTCCAGGAGACTGGCAGCCTAATGCTTTCCAGCAAAGTAGTCATGCTAAACGTAAAGCAGCGAAGACAGGGGAGAGAATATATGCCTGCAGCACTCTCTCCACCAAAAGATCTTGGAGAATGTGGTGTCCTCTTGTGATACTTAAAAAAAAAATACACAGCATATACATTACAAACATCACAAAAACTAACCCTTAGGTGGGGGTGTCCTTGAGCATTGATTCCAGATGTTCATGTTCATGTGTACCTGCATTGCCCTTGTCTATAGCCAAACGCTTTGCACTTTTGCCCAGGCTTGAATTACAACAACAAGAAAATTGCCTATCTTAAATGGTTTCAAATTTCACGCGTTAGAATTATTTCTTAACATTTGAAGAAAAGGCTCTGGAGTCAAAGCAATTGAGGGTACAACCCTGCTGTTAATTATGTAAACAGGGATGGCTGATGCTCTGGCCAGATTTTAATTCTATATTAGACAGCGCGCAGCAGAGTGCCTCAGTGCCCCTCCACCGTAATAAAATCACTGTAACCCAGTGCTTCCAGGGGCTAATTGCTTTTATAAAACGGTTACCCTACATATAGCCCATTAAACAAACACACAAGAAAAAAAAAATCGACAATTTATTGGTAATAATGCAACAATAAAATTGAGAACTATTCGTTCTTCCTCCAAGCAAGATAGTGGACAAAATGGTTGGCAAGCAACACAGACACTAAAATTGCTTTTTCACCTAGGGCCATTATCATGTCACATCAGGCTATTTGGGCTCGCGAATGTAGATATACTATGAAAGCAGGCCGTTTTGAAGGTCTCCTACGGTCTTCCGAAGACCCCGTTAAATAATTTTACATTCGTTTTGGTTTTCGAGTTTCCTTGTTCTCAACTTGCGCTGATCGGCCAGATCATTACAACCAGCAGCGAGAGTAGGGAACAAGTGACTTTTGTCCTCCACACTTGCCGGTGTCCAGGAAAATATGTTGAATTGTGCATTAGTTTGCTGAGGTTCAATACATTAGTTTGCTAGCAACTAGCTAGCGTTCACTACAATGGATGTGGTTACCCAACACATAGCCCATAAAATAAACACACAAGAAAAAAGTCAACAATTTATCGTTAATAGGCTACTGAAATAGCGAGCTAGTTAGCAACGTAGCTAACAACGCAAAAGTGATATCGAACTCTGTAATGCAATAGCTAGCTAGGTAGATAGCCAACTGGTCAGCGGGTTAAAAGGCTAAACTTTGCCAACACTGAAATAGCGAGCTAAAAGTCTTGAAACAAACGTAACCAAACGAGTCAGTTGAGCACAGAGTAGTTCGGTGCGCGCAGGGATATTTTGTGCTGCGGCCTGCCACAGTGGGTTACAGTAATTACCGGCATGGAACACGGCTCAGCCAATTACATTTAAGGATGGGAAGCACAGGCTATATAAAGCATAATATAGATGGGAAGGGAAGAACATGTTGTTCTGTACATTAACACACAATGTATTCAAAATGAAATGAAATACATTTTAATTTTTTTTCTTACTAAACTTTTTTTTCTTCATTCAGAGCTATATCTTCTTCTGGTAGTCAGGTGAAAGCTTCACTGAGGAAAATAAGCTCACATCACTGACCACTTCCCAAGTAAGATGAACAAATTTACAGGTGTGAGAGAATCATAGATCGCATAATCCTTGCAATTTGTTTTTTTTTTTTTTTTTGGGACCACCTACCATTTGGCTTCCTAATACTGAAACCAGATTTTGAAAATCACCATCAGCCACAAAGTAATATACCAGCTCCTGATTAGGGTCTCGGCATCAACACGGGGCTTACCATTTGTCACTTAATCATGTTATTGCATGATAAAGAAGTCCTGACATAAACCCCTGGCACTCATCTGCGGAAAAGTGGTCCCTCACTTGGAAATAGTGTCAGATACCAGCAGAACGTGTAGCAGGAGCAGAGCAAGTGACGAGAGCAGATGAAGGAGTGGGAGCAAAGCTGGGGAGAGAGGACTGATCTGCACCAGCAGGCCGGTGGAACAAACCCTCTGTCATGCGTTCAATAGGGCTGCTTTACATCAGGGTCACATTCTGACTTGTTGACATGGTAAAGCATGGCATGTTGACAAGGTAAATTGGTCTAATCTACTGGAAAGGACTGGTATGTCGTTAAAAGAAATAGACGGGACATGTCAGTATTGGATGCGCTGAGGGACTAAAGAAGTTTGGAAAATCAAGTATCATTTATCACGGGTTTTATCAGAATGCTGGTGTGGTGACATTTGCCTCATGCAGGTCAACTATAAAGTAGGTCTTTGCCTTAATCATAAATAAAAACTTCATTTTGCTGGTGACATGAAACAACACTAAGCTCTGAAAATATACTGTGCGTGTAGATTAAAATTCCTACCAAATGAGCTAAACAAGTTTTCATGCTATAGATCATGTGTACAGTCAACTCTAATTCAATTTGTGTCTTGGACTAGTAAACCATGCTGCACGAAAACATTCAAACAATCAAACTAGAGACGTGGTTAAAAGAAGTGCTCAGTGATGTAACCACACCACACTAATTTCTTCTCATCCAGATGTTTTTGAAGACAGCGGGCCTTTCACTCATACTGTTTGTTGGTAAGGGTGTTAGAAACCATCAGAAACTTTGCACAATGTACGTTAAAAATTCTGCAACTGCCTTACACCAGTGAATACATGTACTCATAAGAGAGCCATTGACTAAAACTTCTGGTTCGCGGGATGTGCACCTGCTGATTTGGTAAAAAGCTGAAAGAAATTGAAGTGAAACATAGTCGTACTCACACACACACACACACACACACACACACACACACACAAGCACAGACACTCCCATCTATTCTTTCTTAAGTTTATTACATGAAGAACAGGCCTTTCTGAACAGATGTAGAAAGCACTGGCTCACACAAGTACCTCTGGCTGGTTCTGGAACCAAGCAGGGTTCATTTCTTCTCATGCAGCATCATTAAACCACTGGAAACTAATCAATGCACACAGGAATCAAAACCCCACAGACATCACTGTGAGTCTTCAAAGAGGTCAGTTTGATTCACACTGGCAGTAACTGTCTCTGGCTCATTAATGTATTAGAATCAGTCGCAAAAACGCATCTTGTTCATTTTAAACTGGAGCACCATGTTTACGTTCTTTTGCTGGACCGCTGTTCTCACGCAACATATACTTCAGTGACCAGCAACAACTCTCAGTCCCTGTGCTTATGTCATGCGGTGCAGCCGCAGATTTGATATGACAGTATGCCTGTCCTGGTTCATGTCAGAGGTTAACTCGGGGAGACTGTTCTTATGGGCAAGTGAATATGGCAGAATTTAACCAGCAGAAGTTAGCATGCAAAGGCCCTTTACAGACTTCATTCTCGGGGAATGCTAAAGCATTGTAATTAGTTCCCTCAGCAGAGGACTTTCATCTCTTGATCAGCAAGGTAATTGTACCCGGCAAAAATAAAAACAAAATCCTTCATAAATCTTTAACTTGTGTTTTATGTTATATTTAAATTTTTTAAAATGTCACGTTTTTTACCAAATAAGGTCAATCTGAAATTAGACAAAACAGTTTTTTTTTTAAATTTTTAGAAGGAAAATAAATAAGAGAGAAATAAAATTTTCATATTTTTGTGATCTGAAACCTGTTTCATACCTTAAACCTGTTATACATTGCTAGGCCAAAAAAAGCTGTCATTTTGATTTTAACTAGTGAACACTTGAGAGCGAATGATTGGATCAATATTGTAGTCATTAATATGTTTAAGCAGGCAACAATTCTTTTAACCCTGAATGATGCTGCGTGCAGCTATCCATCTCTTACACACCCATACTGAGGACTTATCCCATGGTCGTGGAAAAGATGTTGCTTTGTTTCAAGAGGAGCAAATTATGAGCCTGCATCAACCAAGAGAAACACTAGAGGAGATTGCTGAAATCACTGGAATTGGGTTTAGAGCTGTCCAACGCATTATTGAAACCTGAAAGGATAGTGTTGAACCATCAACTTCGTGGAAGAAATGTGGTCCGAAAAAAGTCATGAATGATTATGATTGCGAACAATCTATGCAGTGATCATGATTGTTCCAATTACAACAAAAAAAGGATTAGTAACAAGCAAACGCAATTGAATAATATTCATTGAAGTGCAATTTTGCATCACAATGTTATGTTTTATCACCTGTCTAATCTCAACAAGGAGAATCGACCACACCTGAAAGTGATTTGAGTTTTCAGAGATCACGTAATGCTCGTAGATGATTGAAATCAGGTCAAGACCAAGTATTAATTTAAAGGGATGTTCTGTGCCTCCTGTATTTTCAGCTCACCGAACACCACTGGCATTCTTGCCAACTCTCATCATTTCCAGCAGTTGAGGTCTGCAACACATAGAAATCTGAGGCAAGAAACAGCAAAACCAAGCTCCAAGTGATGCAAAATGTGAAACATTTACCAAGCGAAATGAGAATGACACTATCGGAGCTCCCAAAGTGATAACTGTCAGTGTTTGTGTGTCAGGGCATTCAGACCCTAAATATGTACTTTTGAAGCAGTGATGAACCTCCAAAGAACCAAAATTAAACCACTTTTTTTTCTGAAAAGTGACATGTATCTTTGAGACATCAAAAAATTTATTTTCAATCCTGTGGAATGGTACACTGCAGGCAGTAACTTTAAGCACTTAATACAATAGAATAAATTGTAGCATTTTCTTATTTGGCAGCTTGAATGTTTTCGCAAGATCCTTCAGATCCAATATTAAAACATTGTGTACAAAACAGCTGTTCAAAACAGAGCAGTACAAATGTTTGTTTGAAGGCAGGTATGTGTCCACGGGGAGAAGCACAGATATGACTTTGCAAGCTTTGACATTGACTCCTTCCATCCTGCTAGGGTAGCAGGTACTGTGCATAATGACTGTTTAGTGATTAAAAGTTTTGGCAGAAAATGGAGCAACAGATGGAAATTATGCTCTTGGGCAGAAGGGAAACTCGGGCAATGATGCATGCAAAACTGGGAAAACAGAACCAAATACAATTTTGTCAGCTCCATAACAGCTTTGATTCTTCTTCTGTTCACCTGTGCCTTTGGTCTTTTCAAACTGCTTTGTCCCCATTCTCTCCTTCTTCAGAGAAGAGGTATCCCCAGAGCAGAAGGGCACAGTTTTTTGAGGGGAAGGGGGGGCTTTGTTGTGCGAGTGTGTGTGGATGTGTTTGACTGCGGGCCCTTGCATGCTGATTGGCTCAGTCACTGTGGATTATAGGTCACAGGTGCAGTCATGTGGGCCATGAAAGCATCCCACCGGGGTCTTTGGCTTTCATTCGCAATGCCACAAGGCCTGATGGCTTGTAGTCTGATTCAGGCCCTGCTTCGAAAGGATGGGGCCCCAGCCCCCCAGGAAAGCCATGCAGGGAGTAAAGGCCGTTGATCCCGGGGTGATGAGGGTGGTGGTGCGCATGACCAGGTGAAGCAGAAACACCCACGAAGCCTGGGAGGTTGCCATGGGAATGGGAGTATGGGCTCATGCAGGATGGGGGCACACCGTCTGGGCCCAAAACGCAACCCCCGCCAACCCCCCCACCGCTGCTGCCGCCGGGCCACAAGTTGTTTTGGATCTGAAAGAGAAGCGGCACAATGGATGGTTATTAGAACCTTACAGACCACAATTAATCACAACCAGCTTTCTCATTATTCTGATGAACATTTTAATTCAGATCCAGTGAATGAACACTAAAGGCCAAAGAACAAACAGTTTATTGAAAGTAAAGCTCTTGAAGAAATATTTGGCCCTTCGTGATTTCCTCTATTTTCACACATTTGTCTCATTGAATGTTTTATGATCCTCATTAAAAAAAAAATGTGGTATACAAGAAAAGATAACATGAAGACACAAAAAAATGTTCTGCCCATGGTCATTGCATTTATTGGAGGGCAACATTATGCAACACCTGAATGACTATCACTGTGAGAAAGTGGTGCCCGTACTCCCCAAACAAAACAAGTGATTGTGCCCCCTCTAGCAATAATAACTACAATCATACATTTCTAATTACTAGAGACCATTTTTTCACATCACTTCTGATGAATTTTGGCTGACTCGACATTGCAGAAATGTTTTGATTCAGCTGAATTGGAGGTTTTTTTAGTTCAACTGGACTGTTTTCAGCCTGTCACAGCAGTATCTGGAACAAGCAAGGCCTACAATCACTAAGAAGTTGGTTTGGGTCCTTTCTCAACTTTCTAGATGATTCGTGGACTTTGGCAAGGTCAGCCACTCCTGTGCAGATTTAATACTGTTCCAAGTTTTCTCCATTTGGACATAATGGCTCTCTTTGTAGTTTGATAAAGTCCTGGAGCTTTAGAATCGGCTGCGTAACCCTTTCCAGACTAATATACTGTATTTCAATAACTTACTTTCTCATCTCTTCCAAAATGCGGCATTCTGTGCTGCTTAGAGCGATCCTTTATCTTACTTTACATTACTCATCAGGAGAGACATCTTTAGAGAAGTTTAGTTTTAACAGGGTTGATAGAAAGCCTAGGTGTGTCTAGTCTAATTTAACTCAATTATCAATTATATGAGGTTAACTGTCTAAGTAAGTAACCAAGGAAGCAATTACTTTTTCACTGAGGGCCAGGTGGTATGCGGTAAACCTTTTTCCATAAATCAAATGAAATCATTTAAATAATAATAATTTAAAGTTCACATGTTCAGCATTTAAAAAATAATAAATTTGAATTTTAAATTTATCATTATAAAAAATGTGGAGTAAAAACGAGTCAGGTGTTTTCCTCAGTCTGTTTTGGTTCCGGCCACCATCAGTGACAACATATATACTACTCCCATTCAATCAGCTGGCCGCCAAGTGGTTGCAAGACATGGCTGAATGTGAAGGTAGGCATGCAGCTCAGCCCCTGGCTAACCTCATGTGCAAGTTTCAAGGAGGAGGCACGCCAATGTTGTCACTCTCCTGTATTGGTAAATATAGCTTCTTATAAAGGGGGACCATTGAATATTCGGGGAATTGGTTCAAGGCGCATTTGAAGAAAAAATATCACGATAGTCAAATAATCAAAAAGTGAATGCTTTTGCTGAGAATCCAATGACAAGACGCATACAAACACATTAGTTAGCCAGCGAATGTTAGCAATCAAACAAGGTTTGCTAATGCAACCATAATGTTAAATGAATCTTCAAACATCACAGGATAGATTAACCTAAACTGACAGAGCGAATGCATCACGACAACTCACATCACATGAATTCAAAACTTCTCCAATTGAGGAATTGTCACTTTACATTTTGGTGCCATGATGCTGCGCTACGAGACCTGGCAATTTGGGGCTCTGTAAGGGGACCTGTACTTCCAGCTTCTGCAGCTTCAAATCTGTGTTGATTATGCATGCAATCTGAAAATCAACCACTAAATGGGGATAAATGTTATACTTTTGTTTACTCAGGTCGTTCATCCATTATCTGTACCGCTGTTTCCTCACTGGCATCGCAGGAGGGTGGAGCCTATCCCCACTGCCTATAGGTAAAAGGTAGTGATGGCCAAATGAAGCTTTCTGAAGCATTGAAGCTTATCGAAAAATGTGGTGCTTGGAAAGTTTTTTTTATTTATTTTATTTTTTTATTTTTTTATTTTTGGGTGAAAAAATAATGTTATGCTTATTTGATAATAATAAATAATTTTGATGAATTAACTTTCCGTGTTTAAACATGTGCCATGGCGTGGCCTCTCTTTGCTTGTGACTTCTAGATGTTTGTAAACGTCATAGATTAAAAAAAAAAAAAAAAAAAGTACAATCTTATAATAGCCTTGGAGAATAGTGACGGAGAAACCGAAGCTTTCTGAACTACTGAATCATTTGTGTTGGATGGTTCAGGTTTGCGAAACATTTGACACAATTAAATATGGCGACATCTGCTGGCCATTCTTCAACATAGCATTTGCGTGGTACAATAAAGAACAAGGTGCCATGAAACAGGCACTGTTATGTGCATTTAACAATAAAGGTTCAATGTGCATCTTATAATTTTTTACTTTTGCCAGCATAAAACACTGTATGTAATAGAGGTATGCTTTTGCAGATTGATAGAAATACAAAAATTTTGGGGGAATATGGCTAATGTTCGTGCAACTAGGGACTGTTATTGCAGTAGTTGAGTAAAATGCTGCATAAGTTGGAAAGGGGATTTACCGGGTTCAAAGATTTTCATTTAAAAGCAAGATCAGTTCAGCTGAGTTAGACTTCAGTCTGTTTCTCTTCTTAGTAACTACCTCTCCAGCTTTGGAGAAGATCCTTTTACACGGCACAGAAGTTGCTGGCATATGAGGATATCTGTTGCCAAGCTTGTAAAGATTAGGACAAACTGCTGCCCTTGAGTACCTGTATTTTAATGGGTCTACTCCAAAAATCCCGCCCTGAATTCAAAACCCGAGTGACACGTCGCCGATACGCGTGTGACGTAATGACGCTACATTTGGGGAGTCACGTGGTTTTTTGCATGCTGAAGCGAGGCATCGAGACATATTGCCGTGATACTTCTGCTTTTAAAGATCGATATCGTGTCGAGCCGTCTGCTTCGAGCGTAACATCGCTATTGGAGAATGCTTGTGCTATGAGGTCTCAGCCTCCATGCGATATATGTATATATATATATATATATATATATATATATCATCGTAACTTCTATGTATTGAATATTTCTAATGTATTTTTTGATCTTGGGGTAGAAGTGCCTATGAACTGGGCAGTAAAAATGCTTATAGACGCATAAAAACACATAACGCATATACAAGTGCAGGTCAACGAATTAGAATAATTTAAAATAGCGCAATCGTTAAATCTTGATGCATTTTTTTGTGCAGAAAGCAAATCAGGTGTTCACCGCGCCTGTCCTTCCTGTTAGTGTATTCACAGAACTCTCTACCTGTAAAAAAGTTGCTCAGCTGAGCTTTCCAAAAGGCCCATTTAGGCCATTTAACTGTGACACTGTTGTTTCATTGAATTAGAATAATTCATAAGTCATTTCATTGAATTAGAATAAGTGCTCGAATTTTTGTTTTCTGTGAAAAGTGTTCACTGTGCAGTATAAAGTCAGGGTTGAGTAGAATTTCTAAGTTGTAAAATCAATGGACCATCACTAGCTAAAGGCAGGGACTCAACCTGGACAGCTCACCAATCCATCTCAGGGTCCACACACTATTCACACATGCAAACTCATATCTATATCTACAGACAGTTTGGAGTCTCCAATTAGTTACCATGCTCTTGGGACTGAGAGAGAAAACCGACGTTTACAGTGCTAACCCACGCAAATACATAAAGAACATGCATATTCTGCACAGAAAGGCCCCAGATCAGATTCAAACCCACAAGTTTCTTGCTGTGAAGCATCAGTGCCACCAACTGCGCCACTACAACCTTAAAGATTTATGTGACTACTATTTAAACATATCAGAATTGAGGGAATACTTTTCACAATGCAATATTTTATCATCAACCTTAAAATGACATTTAATTTAGTGTAGTTTTTTTTTTTTTTTTTGCTGTATGAGGCAAAATAGCTCCAGTGATTTTATAAGATTTGACCCAATTTACATTTTTGAAACAAAAGATAATCTCAGTTGTAAAGTGAAGAGCAACTGAAAATGAACCAGTATTTTCTACTTTAAGCAAGATTAGAGCACAGTTATGAAACACTTTTTGAAATTTATTCAACATTAAAATTTTTTGTTGAAGGACAGGACTTGAACCCCGGCAAATTTGTTGTTTGCTATGTTCATAAAACACATTAACCAGCCAATGTCCCCATTAAAAATGAGGTACCTGCGGATAGGCATCGGAGCGTGGCAGGATAGAGATGTCATACGTCGCTGCTATGTGGTTGCGCACTTCCTGGATCTTGCCGTAGCGCTCCCTCTTCCTCCATTTGGCCCTTCGGTTCTGAAACCAAACCTACACGAAAAACAGGGTGGTCTCAATCTGAGCCATCTGAGTCCTTGTACTAACCCCAATTCCAATGAATAAAATGTGAATAAAAAAAGAATGCAATGATTTGCAAACCCTTTTTGACCTAAATTCAATTGAGTACACTTCAAAGACAAGATATTTAATGTCCAAACTGATAAACTTAATAGTTTTTTGGGAGATATTCACTCATTTTGAATTTGATGCCTGCAACACATTCCAAAAAAGCTGGGACAGGGGCATGTGTTTACCACTGTGTTGCATCACCTTTCCTTTTAACAACACTCAGTAAGCATTTGTTGAGTTGCTCAACAGTGCGGGGTCTCCATTATCAAATTTTACACTTCATAATGCGCCACACATTATTCAAAGGGAGACTGGTCTGGACTGTAGGCTGGCCTGTCTATTACCTGCTCTGTTTTACTATGAAGCCACCCTGTTGTAACATGCAGAATGTGGCTTGGCATTGTCTGCTGAAATAAGCAGGGATGTCCTTAAAAAAGATGTTGCTGGGATGGCAGCATATGTTTCTCCATAACCTGTATGTACTTTTCAGCATTAATGGTGCATTCACAGATGTGCAAGTTACCCATGCCATGGACACTAATGCATCCCCACATCATCACAGATGCTGGCTTTTGAACTTTGCACTGATAACAATCTGAATTTCCTCTTTAGCCCGGAGGACACAATGTCCATGATTTCCAAAAACAATTTGAAATGTGGACTTGTCAGACCACAGCACACTTTTCCACTTTGCGTGAGTCCTTCTCAGATGAGCTCAGGCCCAGAGAAGCAGGGGGCGTTTTTGGGTATTGTTGATATATGGCTTTTGCTTTGCATGGTAGGGTTTTAACTTGCACTTGTAGATGTAGCGACAAACTGTGTTAACTGACAGTGGTTTTCCAAAGTATTCCTGAGCCCTCATGTTAGTATCCTTTATAGAATAATGTCAGTTTTTAAAGCAGTGCTGCCAGAGGGACCGACGGTCACCGGCATTCAATGTTGGTTTTCAGCCTAGCTGCTCACTTGTAGAGAATTCTCTGGATTCTTTGAATCTTTTGATGAAATTATGCACTGTAGATGATGAAATCCCTAAATTCCTTGCAAGTGCCTGTTGAGAAACGTTGTTCACAAACTGTTGGACTATTTTCTCATGCAGTTGTTCACAAAGTGGTGAACCTCGCCTCACTATCCTTATTTGTGAATGACTGAGCCTTTTGGGGATACTCCTTTTATATCTAATTGTGACACTCAACTGTTTCCAATTAACCTGCTCAGATGTGGAATGTTCCAAACAGGTGTTTATCGAGCATTCCTCAAGTTTCCCAGTCTTTTGTTGCCCCAGTCCCAGCTTTTTTGGAATGTGTTGCAGGCATCAAATTCAAAATGAGTGAATATTCCCCCCCAAAAAACCAATAAAGTTTAGCAGTTTGAACATTAAATTTTGTCTTTGTAGTGTATTCAGTTGAATATAGGTCGAAAAGGATTTGCAAATCATTGTAGTCTGTTTTTATTCACTTTTCACATGATGTCCCAACTTCAGTGGAGTTAGGGTTTGTTTTATCAAGGTGATTTATCATGTTTCTATTCCCTTTTTAATGAAATAAGACACCATACTGCCAGTGGGTCAACATCATATTTTTCAAAATCAATTCCATTCTGTAGGCATATATTTTGTACAACATTTACAAGTCCCAATGAAAATGATTTAATGCAAGGGAAAAAGAGCACACATTACAAAAGTTCAGTTCATTCAGTGTTTTGATCTTATAAAATGACTGATTTTTTTTTCCCTCAAAAAGAAAATATTTTTTTTCCTGAGATATTTTTTGCTTTTCAAGCAAAATTTTCTCATCCCACTGGAAAATCCTGGATGAAGTGAGTCAAAAAATAGCCGTGGAAAATTTTTGTCAACATAAAGGAGTAAAAATAAGTCTTAAAGCCTAAATATTGGACTAAAATATGTTTTTTTGGCTTTCATTTGGTTTCTGCAGTGCATAACCTTGACTAAATCATTAAATCCCTCCTTAACCCGGCCAGATCTCCTGTGCTCAGTGTTTATTAAGTCCTGATGATGCCCTGGTGATGGGTTGTTGTGTGAATAGGGCCGAACCTGCACGCGAGCCTCGGTGAGCTCCGTCCTGAGGGCCAGCTGTTCACGGGCGTACACGTCGGGGTAGTGTGTCTTCTGAAACACCTTCTCTAGCTCCTCCAACTGGAAGGTGCTAAAGGTGGTGCGGTTCCGCCGCTTCTTGCTCTTCCCCGACAGGTCGATGGAGTCGACGATGGAGTCCCCGCCTGGCAGGGCGTTCGGGGGGTCCTTAAGCTTAACACAACACTCGGAGTCCAGGGTTGGGAATCCCAGGGGTTTGGGGAGCCCTTTCTCTCTGCCTGATGGGGAGGCAGAGACATGGGAATGAGAAATGGGGATTTATTGTGGTGCATTGAGTTTGTTGTTGCCAAACAGAAAGGATTTTCAGGATTCTGGATACACCGGCTGATGCCTTTGAGTGTGGGATATGCACATTCCCTTAAGGATCCTATGTGGATTAGATCTGGTTATAATCTGGATAATAAAGGTAAAGAGGAGGTGCACTTTCTAAAGAGCAAATTTAGTTTAGTTATTGAGCAGAACCCAAAGCACTGTTGCCTGCCAGGTAGCCATGCAAAATTTTTTGTGTATTTGTAACTTGCTCAATTATCCTTGAGAAAATTAATTTCTCCAGCCCTAACATTGCAGTATATACTGTACAGCTTGATAAAAAAGCCACATAAATTATTGCTGATAGGGCCACACCCTCAGCAACATCTCAGTTGAAATATGTACATTATTGAATTAATAGATGAATGGAGACTCTAAAATGCCTATAGAAAAGGGTGTGCAGGGGGATTGTGTGTGTCAGGGGCATAGCCAGATCTGAACACAGGGTGGGCAAAAACACAACTTTAAACTGATCCTGACCACTTCTCATTCATATTTCTGTGTTTACTCATTTTGCAATTATAAAAATAATCCATTGGCAACTAGAGTGGCGTTTGGAGAGCTCAAATCTCCTCTAAGGCCAATACTCAGCTTATCTATGACATGCAAATCTGCAAGCGAAGCCATTGCATTTCTACAATTTTTTGCCACTATAGAACTTTGCAACCATTGGCAAGATTTTAAGATTTATGGCATTTATTCTGCCATGATCAAATGCCACATCTTGTAATGCTAACAAAACTGAAAAATAATTTGCGTTTCCACCCCAAGATTTGGATCTGCTCCAAAATATTTAATTGACTCTTTCTTGGCCCATTGTACACACTTCCAACAAGTTTCATGAAAATATGACTAGTTTTTTTTTTTTTTTTTTTACAGCTGATATACAGGCAAAGAAACAAACAAAACGAAAACATAACCTCCTCGACTGGGTGATTAAAGAAAAAGCTTCTACAAAACCCAAAACCAGTGAAGTTGGCATGTTATGTAAATCGTGGATAAAAAAAGAATACAATGATTTGTAAATCCTTTTCAACTTATATTCAATTGAATACACTGCAAAGTCAAGATGTTTAATGTTCAAACTGAGAAACTTTTTTTTTTTTTGCAAATAATCATTAACTTCGAATTTAAAGGCAGCAACACATTGCAAAAAAGTTGGCACAGGGGCCTTTTTACCACTGTGTTACATCGCCTTTCCTTTTAACGACACTCAGTAAACGTTTGGGAACTGAGGAGACCAATTTTTGAAGCTTTTCAGGTGGAACTCTTTCCCATTCTTGCTTGATGTGCAGCTTAAGTTGTTCAACAGTCCGGGGTCTCTGTTGTCGTATTTTACGCTTCATAATGCGCCACACATTTTCAATGGGAGACAGGTCTGGACTACAGGCAGGCCAGTCTAGTACCCGCACTCTTTTACTACGGAGCCATGCTGTTGTAACACGTGCAGAATGTGGCTTGGCATTGTCTTGCTGAAATAAGCAGGGGCGTCCATGAAAAAGACGTTGCTTGGATGGCAACATATGTTGCTCCAAAACCTGTATGTACCTTTCAGCATTAATGGTGCCTTCACTTATGTGCAAGTTGCCCATGCTTTGGGCACCAATACACCCCCATATCATCACAGATACTGGATTTTGAACTTTGTGCCTATAATAGTCTGGATGGTTCTTTTCCTCTTTGATCCGGAGGACACGACGTCCACAATTTCCAAAAACAATTTGAAATGTGGACTCGTCAGACCACAGAACACTTTTCCACTTTGCATCAATCCATCTTAGATGAGATTGGGCCCAGCGAAGCCGGCGGCGTTTCTGGGGGCTGTTGATAAATGGCTTTCGCTTTGCATTGTAGAGTTTTAACTTGCACTTGCAGATGTAGCGAAGAACTGTAGTTACTGACAATGGTTTTCTGAAGTGCTCCTTAGCCCATGTGGTGATGTCCTTTACACACTGATGTCGGCTTTTGATGCAGTACCGCCTGAGGGATCGAAGGTCACGGGCATTTAATGTTGGTTTTCGGCCTTGTCGCTTAAGTGCAGTGATTTCTCGAGATTCTCTGAACGTTTTGACGATATTACTGACCGTAGATGATGAAATCCCTAAATTTCTTGCAATAGCTCGTTGAGGAATGTTGGTTTTAAACTGTTCGACAATCAGCTCACGCATTCGTTCACTAAGTGGTGACCCTCGCCCCATCCTTGTTTGTGAATGACTGAACATTTCAGGGATGCTGCTTTTATACCCAATCATGGCACCCACCTGTTCCCAATTAGCCCGTTCACCTGTGGGATATTCCAAATAAGTGTTTGATGAGCATTCCTCAACTCTCTCAGTCTTTTTTGCCACTTGTGCTAGCTTTTTTGAAACATGTTGCATGCATCAAACTCCAAATGAGCGAATATTTGCAAAAAAATTACAAAGTTTACCTGTTTGAACATTAAGTAACTTGTCTTTGCAGTGTATTCAATTGAATATAGGTTGAAAAGGATTTGCAAATCATTGTATTCTGTTTTTATTTACGATTTACACAACGTGCCAACTTCACTGGTTTTGGGTTTTGTAGATAGGCTAGATTCAATTTAGAAAAAATAAGTAAGATTGGGAAAATTGGTAAACTACTCTGGAACTTCTGAGCTATTTTTTTTTTGGCACATCCTGCAATGCAGGTGATCTCACCTACACTTCATTATTGTTCACATTTAATCGAAGAAAACAAAGATTTGAAAAACCCTTACTCAAATTTGAATAATATTGATTGAAATGCACCAAATTGCCAGTCCAAATAAAACATTGTATTTTTTGTGATACCTTTCAGAGGAGAACTGGCAACACCTGATTGTGTGTGACATGTCTTCAGAGGGAACATATTGTGAATAAAAATGATCAAAAACATGTCAGGACAAACAGTTGGATTAACAGGATGTTCTGCGCCTACCCTACTTTCAGCTCTGGCAACACCACTGGTCCGTGTGATTCATGTTTCTTCAAACCATGTCTAAAACAACTGAAGTGCAGATCCCTCAGAATATAGGTACACATAGGAGGTATATGCACCTATCTTTGTACACAATTACTGCACTTTTAGAAATTGTGTCATTTAAAGAATCCAAATCTATCTATGCTAATTCTGTGTTGCTCAGAGTGTGGTAGATGGGCAAACCTCACAGGTTGAGGATCAATAGTTGGAAGATGACAATGCCTCTCATTCCTCGCATACCTGCCACCCACCTCACAGGCATCTTAGCTCTTACAGTCACGACTCAGGACTAACTCAATGTAATATTCCACATGCTGTAAGTACGGACCTTTGAAGGGCTGTTCTGATGGTTGTCTATAGATCAAAGATCATGAAATCTGGACCTCAAATCCAAGTAGTGAAGAACTAGTGCTTCTGACTGAGAACTAGACAGGCTGCACAGTGTCTTCACCCAACTCCCAGGCAAAAGGAAGGTGGAACTAACTAACTAACTAACATCTAAACACTGAGCGTGCAAAAGAAACAACAATCGTAGAAACAACTTTTAAGTGACCATCCAAGTTCAGCCATCCTGTCCTGCTTGGTCTTTTCTATTGCATGGAATTCAAGGGGAGAGTAATGTTCAACATTAAAACTACGCTTAAAGAGTAATAAGATGTTGGCCAAAGTTTTTGACTTTCTATTACAATAGAACCATTCATTACCATCATATAGGATGCTTATAAAGAAAAATTGTAATTATTTTGAATGACTGGCACTGGCAGTATGAAAACACCAGCCACGAAAAATGTGAACACCAGCCAAGTAAACTATTCATCAGTACTGGCATACCAATACAATATAGCTTAGGCCGACTATTTCCCCAGAACAAATCAATGAAAATGAATGATATAGTAAAGAAAATTAATGCTTGAAATTACAATTACACAAATATGCCCAGAATATTAAATTCAAATCAAACAGGTTGGTCCTAAGATCCATGGTAGTATTGCAAGGTCACTCAATACTACCATTTAGCATCATGAGTTTGATTGGTTATGAAACCAGTGTACCAAGGAAAGATTGACTAAGACAACGAAAAACAAACTGTAATTACTCATTTCACAACAATATGGTCTGCACATTTGCATGCCCTTCTTTTATATGTAAATTCACCCATTTTTCTCAGAGAAAGTATGATTTCTCAATGAAAGATCTGTTATGGGATGCATACTGCACATATTTCTCCATAAAGTGTTTGTACAAAAGTGTTCATGATAAGAAACAAAACAAACAAACTTTCCTCCCAAAACTCCTCAAGCTACAGTCTGAAGCAGTGGCAGCAGGCGACTTGAAAATTGGTGATGCACAGAACATCCCTTAAAACTAATGATTGGATTTGACCCGTTTTCAATCATTCATTTAAATTAAGGCCTAGACCATACTAACCAAGACATTTTTCTAAACTGATATTTTGCCCCCTCTGTTTTTGTCTTCTTTTTTTAAAATTCTGTCCACACATCTGTCCATGCATTTGGAAGTGCAAAAATGAGTACAAATATTCAAATTAATGCTGGGGCACTAGGTGGCAAAAAGTGCACATGCCAAACCAGGGAAGATACGTCCCAAAGCGACAGTCGGAATATGCAAATTGAGTTGTGACATCATAGTTTCCATATATTCTGTTTTACTTGTCTACACCACCATTTCCACTGAAATGAATGGGTAGGCATTTTTGGATGCCATATCCAACTCTTGTAACACATCCATGGTCTACACAGATGCACAGATATCAGAGTTTAAAAAATTTTCTTTTTCAGTGGAGTTTTGATAAATCTACATTTAAATAAACTAAAACCTGCTTTGCCTGTGGAGGAGAGGCCAAATATCATGGAAAAATATATGTTATCAAAAATATTTGTGTACAAGGCCTAACATTAACCTACGTTAATTCTGAAAACGTTCAACATGCAAACGCTCAACCAAATTTCCTTGTCAGGATAACACAAGGGTCATGCCATGCCTGCAGCGCTCCTCGTCACCGGAGTACTGATCATCGGCCTGCCACAACACCCAACCTCCGGATTACCTGCACCTGCCCCTCATAATCCTATTTACCCGTAGAGCCTTTATATACCCTTCTCTTTCAGTCATTCCGAGGGAAGTCTCAGTAGCTACACTGCTGTGTAAAACCAGTGTTTTGCTTATGTGAAAGCATTACCTGTTCTCTCTCATCCAGAGAGTTATTTCCATCAGTGTCCCTTTTGTATTTGTATATTGTTATTGTGATTATCTGTATTCTCCATGCCATCTATTAATATTAAATGCAAACAGCCACTTAATTAAATTATCCACCTTCCTTGCACTTGGATCCTCTCGCCTTCGCATCCCTCATTGTATTACAAGACAGAAAACTGGTCATTTTGATACAAAATTGCATTTCAATCAAAGTAATCCTTTTGCGGATATTTGTTGCTAATTTTTGTTCTCGTTATTGTAATCAAACAAGCATTAAGCTAAGATTGCATTGTGCAGGAGGATGTGCTAAAAGCAAACGCCGAAGTTGACATTGTAGTTCATCTTTTTTTCAAGAGAAAAAAACATTTTCTATTTTGCTTAGTCGTTGCAACTTTGCTTTTAGAAAGAAGCTGTGTGTTCATCAGCCCATGGCTTGTTCTTATCATTGGGAAAACTTCTTAATCAAGGAAACTGACTGTCTTAGTTCTCATCTTACGTTAAAGCGGCAGTACTAAATACAACGCTTGGGGACAAATGCGTATGCTGGTTTTCGTTCCAATCACAAATGCAACCCCATAATATTAATAAATCATTAATTTTGTCTCATTAACCTTTTAAGCCCTTTGCACAGAATACAAATAATACAATTTTTTTCCTTTTATGCATGCGCCTATTTAGGCTTTATAACTCATTATTTGTGTCACAGAGACTCTGGAGAATTATTCCAGTGAAGCAAGACATTTGAAAATTCAATTACAGAATTATTTAGGAGTTAAATTTCGGAATTCATGGACATCAGCGTCTATTTCTGCACTGAAGGGTTAAAAAGAAATGGCTATGCACGCCATGAATAATAAAGGTTATATACTCACATGTGCTGTGTGGGAAGTTGGCAAATAAAAACAAAAATGGACAAATTAATTTGAAAAATTAATAGGTTCTTAATTTGAATAATTATTGGCACATGGTCACTAAATCTAACCATTTATTAGATAATAAATAGTCTGAAGGCAACCAATCTACAATTACTCACACCTGTGTTATTAGTGTCGAATTTTTTTTTTAAGAATGATAAACTTGTATGCATCAACCTATGGGAGCTCATTAATCAACCAAAGTACAACGTAGATCAGTAAATATGTTAAACTTAGTGTAGTTGCTAGCAATACAGCATTATAAACACAATGTGGACATGGAGCTTTCATTCTCTATTGCAGGCACTGCTATTTGTCGCATAATGTGAAAATAAAAGGTAAAAAAAATGAAGTGCAAAAAAGTTTTGTGGTTGCAATGAGAACCAGAATACACAGTGGTCTCCAGAACCAAGTTTGAGAACCACTGCTTTAGAGCAATATTTTCACAACATTGAACATCGGACAGTCACCAATATGCAGTTACAATATATTTAGCAACTGACTCACCAAGATTTTATGCCTCTGAGATGAACATGGGAGGTGCTTGAAATTAAATTTATCTACCTAGTCACTTGCATTGTGCCTTACAATATTGCAGAATATATGATTTATTCACTTTGAAGAACACATCTCATACTTGGTGTTTGTTATATGATTTTTTTCTGAATAGTCTCTTACATTTTAATTGAAAGTGTTTTGTTAGTTTGGTCCTATTTTTGTTTTGCAGAAGTGTTAAATGACACAGAGTTAGCATATGGCTAACATCACAAATGGGAGCGCTGTGATGCTCTGTTGCTCAGTCGAAACAAACAGGACATCTGTCCGACAACAGTAAATGCAGTATTCTGAACAACCATAGAAGTGCAGAATATTGACTGCTAGTCAGAGTTGGGTCCAAGCACTTGAGTACTTGAGTACTAGTTGGTACTTTTTTGAGTTCTTGAGCTTGTATACAAGTACTTTTAAAAAATTGGGAAAATACTTTTATCCAATTAAATTTCAGAAGTACCAGAAAATTCAAATACTTTTCAAGTACTGTTCTTAAAACACTTAAAACCACTGTCAGTATTAATTTAGTTTTATATTGTGAAGATTTTGTGCAAATATTGATGTCTTCCTTCACATGTAGCATTCAAACCCTCATTATATGCATTTTTATTGAAAGTGCAATTCATTTACAGTATAGAAATGAATAACTTTAAATAAAACTTCAGTTTCTTTTGAAAATTATTATTTACATCTAATTTGTTAACTATAATCATTAGGTATGAAAGAGAGCATATTCAGAAAAGCCAGTTTATAGAGGTTTAATTTCTCTCACTTGAGAATACAGAGAATCTTTTTGAAAACTCCCCTTAATCATCAAAGGGCTTTGCAATATATGGAAATAATCACATCGCAAAAGTTCTCTCTTATTAACATATACCTCTATTTGCATTGTGATTACAACTCTGCAATTGAGCATTTTACTTAAAGTAATTACAAGTGATAAATAATTCAAACTGGTTTTCCAGTTAACTGGTGACCATTGTTAGTTAGCCCCAGGGATTTCTCATAGTGATGGCAAATGTTCCAACTATGGAGAGGTAGTGTAGGTGACCATGCAAATGACTTAAAGGTTATAATTCTATATCACTTAAAATTAAGCAGACTATCCCTCTGATTCCTTCAGTTTTTTTTAGTTAGTTGGAATTTAGTGGAAATATCTGATGACGGAAAGTCTAAACTGCATTGAAAAAGAATCCCAGGTATTTGATAACACAGTTGATCAGTAGCACCACAAGGGCTGAGTTTGCTTACTGCGGAACTGAGCCGGCCTCTAGATGATCTGACTAACTCGAGAACATTAACTGTCACACTGAGGTTAAAGGACCTCCTGTCCGAAAGACGGGATCTACTTGGGTTTAAAACAGTTTATAAATGATAATTACACAAAAACCAGGCAAGGAAATGGCTAGCAGAAACAAACCTATTGAGTGTATAAATATCACAGAATGTTGGAAACTTCTGATTTGAAACATGTCATTTATATTTATTGGAGTTTGTCGCTTTTTCACTGCATGTGAATGGCCAGATAAATTTCAAACACCTCCTGTTCATCAAAGACGCCAGGAATCTTGATGAGTCAATTGCAAAATGATTTGTAATCCGTAAATACATATTGAGCCCTATACCCTTGCTGAGGCTGAATATCTGTATTAATGTGACTAATTATAGCCTGTGTTTGTGTGTGTGTGTGTGTGTGTGTGTGTGTGTGTGTGTGTGTGTGTGTGTGCAAGTTTTAGTGATCTGAAAATATTTAAAACAATCCTATTATTTTATTCACATAATTTAAATTAATTATTTGCACTTGCATGATTTTTATACAACAGTATTTTTATGGCAGAAATCTGAATGTCGGTGATAATGAAGTTCTGTTTTTTTAAAAACAAATCTCTCTGTGATTTCTCCTAGGCCCATCAATTGGAAATTAATTGGAAATAACAAAAACATTCTAAAACAATGAAATTTAATTTCTGAATGTTTTATGATATTAATTTTGCTGTTTAAGCATGAGAAATGCCAAAAATTGAAAATAAAATTAACCTCATACATTCATACAAAGTTTGTATAGACCAAAATGACTCAGGAGGAGACATGCTGCTCAGGGGCTTCTTCCCCTGGTAGGGAGGGCATCTTCCTTGGGTCGAAAGATATGGTATGCTTCACAAAAAGCTCAAGTTAGATTGGGCTCAGTTTTTGTTTAAAATGGTGTACGCCAGGGAGGCATCCTGTCACCCAAGTTGTTCCATTTTTATATAAATGACCTTAGTGCTACTCTTAACTCATTACAGATTGGTTGTACTATTTGTAATATCATTGTAAATCATCTAGGGTATGCTGATGCTCTGGTGTTCTCGTGCCCTTCAGCAAAAGGGTTACAAAAACTTATAAATGTGTAGCAGTCCTATGGTGATTTGAATAATATTACCTATAATTGTGATAAGACTGTGTATGTCAGTTTTACACAAAAAGCACAAGTTGTCCAATACCCCTGAATTTAAACTGTATGGTAGAAAGCTCAACATGGTGGAAATTTTTAAATATCTTGGTGTGTATCTCACGTGATTTTTCAGACAATGCCGATATTAATCGCCTAATGCGTTCTCTGTACATTAGATGTAACTATTTGGTCCGCAACTTCGGTGGTTGTAGCATTAATGTTAAGTCGCAGCTATTTTCTGCCTATTGTTCTACTGTGCTCCACTCTGGTGTAATTTTGCAAAACAATGTAGCCTATACAAAAACTAATGTTTGCTTATAATAATATGTTCAGGAGACTAATGTCTCTCCCTTGGCGCTGCAGCGGGAGTGGAATGTTTGCATCACACTGTCAAATCTTTTCGTGAGTTGTGGCGTGATTTTATATATTCCATGAGATACCGGATTGTTACATGTAATGACTCTGTAATTTCCGTCATTTATAACTCTACTTTTTACTTCATTCAAGAAATGCTATCGTGATGCAATAATTCGCTACATTGACTTGTCTTATCGCTGCGGGATTCAAACGGAAGATAACCAGGGGAATTAAACCTTACCAAGCGATCTTCAGCATAGAGTAATTCAACGTTAGAAATATCTGACTTAAACTGATGCCGATTAAATGCTAGGCTAGCGTGAGCTAAGGAGGAAAGACTTGCTAGGCGGGCAGGTGGAGTTACTGAACGGTACATTCAGATAGAGGGGGACCATCTTACGGCTGGCCTTAAAGCTGTTCTGAAATAGGGGAGACCGGGGTCACCCCAGTTTTTTCATTGCAAACGCACTGACGGGAAAACGAGAATGTACAAATTATGTGACCTCCCAGCGACGTCATCTCTTGGAAAGAAGAAAGACATGTAGTGTCATGTTAGTGTTTTCTGCCTAACTAACTGAATTTTAACCCAAATTGTAAACTTTAAGTTTCTGAAAGAAATGTGTCTAGCTTCTTTGAAGACTTAGACTTCCACTGTATTTTACTGTTTTATAAATGTATGTAACCAGAGTTATTAACAACACTTAAGATAAAGGCCTGCTGCAATCACGAGATTAGAAATGCGGCCTGATTTCCAAAACGGGAGCACGGGGCTACACTGGCTAAGCAGCATGGGGTTAGTTTGTCAGGGTGCTGAGGTTGCCCTGTTTGTAGGTCCTGTGTCAGTCCTATATCAAAATATTCCAAAGTCAAATATAGGAGCCGATTCATTGTTTTTCAGACACCTATAGTGTCTTAATAATTCTAATATTTGTATTTATTTTATGTTTATGATGGAGGACCTATAAGGACCTTTGTTTGTACAACACAAGTATGAATGTGTAAGGGTTTGCTCCTTGCAGCCCCTCCCCTTTCTCATTCTTTCACCTCCACCTTAATGGGCCAGAGGTGGGGCCCATTCAAGTGGAGGTTTTGGCTGAGTATTTAGGGCTGCCAGCCCTGGGCCTCTGCATTTCATTTCATTCCTTTGTCAGTGGGAATGTTTGCTGCTCCTCTTTGGTGCCGTGGTCCTTACTCATCATCCAAAGGTGGAGAGGAGTTGGTGCACTGCTTCTCATGCAAAGGGTGGGCACATGAGGACTGTGCAAATGCCAGTGGGCTCGCCTACATATGTCATAACTGCAACTCTGATGGTGATTATGCATAAATCACAGCTTGTGTGGGTTCATTGTAAAAATTAAACAGTTCTCACCATTTTTGTTATGAGAATATTGGACTGTCTTTTTCAGCTTCAGCTGATTGCCAACTATGACGATTTTACCCCACCCATCTGACGTAGTAACCCTGGGTATGGGGTTACTTCAGCATGTTTGTGACATATCAAAAATTGCATATAGTGATGTAAATATATGTCATACTGAGATTGTATCAATATAAGTTTTGTAGGCGACATTCTTCACTACACATATACCATAAAAGTATTTCTCAAAGTTTTAACAACAAAGTGTTATGGAGCCATATAGAAAATCATGATAAGGTAACCTTGGTCTCCCCTACGTCATCTGAATGAAATCCATGTTATGAAAGCTCTGTTGTCCACAATTTCAGGGTTCAGAGAGGTGTGAGTTCCCGCAAAAACGCCTTCCGTGACAATTCTGGGATTAGCCATTGTTAGGCAAGTCCTGTTGCACGAGTTTTTAAAGTCATCCTCTTGCGTTACCAGCTTCGGTTGTTTGCGCTAAACTCAAGGCAGCATCTTTCAGAGGTCTGTCATTGATAATCTCTGATGACTCTAAGCTACTGTATTTGGGGGCAAAATGCGGCAGATTTTCTGGTTGATCAAAGAAACAGTGGACAGGCGCTCTTCGGTGCAGAGTTAAGACACCCTGGCGAACTTGCCTCATCAACACCGATCAGCCATAAGATTATGACCACCTACAGGTGACGTGAATAACATTGATTTTCTCGGTACAATGGCATCTATCAGTGGCTGAATATATTAGGCAGCAAGAGAACATTTTGTCCTCAAAGTTAATGTGTTGGGAGAAGAAAATGGGGTTAAGTATAAGAAGGTGAGCAACGTTGACAAGGGCCAAATTGTTGTGGCTAGATAACTGGCTCAAAGCATCTCGAAAACTGCAGCTCTTGTGGAGTGTTCATGGTCTGCAGTAGTCAATACTTACCCAAAGTGGTCCATGGAACAAGGGTCATGGGCCACCAAGGCTCATTGATGTGTACAAGAAGCGAATTAAAGCTGCCCCATGTAATCCGATCCAACAGAAGAACTATTGTGGCTCAAATTGCTGAAAAACTTAATTCTGATTCTGATTGAAAGGTGTCAGACCACACAGTGCATTACATTTTGTTGTGTATGGGGCTGCGTAGCTGCAGACCGGTCAGGGCTCCCATGCTGACTCCTGTCCAATGCCGAAAAGCGCCTACACCTGGCACATGAGCATCTGGACCATGGAGCGATGGAAGAAGGTGGCCTAGGCAGATGAATCACATTTTTTTTTTACATCATTTGAGATGGCAGGGTTTGCAGGGTGTGTGTGCATTCCTTAACTAGTGAAGACACGGCATCAGGATGCGCTATAGGAAGAAGGCAAGCGGGCAGAGGCAGTGTGATGCTTCAAGCAATGTTTCGCTTGGAAACCCTGGGTCTTGTCATTCACATAGATGTTACTTTGACATGCATTACTTACCTAAACATTGCAGCAGACCAAATATTCCCGTTCATGGAAACAGTATTCCCAAATAGCATTGGCCTCTTTCCGCAAGATAATGTACCATGCCACATCGCAAAAAAATGGTTAAGGAATGGTTGGAGGAGCACAACAATGAGTTCAAAATGTTGACTTGACCTCCAAATTCACCAGATTTCAAGCCAATCAAGCATCTGTGGGATCTGCTGGACAAAGAAGTCCCAAGTTGACCCCTCCTCGCAACTGACAGGATTTAAAGGATCTGCTGCTAATGTCTTGGTGCCAGATACCGCAGTACACCTCCAGGGGTCTAGTGGCGTCTATGCTTTGACGGTTCAGGGTTGTTTTGCCAGCAAAAGGGGGACCTACATAATATTAGGCAGGTGGTCATAATGTTATGGCTGATCAGTGTGTAGGCTGTCTCATATTGCAATCATCCAGGATAAATGAATAATACTTTGTTAAAGGGGAAAAAAAAATTGTAAGCTGACCCGACATGGGATTTTGAAATAGGCCGACTCAGGGGAGGCCCTTTGGAGAAAAACCGGCACAGACACCGATAAAGAGCTGCCAAAAAATAAAAATAAATAAATAAATCACCAAAACCATAATGCAGAAACGCACTTTTCTTGGCAGTCATCGTTCGACGATTAGTACGATTAGTATCCTACAAATCTTCGTAAAGGATTGCTTCAGTGTTCCCATCTAGACAAAATAAATTAACCATTAAATAACAAGATAAACAGGAAGGCACTCCTCATTGAAAACCCGTTTTGGAATGTAGCCTACCTTTTTTATTTTAAAAAAATTAACCAAACACATTTTCAGCAGATTTGTGCCTCAATTCAAGATCGAGATAAGTTCGCAGAAGTAATGCTTCTGACTATGTTAATAATCTAAATTGCCGAGTGAGTATTTAGTATCCTGGGTTAAATGGACAGAGAAATCCAAAATTTGCCCGACGCGGCTATCTTTAAACCCCCCGGGCGAGTAGGAAAATGTAATGTGTTTCAATCCGGCATTTAATCGTCCTATAGTGATTTTTTATCTCAACGACTAGCCCGATCTCGCGTATTTTAAAGGACCAAGAACATCTGTCTGCAGCTTTAAATCCACATTACGCATATTGACACTTCCTGTCTATATCGTCATCTTCGAAAGTAATCAATAATGATGTGACAAGAATTCTGTGGGCCAATAATAATTTCGTATAAGTTTCCTATTGTATCCTATCAAAAGCAACCAAATAAACTTGCATTCGTGGAAAAAAAGAATAGGCCTCATTTAAACGAAACCCTTGCGAATATTTTCTTCGACATGCATGTGAAAACTACCGCATTTACAGAGTAGACAACGTTCATTTAATGGTTACGCAGTAAAATTGGCCACTCCCTTTAAAATATCTCATTATAGACCAAAAATTCTTGTTGCTTTTGGTGTCGTTTGTGTAGCCTATTAATATTTTGATCGCATATCACCCTTGATTAAGTAGTATAAAAATAGTAGGCCAGTGAATACAACTGACATGGAGATTTGCTTAATTTGCTCGTGGACTGACTGTCTACTGTGGCGGTTCGTGTTTTGATTACGGGCCATACCAAAATATACCGCCATAGACACCCAACTAGAGAATGAAGCACAAGCAAGGGAGCAATGTAATATAATTGACCTTTGCCCCGCCCCAGTTAACAACAAAACTAATTGCAATTATGGTGTCAGAACACAAATAACCCCAACAAAAATGTTTATTCTGCTTTGGAGACCATCAACATCAACCATCTGAGCTGTTTGGTCGTACGTAATAAAATTTTCTGTGAATATGAATGGGTTTTTTGGAGAAGGTTTTGAAAACTACAGATAAGAATTATATTTCCATTCCGTTCTTAATCAGAATGCTTTCACTTCATTACGGACAAATTGACAGAAATACAGAAGAATTGTCCCAACCCATTGTAGTTTTTTGTTCATCATTTCAACAATGACACACATCTGAGCAAAGTAGAGAATTTACTTTAGCTATGCATAATGCCTCAATAAAATAGTGGCATTTACTGTATATAGAACACTGCATGAATTAGTGCCTGCATTACAACAAATGCAACTACTTCTATCTCTGAGGGAGGCCAGGGAACAACTTAACACTTTCAAACATTCACTTGATTAAAATATCTGCATATTCAGAGGTGTGGAAAAATTATTCACCCTTTCCATATTCTTCTATTTTTGCTTGTCTTATGTAAATGCTTCAGATCATCCAAATAATTTGATGCTAATGCAAATCAAATACAGTGTGAGTAAACACAAACTGCGGCTTTTAAGTGATCCTCTCATTTATTGAGGATTAAGAGTTATTCAGCCTATATCACCCATGAGAAAAAATAATCGCCCCCCTTAACCTAATTACTGGTCATGCCATTGTAGGTGGCAACACTTGTAAGCAAATGTTTGCAACAACTGGCAATGAATGAGTCTTTCACATCACTGAGGAGTAATTTCGGTCCTCTCACAAAATTGTTTCAATTCAGCAACACTGGAGGCTTTGCAAGCATGAGCATCTTTTTTAAGGTTATGCCTCGGCATCTCAATCAGATTCAAGTCAGGACTTTGACCAGGCTGCTTCAAAACCTTAATTTTGTTTTGAGGCAGTGGACTTGCATGTGTGCTTCAGATCATTGTCCTGCTGCATAACTCAGCTGCACTTGACCAGTCACAAGAGAATGGCCTGACAACCTCCATTATGATTTTCTGGGGAGAGCAGAATTCATGGGTCCATCAATTATTTTGTCACCCGAGTCCTGCAGTAGCAAAGCAAGCTCAAACCATCACACTGCCAGCTGTTGATATGATGTTCTTGTTGAGGGATGCTGTGTTAGCTATACACTAGCTGTAAAAAGACCCATGTCTTCGAAAACATTCCACTTTTGATTCATCGTTTCAGAAAATACTATTCGAAAAGTCAAGATTTTTTGGCAAATATAAGATGAGCCTTTTCGGTCGGCAATTGTTTTTTGCCTCGCAGGTCTCCCGTGGATGACATTTTTGCCCAGTCTCTTTCTAAACGTTGCAGTGTATGAAAATGCATGTGTAACAATACATTAAGTTATTAAGCTTTTTACATGTATAACACACAGGAACATGATTAACACAGCTTGATGATGTGCCTCACGCTGTGCTGGTTATACTCTTGAGCCTATTGGCTCGCAGTTTTGCATGCTTGCGTCATAAAACCATACCGTCAACTAAAACAATACCTTAAATGACGCATGTTTTGAGGTGGCGTTCACACATTAGGACTATCTGTTATCATAAAAATAGGCTACGTATCCGAGGAAAAGCTGCTTGCTTCATGCTACAACACACTTTTTGTTTTTTGAAGGACAATTCACTAATAAGAAGAGCGTTGTTAATCACAGTGAATATAGGCCTACGGCATTTCGACATGGTCTGCGTTAAACCGTGCCCTCTTATATCTCGCAAATAAGCCTGTTACGATGGCAACATGCGACTAAAAATCAAGTTAGAATTAAAATCCAATTACGCGAACAAATAATGAAAATTATACCTAGCCTACTTGATTTTGTTTTAATCAGGCTTTGCCCCTCTCGAGTAACGTCAATTCGCTAAAATAAAGCACAGATCCTTTCAGCCCAGGCTATCTGACTTGACTTTTGTTTAGGACATTATACTTGAAATACTGTATATATAAATACAGAAATATTTCTGAACAAACATATTTCATATGTCATATAGGCCTAGGCCCTAATAAGCAAATATGTTACCGCTTAAATGTATCGAGAAGAGTATCGTAGTGTCATTTTAACTGACTGCGAATCAGACGAGGCTCGTTCTCTTATTTTTAAGTTCCATTGCAGCCTTCTGTAGGTCTTCCCACCTCAACATACAAGGCACAAACATTGAAGTGTTTTGAACATTTTCAGTCAGTTTTCACAGTTACAAAGAGAGGTAATCAAACGTTGCTAAACTGAGGGGCTGCATTTTTGAAAAGTCAACGGAGTATGTGTGGTATTGAGACAAAAAAAAAAATGCCCAAAGCCGGCAATGAATAGAATAGCAATTGGAGTGGCAAAAGCCTGATAGGAATATCATGACTGCTACATTTCGTAAGTCATATTAAAATATTAAAGTCGCTAGGGCAGTGGATTTGACTATTTTCTCCTCACAACCTTTTAGGCCTATAAGGCAAGAAAAAAATATTTTTAAAAACTGCCCCTAAAATGGCAAGTTTCCCTTTCAACAAAAACTAACATGCAACTCCGGTAAAATTATGAAGGTTTGACAAAAGATAAGGAAATAAATAGAAACCAATCAAAGAAATTTATCCAGCCATCTACGGACGGGGAGACTTATTACAGGTACTAAGTTAGTAAAAGTCCGCAATATATCATAATTGGTGACTAATGAATTCCATAAGCAATAAAAAAATGATTTGAAACCGCATCCATGGCTTGCAAAATGCCTCAAATAATAATAATAATAATAATAGTTATACTTAATTAATTAATATTAATTATTAATATACTTCATTAAACTTTTTAAGTTGTCTTACCCTCTGGATCGTCTTCATAAAACGCTTTCCCGCTTATAGATAAAACCTTTTGGTCCTGACTGATATTTTCCAAGTATTTACTGTGCAGTTTGTGTGGTGACATGCCTGTATTGGTCGTAGCAACGCTGCGCACGAAGTCCCCAGAATTGTCAGCAAACCTCCCCACGCTGGGAGACCCGTAGAAATCGGTCCGTAAGCCCAGGCGGTGTAGATGATGGTGTGTTGGGCTTTGCAGGTCTTCATTCGAATGAAATGGGCCAGAGTTGTGCTCTAGAGCCGGCGACGTGTCTGGGGTCGTCCTATTTTGCTGAGAACAGAAGGACAAACGACGTTCCGTCTCCATCTTCCTGTCCGCGCGCGATTTTCAAGGTTTCTGTTCTTATTTGGAGTTCAGCGCTTGTGTCTGAGAGGATGTGATTTTTTTAAAGAGTACATTTCAGATGGGTGGGATTTAGCAGATCAGAAACAAAGACCCCGGGAAACGGGGAGGGATTGGGTCACTTTTGGCGGTATGGATTGATTTAATCCGTCAAGAATTCAGGGTTCCTTTCAAGCTAATTAACCATTTAATTCAGCTCTGGTTTAGTTACCAAAACAAATATCCTACAAGCAAGATATGTTGAAAACAATCACACAAGCAACAACAGACCCTTGGTCTATCTGGATTATGCAAGCGGGCACATTTCGTTTAAATACCTAGGCCTACAGTTTTTTTTTTTTTTTTTTTTTTTACAAACCCCAGTCCGGTTACATATAGTCATTTTCAGATAATTTGGTGACCAGGCAAAACAAGTACAGCTCGTTTTATCCAATATGGTCGTATGAACAATGGATCTTACATTTTACTGTGATACTAAGAATATGGTTTAAGAGGCTTGAGACTTTTTGCGAAATGCAATGTAGGCCTATGAAGTCATGTGGGCGTCCTTAATTCAGCTAGCACAGTCGACCTATATCGCTGTTACAGCAGAAACCACGAGCCATATTTCTAGGCTGATGTATACCTTCAATCATAGTATAGCCTTTCAAATGATCCTGACTAAGCCATAATCCTGACTACTTTAAGTGCAATAGGCCTACACAAAAATCAAGCACATTTCGTACCGGTCCATTCGAACTGGCGTCATATCCGCAGTATGCGTCAATGAAAATAGAGTAGCATAGGCCAACTGTCGAGAACAAAACATAAACATCGTGCGCAAAATCAACTATTTATGATTTTCAATGACTGCAGCGCCTTGTAATTAAGCGCCGCCAGTCCACTCCCTAATTAATTATACCGCTCATGACGTGTTCCTTGAAAATATTCCGAAGAGGACTTCTGCACCAACTCTTAAACGTCGACTTGGAATAGTGTGTTAATGGCTAGCAATAATAATAATAATAATAATAATAATAATAATAATAGGATACACGCGGTACGAGCAGGTTTCAATCCATCTTCCACAGTCTGGTCCGTATGACATTGAGTTAGATGCCCACTTATTATTTGAAAATATGAGAAACAGCAAACAAAAAAGGTAGGCTATTACCACTTCGTTTCTGACTCCCTTGTACCATTCATATTTTTTTGCTCTCAGGCCGATCATCTCTTAACTTTACAACTTACATGCCAGCAGAAAACACTTTCCCCGCACAATTTATTTGAAAATACGTATTGCAACTCGTGAGGTAAATTAAACATCAAGGGATCTGTCATCGTTGAAGAAAGTTCTTTAATCCTATTAGACCAAGCTTCAATTTTCTTGTTTACACTAGAAAAGGACAGGTTCCTTGAAATAGACACTTATCTTACACTAACAGCAGATAAATTTGGGGAACTCTCCTTCATCAAAACAAATGAATTGAAAGCAATTTAAAGCTTATAATACTGAAGAACCCTGACGATCATACTTCTGACTGTCCGTGGATTTATGACGCGTCACCAGCATTTTTGTTGATTTCAAATGACCTTTTAGCTTGCAATCATTTGGGAATATAATATTTATTTTAAATTCTGGCTGTCTCAACATTTCGCGCCTTAAAAAGTAGCCTATCCAAGCGTACGGATATACATTATGCTAAATCCAAAATACAAACCTACCGTATATTCAAAAATACACAAGTTATTTTTTCTGGCTCTAATGTGGATCCGTCATTCGATAGCCACAGAAATTATACAACCAAAAATGCATCCCTTTAGGCCTATTTGCAATAATAATAATAATAATAATAATAATAATAATAATACTAATAATAACAAGAATAAGAAGTACTACTACTACTACTACTACTACTAATAATAATAATAATAATAATAATACTGCATTGCCTGCTGCATTATGTAGTGCCAGTTAAGAAGCAAAATAAAGCCATTACAGTTGAGTATATTTTAATATTTTATTTGTTCTTTGTCAAAACGGTTGCAGTACCCCGCATAATTATCACAATTCGCACAGAAAATGAAACAATAATTAAGCGAGTCGTTTTATAATAAAGAGAGGAGTGCCACACATAAATGTGTTACGCATCATAACAGCAATGAAGCTGACTGCTGTGAAGGAATAAGCGATCTTAACTCACTAAGCAGCTTCGCGACAGTGAAACCACCAGTGTGCAGGGTTCAGTGGTTACAGAAAAATAACTGTTTCTCAAAAGCACCGAATTTTGATACCAATTGCATTCCGAGGACATTTGGTTGAATAATTATTTAAGCCTACCTTTATTTACATTATATAATGGAGTGGTAACGGACTCAAGTGGTCAAATTTAAACGCCAATTACACGTTTGAAAAAAAGCATAAATCACTCTTCGTCACGATAGTTTTATAATTAAGTAGCCTATCAAATTGACGAGCAAAGGCATTCGATGTCCTGCGCCACACAAAATCCATTTGATCTATGGGACTGGATTGAAAGGAGCCTTAATTTCTCCAACAATAGCTCGTAAAAATACGAAATAAACTGTATTTCAGTTGTTGGTTTTTATCATAATCACAAATTTATCAAAACATTGATGCGCCTGGACTGCAGTATTGTCCACAGGACAATATAAAATTAATTTCAAATTTTAAATTCTGTCAGCATAAAATGTCGTAAATATTATCCTGAAATCCAATGAATTTATGAAAAAATAAATGAACGTTTGATGATTATGTTGATGGCAGGAAAGACATTCAAGTGTTTTGATGAAAATGAACACAAATTAAATCCAGAAAATGACCCATGCCTGTGGACTTATCAATGAAGAGGCTAACTTTAGGGCGACAGCTCTGAGAAGAGGGGATAAATTCTGTTGATGTTAACTTGAGAGAAGCAATCTTCCCTTGCCATCTGCGAATAGGGTGCACTTACAGAGCTCGAGAATGGCGGCTTTGGTTCGGGGGACGTCATATTCACGCTATCCGTACTCTCTAGGCCGCGCAGACAGACAGGTGTGTAAACACAAGATCCATTTGCAGCGGTGGTGAACACGAGACCCATTTAAATCTCCATCCATTATAAAATGCCAATCTGTCAGAATGCTGGCGAAAAGTATATATAATCATGCCAAATAAACGCAAAACCAAAGCCAACGCAATTTAGAAGTGTGTACATAACATGTGGTGGGGAATCTGCTGAAAATGTAGCCTTTGTCATACGTAATTCACATACTGCAGAATCTTACACCATCCTGTTTTTATTTTGACAGTAAAATAACATTTATAACTGTAGTTTATGGCTTGCTCTGTACGGTCAGACATTGTCCGCGGCCTCTGTCAAGAATGCTTTTTTATTCTAGGAAATAACAGACCACTCAGTTCATGTTCAGTTTAGCATCTATCTTGTGTAAAATAGCAATTCAAAGTAAGTCCACTGAACCAAACAAAAAAAATTTAAATGACATTTTAGTACACATAGGCCTACGTATAATTTCCATGTAGCAATCACTAACATACCTGTATTTCTTCGACTCAAAACCCCTGGTTTTGCTTATCTAGTCTGAGGTTTAGTTGTGACAGTGACATAACCCCCAACACTACTATTCATGCCTTGCATAGCTGACTAAATTCAGGATGCAAGCAGCTTCATCAGGGACCGATGACCAGGCCGAACAGGTGGTTTTTAGGTTCGTTCTGATGCCATTAGTGATTTTTGTGTTATCGACATTTTCGGCTTCCTCCGTCAACCACTGGGGGGCGTTGAGGCAGATTGGTAAGAAGGGATGCGTGGTTCTTGATGGATAGAGCGGCCAGCTGATAAGACGTTCAGAGTCTCTTCAGATTCACCATGATACACAGCTCTTGCATTCCTTTTGCCCTCCTTGCTTATAAATATATATATTTTTTTGGAGAAAAGTGACAGTCCTTATGCTTTCAGTGAAAACTTCCATTATCACGTTACTGATGCTAAATCATAATGTAGAAAAACAATTAGAGCAGCAATGATTCTGCATTCTGGAATAAATCATTTATTATCACAGCCGTAGTCCCATATTTGACAGTATGGAACATTCGTCATCACGGGTCTGATGCAATATTACAGTGTCGGCCAAACAGGAATGATAGGAGATCACTGCAATATGCAGGAGTGGACAATGTGCAATTTTTTTACTCAGAATATGTGTGGGACTTGCACAAATAATTATCACAAGCAAATGCAAAGCTTTAAACCTCTTGAGTGAGATCGCTGATATATACAGTATATATATATTTTTTACCTAAACACTTCAATGCTGATACCACAGTCCCTATTGATTATTGATGTCAATAGTGGTCTACAACATTGATACATAAAAAAATAACTTGAGCAGCAGACATTTAGCTTGATACAGGAAATCAGGAAACGGTACAAAGATGGGGAGATAGCCATATTTAAAGAGGCGTAACACGCAAGTCATTCAAAGCAGATAAATAGCATATTAACTGAACAATAATTCAAATTCAATGCAAGTTAATGTAAGCTCACTAAAGGCCCAGTGAATTGACTTTATGGTGAACTTTGAACATTCTTTTTACTTGCACTGGGCTTTATTTCTGATTGAGAGTGAAAATGAGTTTGTCATGGAGGAGGGACCCATGCATTCCCACAAGCATGGGACAGTGTGTGGAACCAATCATGGTCCTGGAGAGGTTCTTGGAATGTGTGGGTTTGGACGATAGGTAGATCTGGCCTGTCGCACAGAGTTACATGCATAAATAAACTGGAAGAGATGCGAGTCAGACGGGGAAAACAGATGGAACCAATCAGGTGACTTCAACAAAGTAAAGCCAGAAACAGGACTGTTCATATCTGGCCAATGTAGTGATTTTCTCAAAGGGGGAGCCGGCACGCCAAGCCTTGTGAATCTCCGGGCACGCTTTGTTGTGGAGTAGTGGTAACCATCCTGAAGATGGACTGCCCTGTAGGTTTTCACTCCAGCCGTCACCAAGCACAGCTCTTTCAGCATGCACAGATCTCAGTAAGCTGATAATCATTCGAGTCAGGCCAGCTCCAGCAGGGAAAAATGACTCAGGTTGGATGTGCACACTGTTTCCTGCTTTCCCTGCAACCCATTAGGGGGAATTCCATCATGAGAGCCAATCACTATGATTTCCATGATGCAATGGGGACATTGAGGGGAAAGTCGTTGTGGGACCCTATCTGACAACATTCCAATGATGGTTCTCCAATATTGTGGGAAAGTTCATAGTTCTTCATTTATCTGCTCCGTGCTGAGTGATTTGACACTCAGCATGGAGCACACACCTCGTGCGGTTTGGTGTAACTGTATAATTGCAAAGGCATGACCACTTTTAAGGCAGTGGTCAAAACAGGCAGTGTGTTCCAAAAGGTTTAACTGAATGAAAGTGCAACATGACTTCAATTACATGTAAGCCAGAGCCATACAGAGGAAGGAAAATATGTCCTCTATCACCCTTTGCAGTGCACTGATGGGTATTAACCTCTTAAGCCCCAGCCTCTTTTTTAGGTTTCTGTTTGAAAATGACATACCCAAAATGTGTAGCATGAAGTATCATAGAGGGAGACATGTAAATGTGGAGAGAGGGTTGATTTTCTGACGCTACTCGGATTTTGATATTTGAACATTAATATGCTTGGCGTTTCAGTTGTGCTTGGTGTATGTAAAAATGACTCATATGTGCTTGTAGCAGAGGCTCTTCTGTTTCATTTGATGTGTAATATGACTATATTGCTACTTAATTAGCGCGGTGTTGTAGGTATTTTGCGGCGGTGAGTCTCAGGGTGACCCTGGAGTTTAAGAGGTTAACTGAAGCTTCCCATTGTAAATAATTCACATTTACTTGGCAAACCATTTATTTTACACACATCACTCTTAGTTTGCATACATTCATATTACTTTGCAGTCAATTAGTCTTGGAGTAATGAACTAGTAGAGACTTTTCAGAAGTATACAGTGCTGTGAAAAAGAATTTGCCCCCTTCCTGATTTATTTCTGTGTTATGAACCTGATCTGCCTGAACATGTCTTGGATATGATTCTGCCTCGTTTGCCATGTTTGTTTATGAACTCTGCTTTGTCTGACTATGCTCTGATTATCAATTCTGTATGCATGCCATGTTTTGTTTTTGCTTTGTCTCTGTCTGTTTGCCATATTCCACCATTGCAGTTATATTCCGGTCCATGTTTTGTTTCTTACCATGCATTGCACTTTGTCTCCCCCTGTCTGGTCTTATGTTATGTGATCGTTCACTGCCCCAGTATTGCACTCCACACTTTCGGGTGATTTCATGGTTTCTGGGATTTAAATTATTCTTTCCAATCTCGTTTACTTCCTTCACCTTGCTTTTCTATTATTACTAACCAGACTACCAGTTTATTATTTTTGTTAAAGATACTGACCAAACTAACACTGTTTATAGTACTAACTTACTAACGAGCACTGGGGATTGTATAGCTGCACTTACTAATTGACTAACGAGCTCTCAGCCTTCGCCCTATTCTAGTCTCCACCCCTTTGGCTTTACTCAATCTACTTTGCTGCAGTTTCAGCGGAACCTCCGCGCTTGTTAAACTCTGTTCTCCCTCCTTATCTGTGCACGTTAGACCTCCCTAACCGGAGCTGTGTGTTTGTCTATAGGTTGTCTTTGTGATCCCTGTTCGTATTTTGGCTTTTGCCAATTTCTTGTAATCAGGAACTTCCTCATGTTAAATCCTTTGTAATTAGTCTGATCCAGCTCGCCAGTTCCCTATCATAGCATGTGACTTCCCCTACGTGTATTTAAGCAGTCATTTTACTCACAGCTTTTGTCAGAACTTTTTCCCTGTGCTGTGATCGTTGATGCCTTGTATTCATAGTGTTATACTTCTGACTGGAAGGTCCCCGATTCTGATTTTGGCTTTTTCTTAGATACCTGTCTGCCAGTGTACCTTACCTGTTTTGCCTGGCCCTGAGTTTTGTCTCTGCTGCCCTAATAACGAATCGGATTACGTCTACTGGACTTTGGCTTTGGATTCTCTGACATCCCTGTGCCTGTGTACCAAACCTATTTTGCCCGACTCAGTGTTTTGTGTTTGCTGCCCTGTGTACAGTTTTATTACGTCCCTGGGATTCTGATTTTGGATTGTGGACTCTCTACGGTTGCCTTCTGCCCTGTGGGGGTTCAACCCCCAGCTTCATTAAAACTCATTTTTGCTGAAACTCTCTGGTCTCGCATTTGGTTCCAGAACGATACCTCACACTCTGCATGTTTGTCACATTTAAATGTTTCAGATCAAACAAATTTTAATATTGGACAAAGAACCTGAGTATATATGAAATGCAGTTTGAAAATGATTTCATTTATTGCGGGGAAAAAGCTACCCAAACCTACCTGGCACGGTGTGAAAAGGTAACCTGCCCCTAAACCTAATAACTGGTTCTCCCACCTGGGGCGACAACAATGCAATCAAGCGTTTGCGATAACTGGAAGTGAGTCTTTCACATCACTGTGGAAGAATTTTGGTCTACTCTTCTAAGCAGAATTGTTTTAATTCAGCCACATTGGAGAGTTTTTGAGCATGAATGGCCTATTTGACGTCATGCAACTGTATCTCAATTCCATTTAAGTCCAGACTTTGACTAGGCCACTCCAAAACCTCCATTTTGGTTTTTTTTAAGCCATTCAGAGGTGGACTTGCTGGTGTGTTTCGGATCATTGTCCTGCTGCATAACCCAAGTGAGCTTGAGCTTGAGGTCTGATGATCGGACATTCTCCTGCAGAATTCTCTGGTGGAAAGCAGAATTCATGGTTTCATCAATTATGGCAAATCGTCCAGGCCCTGAAGCGGCAAAGCAGCCCAGACCATCATACTACCACCACGTTTGATTGTTGGTATGATGTTATTTTTATTAAATGCTGTATTAGTTTTATGCCAAATGTAACGGGACGCACACCTTTTTTGCCCAGACTCTTTATTATTATTTTATTGTTTGTCATAAAAACTGACTTAAACTGAGGCAAGTGAGGCCTACAGTGCTTAGATGTTGTTCTAGGTTCTTTTGTGACCTCCTGGATGAGTCATAAATTGGAGTAATTTCAGTAGGCCTGCCACTCCTTGGAAGGTTCTCCACTCTTGAATTTGTTCTTGAATTTCTTTTGAATGTGGCATGATGTGTTGCTTTTTGAGACCTTTTAGCCTACTTAACTTTGTCAGACAGGTTCTATTTAAGTGATTTCTGGCACTAATCTGGCCTGGGTGTGGCTAGTGAAATTGAACGAACAAAATTTGGAAGGCTTTAATAGCTTTTTTCCCTTGATACATGCACTCATCATTTAAAAAAATTATTTTGAATTGACACAGGTTATCTTTGTCTATTAATAAAATTTGCTTGATAATCAGAAACATTTCAAGTGTGACAAATATGCAAAAAGAAAAAAAAAAACAATCAGGAAGGGGGCAAATACTTTTTCTTAGCACTCTAAATTGATACCCTAATGCAAAAAAAAGAAGTGACATTTTGGGCAAAAATTATGTTTTTTTATTTTTTGGGTACATCCATGTATGACCAATCTTCTGGCAAAATTTCAGGTCGTTACTCTTACCCTAAAGGGGTCAAAACCGTCTTTAAAAGGTGTATCTGCAAAAAAATTTTTCACCAATGTTTATTATTTGATTGAAGGGCATATGTAGCAATCCCCATGCTAAATGGGCATAAGTGGTAGTTGCGCCCTTTTTTGTAAACAATATGTATTTTCAGTCCAGGTGTATCTGCCTCTCGCGCCTTTTTTGCTTATTGCTAGTCCTCGTTGGTACTATCAAAAATTGTACATATGCCAATAGTCAATGCACACTATATTATCCTTTGTTGTATTATCTGTTGTTTATGGCTTCTGATATCAGTGTCAGCACAGAGGTCACATAGTGACGTTGACTCAGAAATACTTTGCATTGTTTTTAGCCACTGGGGTGTATTGTGTACTTTTAGATCTGATGATTCACTTTCACATGTTCAAAAAATTCAGAACTTTGAACAGACCCTGGGCACTTTCACTTGGTCACCATCATTTTTGTTAGTGGAGTGTTGCAGATACGCCCTGGGCCCGATGTGTACAGGTATTTCATATATAGCACTCTTCATCTCACGCTAAAAGTAACGTAAGTAACATAGTCTGGACAATCTCTTAATTGGGTAATGATTAGAAATCGATCTTTTTCAGGCTTCAATATCATCTAATGACCCACTCATTTTTTATATACATGGCTGAGATTTACCTGGAGCAGTTTTTTTTGCCTCTCCAAAACTTCTTTAAAAATGTCACATATGGCCCTCTTGCTCGATGGTATTGAAATATTTAGGTGATACAACGAAGCCAGCAAGGAATATCTGTTTTCTAGCAGTGGCTGACAAAGGGTGGAGGAGGGGGGGCTTTGGTGCTGATCCCTCCCCACAGGACAAGAAGGTGAGTAACTCCCTCTGTGCTCCTGTCCCCTGTATGACCCCCCAAAGGAAATCAGCCCAGTCTGCTGGCAGTCCCTATGCCCTCGACCCCCCCGCTCTCACTTGTCTGCCCTTTAAACTGGAGTGCACACCGAATAGCGGTGACCCCAGAGCCCCCTCCAACCCAGCTGAGAGGGCCCCCAAGGATGCCCAACCCTCTGCCCTCCCTCTCCCCAACAACGCCATGGACACCCGCCCACCCTTTGAAAACATCATCAAAAAGACATCCTAGGATCCTGCACTAAGCTCTGGCTCATACAGAGAACTCCCTATGGTACTTAAGAAAAAAACATTAGAACAATAATAACGTAACATGCTTTCCCAGTGCTGAGCTCTTGCTGTCAAAGGTAGCTTCAGACTAAAAGCAGGCAGTCACAGCAGGATCCAGGTCTGACGTGTGGATGCAGGTCAATTTAAACATTGGAAGAAACAATTTCCTGCAATACATTATTTTTTTTTTTATTCAGTGTTGTACAACTCCATGGCAGTTACAAGTAGTGTGTATTACGTGATCATTATAATGTTCATTTAAGCATCAGTAATACTTATTGAATCTTAATCAGATCAAAGTGAATTATAAACTTTATAATTAAAGTATAGTATGAACTTCATAATTTAAGTGAAGTATAAACTTTAACCAAAAGGTCTGAGACCTTATTTAATTACAGTCACACTTACAGCATATTATATTTCATCTTCCTTTAGGTCTCTGTGATTATTTATTATCACATCTATGCATTTTTGACATGGTGAAAACAACACATTGATATGCCCCTTATGCATAAATATACTGTTTCTTAGACGATAAAGTGACTGAGTTGCATCGCAAAAACCACATATTTAGTCAATCTCAATGCGATTTTGAGTCCTATATTTAATCTAAAAATCATATTCGTATTACTGCGAGGAGTTACATTCTGACTCAATTCAATTTTTACATCAACTGGACAAAAATTTCAGGTCAAGCAAACATGGACACATAATAAGCTAATATTTTCAATTTGAGAGATGGAAAGAAGAATTAAATTCTCATAACAAGACTAAGAAATTTGTAAAGACGAATTTTACGACAACGAGAAAGAGTTGGGGTGGCGGCGTCTTAAAAGGGCTCTTCCGGCAGATTCTGGCAGAGGGGCGCTGGGTCACCCTGAGATAGCGCTGGAGGGCTAATGGCTGGGGGAACTATACAAACCATCGCTCTGTGGACCTGAGCACGAGATGTCCGGGTGCTGACCGGTCCGGCAAGACCTCCGTGTGATCCAAGGAAACACACACATTCGAAACATGTGTGTGTCCCAGGCCCCTGCTTTAACCCATAAGCAGACGTAAGGAGGGGAGTTATAAAGGAGAGGAGGTGGGGGCGTAATTGAATTATGTGTCATGAATGGGCAGTGATGATCAGGGCTTGTGCGGGATGGATTGAGGGCTTAAAAGAGGGGCGCACAAACCCTCCTCTATGTGGCGTGGCTTTGAGGAGGTCTGGGGGTTTGACTGACAGCTGCTGAACCCCCAGGGTCACTGGGGGTCACCAGGCAGGACAGACCAGGGTGGGGTGGGTCATGCAGACAGGCAGGGCGGCAGCGGTCAGAGGGCAAGGACAGACGGAAAGCGGAACATTGTCCTTCTTCTGAACCTATAACTTTACCCTCCCAAAATATTTTGAGCAGGTTCTCCCATCCTGGTGGGATACCCTCTGGTTTTTTGAGTTCGCGAGTAGGAGAGATATTATCCCTGCCTGAACCCGCACTTGTGTCAGTCGCATTTGTTCCTCCTAACCCATAAATCTGGCTCTCACAGCCCATCCCGAACCAAAACCAAGCCTCCATCAAGCTCTAGTATGGACAAGAGGTAAAACCATAATTTCCTATCTTTACACAGTTAATTCAGGAAATGGTTTCAATAGTCTCTAAACCTTGCAGGAACAAAGCAAGTTACAAAGCAAGTACAGTTTCAACCGAGATTAAGAGCCATTCTGTGAGAAACTGGCATTTTTTGAAGAAGCTGAGGAGTTGACCCCCCCCTGGAATTGAATGAAGATACGGGTGGGTACATATGGGTGTCTCACAGAAAAAGGCAAATTTTTAGGTCCATATCTCACTTTGCCTGCCGGGGGCGTCACCTGGAAGCCACTAAAGTGGCTCAGTTTTGCTTTTGAAACCACATTTTATATGAACTATCATGACTTGAAGATACACTTTACCAAATATGTTATACTTTTATCATGACCTTTGACACTTCAAGTCCAGTTAGACATCAGTACCACATCAGCGCCAAGCTGGGTAACTACGTTATTGAGCCAGAATTATTTGAAAAATAAGGATAAAAATTAAAAATGGAAAAGGGAATAAAATAATATCACAGACATATACCAATCTAGAATGATTTATTATGTGTCTACTCACAACAAGACTATCACTTTCAGTGAATAGTACCTTGGTATCTTGCTGGGTTAATGCAATGGATGGCCGGAAAGATGGTTGAAATTGATTTTGGTGCAAGTTTGCAGTATATTTTCTCAGTAACCCAGATATGTACTCTGGTAATAAATGCCATTTGTTGTGCTTTTGGAACTCTATTTTCAGGAATACCAAGCATTTCTTTGGTAGAATCTGCACTTTCAAGCAAGAATGAGCCAAATTTGGAATAAAACTGAAAACGGACCATTTCATAGCAGTCTGTGCCTGTGTTTAGGTGGCATTATTTTGTTTACCCAGCTAGATAGAGATCTGAAATTCTCTGGATGCACAGTCCCTTTGGGGTACATAGTGACTGTTGCATCAGAAAAAGAATATCAGGTACTGACATTCCAATCACTTTATGATATCACACCTTAAGAAGAACTGCAGACGTGAAAGACAAACTCTGTCCTCCATTTTGGCTCTGCACACAAACATGCCGATGCAAAAGCACACACATACAGGTTCAGTCGATATGTATATTCAATAAATACATTCAAATTAAATCTCAGCCTGTCAGCTTTAATTTGAGTGCCTTTGAATCAAGACAACCGTTTAAAGTTTTGGCTCTTAAAAATACATAGGCCTAGAGCACTCCAGTGCCTGTGACTTAATCTCCTGATTAAAGAAACTCAGTTCTTTCCCAAGGTACATCTGACAGCTGATTTAGTGGAGCATGCAAATCTACACAGATCAGCCGGAGCATAATAATACGGTGGTCGACAGGGGCAAACGCGCTTCAACGGACAAAAACATCTCCAAATGGAGAAACACGCTGCAAAACAGAAACGATGCAAAGCCAAAAACACGCAAACCACAGAAGCAAATGCAAGAGAGAAAAAGTGCTGCATTTAGTTATCAACGTAACGGAAGTGATTCTAGTTGCAATGGGGAGCGCCAACTGAAGCAGCCTTTACTTCTAGCCTGGTGCGCATTTCCAGAAAGTGTTGAAAAGCATTTCATTGATACTGTCCAAAACCATAGTTCGTCCATTCACAGTCAATGGGTCCAACTAGGTAAGTTAGCATCTGTGATTTTGGGAAACACACCCCTGAGCGAGACTAGCCAGCTATGGCTTTCTGGCTAGCTAGCCAGCTACCTGGCTAGCGTAGGTTCGCTTGGTTAGGTGGCAAGTTCACTAGCCCAGCTAGCCAACAGTTTGGAGCACAGTAGTCAATAGAAAATAAATGAATAAAAAAATTATTTATTTTGCCATCTCACTTATCTAGGTTTGAACCGCAAGCATTTACGTTATACTAAACAAACAAGCTAGCTAAGTAAGTGAATTAACGTTAGTGAGCTAGCTATTAAGCTGTTATATTTGACATAACATTAATGCTCACGATTCAACTGTAGCTAAGTGAGATAGCGGAATAATGCATAATTTTTATTAATTTATTTTCTATTGATTTCCGTGCACCAAACTGTTGGCTAGTGATCTAGCAAACTAAGCAAGTGAATTAATGCTTGCGAGCATCTATATTTGGGATATCATAAATGTTTGCGGTTCAACTATAGCTTAGTGAGATAGCAAAATAACAGATTTTTTAATTCATTTATTTTCTATTGACTTCCGTGCACCAAACTGGCTTTTTGAATTTGCGTTGTTTCTGTTTTTGCAGCGCGTTTCTCTGATTGGAGATGTTTTTGGCCGTTGCAGCGCATTTGCTCCCTGTCGGTCACCATATAAAAGCCACTGGCAGGTGAAATAAATTATCATGTTACAATGGCACCTGTCAAGGTGTGGAATATATTAGGCAGCAAGTGAACACTCAAATCTTGAAGATGATGCATTGGAGGCAGAAAACTGGGCAAGCAAAAGCATCTGAAAGATTTTAACAGGGGCCAAACTGTGATAGCTGTAGGATTGGGTCTTAGCATTTCCAAAAGGCTGTATCTTGTTAGGTATATCCAGTTGAGGATGGTTGATTCCAACCAAAAATGGTCCAACCAGTGAACCAGCGACAGAGGCATGGATGTCCAAAGCTTGCTGATGTGGGTGGGGATGGAAGGATAGCCGACATGGTTTGATTCCACAGAAGAGCCATTGTAGCACCAATTGCTGAAGAAGTTAATGCTAGTTATGACAGAAAGGTGTCAGAACAGAATGAATCACTGCTTGCTATATATGGAACTGTGTAGACACAGACTGGTCACAGTGCCCATGCTAACACCTGTTCACCATCAGTAGTACAATGAGCTTGTGAACGTCAGAACCGCACCAGTGGAGCAATGTAAGAGGGTGGCCAGCACAGATTAATCATATATTCTTTTACATCATGCGGATGCCCGGGTGCATGTGCATCATTTAATTGCGGAAGAGATGGCCCCAGGATACAACACAGGATCACAGCAAGCCAGCGCCGGCAAGTGTGATGCTGTGGGCACTGTTTTGCTGGAAAACATTGGGTCCTGGCATTCATATGGATGCTACTTTGACATGTACCACCCACCTAAACATTGTTGTAGATCAAGTCCAAGTCATCATCACAGTGGTATTCCCTGATGACACTGGCCTCTGTCAACAAAATGATGTGCCCCGCCACTCTGCAAAAATTGTTCAAGAATGGTTTGAGGACTGAGGCATGAAGTTCAAGGGGAGGATTTGACATCAAAATTCTTCCTCTGATAGCCATATCTCCTGCGATCTGTAAAAATCTAGTACATATGTCACTTTTGGGAGAAACTGAGTTTTAAACTAATTTGCAGTAATTAAGAGTGGTGAGGATCTTAAAACACTAGCTATTAGAGTTATTTGAATTGTAAAAATCAAGTTTTTATTATTTTTTCAGTTGGGAAGAGTCCAGAATTTAAAGATTTTTGTTAAGTTGCAAGAATATTTGCCACTGATAAATTCACTTACTAGTTTTTCCAGATCACAGGAGATATGTGGTATTTAATTACGACATATGATGGAGATAGAAGTTATGGCAAAATGGATGACGGCCTGCCACGGCACAAGGACTAGGAATTGGGTGGGCACAGATACGTCCCTTTATGACAAGAATTAGTCCTGGTTCTCAATCATTTTCCTTTATTGACGCGTTTTCCAATGATCATAATTGTCAACTGAAGACAATTTTTCTCCCATATGCGATGAAAATCAATGAAATCAATGAAAAATGCAATGAAATCATGGACTAAATTTGGTACAGAAAAATAGTTTACTTATTAATAAACCAATGCTTTGCGTTGATTGAATTGGTCCACATTCCAATGAAATATCGCCTTTCGCTCTCGGTATGCATGGGTTTATTAAAGAAAAAGTGTTACTCGGCAGTTAAATAGGCTATAAAAAGCATGCGGCTCAGGCTATTTGTGCCGGTATGTAACCTTGAATAACATTGATTTTAATACAGCAAATATGGATCCAGATGAATGATTGTTGTCTTACCTAATCGGGGAGAACAAGCAGCACCTGTTAAGTGTGGAGTGCTCTCAGAGTGAGCCTTTAATGTTAATCATGAAAATGACTGGGAACAGGTCAGGACTAATTGTTTTAAATGGATGTTTTGTGCACCCCAATTATCAGTTCTGGTTCTGGCACTGTACTGAAATTAGCCCCTGATTTCATCGCTGTTAGATCGCATATGGAGAGAAACCATGTTTTCAGATGCCAATTGCGATAATTGGAAAACGCGTCAGTAAAGGAGGTAACACTGTATAATTAGAGTACAACAATTAACATTGTATATGCAGTAATAAGCATTTACTAGCAGGTCATTAACATTTAACTAATGCACCTGGTGATCATTTACAAATGATGCTCACATCAGGTATTAATTTATAAAGTATGGTTTAACAGTTTGTAATGCTACATAGGGAGGGATTTTTTCAATTTCACAATAAGGGAGACAGAAAATCAGTAAATGTTCAATTATGGTTGCTTAATGGTTATTCGGCTATCTAAGGCATTAGTTACCTGCTAATTAACTGATAGTTAATGAATTAATGTTAATGTTAATTTTCGTACCCTTATTGTAAAGTGTAACCATAAAGGAAAATGACTGAGAACTCACCAGGACTAATTATTGTCATAAAGGGACGTGTCTGTGCCCATCCAATTCCCATTTCTAGTGCCGTGGCAAATGAGGGCCAAATCATAGCCACGTACCATACAGCTGTATACCCTTGGACCACATTGGGCCCATAATTTACTTCCAAATGCGGGCTTCATCTTTGCTATTTATTTGGCCCACATCCATTCCTGATGAAATCTGCTATGAGGACCATGTCTCAATCCAATCAAGCAAATTTGGAAAGTGCTGCAAAAAACAGGTCAGATTCATGGAGGCCTCATCTCGCAACTTACAGGACTTAATGGATTTGCAGCTAATGTCTTGGTGCCAGGTGCCACTGGATATCTTTAGAGCTCTTGTAGAGTCCATGCCTTGAAGGGTCAGAGCTGTTATGGTGGCACAAGGGGGACTAATACACAATATTAAGCACTTGGTTTTAATGTTGTGACCGATTGATGGAAGTTATTGTAAAAACATACCAAAACAGGATGGAGGGGACATTTATTCCCCATGGTTCCACAAAAAGAACTCTCTCTTGAGCCACTGCTATCTGGAGCTCAGGTGACATTTTGGGAACAGGCTACCTCAGAAAATTTTCGAAAAAAGCTGATAGAAATGAATAAGGGGAGCAGTGTGAAAGTATTTATAAATGTGGCAAGAAACATAACCCTTACTCGCGCCGTTTCTGGAGTCCCTCCTCCTGTTGTCTGTTGCGTTGGGTGTCCGCAAGACCTTTTCTAAGTCGGAATCTCCAGAAATCCACGAAGAACCGTCTTACCGAAACCATCTGCAGATCAGATGACCTGTATGCTGTGAACGCGCACTCGTGCTATAAATAAATAAGCACCAGTCTGTTTATAGTTTCTGAGGAACTGCTGGCGGACTGTTTGGTTTTCTCTGACCTGGCAGGACTGATTTAATTAGACAGGAGCATACTACTCGTAAAGCCGCGTTTTGTATTGGAGCAATCTCGACTAAGGTATTCTCCTTTTGCCAGCCGTCGAAGCACCTGGGTTCTAGGCCTCACCACCCGGTGCAGAGTGGGTAATCAGTCCGATCCGCCGCCCTCAGCCCATTCGCGTCCATCTCTGGCTCACCTGTTAAAATTTGTTGACTATTGAAAGCCTATAACAATACAGCATAATGGCAAGCTCTATTCCCTATGAATTTTCCTCTGGCCGAGAGGAGTCAAAGACAGACATTTTCATCATTCATTGACCTATTCTGCACTCAGTTCAGAAGAACGCACGCATGTGTTTTTAGGTGCGTGATTTCGGTTTTTTGGTATTCTACCCTGTTGCGACAAAGTCGGATTATACAGTTGATAAAATATTTTCTATGTGGCATAGAGCAAAACATAAGTGATTAAGGGGGTCTTCGTCGGATTGTTGCGGATAATATCCTCCCTATTCAATTTGGAAGTTCTTATGGTGAATATAATATGGAATGCACGTTTCTGGACATGTAGGACATTGGAAACGTTTGGGTTACCCTGATTAACGTTGTGAAATGAAACTGCATTTGGACAATTCATAGTACTATATAGTACTAGTAATTTATCATCACTGTTGATATTATTGACCAAATACTAGCCCGTTTACTATTATTATTATTATTATTATTATTATTATTATTATTATTAGTAGTAGTAGTAGTAGTATACAGCAAACGTCCCAGTGTTAACTGAACTCCAGTAGAGTTTATATGAGACCAACTGGTCTCAAATAAACACCACTGGAGTTCAGATAACACTGCAATTTTTGCTATATATAGGCCTATTTTTTTGGTATTTTTCAAGATAAAATTTGACTTATCAGGATGCGACAGACATTTGCACAAATTGCAAAAGAAATTGGCTCGTCTTCCGCTCAATACCCTGGACCTCTATGTGAGAAAGTCGAAAAAAAGAGCCTCTGTTCTCACTGGCTCCCACGTGACCGTCGGAAACAATACGTCTAATGATCATGCTTAATTCTTTTTTGATCTAAAAGACTGAGCGCTGAAGACTCTGGAGTCAGGAAACAGCCAAATGATAAATTCCTGTCATTCCATTTTGAAGGGATTTCAAAAGTTAGTTAAAAAAGAAAAGTTTTTGCGATATTGGCACATAGGTCTAGTACTCGGGCTAATTGTTTTTCATAGACAACAGGCTGTCAGAATACTTGGCTTGCAACAATCTCCCTCATTAAACGCTTTCTTTTAATTTACGAGACCAATCGCCCGGAACACCGTTGATAATAACACCATTTATGCCATTTTAACCCTGGCATGGGCCAATAAATTACATTATGAGATTATTACACTGCGCGACAAAGGAAGAGGGCCATCGAACATTTCAATTTAATCCTCAATTCAGAGGTTAATTACAAAGTCATCGTTCTGCCATCTCTGCCTTTCTCACCGCAACGGAAATCACATCACTAAAAAGACTATTTTTACAAAATAAGAAACGTCAAGTTTGCTGGCCCCTTTTTTAAGGCGCCCTGCACGCATAACACGGAAAAAATATCGGCTCGGCTGCATATTAAAAATTAACATTTAGCACATAGTTCAGCGTCAAGCCTTCATAAGTTTTTTTCAGGGCCAAGTATTACCTGTTAGGAGAAAGCAACTTTGTTGAGGCCTGCAGTTATAACTATTTTGTTTCAAAGCATAAAAAACGAAGCTCTGTTGCGTTTACTAAACAAATTGCTGGGTTTAAGCTGAAGGAAGATATCCTGTGTTTTGCTGTACACTGGTAGTTTGACTTTTATTTCTCCTTCATGCCAAGACGTCAGTCAAATGTCAAGTGCACAAGGTATACATCATATAATGTCAGTTTCAAAGTAGGGTATATGTCATATTATTACAAACATTTTGAATGATTTGGCAGGCTCCTTCACTCATGTCAAGAATAGAAAATACAAACAAGCGTCGAAACGTCAATTAAGGCAAAACATTTCACGTAGGTTTAAATGTCTTTGTTTTGTTTAATAGGGGGGATTTAATCCTGCTCTTGATCAAATACCTGAGAGGTATTGGGCAACAACATTCATTTGCCTGTTCTCGTGGCTTATTTGTAATTAACTCGTTCATAACATTCTGTTGGACAGGCAGCCGGGTCGGGCCAAGTCCCCAGATTTTAAGGATTGCAACAGGCAGGTCCCAGCGTTTTATAAAAATCTCACATTCACAAGATTCATTCCAATCCGAAGTCACACAAAGTCCTGGTTAAAAGCGTAAGAAGATCAGAATGTTCAGTAGAAACGCGCTGTGGTCAGTCCGCAAACATACACATAACTCCAACGGCAGTCAAATGCATAAATGCGCGCACACTTAATGGAACCAGAGACAGCGGGTATCGCAGTCAAAATCGCCACGGAATCAGGTGATGGTGGGCAATTTGCATGTTGCGAAAAAAAAAAACAATATTTCTAAGCTCGTTTTAATAGAGCAAAGAATCTTAAAAAGAATCCAAATTAAAGGCGACCGTGATAAAAAAAGTGGCTTTGAAGTTTTACTCAGCGGGACCAGCAGAGGAGAGCCGCGTTAACACTTTTCGTATTCGGCTAAATTCCAAAAATATTATTTCTGTGAGCATTTTTTTTTCGTGATCAGCCTACATTCTTTTGATAACATTACACACCATTTCATAATCATCTTCCATTTACGCACCAATTGCCAACATTTCGCATCGACTTCACAGGCGAAAAAGATGTTTCTTTTAAATCTGCGCTGATAACATGAACAGTGGCGAGCGGTGGACGGAAAAACCGAGGGGGCGGAAAACATCCCTTGAAACGGATGAGATTAGTGACCCAATTTCAATCATTGTTCTTTGTCAACATGTTCGTTTCCCTTGCAATGAAATGTTAAGGCGAGTGAATAATAAATTCTATGAAATGTTTAATTCACATGCCTTAAAAGGCTCCTCTTCACGAAAAAACCACTGTGGATTTTCCGCTTAAATTATGTCGCCTCCTATGCAAGTCTCAAACCCGTGCGTAATGATTGTTTAAGTGAAAAAGAGTGAAATGCGCTCTTTTTTGCGTTCAACTGATGCTTTTGATTTCTCGTCTTCACGAAGATAATTAGCTACGCCTGAGAGGGGCGAGTCACAGGTCTTTTACCAGAGAAATTGACAGAAAACAGACAAAGACTAATAAGCAGTTAAAAGACATGTTAATCGCCTCCTTGATCTCTGTCCACCGCCCGCCACTGAACATGAAGCATGCCAAATGTAACGGCAGCGATCCAGCCCAAAAATACCACTCGCATTAAGATTATTTGACTTAAATAACAGTTGTATGACACAAAAATTGGTTTTACTGTATCTTAAGGGTATAAGTAGGCCTACATGTATTTCATATAAATGTGGGTGCAAAGTAACCATGGATTGTGTATTCAATTTTGATTCCTACCTGATAGTCTTACCCGAAGGATCCGGAGCAGTGGCGTAGCCAGAGGGTGTGCCAAGACACGTTACTTTATGACAATAATTGGTCCTGGCTATTTCTCAATCATTTTCTTATTGAAGCGTTTTCCAATTATCATAATTTGCAACTGAAGACACTCCATATTCTCTCCATATGCGATCTAACAGCGATTAAATCATGGGCAAAATTCAGTAGGCTGCAGTTGTGGAAGAAGAACTGAGAATTGGGTTCCACAAAACATCCGATTAAAACAATTATTTGTCCTGACCTGTTCTCAATCATTTTCATAACAGAAGGTTCACTCCGAGAGCATCACTCCACAGTTAACAGGTGCTGCTTGTTCTCCCCGATTAGGTAAGACCGCAATCATTCATCTTGACACATATTTGTTGTATTTAAATGAACTTTATTCAAAATTGCAAACCTGTCAACTCTCATGCAAATAGCTGGAGCCGCAGGCTTTTTATAGCCTATTGAACTGCCGAGTGCCACTTTTTTTTAATCAACCCACGCAATATCGAGAGTGAAAGTCCGTGTTTCATTGGAACACGGACCAGTTCAACCAACGCGAGGCATTGGCCTATTAGTAAGTAAATTATTTTGCTGTACTGAATTTAGCCCATGATTTCATCGTTGTTAGATTGCATATGGAGAGAAACTGTGTCTTCAGTTTCCAATTACGATAATTGGAAAACGCGCCAATGAAGGAAAATGATTGAGAACTAGCCAGGACTGACTGCTGTCATAAAGGGACGTATTTTTGCCCACCCTCTGGCTACGCCACTGATTCAGAGGGTCATCTTATTCATACAATTAAAGAGTAAATTAAAAGTTTCAAGTGTCATCGAATGTATTGCACTTCTGGAAAGGATCTGAAATATTTGGAACCTCTCATATAGGCTATGAAGTCAACATGCAGTATTCAGTCACTATGTGGCCCTTATTTTTTTGTTACCTTATCTTCATGTCTATTGAATTATACATTGGTGCTATGAATACTTAAAGGAAAAAAAGTATGATGCTAGGGTTGGTAAAACACTCCACTGCTGTTCATGAGAATATTCATAATTTCTTAATTATTCCGTATTCATATGCATCATTCTGTCATCAATTCAGGTGACATGCTACTCTGAAGACCTCTATATAAATCAGTTTGTTCTCATGTAAGCTGAGCTATCATAGTATGATTTTTGTCAGAATATCCCACAGGATGCACTGCTGGTGGCTTACTTTGAGCTGGTAGCAGAGCCCATCAGAACAAAGCTTGAGTGTTTTAGAAAAACCTAATAAGTCTAATTTTGGTCGAAACTAAGTTAGGACCATTTTTTTACTTACTAGGCTTTGCCTTATCATATACCGTAAGATACACGAAAAATAATCAGCGATTTCCTATGAACATAGTAAGTCATTGGTATTTAATCACTTGTGAAGTAAAAACCTAGAAAGTTGATCTTCCTTGGTTCTTCCATATAAAATTTTCAATTCTTTGTTTTGAAAAACCTGGCAAGACAAATAAGCCAATTATGAAGCAGCATGCCTATTACATGATCTGTCAGGTCAGTCTCCTTGCAGAGCATTGAACGTGCAGGACATTAATGGTCAGAATTCACAATTCATGCAATTCAGGTGTTAATAACAACTGAAAAATAGCTTCAAGAGGATAGCAGATGGTAGAGTTAGCACTGAAGAACTGACAAATACAACTGCAACTGCATGAGACTTAAGGTTTTTGTCCATCATTTTAAGGAGTCACATTTTACATTTTCAGATGGAAAAATTTCATAAGTCATATTGCCATGAATAAAAAAGGAAAAAAAATGTTTTATTATGTAATGGACAAATAACTGCCAAGTCAGTTTAATTGTCGGACAAGTGCTTAACCCCTGAGGTATACAGTTTTCTGTCTTTTTCTCGGAATCTGCTTTTTGTTACTCACAAGGTTTTTCCATAACACTCAAGACAGCCACTGTGTTTCATTATACCTCAGCGAGCAGTGTCTGTACTTGTTCCTGATTAGCAGTGCCAGTTTATCAGAATACTGTATGAAAACGATATTAGCAATTTCCTGATAGAGTACTGATTAAAATGATCTACATTAACATAGGGTGGCATAAACGCAAAATATGGTAGATGAAAAACACTTCAGGATTTTTTTTCACTTCGGCTCCAAAACACATGTATATCAATAACTTCGCAAATTTTGAGCCAAATCTCCCACTATTTTTCTGAGACAAAGAGAAAGGAAGGGAAAGTGGTATTGCAATTCCCTTAAAAGTCTGTAACTTATTGCCCCGTTACCTATATGCAGCTCTCCCTGCTAGCCCATCTCAAGTGTCCAGTTCTACACAACAACATCTCAGAAACATGATATACAAACTGCAGCTATGTAGAAGCTGACTGGTATCCTTAGTTGGTAAAGCAGAGCAGAGGCTCTTGTCCCTGGGGCATTATGATTCACACAATCCTTGTCTTGTAGAGACAAGTTACACTCAGAATTACTGCATTAAATTATGAACAAGGATTGCATACAATAACAAGTGCAGCACTGTAGGCCAACGTTATTTTCATTTCATTTTCTATACCTGCTTATTCCTCACTAGGGTTGCGGGGCGAGCTGGAGCCTGTCCCAGCTGACTACGGGCAAAGGCAGGGACCCACCCTGGACAGCTTGACAACTTTATAATTTATTTATTTATTTGTAAATCCAATGATTAACTCATGCATAATTTCATAAAAGCAGGGTTATCCCTATACTTTTGATGGCATGATATTAAAGAGGCTCCTCTAAAACCAGGAGCCTTTTTTAAATTAATCTGGTGAAATAAGGTGAGAAGGTGGGGCATCATGTATAGTGTCCAATCTGCTGAGGTGGCACTGCATCAAAAATAAAGATGACGATGGTAAGTCATTCATAAAGGCCTCACATTCCAGGATAAAAAGTCTAATGCTCACCCAGCTCTCATAGGGCTTATCTGAAATTTGATGCTCATGTTTTAACCACAAAGACGTGTAACGTACAGCATGTGATCGTACCAGGGGCTGCTATCATCACTGACATTAGAGAGCAGCGCTGCACGATTTTCAGGCAGACTAAAGGTAGGGAAATCACAGGGCCAGATAGAAGGACCTGAGCTCAAGAACACGACTCAGATGCAAAGTTCATGCAAAAAGATTTTTTTTTGTGTGTGTTCTTACGCAGTGTTTTCGTCCTTGATATGAACAGAATTCTTTTCTTGGAGAATGATTTTTAAATTATACAGATAGGAATGAACATCTTTGAAGTGCTATGCTGCTGCTACCAAATAACCGTTACAGCCCTACATGAGAAACTTTAGCATATTTTGTTCAGTGGTTTCAGTGCCGTTCAACATAACTCAATGCACTCTGGAATTCTCCGAAATTCAAGTATATCCTTCAGCATTCCAGTTTCACCTTATATTTGATTGACGGGTGAAAACACTTGGAAAGGATTGCATGCCCGCCAGCATATACGGAACAGGAAGGGCCGGGGGTGGGGGGGGGGGGGGGGGGGGGGGGGGGGGAGAGAGAGAGAGAGAGAGAGAGAGAGAGAGGGTTGAATCTTGAGCATATCGTAAGTGCTTGCTGGCAGAGAAGCCACTGGCATGATTCATGAGCAAATTTTCAGTTGAAGCTCAATACTGGTGGTGACATCACAGTATGAAAGTTCAGGAACAATTAAGGGCAGCTACAGGGGCCATTAATAGTGTGACATCATTGCAGGGCAGCTCTATAAGGCCCCAGGGACATGGCCCCTCAACCCTACCCTGCTGGCTGTTCAGAGCTGCAGCTGTGGATTTGACTACTGGTTTCTGATCTTGTTTCTATGCTGTGTTTGTTGATGTTAATCAATTTAATTGCACTTGGATCCTAACTTGTGGCAAGAGAAATTTGTGGACTTGGTTAAGTTGCAAACTATTTGTGTGTGTGTCTGTGTGTGTGTGTGTGTGTGTGTGTGCGTGTGTATGCATTGGGGGGAATTGTTTGGGTTTAGTGCGCTGGGGTCTGGTCTGGGCTTTCCCCATACTGTGCAGAATTGGTTTTATAACCGAGCCACTGCAGCTGGGTTTGTACTTCCGATCGCAGGATGCCGTTACAGTCACTGGAGTGCACTGGGAGAGACCTGGGGGTTCAATTTCACCTCATTCAGCCCCCTCTCCACCTATCCAAATACAAAACACACACACACACACACACACACACACACACACGTGTGCGCGCGCATATGCATGCACATATCCACATGAACTTACATACTCAAGCACGCAAACACACATGCAGACACACACAAATACACAGTATGTTCAATATACATGCCATGTATGTCACGCACACAAAGACACACACTCACACACATGAAGATATATGCTTCACTCCAATTCCTGCTATGTCTGCAGCACATGGATGGGCTCGCACTTCACTCTCATTTCCGCAACATCTACTACACGCGTGTGTGTACAAACACACATACACACACAAGCACGCTCAATTCCAATTCCCGCTACATCAATTACGTCCACACACGCACACTTGCGTGCACACACACACTGGCTATAGCTCCCAACTGCATTCCAACTGCTAACTGCGTTAGCATTTGATGTAGCAATATTTGCGACCACATTCTCCTCAACTGGGATTCAGTCCAACCGCACACTGAGCTTATTGAATCATCTTCGGCTTTCATACTGACAAGCTTATGCTAGCAGCCAGTGGGAGAGTGTGTGAAATCAAATGCTTCACACTGAGAGGGAGCTGAATGCACAGCTGGCTGGTGATACATTAAAATCCCTTCAAATGACATGAGCCAGGGGACCAGGACCTGCTAAGCCCACCAAAGTCCCCCTTTACCGTCTCCATTCCAAATCCAGCTAAAGAAACAAAAACACATTAAATGAAATTGGAGCTTTCAGTGTCGACTCTAGAATATCACTAGATTCCATTTTGAGGAATCCCTCGGACTTCAGACTGACATTCTGGTACGGTATGTATAGCTGCATTGCATAGTGACACGCTGTAACCAGTGATGCTGTGGGAATGGTGATATCCATTAATTCATGCATTCATTCAAAACTGACCAATCTTAGCGGTGTTTTAATCCATGATTTTAGAACTGAAGATAAATTTTTGATACCTCTATACTATGGCAGTATCACAGCAATATTGATTTAATGTGTTTACGTTTATACACTTTTTTTAATACAGGCCTATACAATTTTAAATGGGTCATATTCAGCAAATTCCTGCCATTTATTAAGATTAGATCATATTACTTGATTTGTACTGGAGAGCTTGTTATTTATGGAGGTCAAATGAACGCACAGAAGGTTATATAACATATAGGGAAAGAGCCAGTGTTTATGCGCATCTGTCTAAAGACGATCTTCCAAATTCTGTAGCACAACACTACGCAGTCAGACTTTTTTCTTTAATTTCTAGTTAATAGCCTTTTCTCTTTCCAAGTAGATTGCTGGTTGTTTATTTTTTAAGGCATAATATAAACTAAACAGAACCCTGGGATGTGGAGTGTAAAACCGCTATCACACTGGACGCGAAACGAAATTTTCTCACGACAGATTACATTCAAAGTCAATGCAAAGACGCGGATTCGCGTCTTTGCATTGACTTTGAATGTAATCTGTCGTGAGAAAAATTCGTTTCGCGTCTGGTGTGAAAACAGCGTAAACTCGTACTTCTGAAAATGCCAGGGACCAAAAAAACATAGGATCCTAAAAACATAGTATCAAACACTTTGATAATATTGCTTATGGATCAGTTTTATCCAAGTCTTTACATTGATAATTGAGGGACAGGATAATAATAGAATTCTATTTCGGTATGAGGTCATTTTGTATTTCCTTTTTCTGTCCGAATTCTGGCTCTGACCTTCCCCTGCTCCTGTCAGGCTGCCCGCACGCACACACAAACACACTCACACACACACACACACACACACACACACACACACACACACACGCACACACGCACGCACACACACACACACACACACACACACACACACATTATACGCTGTCCTCCCTGCATGCTGAAAAGCTCCCCGTGTCACCAGACTGATTAAAACAAACACTCAACCATATTTTCCTCCCTAATCCAATTGAGCTCCTTCTCTTCCAGGACAGCCTGAAGTGCACAGGGACCAGGGTATTGGGTGTCCTCAAACCCAGGGGGTCCCCCTCTTACCCAAAGCTGATCTTATATCGCAAATACTTTGGGGCAGAGAGGGGAGTGTGGTTGAACATCAGATGTACCGATCAGTGAAAACATGGTTTGTAGTTATTGGGTCTTGCAATGCTGTGTATCTACTCCTTCTACTATCTACTACTTCTAAAAATGAAGCACAGCAACAACAGTGTGTAAATACAGTGCCTTAAAAAAGTATTTGCCCCCTTCCTGATTTATTTGCACATTTGTCACACTTAAATATTTCAGGTCATCAAACAAATGTAAGTATTTGACAAAGATAACCAGAGTAAATACAAAATGCAGTCTACAGAATATTTTCCCAAAAGTCTTGGGGATCATCAAGATGTATTTTGGCAAATGTGAGACGAGCCTTTATGTTGTTTTTGGTCAGCAGTGGTTTTCACCTTGGAACTCTCCCATGGATGCCATTTCTGCCCAGTGTCTATCTTATTGTTGAATCATGAACACTGACTTTAACGGAGGCAAGTAACGCTTGCAGTTCTTTAAATGTTGTTCTTAGTTCTTTGGTGACCTCCTGAGTCGTCGATGCGCTCTTGGAGTAATTTTGATTGGTCAGCCACTCCTTGGAAGGTTCACCATTGTTCCAAGTTTTCTCCTTTTGTGGATAATGGCTCTCACAGTGATTCAGTGGAGTCCCAAAGCATTAGAAATGGCTTTGTAACCCTTTCCAGACTGACAGATGTCAATACTTTGTTTCTCACCCTTTCTTGAATTTCTTTAGTTCACAGCATGATGCATTGCTTTTTGAGATCTTTTCAGGTTCTTTTTAAGTGATTTCTGGATTAAACAGGTCTGGCAATAATCAGACCTGGGTGTAGCGAGTGAAATTGAATTTAAAAAAATGTGGTTAATCATAGTTAATTCATAATTTAACAAGCAGGGGCAATTACTTTTTCACACAGAGCCAGCGAGGTTTGAATAGCTTTTCCCCTTAATGAATGAAATAATCATTTTAAAACTGCATTTTGCATTTACTCGGATCATCTTTGTCTAATATTGAAATTTGTTTGATGATGTGAAACATTTAAGTGTGACAATTACGCAAAAATATAAGAAATCAGGAAGGGGGCAAATACTTTTTTAAGGCAGTGTATGTGCACCGCTAGGAATATTTTGAATCTATACGCAGTGAGCTCTGTAATGTTTTTTCTTTTCTTTTCTTTTTTTTGAGAACTGTATTAAACGATTTTAAAGGTGCCATCAAACAAACTGCTCGAAGCGCCTATTTTCCTCCTCTCTGAAAAGGTATTTTTGTTACATTTTGGTCTTTAAACAGAAGTTACAAGGCAATTCAAAGCAAAGCAAATTTATAGAATAGAAATAGAAATTAAACCGAATCTAAAGTAAATGAGAATGAATGGAAAAAGGAAATGAAAGCTAAAATTAATTTGAGAAATTCAAATGATTAAAATGACAATGTGGAAGCACAACAGCACAGTGCAGACTCTGGACTAAAAGCCAAATGCACTGGAAATGAAAGAGTGGTTTTGAGTCTAGATTTGAAAATTGCTCGAAGCAAGGCACCTGACAGAAGGTTGATTCACCATCTTGAATTTTCACAGAGAACACTGCTAGTAAACCCTTCCATAGCGACCCAAGAGACATTTTACCACACAATATAGCATTTTTATTACACATAGACCCCATTTACATCTATATCTCTCCATGTCTCTATGTGTCAGCCAAAATAATTTCAACAAGCATGATGAACATATGCTAGATATTTCTGTAACATATCTCATTTTTAATTCAGCTGCCAGACGCCAAACTGACTGGTGTCTAAATTATGTGAATTGCTTTTTTCCATGAAGGAAATGAACACTGGTGTGGGACTTCAAGGATTACAGCAAAGGAATTCCTGGGCTGAACCTATTTTATTTTGGTCCGCCAGCTTTGTAGGGGTTTGATGTTAATGGGGGAGGAGGGAGGTTGGTGTTTATTGTTACATTAACACGAGCATGTGGTCAATTCTCTCAAAGAGCCATAATGGAGAATGGGCCGGGCAGGCACTTCAGTGGCATGAGTGACATAGTAAAAAAAAAGTATTTGAAAACAATGAACATGACAGTAAAGTCAGTCGGCTTCTATTAGCTGGAATAAAATCCATAAACTGCGAATCCTACGGCATTTTCAGGCTAGCGATATAAACACTCAGAAATTAAAGACAGTCTACTCTCCAATTTGAGCAGTAACTTGGCAACTGCAATACACAATGTTAACCATGTAGAAATTAAAGCCTTTAATTCACTGTCCAACTACTTAAGGACCGCACAGTAGCATTTTTGTATAATAATAATCGAGAGTTTAGGAGACCATTGCAGTGATGTTGCAGAAATGTATTAAGAATATTCTGTCTTTTGAATAATGGTAGAGGGTTGACCAATGTTGCACAAGCTGGATAACCGAAGACATGTGAGCGTAAACAAGGAGGGGGTATTCCCTGGTATTTTCTTACTTGAATGCAGCATTTCCAAAATAATGAAAGTTTTTTTCAAAAAGATACACTATATTGAACCCCATGTTCAGTATTTGCACTCTGCATGAGACCAATTCTTGCTCTTTAGAAGCAGCGAGCAACCTCAACGCAGCACCCAGGGACCAACTCCAGTTCTGAAGCCAAAGCCTTGGTCTGGGGCACCGGGAAGAGTGTTAATAAAGTGCATGTTTTTCCTGGGTGAAGGAAGTCAGAAGTTAGAGGAAAGTCTCATAAGCACTGGGAAACTCCACGCTGAGTCCCAGTCCGGAACTTTCTTATTGAGAGGCAACAGTTGAGAGGCAACAGAGCTAACCACTGCGCCAACGTGCTGTTGAAATATAGCTACAACAATTGCATCAGGAAAACTGCCTTACTTGTAAATACCTATACGAGCATGACAGGAGTAAAGTTCTCCATTCAGACTGCAGGAGGAGACATTGCCATCTAGTGGGAATTTCATAGAAAACACACAATTCCTTCTGTGCTGCCAAGCAGTTGGCGTCAAACTTTTTCCAAAACGGGTTTTTAAATAATAGCGCGAGCTTATCCTTTAAAATAATATACCCTGTTTGTATAGACCTTAGGACTGGAACAGATTAACCACACTGAAAAAAAGCGCTTAAGCTCAATAACGCCCAGGGTAAATAGATAGGACGATGGGTACCGAGAGTAATCATTTGAAGAGGGTTTCTTAGAATACCATTTTAAAATTCCAAGACAGTGCCTTAAAACTCCATAGCATTCAGTCACATCAGCATAATTAGAATGTTCTGCTGAGGAAACATTGAGGCCACTCATTTATAATCTCAAGCCTTAAAGCAGTGGTCTCTTACCTTGCTCCTGAAGTACCCCTGTCCTTCATATTTTAGATGTTCCCATGATCTGACATGCTCAGTCCTGCTCATTAGGTTGTCAACTAATGATGTGACCAGCTGAATCAGGAGTGTTAAATTAGGAAAATGTTTAAAATGTATGGAGCAGGGGTACGTCGGCAGCAGGGTTGAGAAACACTACCTTAAGGGGCTTGGTGTTCCCAATTCGTCTCCACCTTTATTCACCCTGCCTACACCAGAGTTGTTTATGACTGGTGTTCCTCCTGGTTAACATGGAGTAGCTTTTAACTGGCTGTCGGTTGACACTGCTTTTGATTTCTTAAGATGCGGGTGGGGGGTGGGTCCCCAGGGCTTACAGCCCTGGCTCTGTTTACTGACAGAGGTCTAATTAAGATGTCAGAGGTTTAGTGTGTTTGGCTTCCAGCAGCCATAAACCCTTACTCACCAAGAGCCACATACGTCTCCACTGCAGGCTGATCCGGGGGTATGTCGTCTGGCAGCCCAAACTCATTAAAGTTACACTTGAGGCCCAGTAGTTTCGGGGTGCTTGCTGCACCCCCCAGCTGAAACCAATCACAGTGTGCCACAAGGGCAGCATCCCAGAGCTACTGACAGCCTGATTGACAGGCAGAAAGAAACCAATCAGAACTCTAGAAACAAAGCAAATAGAAGAGCATCAAATCTTAAGCAGTGAGGATTAATATAATGTATGCAATTAGAGTTCACTCCTCTAATTGAATTGCAAATTTAGTGGTAAACATTAATCTTTTTATTATTGAAATCGAATTGTGTTTAAATTAAATACAATTCAGATCAGCAAGCTGACCATAAGCACTGTACAGTAGGGCATTTGATACCAATCTTTGTCAGAGGCATAGGCAGGTCAAAGGTACAAAGTCCGATATTAGAAATTCCTCCCCAGAATTGCGTTTCAACCACTTGTATTTCACCACTGAGAACAACCAATCAGCCAGGGGGGTTGAATATCAGACAATTTAATCAATTAAGGATCCTCAATCTTCCTCTATGCCTAAAATAAAATCAACTGGTATGTTGTATGCAGACATTCTTTGCTTTATTGTGAAATGCAGTTTTGTCAGATGTATAAAACTGCAGGTAACATCCAGAGTGTGCCCAGGTGTGAAGACCCAAGTTCAACCTCATTTAAACAACTGAGGTGATTAATTAAATCTAATTTGAAACTAAATAAAAAAAAGTTGCGACCACTGTACTCCAACAACTATTACATATGAATAGAAGGACAATAAAAATTTGAAATAAAATAACTCCTGTTGTTCAACAAGTTTCTACTTTGTGCAGACTGAATACTGATTATCTGACAATAGCTTATGGCAGGTGACTTTCTGCAGTTCAAAAGGTTCTTCTGACAATTATTTTCCTTTTTAAAGGGGTTTATCTCTTCTGAACTGGCCGTGTTTGGGACGACAATTTCCGACATAATACAACGCAAGAATCCTGAGGGAAATTGTACTACCCTCTGTGAAAGTGATGCTCCTCTCACAGACTCAGATCGAACCTTCAGTAAGCAGGTACCAATACACAGGCAATTAACTATCCTATGAATATTAATATTACAGGAATTACACTGGCCCTGGACCCCCTATATCACTCATCAATGCCCTGCCACTCTTTATGGTCATTTGATTGTTGGAACATGCAGATACAGGAAAAGTTTATAGCTTTAGCTATCTGACACTGTCAGTTTTATAAATACTCCATCTCATTCTTATACAGAAAAAGAGCACCTCCCATTTAGGTCCAGGAATATCAGGTACAGCTGACTGAAACCAATCTCCGTTAAACTTAACATCAATACCAGTGAATTGACAAAATCCTAAATCCTAAACTGATGTATTTCTCAGCAGTTTACTGTAACATTGTGCTTTAGTCGCGCACACAGAAGAAATCAATGGAAGGGCAAAAAAGGGAATGGACTGTAAGCATCAATCAAAATTAGAGCCCTGCTTCTGCCCTCCCCGTCTATCTTCCCAAAGTCATTCTTTGCTGCACAACATCAAATTTATTTGGGCTGAATATTCAGATTTTCCCTGGCACAGGCAATGGATTTTCAACATGCGGTTAAGGATATCCATGGTCACAGAAGCACATTGCCATGTCAGCTGAATGGATGTACTGCCAGAGAGAACTTGATTCTTAGAGCTGCTGTATGATGGGCAAGGGCCTGGCCCCATCCAGAGCCCTTTTGCCCCAGCATAAACCATTATTGATCGTGGACCAATCAGCCACATCATTAAAACCACCAGCTTAATATTGAGTAGGGGCCTCTTGTGCTACTAAAACAACTCTATAAAACTGATGCCCACTTGAATTCTCGGTCCTAGGGATTCTCAGCATAACATTTCCCAGAGTATCACACTCCTGCCACCAACTTGTCTTTCCCCACAGTGCATCCTGGTCTCATCTCTTCCCCGGGTAAATGGTGCACAAATGCCCAGCCAATGCACTGGATGTAAAAGAAAACAGAAAGAAAAGAAAGAAAGAAAGGTCCAACATAACAAAGCAAAACTCGCAGGGGCAGGCTGAATATCAGCTCCAGCAGGGAGGGACAGTGTGGGCATAAAATTGTGAGTTAAAGGAATGGTCACCATTAGTGGTAGATAGAATTCTTACCGTAACGATGGAATTGCCCTTTCGAGCAGTTTACGGAGTTACTGGGAAAGTAGCTGAGCAAACTGAAAAATGCTATGATTTCTATGAAATATTTTTGACTCTGAGGTATTTCCGAACTCGGCTCCTACAAATTAAGATAACAATTAACATAAGGATGTCACTTAGTGCTTTGATAGGTCCTTTACGGTAGCTGATATTCGCAGCAAATAATCTAACAAGAAGTGTGGATGCAAGAGTGCTAGTCAGCATGCAGTTCTAATTCAGAGTTGATGTTCAGCCTTACAATTTTTCAGGTTAAGCAATCATTTACACCGTGTGAATGAATTGCCTGGATGCACAGATCTCATGCAACAGTAACTGGCAGTTCCATGATTTCGCTCTTGATCTTTTGAGTACAATTGCAGTCCGGTTTAAATATATCCCGCTCTTCTCCTCATACCTCCTCCTCAGTTTGAGTAACCATGCATGTATTTTTGGTTCTGTATCATATCCTCCTAAATGAATGTGGCCTGTGGAGAGGGCGGTCTATTCTGCATTGGACCTCAACCCTGATAATGAGATGGGGTGAGGATTTACCAACACACGCTCTTAAGCAGTTGGCCAATCACAACAGAGCACGCTTCAGGGGAGGGGGCTTTAAAGGTACTCGAGCAAAACAGTCTGTTTTGGGCTGAGTGAGCCTGAGGTGCCGCGCACACAGCAAATACAGCTGTAACGAGGAGCTTTTTGACCATAATCATATTGAAACGTTTGAAAATAGACCACAAAATTGCAAATATGACACAGGGAAATTGGAATAATACGGCCTCTTTGATACACTATTATCTTCTGTGAAATCCATTTTCAAAGTGCACTGCAATAAGTTGAGTTGTCAGCGGTCTTTTTTAGGCTGCAATCAGCGTAACTTTATTGGGCTACAGGAATAAAATGGATTCAAAAAGAATATCACTGGTGTTCAGATAATGGAACCCTACATCCATTTTCTGATGATCTATATGACCTGAGGCATGATTAATTTTGAGTAACCAGGACAGCGATGGAATTAATGATATTCTGGATCTCTAAGCGGGTTCAAATCTGAGCACAAAGTTTTTGAATACCTGCTTATTTCTTTGTTTATATTTTGGAAAAAACTCAGTGAAGCATCTGGTACAGCACAAATCTACTATGTTCAGCCAATCAACAATTGCAGTCAGCAAATCAGCATACAAATTGAACTAGGTCAGCCCAGGCCATCTGCATCATCTGTTTAAGACCAGAGCAATGAATGAGTGATCCTGTGAGTTCGATTTTACAAGAATTTGTGCTCGAAGACTGACCTAATCACTGACAATAAATCTCAATACATTCAAACACCGAAATCATGAATCAAATACTCAACCTAATATGATGCATTCTCTCACCAATGTGTATCATAATTAAAGAATTCCGGCTAAATGGTTCATATTTTTGTATTCCTCAGGGAAAAAAAACTTCATCCAAGAAATGCCTTAATTGCTGTAGCAAGAAAAGTCCTGAAGACACAGATATGGACCGTAAAACACATAACCCATTTTAAGCATTTTTTGCCTCAATGACACTTCACTGCCATGCCCTGGAAAAGCCCTTCTGTACTCTTCAAGCTGCCCATTATATCTCTGATCTATCTCCACAATGCTGACCTTTTTATTTAGGTTGCATGTATCTGTTAATACTCTAAATGTCTACTGGAGTTGCCAGATATCCAGACAATGAATTTTCTAGTCTAAGTAACTGATTGAAGACATCTCAACTGCATTTGAAATGCATTTGCATGCCAATAGCAACTCCAACCAAGATATACACTATTTTCTAAACTGACAAACAAATGAATGAGTGAATAAATTAAATAAAAACTTCTAATGAACTATTTATTTGAAGCATATAACTGAATTGAGATCAGAAAGGCATTCAATAAATCCTGGTCTGAAAGAAAACCTGCACACACGCAGGAGATCCAAGATTCAATATAGAGGACACGCCAGAAGAAGGGAGCAGTGTCCTCAGTGTTCAAATTTTGGAATTAAATTACGCTACAGCCTGCAGAGGGAAGGCCCAGATGAACCAAACTAAATTCGGGCATTATGTGACACATGTCAACAGTTTACACATGAGCACTGACTCAATCTGTCCTTGGCAATGCAGAGTACAGAATATATCAGATGGTGAGGTAAGATCAAGCACGTCTCAGAATGGACACACGAGCCAAGACCTGCCAATAGGTTTTATACATGTATGAGGTCATGGAGTATTCTAGTGACACGTTCAAAAATTGCCCATGAGATGTTTATTTACAGAGCACTTTTACACTTCTATGTTGTGGCATATGTTCGCTTACGTTTTTATTTACTTCAAATCCATCATGCGGATTCCAGAAAATTTATCCTTTGTTCTCTCGTTTGCCATTATTTTTGCTGCTTTTTTCGGTCTTTAAATAAGATGGGTCATGTAAAGTGTAAAGTATTGTATGATGAATGCGGAGACATTGTCCAAAAAGTGCATCTGGTGAGAATAATTCAGTGATTATACTTCTGGATCCTTCAAGTTATGATCGGCTCCATCTTTCCATGAACAACAATCGTGTGTTTCAAAATAGGTTGGCCCACAGTTGAGTCCACAGCATGGTGGTTTATTATGAATTTATGGATTTCCATACCTGCAGTAGGATGTAGTAGATAACCATTATCAAAATATGAGAAGCTCATCGCATAATGTGTTTTCATTGAGGGCTTTTAAATAGTTGTGTGAGAATGTACCCGGGTTTAAGCCAGCATATGATGCCAAGCTTGGTCCGCTGCTTTCAGGGCATTACTCCTGGGCTTATAAGACTCAGCAGAGAATTCAAAGAGATATTTACTGATTATTTTGGGTTTGGGCATTGGATGGCATTAATGGAGCAGTGTCACGATTAATGTGCATGCTCCCAACTTTGAAAGAATATGCTAGACTGCAAGTCAGAATCTACATCCATCCTTGCTAATTTGTTATCGTTTTGCTCTGTATTTATACTTTGTAGTTAGTCGGGCATTATGCTTTTTATATTAAAGAGTTTACTATGGAGATTGGAAAGGCAATCACTATCTCAGCACTTTAGCCGAAGGATGAGAAAAATGTGAACTGTTCCCCAACCACAACAATTATGGAAGGTATTCTTCCGCGATGTATATTAACTGTCGACAAACAAGCTTATATTCTGCATGTCTTTCAGCCAGACTGCTAAAATAGCGCTTTGAATCATCAAATTTCTGTAGGAAACTCCTTCATATAAAAAACATCATACCTGAGTAACTAAACATACATAAATGCAATGCAAAACGAAGATGGATTGGCAAGGATGGAATCAAATGTTGATTTGCAGTTGAGCAAATTCACTTAGCTCAGAATTTCCAATATTCTGGACATGCGCAGTTATTGTGACACAGCTCCTTTAAGGATTCCCCTGTCTATGGCACTATGGCTCTAGCAGGATGACAGAGCTGCTCCAATGTTGGAGAGAAAGTGAGAGAGAGATGGGAGAAAGGAGAGAAAAATCAGGCTCTGGCAGAGACCTGGGAATTAGCTCACTTTTTCTCACACTCTGGCACTTTCATAATTACCTCACCTTAGCCTAGTAAAGACGTTTGTTTTTTGACAGGAATGCGTCTGCATTTAACTTGATGCACTGTCTTTCCAAACCTGGGAATAACAGGAAGTGAAAGTGTCGCCACATAATTTGATGCAGCTTTGTATGCGGTAATTGGATAATGCATTCAAACTGTTTGTAATTGAAATCATGTGCCATTCAACTTCTTTTAAGAAATAGGAAAATACCCCATCTTATCCTGCTGGGGAGAGGGAGTTAAGGTAATTAAAATGCGTAATTTCTATGCACTTGCGATTTAGTATTGAAATAAAAATGTACAAAAATGAGCACGTGGATATTATCTGTTGTAAAAACAACCATACTTTAAACGGGTCCTCTTAAGGTTAGGTCTCAAAACGGTCATCGACAGAACCGTCATTCTGTTTTAGATCATTAGCACCATGCTTATCAATGCCCGAGGCTAGAGAATGCAATAGCTGAGTAACAAATGGAATGCATTTCATAACTAGGCCTACGCTGTCAGCGGCTGACAGCAAGGGGTATATCCCCAAAATTTCCCAATCCTCGAAACCCCCTTTATTAGATTCCCCTTTACTAGACCTACAATATGAGGCAAATTTGAGGTCTGTGTTAGTAATTGTTCCAGAGATATGGTTAAAAAACTGATTTTTTCAATATATAGCGCCACCTAGTGGCAAACCTAGGAGTGCATACTTGCCCAAAATCTAATCAGTTCATCCTCTCTACCATATCTACCCATAGGCTATACTGCCTCTAAGGCAGGGCTGCCCAACCCAGTTGCTGGAGAGCTACCATCCTGTAGGTTTCTGCTCCAACCCTAATTCACCACACCTGATTCAGCTCATTAGCAGCTCGTCAAGATCTGTAAATGGGAAACAGGCGTGGTTTGCTTTGGTAGGAGTGATAACCTTCATGATGGTAGCTCTCCAGGAACAGGGTTAGGCAGCGCTGCTCTAAGGGATGAATCCCAAATTCTAAATCTGGCAACCCTAATGTGCCTTGAATCTCAAGTCTTTTGTTATGACACCCCGCCACCAAGAGCTTAATGTTGACTGAAATAAAATAATGCTGAATTCGTATAATTTCACAGGCAATTACACTTCCCTAAGAAAGCGTAAAAAAATTGATTCCTGCGGTTTGAAAAAAGGGAGCATAAAACAGCAGTCATTCCTACAGTATGAAACTGCAACCAAGGCTCCATAAGAAGTGAAGTGATGTCTTAATCTGGTCTGTAACAGACTGGATGGGTGGACTGTTCCATTTCACCATCCCACATGAAATGCACGGGTGACCAGTGTTTACTGGCCGAGGAATCCACCAAAGTGGATGTGACATTTTGCCTTTTCACAGAATGTGCCCCATGAATAGTCATGATACCCGTTCACCATGAGATGTAATAATAGCACAGCTATGAAAAGCCTCTCTGCACCTCCCACATTAGCTACAGGGGAAAGTATTGCAGCGCTTCATTGGCCACACAGGGATATGCCATTTCAGCAGATTTTCATCCCCACCATCATTGACTTTTCAACTTAAGAGCTAAAAATTTTTCAGTCCTCTTGTAAATCCACAAAAAGGCCAGTAATCTATTCCACATCTTTGATGTGCTTTCAGATCCGCTGACGGAGATGGATAAATTGTTTGCTGAAATGAAATCAATTTTCATAAAAATAAACCCAGGCCCTTCCACTGGCAAAAACGCAAATAGGTCAGCAGCTACCAAGCCTGCTAAGGTCTGAAATCTATTTAAAACCAGAAACGCCTGCGTTTCAACACCCTCGTCCTGACGGTGCACGCACGGACAGACAGACAGACGACGAACTGATGACAACGCCCTCCGGCCTGAAGTCGGGCCGAGGGTAAAAAGCAAGGGAAAGACTGAGACTTGTTCACATCGGGTCATGCCTGCAAATCTCTGGAACAGCTCCCGAACCGCTGCATTACTCCACCATGTGACATTTATAACTGGCCAAAAGTGAAAACGGGTCTTACTTCTTCCAAACATTGGCAATGCAGTTGGAGTTCTCCTCCCACTTGATACCCACTACCCACATCCTCTCTGCAATTCATTTTAACTTGCACTTGGCATCACTACTTATAAGATCATTTTCCAGAGCCATGTTGATTCTTGAGATATAGCCTTATATGTGGTCTTAAAATTGATGACACACTAATTGGAACACCTCATGCAAAAGGTCTCCAATTACAGCTGGACAAGCAAGCAAATTTGGCATGATAGTCAATTTTACATATTAAGTCAGGACAAAGGGACAGGATTATACATAATCAAAACTGAGGACAAACTTGCTTGGAGTTAGTAGACCAACCACCTGATGCATTGTTCCTATGGTACGAGTTATTGGCTACCACTAGCACTTGCGTCACTTGAACACAGTAGGACTCAGTCAAGCGAGATGTGGAGTGCGAATACCAACTTGCAACATCATCTGTATTTTAAGGCAATGACGACAGAAGAACTAATACCTTTACGAACACCTACATGAAAATGTCCAGATACAGGCATCAGGAAGATCAGGTTCAACTGGACTTGAAGTGAACCTCATCTTAAAACGGTGGAGAAAAATAAAAGACAACCGAAGGACCACAGGCAGCTTCATTTGAAAGAAATTTAATCAAGAAATTTACAAAATCAAATCTTGATTACAAAAAAGTTAGAAAGAGGGGGCGGGTTTGAGGAAACACAAATGAGAAGATCTAACAGACTCCACAGCTCACAGAGCTTTAAACAGAAAAGTGCAGCTGAAAAAAATCCCCTCCACTCCTCTAAAAGATTATTTTTGGTGTTTGTAGGTTTCATACCATTTTTATTATACACCGCCAGTAAAGCAGGAAAAATAAACTGCCTCTATAAGCACAAAACTGCAAGTTTAACAACGAACGAGCAATAAAATGGCTAACAGAGAGGAGACTGATGTTAGGCAAGCTGGATCAGCAGCTCCTCGCCATTGTACAAACTGAAACTTCACACAAAAAACACCCCGAGCAGGTGTATAATTACCAATTAAGCATGTTTTTTTTTTTTTTAATATGGTCTTTCCAGGATTTTTCTATTTAAGTTATAATGGATTTCTTTTAAATCATTGCAATTGACATCATAAATAAAAACTTCACAGAATGACAGGGCACTTTGAGATCGGCATCTCACAGGGACAGAGCAGCGAATGTTGTGAGGCCGCAGCCTCGGGCTGTATGTACAGGATATGTGTAGGGCCGGAACCCTGGGCCCTCCAAGCCAAGACAGCTCCTTCAGTGCCGTCGAACTCCGCGGGCCCACGCAAACCACAACCGGGCGAAGAGCGGTCAGAATCATCGGCGACTGGTTGCCAATAGCTGTGTTGCTGTGACCGAGTCGGGGAAAAGGTTGTGGTACGTTGGGAGGGGAACGTATGCGGCTGTAATCATTTTACCTGGAAGAAGATGAAACAAATATGTTGATTTTGTTTAATGAGAACAGGGACATTTGAATATTCCACACCCCCATCATGTCGCCAGGTGCGCAGGTAATTAAGCACAAGCCTTTTCAGAATCTGACTCTTTGAGACATCACATGGGGAAATGACCTCCCAAGAGGCAAGGAAGCCTGATCAACTTCGTCTAACCACTTAATCAGTTCCTTGACAATGATGGGTGGTCGCTCCATCTTGTAATGTCACAAAGGACAGATTATGAATTGGCTTGTAAACTGCACCTGGAGATGTGATGTGGAGGCTTTTAATAACCGAATGACTCTTCATTTTTCCCTCCCTCCCCACTCCGTACTGAGACAGAGATAAAAGGAAGGGAAATATGCAAGAAAATACAAATGCCGTGTGTCATACAAAAAAGATCAATAAATAAGACGTCTTAGACAGCAAGCCTGACTTATTCAGGGGCTATGATAATTGACTAATGCAAACAAAATCTTTTTCCTTAGTTGGGGGGGGGGAATAAAATCCTCTGACTCATGACAATTGAAACAACTTCAGGACAACGGGATATGATGTATTGTTACAGTTAATATAAAGTTAAATATGGGGAGGGATAAAAATAAATGCATATGAACTGCAGGATGTTGTAATGTTACAAACCTGCAAACCAGCGTCCATGAAGAGCATTCACCGCAGCCATGGCAGCAGGAATCGTGGGACATTTAACATAGACGTTTCCCTGTAAGAGACAGAGGTAAATAATCATCTCAGAGGAATACAAGTCCATTTTCAAATAAGAGCTCAGTAGGGACAGCAATCCAAATTTCAAACACACTCCCAATTTTTCACACAAAGACCCACCTCACAGAGAAAAGATACAAAAAACCTACATCATAACACCCTAACCTGAGCAGTTCCATAACACAGTTAACAATATGAGCAGCTCTGACATGAATAAGGCATTTCTCACTTGTGAAGAGTTCTTGTCAACATATATATGCACCACGCCCCCATGTTTGTTGCACTCTTCGATGACGTCATCTTGAATTTCCGCATCCCATCCAGGACCATCTTCCCTGTGGGGGGGTGGGGGTGGAGGAGAGGAAATTGTCACTTCATTCACGTCCACTTCCTCCGGTTCATCTCAATCTTGAAATTTTGCACACTAGGCTGCAGTACTTACGACTGAGGGTTGAACATGTTGGACAGCTGGAAGCAATGTGTGGCCAGGGGCTGTGTGGGCAGGTTCAGGGGTGTGTTCACATTCAGGCTGAGGTTCAGTGCTGGGCTCATGGCAGCAGCTGCACCACAAAAACAAAGTCAAACATATAAATCGCAATTACCACCATATACCATGCGACAGGACAGCATAGATGTTTGCTGCCCAAACACTGGCACCAGTAGCTACTCTTGTTAACCACAACTCGGCCATCATGGGGTGCGAGGTGAGGAATAATTCCAGCTTTTACCTCTGTTCTATGGCTCACTTGCAAAATACAGATAAATGTTCCAGAGAAAAAAAGCCTTCCATCCCCATGTTTTACATCTCTATTGTCCTGTGTGTACACCCCTGTTCCTCAAATCACAATCCTTGAGGGTGGGAGACCTGATGGTTTTCCACCTTTCCTTTACATGGGAGGCAGGTGTGAAGACAGTCAGGCTAATCCGCTGTGCTAATTGAGTTTATGGCTGGGAGGGAAAAACAGTGCTGGATTTGAATTCGAGGCTCAGATTTGAGGATCCCTGGTTCACAATGTTGTCACCACCCCCTCAAATAACTGGTAGGAATGCTCAATAGTTTGTGCTTCATTAACATAAATTTTTCACTTTTGGTTTTAGCATGCTGAGGATCTTGGCTGAGGGAATGGAGCGAGATCAGCTGGCTCTTCCCCACCGTGAACACATGCTGGCACATGTCAGTCAGCCTGGTTACTCATTTGTAATTACGATTTGATTTGGCCCAAATTCAGTCCAATAACTGAGTTGTATCTCTTTGGAGTGAAAATGCCATGTCAGGACAATCATATCAGATGAGGTTTGGAACAACCATACAGAGGCCAAGTGAAATGGCAGCCCAGGAAAAACACATGAATGATAAGACAGGCAATCAGCAGGAAGGCCTTGAGGGTCCCATGTGATTGGGAAGGGGGAGGGCTATGGATGACTGCATCACTGTGGCGCAGCCCTGCTGCTGACCGGCCATCTGTGCAGCATCAAAGTACAAAACTTTTTTTTTTTTTTTTTTTTAAATACATAATCCAATACCTTCTACCCACTCACATTCGAGGATCATTAGATTTATATCCGGATACTCCATCCGCACATTGTCACAAGTTACTTACCCAGCTCCAGTACAGTGCAATTACATTCCATCTGCTGTTTAGCATGGCTAGAGGTGCTTAAAAACCACAAAGCACACAATGCAATCTGACAACTCTCGCCAAAGAAGCCATTCCAACACTATCGAAACCAAGTGAGGAACTATGCGCAAGCTTCCACCAATACAGAAGTTTTCCATATTAGTGCAAGATCAGGACACTCCATGACCATAAGCAGGCAGGGATCCAGTTTGCAAACAGCCAGGATGACCAGCAATTTTACTGGTTAAAAACTGATGCACATAAACAGAAAGTTGTTCCACTCTTTCTCAGCTGAACGAAAATGGTGACACGCTGGATGGGGATCATGCTTTAAATATGGGATTCAAATTCACCTTCTGAGGGTTGGGTCAGCCTTGCTTGTAAATCTATGGGATCAAAAGAAACACAATTACAGAGTGCACTTCTTTGGGAAACATAATTTAAAGTTTTAAATTTAAGAATCTAACTATGGACTTCATGATGATGGGAATGATAAGTGCAAAATGAATGGATGCTTACATTGAAGTAAAATTTTTCTTTAACAAAAAAAAAAAAAAAAGTACATTAACCCAAACAGGCTGGTCAGCGTTTCAAATACCTGAAGGTGATCGATAGTGGATTGTACCGACTATGACTAACCTCATTCAGTCAACATTTCAATTGTGTGGTTGATGGGCTGTCGGTCAACCAAGATTTGTGCATGTCAAGAATGGCAAACAATCCATAACTATAGAAGAATCCATTCAGGATGCTGCAGGTATTGCAGTGACAGTCGTTCCCTCGAAACTAGGCCCATGTTCTCTTTAAATACATAAGCAGAGAAGGTAGAATGCAGAGAATAATACTGAAAAACAAATGAAAGCAACATTGCTCAACAAATGTTTTTTATGTGTAAAACTCAGAAGTGTAAGACACGTTCATGCTTGTTATGCTTACCACATTATTTATAGACTACTTCATTACCAGGGCGAGGGCATTGTTTTTGGCTTGGTTTGGTTTGTTTGTTTAACACTTCAGCAGCAAAACTCATGGCCAGATTCACCCCAAATTGGGTTTATGGATTTCCACTGACCCAAAATAGATGCCCACTGAATTTAGGAAAAGTAGGTCAAAGTGCAAATTTATGAATTTTTAAAATAGTTTTTTTTCCCATTCACTAATAATGGGTGAAATTTCAAATGTCTATAAAATGTCAATTTTACCCCAATTTATTTCAAACTTGGGACAGATATTGAGGATAATTTTAGACAATACTCAGTCAAATATTTAAATGATGTCACTTTTCAAAATTTTGGTAAATTTTTGCTTTTTTTTTTCGCCCCATTTATTCATACTGTCTAAACTATGAACAGTCTATAAAAACACAAATTTTACTTCAATTAACTGCAAACTTCGCAGATATGTAGAGAGACAATTTATACACACAGCTCTGTCAAACTGTTAAGCGATGTCCCATTTTTCAGATTTTTGCTGAATTTTTAAAATATTTTTCTCCCACCATTTACTTAACTTTGCAGTACTCAGCCATCATAAAGTATAGGCAAAGCAGTCAAATTAAGCATTTATAATCAGCTCATTCTAAAATTTGACTTGGCATATCTTAACAAAAATATTCTACAAATGTATGAATGAAGTTTATACACCAGAAGGAAATTGGAAAAAAACTGGATCAATGCCCAAATAAGCTACAACATGTGCGAGGGGCGGGGTTTGTTGTGCCTGGCACCACTTGTTTGAAAGTACATTTATAAGTGCCTCCATAATATCCTGACCAGCCCCGGCAGAAACTTCAGGTTTAAAGCAAACCTGAAGCTGAAGCTTGTTGCCATCTCAGAAAAAACAATGAGCGATAACATACTCTCGTCACTGCAGCCAGTTTGATGACCCTAATCCGCAACGGAAATTCAGAGCCAACAAGCCCAATACAACATGTATATTCTTTGCAGGTTTAATTTATTCGCGGCACATGATTACATCATAACAAACTTCGCGTCACAGGACATTTAATAGGGATAAGCGCCACACAGGCCTGGAATATTTATTACAGCATTTTGGGTCATTTTAGGCATCTCTGTGTGGACGCAGATATTTCTGGAAACAATGCTTTGTGGACGGAAGATTTTTTAGGAAAAAAAAATAAAGACTGTTTTCGAAAATCTCTGTCTCTGTGTGGACGAGGGCTAACATTGCTACTGGAAGCACTTGCTCCTGCGTCAGTTCCTGTACACCTGCGATGCTGGCTAGCCCGTCACTGGAGCTTACTTCACTTTGTGCAAAGGGAATCTACAATGTGTCTGCTTAATTCTGTTGACTAGCTGGTTCTGTGCCTGTTAACATCCCCCGGAATGATAGCCAGTTACTAGTAGCATAGCTACCGGTCTCTCGGCTAACTGGAAAACAAGAACAATCCAAGACCAGAGGGTGTATCCCTGCCAATGTAATTAATGGAAGGTCTTAGGCTAGCATGCAAATAAATGCATGATGCAAGTCTGGTCAGTCTTTAGCCTTCTCGCACCAATCTAGCCCTGAAAGTTTGCAACCTTGCAATCCTATCCCGGCTTGTTTGTGTTGAATCACACAATCCAATGTGTATCATGTGCAATCTAGCCTACATCATGTTGCTGACAATACTTTTATTACATGCATTCCACATTCACTGTATCTTAGCGTTCACATTCGTTGTCACCATAATTAAACCGCACAATCATATTAGCAGAAAATACCATTATAAAAAACTTTCAGAAGACATTGTCATTTGGCCTCTGATATTGGTTTTTCAGATTTGGAATCCAGCTTGTCAACAAATGCACTAGCACGACTTTCCATTTAAGGTGGGAAGTGGGGGACTTAAATTTACAACAGTGGTGTCATACTTAAATTGTAGGGGTGCGGTTTCACAAAACCAAAACCAAAAACCAGCAAATCATGATTTTAGGTAGCGAGCCGTGCAGCTTTGATTTACATGGCCAATGTCAGAAAAACACAGCCTGTTTTCTGGATGACTGCATGGCAATAAATTATGTTGGTAAAAACCGGTTAAACGATCGATTTTATTTCCGACTGATATCGCAACACCTGATTTATTGATTTATTTTTGCAGCCAGCATGCCACTGCAGCCAAATCACCAGCCAAGCACTGATTGCTTCAGCACTTAACTCGACACCAAACTGGCCAATTTGCATACTCTGAGAGCAATCGGAACACCCCGATTTTTAATTTTTTTAAATAGTAGAAATTAGCACAGCAGCACGCATGCACAGCAGCCTGGGAATAGAGTGGGCGCCAACCTATCTTCTTGACCAGCGAAATGGTCAAAATATTTACAAGTTATTACCTCTCAAAATGGAGAAGTGAAAGTGGAAGGATTCTCAGGCTGATATGACACTGTTTTTGCAGAACAGATTTTAAATCCCAATGAGACCAACCAGGTTTATTAAATAAAACATAACCTCTATCTGAATGCGTGATGGTTTGGTCAAATAAAAGCATTAGCCTATTGTGTGGTCATACCTAAAATTCACAGGTGCAACGGCAGAATCTGTATGCACAACATGAAGAGGCTTGAAACATTGTTGAAAAATTTTGACCAACTGAGGTTAACAACTGACTGCTGATCAACCAAGATTTTTTCTTTTTTTTTTTTACAGCCTTGATATCTACCCATGCCATTTCAAGGACAAATGTGTAAAAGCAGATCTAAATGTGACATGCACAAACTTTTCCATCTTTAAAACACCACACTCCTATCCACTTTTGACAGATGGATACCCAATCCCAGTGGCCTGAGATTGAGATTTAAAACATTCAGATGGTCAGAGAGAACCCACAGAACAGGACTCACCAGGGGACCAATCAGGGTGGGGAAACTAGAGAAGGCAATAATAGGAGAATCCAGACCCATTCTACTTTCCTTCATGAGCGTGTTCATTTGCGAACAGGCATAAGGAGAGGTAAAGGCCACTATAAAATAGGAATCTACCCCCCTTACAAAACTAATGCAGAGTCATAACCACCGAGATACCCTGTGTGCAGATGACAATTAAAGAGATATAGAATTCATCTTTCATTTGTAGTGTGTGGCGAGATGACAACCCTTTCAGCACGCAACGGTTTGCGTCGACAAATAAATGACTGGTCTCCTACAGTACACGCACGCATCACGCTCATGGAGGGTGTGGTTTGAGGCGGACCAGTGAGATGGGAGTTCACATGGCTCTGGCAGAAGGCGGAGACATGGGCGAGGCAGGCGTTCCCTGCCAAACTGAAGGTTTGAGCCGACGATCTCCAGGGTGCTCACCTGTTACGGCTGCCATAGCGTTGAAGGGTATGGAGCCGCTCATCTGCAAGGCCTGCTGGGCAGCTGGAGGAATCTGCAGCCCGGTGCCTGCAGGAACACACACACCAAAATGAGCACATACACACTGAAGCAAACACTACTATGCACAGATGCCCGCAGGTCCGGAAATAGGTGCGGCAAATTAAGTTAACCCCTGAGCGCTAAAAGCAGCATTTGCTGCTCACCGATATAATGAAATAAAATCAAAGCTTTTGAAAATTGATTATGTGGCCATTTTTTGAGAGGCATGGGAGCTCTTTTCAACAAATTACCAGATGATAGGTTTTCAAAAGCTCAATATAGTGTAAACTAGTGTGTACAGTAGTGTGTAGAGTCTGGAGAAATTTCCGGTACCTTCGGCGAGGCGGGCCATGAGCTGCAGTCTGCCAGTGGTGCCCAGGTCGATGCCGGTCCTCTCCAGCTCGTCGCTGTCCAGGAATGAGCTGGCAGTGGACGCGTCTGTGCGTTCGGTCACGTGACCAACCTTCATCGGCCTGCCAGCCAGCTCGAACCCATTCAGCTGTTCCAGAGCCTTCTTGGCACACTCCGCATCAGCAAACTACAGGGGATAAAAACACACACAAAAATAGACTGAAACATTGGAGACCATCTGCAGAACTAGGTCAGAGGGAGGTACACTTGCTTCAGTAGATATGCAGGAATGCAAAAAGACCACATTTTATCATGACCAAGCTTTAAAAATTCTCCTGAAGAGATTCAGATGTACGTTCACATAATGCAGGCACAAATGACTTGTTTACAAAAATCCCATAATAGGATTCAAATATTTAATTAACAATATAACTGCAACATCAAGGTAGCAGCATTAAGTTTTGTGTTAGCATGGTATCCAATCAGAGGGAAGCACTTGGCCTCAAACACTGACCTGTCCTTTCCCATATAGAAGATTTGCAATGATACAGAAAGTCTGAAGATAGATGTGCTCAAATAGAAAACATCTCTGAAAGATGCCAGTCAAAATATGCACAGCAAGGTGCAACACCTGAACCATGGCAGATAACAGGAAATGGTCAAAAATAGGGCATCGCAGACCGTCTGGGCAGAATCAACATGTACAAAATCAATCTGTGGGAAAGATCAAACACAGGCCAGCTCCACACTGCCCTCTACAGCCTCTTTAGAATAAAACCCACATCTTGACAGCCTCGTCCTCCTCCAAGAATTTTTACGTACACCACTGACTGGTTGAGAAGCCCGATCATAAGAATCAACAAGGAAAGTCACCCGAGAATGAATCCTTACCGTGATAAAGCCGTACCCTTTGGACCGTCCCGTCTCACTGTCCATCATGAGCTGAATGCTTTCAATCTGCCGGGAGAACAGAGGACTGAGACACAAAATCAAAGCTGAGTTCAACATCAGACAAACGCTGCCACTGCGGACAGCCCAGTCCATGCTCATGTGGACAGACGCCAAGCATATAAACTTCAGAACACATCACAGATAACTCAACAAGAATATGGATTTTACACGAAAGAAAAACTCACTGCACACAGCAATAATTAGCGCTCACCCTGCCGAAAGGTTCGAAGATGCCCCTCAGCATGTCCTCAGTGATGTTGAAGTGCAGGGAGCCCACATAGAGCCTCATGGGTCCTGCGCTGCCCTTCTGCAGGTTATTGGCCATGGCTGCAGCCCTGTTCTTCTCTGCCTGCAAGGAGAGAGAGAGGTGTTTACTGCATGTGCTGTGTATGAGCGCGCGCGCGTGTGGGAGAGTGAAAGTAGGTGCCAGAGTACGTGTGCCTGTGCCATTGTGAGCAGGAGTATGTAAGCGGGTGTGTGAGCGAGTGCATTAGTGTAACTGTGGCAGCGGCCTCACCTGTGACGCCTGTACGATGATGGGCACCCCCAGCAGTCTCTGACCGGTCAGCCCGATGGCCAGTGGCACGGAGTTCACCTCCACAAACTCTATATACGCGATGCCCTTTGACCTGCGGGAGTTTCTGTCGGAAATCATCCTCACATCGCGCACCTGCAAAATGTAGAAGACCAAGGTGATTCATCCTTACAGCTAAAGGGAAATGTCCATTTACAATATAATGAAAATCTCACACCACAGTAAGGTGCCGACCTGATGTGTTCAGACACCAGAACGCGTACAAAGCACTGACTCATGCACACCAGTATGGTGAAGCCCGAAAGAACTGCGCTTTGCAACCGCCCTCATCTGCATCGAGTGCTCAGGACTCGAGGACACTGCCCCCAAACCCTTGCGAAGAGTGCGTTAGCATTGCTTGGAGTGCGCTGAGGAGGGACTGACCTTCCCCACAGCAGAGAAAAACTCCTCCAGATCTCGCGGCCGGATCCGGGCAGCCAGCTGCATGCAGAAGACAGTGCGAGCGTCCCTCTCCTCCGGGGTCAGGTTATCAATAGGCTCTCTGAACAAACAACGCACAGACCACGTCATATAAAAGATACACGGCTGCCATGTCCCACCAGCGTGTCGATAAGTGTTTGACCTCGCTCCATTTTTATCTTATACAACCACATAAATATTTCATACAGAATTATACTGAGTAAGAAGCCAAGGCGGTGCTGCCCAGTCAATGAATCACAACGAGTGACACATGCTTCCAACTGGCTTAAACTGACTAAGGCCACCATGTGATTGCCTCTTACTGACTCAGACTGCACAGCAACTGGCTTTAATTCATCAAGACCACTGTGATTGGCTCATACCGACTCAGAGTGCGCAGTGACTGGCTTACCTCACTGGGCTCTTGTCCTTTCTGAAAGGGCTTTTGCTCCTGGAGCGCTTCCGGCTGCAAAAAACAGAAATACAAATTGAGCTGCTTTAACCCAAGTCCTCTGTGTATAATACAGTTTTTATGATGACACTGAACAAACAAGCACCAACAAGAAGGCAAGTAGGGTCATAAAAACCTTATTTTGATGGCAAGAGGTGGCCCAATCTTCCCCCTGGAACCACCATTAAATTTGGGCCCAGAGCTGTGGTTTAAAGACAAGGTTTGACTCAGTGTCTACAGCTGTTAATCATCTCTCATCAACACAGCATGCATGCAGTGAGCACCCTGCAGTACTACCAATCCTCAGGATGTATGCAAGCTAAAGGGAAGCTTTATCACAATTAAGAAACATTTTTACGCAGTAAAATAAAACTATCATTACATTCAAAAGTTTAAACTTGTACACATTTTCTGATCATATAAAAACTTTAAGTGCTAAACGTGTTATCGTGGGCAGCTGACAACTACCGCTAAAAACAATTTTTAAAGACAATCTGCCCTAGATTAATTTAATCACAGAGACAGGGAGACTGACTGCACAAAAGGAGCTGGGACAGTTCCTCGCTTGCTTAAGTGCCACTTCAAACACTGCACAGAACATTTCATTTTGCTGGAGAGAAACTCAAACAATGGTGAAAGGCTCCAATGACCATGTGAGCTCCCTCAAGGACATTCAGGGGATTATATAGCCTCTTAAACTGCTGCACAAGTACGCACTGAGCACGAGCAGCAACTGTCTTCATTCCAAGGTCACTGAATTGTGGTCTAGAAACCGCACGTGCATTAAGATGCAGCCCCTCAGCACCTACATATGGACTGTGCATAGGGATGTGACGATTACCGGTATAACGGTAAACCCCAATGAAAATGTTGACAACAACAATTACCGTTTTCATTACAAATAAACGTATTATCTCGCTGGATTACCGAGGTGTGGAAACCGCGTGTTTAATCCTTCCCAGCTTCATCCAAGTCTCCTGAAGTAGCCGCGCAGGCGCATTGCGTAGCCTACAACTTGGGTTTGAACTTTCTTTAAATTGGAAATGGAATCATGGAGGAAGGAGGAGACGACTGTGCTCAGGACATCTAGCAGCCCTCTAAGAGGACTAGGTTTGAAGTATGGGCATATTTTGGGTATTATAAGAATGCCGGGGGACACTTGATTGAAGACAGTTATCCTGTCAGCAGAACATGCAGGAAGAAGTTTCTGCTAAAGGCAGCAATACGTCAAATCTCATGGCACATCTCCGTGACCATCACCCACAACTTTATAGCCAATGCAAAATTAATGTTAATGTTTCAGCTGAAATACATGATGTGGGGACATCGGGTTGAGGTTGAAAGCAATGATCCATCTGTCTAACTAATTCACTTGTCAATAATGTAAACAGAACCCCAAGTACAGCGCCCATCGCCATCGAGAATGCATACCTAGCAGCGAATATTCTAAGCTGAACCGCTAAACTTTAATTCACCAAGAGACGGTGAAACGGCAAAAACAAGGCATTATTTAGTGCTAGTTGAAGGCATCAAAAATGCCATAAACTTTGTTTCTTGTAGAAATTAAATTGGCAGTGACAACGTGTATATTACCATATCATTAAATAGGCGTTGGAATCAACCAAATACGAGCTAGCAGGTAGATCAGCTAAATCGCGCTAGCAGATTTGTTTACCATGACAACGATTAACACTACTAATCATCAATGTCATAAACATTTACTGAAATTAATGACATGGCACCAGAAGGATTCTACCAAAAATCCACATTTTCGTTCAACGGTGCAGTGTGGCACTAGCTGCTGGACACTTTCTTAACCTTAGTTAGATGGATGCCCACTTGCATTTATTAAACAGCAGTAGATTACAGTATTTTATTGCATTGCATGCATTTCTTGATTTCTAAGATTGCATAATTTGTATTCGGAGTGGCTATTCGCACGGCCGCTGTGTAAATAAGCCGTAGCCGCATCCCTGTGCATTTGTTTTATTCGCACAGCCGCCCCTTATTAGCAGCTACTTAGCAGCTGTACCAATATGGATGGGCCGTAATATTATTCGCACATAGCACGTCCAGTTATATTTGTCCAAGGTCAGTAAATGGTTTAATTGAAGCGAAGTTGGATAAATTTTATTTACTGAGTCACACGGTCTGAGCCAAGTGTCTTTTAAAACACGAAACATGATTATTTGCCCAGTAAGATAATGAATTTCAAGCCAATCGTTCTCTTTTGATTTTGCAACATAAACAGCTATAGGCAATATCGTATGTACACTGATATGAATGGCAGCCCAATGATGATGATAATGATAATAATAACAATAATAATACTACATGATGCTAGATCAGCAGCATATTATTTCTCGATGATGGAGGGAATAAGTATACAATCAGTTCTGTTCCACTGATTTGTTTACATTTTTTTTTTTTTCATTTTAATTTCATCAACACTTGAACATTTGGATTTGATTACAAATGATTGTAGTAGTTATTTTTGTAATTTGTTTATAGTGGTTATTTTAAATGCATAATGCACTTGTGTCTTATTCTTTTAAGTTTTACTTTAAAGTGCTCGTGTACAGTTCTACATTTTTATGAAGAAAACAAGTATATACTAAGAGGTGTTCCTTAGATTTGTTTACGTATTGTTCTTTATGTCTTAGCTTGAATATTTGGATTTGCATAATTTAAACCTGCACTACTGGAAATGTTCCTGACAAATAAGCTGTTTACATGCTAAACCCTTGTTCCTCTGATGCCAAGAGCTGCACTTTAGATAAGGTTTTGCCTAAATTTTTTAAATATCATAAACACAGTTACATTTTCAAAAACTATTTCAGTTTGTGTAGGCCTATCAGTGCTTTTTGAACATATTGAACACATTTTTAAAACTAGGCTTATGCCGTCGGAGGTGACGGCTTGGGGTATATCCCTGAAAGCCCCCAATCCTCCAATTCCCCAATCCTTGAGTAGACCCAATACAATATAAAGCCCCTCAGGTCATGAACTTTCATTTGAACTTAATTTCAGGTCAATCGGACAAATGGTTCTGAAGATGTGGTCATTTTCCATCACAATGTGCCACCTGGTGGCAAAATATTGAACCATACAGGTATGATGTCATCATGTGACACGTTGTGAGGTCATGACCTTGCAGTTGCACATAGTTTCATGTCAATTGGACAAATATTTCCAAAGATATGGCAAAAATGGTGAATTCTGAGTGACAAAGCTCCACCTTGTGTCAAAATTTTGAACCAAACAGGTATAATGTAATTGAGGGACACATCCTTAGGTCATGGCCTTTCATTTGCACTTGATTTGAGGTCAATCGGACAAATATTTCCATAGGTATGATAAAAACAGTGATTTTTTCAGTTTTTGGCCCCTGGTGGCCAATCTAGAAATTGTAAATTGGCCAAAATCAAATCAGTTCTTCCTCTTTATGATACTTACTTGTATGCAAAACTTGGAATTTCTGATTGAAATATTACTGAAGTTATCGCGTTAGCACGTAGGGCGGCGCGGCGGTCGGACCAAAAACATAATATACCCGGAACGCCATTCGCCGTCCGGGGATATAAATACCGCGATAATAACGAAAACCATGATAATTTCGGTCACAATAACTGCGAGGTTAAATTTTCATACCGTTACATCCCTAACTGCGTAATGAATCCCATTTTAGCCCGACATAATGCCAAATTCAGCTGGGTAATGCCAGTAAAGCCCTTGACGGGCATAATCAGGTGTTATAGTGCTGGCTGAAATCCAGCACCTGCGTCCACACAGATCACTTCATGAGAAGACTGGACACATCCAATGTAGAAAAACAAAGGTGCAGCAATGAGGGACTCTGGCAGTGAAACTGGATTTAGTCCTGAATCGAGCCTTTAGTGTTCAGTCAGGAGTCGGAGAGCATATGCCCTGGAACTAGGCCTGCTTGATACACCGAATCACTTTTATCGCGATTGCGAAAACTGCAACTGCCACTACAAGGCAGACAGACGAGCTTGCCGATTCCCTTTTCTATGACACATACCTAATGCGGTCCTAAGGGACCTAAGGGAATCTACACATGGGAGGACTAGCTATCCAAATGTTTTTTTTGCCAAACAATCATAATTCGGCCATATACATGTGGGTCACCAGTCCTACCGTGTATTGAGGCTTATTCTGTCAGATACAATTTTAACCCCAATTCAAGCTCAGGCATTGCATTTAGCCCCGATTAAAACCCAGCAGGGAGTCCTGATCTCCGCAGGGTAGACAGAGGTCAGGTTTAAGGGATGAGGTGTAGGCTAGAGCAGACAGACAGGTGCAGGTAGCTGAGGGGGCAGCAGCAGCGCCGGTGATGCTGCGCATCGAGTTCAGCGGTGTTAGCGGGTATGCGGCGGGGGACGTACAAAGGGCTCCGGCGTGCGCGGTAGCGGCCCGAGCGCTCGCGGCTGCGTGAGCGGCTGCGTCGGCGCTCTCGGCTGCGGCTGCGCTTGCGGTCGCGGCTCCTGCGCCGCTCCCGGCTCCTTCTGCGCTCGCGGCTGCCGCTCCTCCGCCGGTCACGGCTCGGGCTCCTGCTCCTCTTTTTCCTGTCAACACACCGGGACAGGAGAGGGGCATTATCAGACACACCAGGACAGGAGAGGGGCATTATCAGACACACCAGGACAGGAGAGGGGCATTAATACATACAATACAGTTGGAGAGGGGCATTATCAGACACAGCAGGACAGGACAGGGGCATTATCAGACACACCAGGACAGGAGGGGCATTATCAGACACACCAGGACAGGAGAGGGGCATTAATACATACTATACAGTTGGAGAGGGGCATTATTAACACACGAGGACAGGAGAGGGGCATTATCAGACACAGCAGGACAGGAGAGGGGCATTATCAGACACACCAGGACAGGAGAGGGGCATTAATACATACAATACAGTTGGAGAGGGGCATTATCAGACACAGCAGGACAGGACAGGGGCATTATCAGACACACCAGGACAGGAGGGGCATTATCAGACACACCAGGACAGGAGAGGGGCATTAATACATACTATACAGTTGGAGAGGGGCATTATTAACACACGAGGACAGGAGAGGGGCATTATCAGACACAGCAGGACAGGAGAGGGGCATTATCAGACACACCAGGACAGGAGAGGGGCATTATCAGACACACCAGGACAGGAGAGGGGCATTAATACATACAATACAGTTGGAGAGGGGCATTATTAACACACGAGGACAGGAGAGGGGCATTATCAGACACAGCAGGACAGGAGAGGGGCATTATCAGACACAGCACACAAACAAGGCCTCAACATCACCATCACCTTCCATCCATCCATTCATCCTAGAAAGGCAAAAAACTGAGGGCACAAGGGCACCATTTATTTGTCAAGTTCTACAACTTTATTTCATCAGGAGGTAGACTGGGATCTACCTGCATGTCATTTTATCCATTAGAACTGAAAAGCATGGGTCCACGTGAACAATCACCAACAATAACCGAATACACAAAATTCAATTTTAAAAGCCTTGCTATAAAATAATTACCCAGTACTTCCACCTCCGCCAAAGTATCCATATTTTTGCTGGAGTTTGTCAGTTTTTCCACTTCTGTTACCATCTTAGCTCAAAGAGTTATGGATGGATTTTGAAGAAAATGTTTTGAGGGATAGGTTAAGGCCCATGGAACAATGCATTCAATTGTGGTAGTCATATGGATATTTTATTTATTTATTTTTTTTTAAGGAATGGGGAATTTTCAACTTGGGGGAATGGAGTTGCATTGACAGAGGTTTGCGTTCTGAGTGCAGTCTGGTTTTAAAATGCCACAAGAGCTGAAAAAACACTTACTTCTTGCTGCGTTCTTCTGTGCCATTGGTACTAGAGGACTTGGGCTCATCCTAAGCAAGGTTGATAGAAGAACATCATGAAGACGAAGAGGCAACATTTCAAGTGGACAGGGTAAAAAGGGGGATGGGAACAAGAGAAAATATAAAATACAATTATTAAAGTATTCACACAGAGGTTCTAGTGCTCTGGGAAAACCTACAGCTGGGTCCTTCTCACTTACTTTGCTTTTAATTTACCTTTTTCCTTTCATTTTTAAACCTCCTTGATCTTCTTGTCAAAACAAAGCTGCAACTAATCAACCGATCCAGTACTAAAAGCTTTGAAGAAACTCTTGGTTGGAATGCTACGGAAAAGGCAGGTTAAGTGATTTATTGCTGTCCCCAGATCAGTACCAAGGCTAGCTTTGCCTAAGAGCGAGCGGGCCATGCTAGCAGCCAGCCACTAATCGAGCTCCAGTGGTGGGTGCCAGTGCAGTCATCTTCCCCCATTTTCTTTGGCGGACTGTTAGAGCCTGAGGCCACCTCTGTCACATCTCGCCCTGGAGCAGACAGGGATTCACACTGCTTAGTAACGGCCACTCCCAAAAGATCCCAAAGTCAGAAAATCAAAATAAAAATAATCCCACCAGTTCAACCTCACGAAAGTCCATAGCAACACTACAGCTGCATGGAGATGTTCCATGTTTGGCAGGCATTTTTTCAGCTTTTTTTTTTTAATGAATAATATTTACCAATATATTAACTTTACAGTGCTTCAGAAAGGTTTGGGAATTGTGCGGTAAGCATATTAAAACTTCTTATAACACTGTTTTGGAGTAGACGGACTTAAGGAAAGTAGTAAAGGACTGATAGATGTGAGGGCATGCAGAAAAAGTTAAGAATCATGTACCCAAACAATCACAGTTAACGGGATAAGAGACAGTATTCACATTTCAACATTAACTACCCTGTAGGCCTCAGCAAAAACTACAAGATCATAGACACAAGAAATTTCTTTAAGCGCTTCAATGTTGTTCATTTACTTACAACATTTACCGACACATTTACAACTAGGCTGTAGTTTACAAAATCAGCTGCTCACTAACAAGACCCATTATTTAAATTGTCAAAATCATTTTAAAACACAACTACCAGGCTGAATCAATACAGGTCATTCCTGGTGCAAGATTACAAAACGGAGAAGAAAATAAGAGAAAATAACATGAATTATAAAACTAACAGGCCATACCTCATGCTATAATAAGGCCTTAGCAGTGTGAACAGAAAATTTGAATACTGTCTCCGTGGTACATGTGATAGGTTAAACGTTTGATCCACTGTATTCACCTTGTTGCAACTGAACAAGTGCTCGGTGTGTAATGATGAGTTCCATGTTTCTGTTTCCCCCTTTTGATTTTTATTTTTTTAAACCTAGGGACACCAGTACATCAATACATTGTGCAATTACTACCTTATGTTTTGACAGTTCACACTGGAATCAAAGGTGAATTCATGGGAGTAGAGGTGAGATATCGTTAGGCAAGTCTACAAAAAGAGATAGATGGGCATTTATTCATAGTTCTGAAGTGGAACTACAACATCACAACACATTAAACAGTCTCCCCACCCCGCCCCTTCCAAATACACAACTCAGTTTTAAGGGTTTTGGGCAACGAGAGGGCAACGCAAAAAAAACAGTTCAATGTGTAGTGTATTGAACCCACCCTCCTCTCCCTCTTTAAAACCAGCTGGCTCTGCACATTACACTCACCTTCCTATAAGGTGCTTCAAGCATCGCTTCAATATCGAAATCGTCTGCCATGTTTCCTGTGAGCTGTCAAAAGATGGAATGTTTTGTCAGACACAACGGGCTGATGCCAAATTGGCACCAATTTCTTAATATCTATCAAATGTATTCACTCGCTTAACAATCATCGAAATGGCCATGTGAATTCTATCTGGTCCAGGAGTTCATTGTATGATTTCCAAAAAGCAACTTTAGTAACATTCAAAAAGATATCATGGAATATTCATCAAGCCAGCCCTGTAACTGCGGAGCCACTGTGAGATCATAATGCACGGTTTGTTTGGGCAAATGGGGGCTTCAAGCAGCACACATTCTAAGATTTGAAAATATCAATAAGCAGCCAGGTAATTACTAATCTAAAATTGAAATAAACAAGCAATTCTCATTCAAGTCATAGTAAACATTAAAGAAAAAGCAAGCAGATTTTCTCAGATGTGGTTTGTCTGATGGGGCCCCATAACCCACATCTATAAAGTATTAGGCCCCGGTCAAAAGTTTACAAGCAGACCATAACTTTCTTCAGCTCTAATGTAACTGATTGTTTTTCCTTGTTCAATCTCGTTAAATTACAAATGATTTGTATTGAAAGCTTCAATTTAATTCATAAGTACAATGGATTTTCCACCTGGAGCTGAATACCCCCATCTACCAATTACACGTTAGGTAAAAAAATAAAGAACTTTACGATACATGCATTACTCACCGGCAGCCAATCAAATGACAAACAAAATTAATCACGAAAGTTTCAAGCCAAACAGAATAATCAGTAATTATGTTACTTCAAAACAATTTAAAATGTCACCATAAAAAAGTTATACAAAGAATTGCTAAAATGTCACATTTCCGGAACAATATTGACGTTGCCTGGCAACACTAGCTCCGACAGAAACAAACAACTCAATGAACTAGCAAAGTTAACGTCAGCAAACTACAGCCAGCGTGTAAAACCACAGGTCAACTAATGAGTGTGTCAAGCGGCACATCAATGTGCGAGTAAACCATAGACTGCACGAGCCTGTACACTCGCGACACTGTCGCTCCCCACCTGCTCGAGAAATTCAAATAACAATTAGCTAGCTCGTTAAATGCCGTATGTTAGCCAGTCAGCTCGGGAGCTTGTCACCTACGTCGGTCAGCAAATCGCTAGCATGAACATAAAGTTAACAAGAATATCATATTCCCCACCAAACACAATTAAAACTGTGCTTATGAGAATAAAGGAGCCTTTCAATTAGCTAACATGACGCAGGCTACCTGACCTGGAGCGCGTTTCCCAATAGCATAGTTGCTAACTAAGTTAGCAACTTACATAGTTCGTCCATTCACTGTCAATGAGCCCAACTACGTAAGTTAGCATCTGTGATTTTGGGAAACGCACCCCAGAGAAGCTTTGTTAAGCGAGGGCTAACATATCGTTGTAGACCTGCGTTAGCTGGCTAATGGCTAACGTTACATTAACGATACTCAATTTGTCGGGAGCAGCCCACAACTAACATTACATTGTTGTTTCCCGAACTGAAACGGATACGGCAAGCTAGCCAAGTACGGGTGCAACGTTAATACCTGTGCGACAGTTCAAACTCCAAATGCGCAACAACCTCAATATCAAAATGTCATGATGGTGAACATAAGATGTTTAACATTACCAAGCACTAGTTAATGTTGACTAACCTCGGAAATATTTTGACTTAAGTCCTCCGTCACAGGCCTCTTGTTCAAAGAAACTACCGTGAGCTTGCAAGCCGTTTTTCTTCCGCACAGGCTGGATCAGCAGTCAACTCGATGATTTAAACCTGCAAGTTGTTATTTCTTTGTTCCCAAACAGAAATGAGCTACGTTGGTGTATTGGAAAATGACAAATGTAAACTGTGAAATGTTAATTCATAGCAAAAAGGTATAGCTAGCTAAACTTTACAGTTCTTTACAGTCCGAGCTTCTCTCAAAATGGCGCCTGTAATCAACACGAGAGGGGGCTCTCACCCAGCCGCGCAGGGGCATGTTATTGTGTCACTGTGACGACAGATGGCGCGCCTGTTACGATAATTTCAAAAATGGCGGAAATCGATGAAAAGGCGGCCTCGACTAAAACTCAATATTTTACTTGCAGATTTATACGCCGATCAGCCGATACGCAATGACCACTGAGAGGTGAAGAGAATAACTATCATTAGCTTGTTACAATGGCACTAGTCAGTGGGTGAGATATGTTAGTCAGCAAGTGACTATGTCCTCAAAGTTGATATGTTGGAAGCTGGAAAAATGGGCAAGGGTAGGATGTGAGCGAATTTGACAGGGGCCAAATTGTGATGGCTGTCGCCTGTATGACATTGGTAAATTTACGGCTCTTACCAGAGCCTCTTCAATTCTCATGCAGAAGGGAAAGGTGATCTTTGACACGGCAATTGAACTCAATAAAAGTAAAAAGTATGTGATGTCAGTCATCCATTAGCGGCATCTCATTCCAGCAACATGTTAGGCTATTATAATTAATCGATTAACTTTAAGGGCTGGCTGCCAACTCTCATGCATTCGCCGTGAGAATTTGTGCTTCATTCACATTCCCGTGCTGTAGTCAGTAATTAATCAATCAACGAAATGCATGGGTTTCATGTTCATCAGATATTTTAAATGAAATAAGACTATTTGAAACTGTTTTATGCAATTCTACTGCTTCCAACCCCTGCGTGAAGAAAAGCCTGAAATTCCAGAATCATAATTCTCATATTACTTGTGGTGAAATCCACTGTAACAACACATGTGAAACTGATAAACTTCAATGCACAAGGACTTCAATTCCACCTGAGAATCTCTACAAACGTTTCTGACCACAGCACGGGAACGTGAATACATCATTTAAACTCAAGCTGAATATGTGAAAGTTGAGAGCCCTGTGTAAATAATGAAAACAGTATGGTTAACAGGTAACATAATAACATTTTTTAAAAAATAAAAATAATTTGTTGAGGTGGTTAACGTAGCTTTTTTCCATTTGCTTTCTGAAATTACGTTATAATTTTAGTGTCAGTAGTAACCTCAACAGAGACTCCGCTAACGTTAGTTTCTACTGTGCACAGTATAGCTAGACAGTATGTATTTGCCATTGCCATAGGAAAGACGTCAGGAGGGTCCGGTAGCGGTTATTTCCGCTTCATGGACGGCTGCATTTTCAACGGTCCTCCCTTAATTCCATCCGTAAAACTGACATATAGCGTAAGGGACAAGTCAGATTTATGGTTCGGGGATAGAACCAAAGTTCAGGTTAGGGAAAGTATCACCACTGAATCCCTTCTGACGTTTGTCTTGCCATTGCTTCTCTCAGGTTCCTCACTTCCTTCAAGCTAGCTTGCGGCTCCTCCTACCTTCTGGACAGACCAAACACTGCTTACTGACGTAAAAAGCTTCACTAGATGTGCGCCTGTATTTGAATATAGCGCAGGAATGTTGCCACAGACACACTGATTGCTTTACCTGCCAAAGAATGAAATGCAAGTGCTTTCTTCAGTGGGTCATAGGCCCAATCACAGTTGTTTTAGAGAACTGAGAGAACAGAGAAGATTAGGAAAAGACAAGAGGCGGAGACTAGAATGGGACAAGTGCTGAGAGCTTGTTAATCAATTAGTAAGTGCAGCTATACAATTTCTTAGTGCTCGTTAGTAAGTTAGTATTATATACAATTTTAGTTGGATTAGTAATCTTGACGAAAACAACAAACTGTTAGTAGTGGTTAGTAAAATAGAAAAGTAAGGTCAAGGAAGCAAACGAGATAGGAAGGAATGGTTGAAATCCAGAAACAATTAAATCACCCGAAGAGTGGCATGCAATACCGGGGCTGTGAGCAATGACAAGACAAGAGACCAGACAGGGGGAGACAAAGTGCAATGCATGGTAGAAACAAAAACATGGGCCTGAATGAAGCAGGTAAAATGCAAAATATGGAAAAGACTAAACTAAAACAATACATAAACAAATCTAGGTAACCAAATCAAAATACAGATATAAAAGAATAGTCAGACATAGAAAAGATCCAAAACCAAATAAGACAAATATCAAAACATGGCAAACAGATCAGGGACATTACAAAGCAGAGCATGGACCTGGCAAGGCAGATCAGAATCATAACAAAAGCAGCTGCCTTTGATGGATTCATATATTGATCTTTAGGTTTTATGTGGTTAAAGATGTAATACACATCATACCACTTACTTTGTATGATTTTCAGCAAAACAATCTTTGTAATAAAATGAGAATGTTTAAATGACGGTGCATACAATCTAAGTCCAAGTGAATGTTTTTGTTTCTTGCTCTCATTCGGCTGACTACAAAAGTGTAGTGTTAGATATATAGTGCTATTCTAACACATGACAAGTCTATCATGGACAAATGCCTGGAAGTATTTCAGAAGAGCTGAAATAAAAAATTTAAAAAAATTTTCTGGTCGATTTGTTCTCGTCTCATCCTAGACGTAATATATTGCATACCCAAAATCTGTCCTAACGAGAACTGAATAAGAGACAGTCATTAAAAAGAACAAATAACTGACTCATCATTAATTCATTGAACATCTTAATTGTAAATACGCGTCATTATGACAACTGAGAGTCATTAATAAACAGGTTGAAAGTACGCCAAAAATACTTCTCCCAGCCTTCTAAATTTCAGAGTTTTCTGAAGGATTTCTGACTTCACTGCCATAGTGTTCCCACTTAATATTTTATCTCTACAGCACAGGCTATATGAGGTCAGACGCCCAGTAACCCATAACCATAAATATGCTAGCAAACTGCCACAGGAAGAAACATGACTAATTTCCTTACCTTAAGCAAAAACACGCATGCCAGTATGAGGAAATCCAGAAGTTAACTGCTGCAGCTGGTGCTGTGCAATCCAAGAGCAAGCAAATAATAACAAAGTAAATTTTTCTTTTTTTTCATTTCGTCTTGAGATTCATTATTGCAAATTACCCTGTTGTACTGTGATATTCTTTTTCAGCTATATTGACCACTCCGATCGATATTATTTACCTGTTTTGATGTCATCCTTCCAGTTGACAAAGGTAGTAGCTGCAGTACATGCTCTGGTCTGCTCAACACAGGGGCGTGTATCATAGGTCTGTATACCTCATTACAGTGACTGAGTGGGGAATTGTGGGAAGAAATGCTCTAAAAATGCAATGCTGCTTTTTATCACGACCAGAGGGAATGCCAGAGTTATCTAACAGCTTTTTACTACCACCTGCTCAATATCTTTTGCAATGAGTTCTCAGCCTTGTTATATTTAAAGGAGGCCTATTATGCTGAGCACTTTATAATTTTCAATTTTTTTTGAAAAATTTTTTGTTAAAAAGCTGCATAAAAGTCCATGATTACTTTGCAATTTGATTCCAGTCATTCCAAAATCCCTGAAAAACAGATTGTTATCCCCCGATGCACGTTTAGTGCGATGCAGGGGATAAAGTATTAGGCTCTGTCTGTCTGTCCGTCCGTCCGTCCGTACGAACACATAAAATTGAGGCGGTGGGGGATATTGCCATGTCAGTGGCAAACACTTGTTCTGAGTGGCCATCCCCTTTGTGAAATGAACTATGTTCTGACTGGCCAGTAAACATAGCCACCAACCCCCTGTATCAATGAGGAGAGATAATTTAAAATTCTACCTGCTACTGGCAAGTCTGTAAATACAGATGACTGTATAAGTAGTAAGCTAGCAAGCTAATAAACAACACAATGAGTATGGGATGGTAACATCTGCAGACTGAGCAAGGATAGTAGTTAAATTTATAAAATATGATGTGCAGTCATCATTTATGTTTAACAAAACTTGGAATTCAATCTTAAAAGAGAAATATGTAAGAAATATATGTTGTTTAATCATGCAATGGCCCTGATATATCACCAGACACTAAGGAATGATGTTAATTTCAAATACTTATGTCACTGACTACAGCAGTCCAGCCAGAATATTCTCATAACAAAACCGAAGTTGCAGCCCACAACTAATGTCTATGTTTTCATTTTGTGTTTTGGCCGGTTGCGCCACCCTCCAACTATCTCCCAATCACGGAGTCAGTAGCATTTCGGCATCCAGATTGCCAGTTACCACTGAGCTGCAGCAACCAGCGTTTCGAAGCAGAAATGTCTGACGTTACTGAACCTAAAAGGCCTCGTTATGATTCCGAAACACGTCGTGACAAAGTCAGAAACAAATCAAGGATCTGTACAGGACATGCCTTTGAAAGATGGAGACGGCTGAAAGCAGAGAAGAATTGGAAGACCGACGCCGAAGTTGCTAATTTTATCCTGGGCAGGTAAGATTCGGCTCAGTTTGGCTAACGTAATTATATTTATTGTAGGCACGGATATTTCAAGTATTCTCTACCAGCATTCAGCGTAGGCCTTACGCATTTTTTAGGCTTATTTGCCATAGTCCGTGATTATTCATTGAATGCTTAATGAGATTCTCATGCGGAATTAAAACCCTTGTGCAAAGAAGTTTCCGTTTCACTTGCGTAAAGGTGCACCTCATCACAAGTAACATGGAAAGCAATTATCACTCCGGACTTCCCGTGCTTCTCTTTACTCAGGGATTGGAAACAATGCATGTGTTCCATGATCGTCTAAATTGTTTTAATGAAATTAGACCATTTGAAACGTTTTTATGCAATTCCAATTGCTTTTAATCCCCCAGTAAAGACAAGCGTGAGAATTACCGAGTGATAATCGATGTCCGTGTCATTAGCGGGGAAATCCACCGTAATGCACGTGAAACTGATTAACTTCATGCACAATGACTTAAATTCCGCAAGTGAATTTCTTCAGTGCGCCTTGATTGAATAATACTGCTGACAACGGCACAGGAACATGAATGCCACTAAGAGGAGAAACTCACGCCTAAGACGTAATGGCATCTCTGCTCTACCATTGAATAACGCTATGTATGTTCGTTCATGGTACATTAGTGCATATGCAGGCGGATCATCGAACTGAATCGGTTACAAATTGAGAAATAAAAACTATGCCTCTTAATTGCTGCCATTAGCAATGCATTATTAGTCTCTGGCATCTCAGTTTCTCTGGCATTATGCTGAGACGCTGTGGAAACCGTTCCAACTTTAGCACAGCCATTATGGCATTATGAAATGTAATTGAGACAGTACATAGGTCAAATGACTCCTCATTCATTCTTTACGCATATTACAGTATGGACTTTAGCGGGCCATCCACACAGAAGAATGACGAGCAAGTTGACTAATATGACCATTGCTAAAGTCATTAGTCCCGATCTTTTCTGAACTGAACTGAACACAACCCTGTGAGAGCAAATCATTGGTGATATTGAAACGTAGCCACAGTAGCTCTGTGTGGTAGACGTTCTTGCTGGATCCGGCAACCTAGCTGGCAACCTCTCGTCTGGGGGAGAGGAGGAGGGGATACTGCGCTCTGCACTATTTTGAATGTGACTGCACTACCAGTTTTGGCCACAAACTGACATATAGCTTTTTTAAGAATGATCCATTTCCGGCACTTGTATAGTAGCGACCATTAGCTAGCATTCAATTCATGGTGAATTGTTTGCTAATCTTCCACAAATAGGTTCCATTAAAGCGGTCACCTACTCTATCTGTTCCTATCAACGTGTCTCGTACAGTAGGCCTACCTCTGGCTAAACTAGCAGCTGTTTATAGATCCACAGTCAGTTTAACCGCTGACTCGCTCCCTAGTTAATAAACTACAAAATAATTATGGAAAGGTTATTCTTGCATTCTAGCTTCCATGCTAAGAAGTTTTGAGTGTGGAGCTTAGCTGCTACCTGCTAGTTAACTTTTCATTGACAACTAAGCCATACAAATTAAGCTAACGTTACACTTGGTGTTTATTTTAAGTAACAGAAATTTGAACCATTTAGCAAGCTAGCCACAGATTCCCCATGAAATTGAAGCAAAACCATAGTTACTGTATCTTCTGAAAAGCACTGGTCCCCTTTGATGTAAATTTTGTTTCTAGTCCTGAATTATTCCAACCCAGATTAGCAGTGTAAAACAGTCAGACAAAGAGGGGATACTGCTAGGTTTCTGTAGATCGAAGCTAGGATGTTGTCATCAAAAAAATCCACTCAGCTCTTCAGTCCTCTGAGGCCGGGAGCTGATTTGGTGTTGTAATGTGTGCTGGTCTTGCCAACGATATGCCAGTCTGTGCTTCTCTCTTTACAAGGATATAATGCCAGCAGGTCCGGCATTTGCAAATAAAATGTCGCGTCATGTCGAAAATAGTCCTGAAGTTATAGGTGGAGATGTTCAAATGAACTGAAAAAAATTTGAAGTGGTATTTACTTGGGAAAACCAAGTAAAGTTTTTGCACTTAAATATTGTTAGTAAATTCTAGAAGGGCGATCATCAAGTAACTTTACTTGTGGATATAAGGTATTTTTAACAACAAGGTGTATTTCACCCAAAGATGAAACTTTTGTTATCCCTTTGTTGTTAGGATGATTGGTGAAGTTTTGTTGTGTGTCTTGGCTTCCAAGACACATCTCAGCATATGTGAGCTAAAAGACACTTGGATTACTATAGACAAGCAGTATGGAGACATTTTATTGATAATGGATGTACAAAAGTATTTTTGGACAATTGGAGCTACGATACAGAACAAAACTTCACCAATCCTCCTATCAACAAAGGGATAACAAAAATTTAATCTTTGGGTGAAATACACATTGTTATTAAATATACCTTATATTTCTGCAAGTAAGGTTTACTTGATGATCGCCCTTGTAGAATTTGCTTACAATTGCTAAGTGCAAAAACTTTCCTAGGTCTTACCAAGTAAATACCACTCCAAATTTTTTTCAGTGCAGCCCTTCAATTCTGCACGTGCCTACTAGTCATGACCATGACATCCATTAGCACGCACTGGCCACCGGTCCACTGGCGGTATAAAGTCAGCCAACAGTTTCTCTTCCTCTGTTTTACTTCTGTATGAACAGCACAGTGTGGGTGTGTTGTCATGACAGTAAATACGGCCTTGCATACGTTAACTGGGGGTGTTCAGAAGTCAGGATGTTTATGGAGAGTATGTTCATGGGAAATTGCTCTCTGATGCCTTGGAACTTTTGACAATGAATTTATCACTGTTTAATTATTATAATGATGTGATGTAACTATCAATTAGCACCCCCTGGCATACAAGTACTTTCTCGATTCTGTTCCTCACAATCACAATATCTCCAGTTCGCCCTCTTCAGATATGCAGACACTGGATGACTGAAGTGGAGTTATACATCCAATACATGTTTAAACATTCAAGCACGCATTGAATAATATTTATGTAACTTTTGTCTAATCTTGTCCAGGGGTGGTTGCAATGCCAGTGAGGGAAGAAGTAACCCTTCCCTTTATCTTAATCTCTGTTAACCAAGATGGCACCTGATGATATGTAATCATTATCTTGTCCTGGCACGATTCAAATCAAGTTAAACCATCAAGTTAAACAACTTATGCAGAGACACTGGAAAATCCTGGCAGAACCACTAAGACTGGGTTCCATTCAAAATTCTGAAATTAACTTCTATGGAACTTCTATTATGATCCTGACCAGGAATCAAGTACAAAGGCAGAGCAAAATCCACTTGAGGCACTGATTACTAAAACCCCTCAAGTCAAGTCAAGTCAAGGGTGACTTATGAGGTTTTAGTAATCGGTGCTTCAATTGTTGGGTTTTATAGATAGTAATATGGTCACAATGGGACGTTGCCCAGAGGACGAAGTAGGTTTTGCCAATCTCTGGCCAGTGTTTTTTTGGGATGACTGACAGATGGAGCACAGACTGCGCCATAGCCGAACTGTCCCAGGAGGAACGCGGTTCCAATCCTGATGAGTGATGACCATAGGAGCATTGGGAGCTTGTTCCTAATAAAGTGGATAGACAAACAGACTAAGGAAGGATTAATAAAAATGCAATCTGGAACCTGGACCCTGAGATGGGCTTGGGAGCTGGGTCCTATTAACAAAATGAAATAGTCAAGTTCCTGTAAATTACAGCTACTTTTTGGTTACTTTTTGCACTCAAAAGATGAAGAGTGTTACTTACAAGTACTGACTGGACTGAAGCACACATAGGGAATTACGATCCAGCAACTTGAAACTCAAAGGAGGGTTACATGCAGATCATAGGTACATGAGGTGAAAGCAATGGAACGAGACACAGCCGGGGATAAGGAAGCAAGAAAAGATGCAAACCAATCAAAGGAGACATTTCTTCTAATAGAGATGCAAGTTATCAAATGGGAAGCGATACGTAAGGCATTCAAACGCAGGGTACGACAGCATCAGCTGTCTGAGGTAGAACTATTGACCCACACAAATAATTCATGTGAGGCGTGAGTCTGGTGGACATACTGTTGCAAACAAATGTGATCTACCGTGGTAATCAATTATTTTCATTCAATTGAAAGACAAATTTCAAACTGTATCCACAGTAACAAAGTTAAAATTTTGACCTAAGTCAAACTGATGAAATCTGCTTAACTTCCCCTCTTAGACTGTGTGCACACATATATATATATATATATATATATATATATATGTGTGTGTGTGTGTGTGTGTGTGTGTGTGCTTCTTCATACCAAGAGAAACCCTGGGACTAACTACCCACCAGCTTGTGCAAAAACACAAGCACTTTTGCAGGCAGACCATGTTTGTTTCCTATTTCAGGACGGTGATTTCCCAACACACAAGAGATTGAGGAACATAATCAGATTAAAGGAACCCTTGACCACACAGCTCCCACGGTATCATCCCTCAAATCTGCCGCAGAATGTTAGCTGTTCGAGGTGCAGCTATTGATTAAATCAAGAATTTCATGCACAATGTGAATCTTGAGGACATACAGCCCATTTGGTGGGACTGAATTTCTGAATTTCACGCTGTAAAATAGCACCGCATGTGGGCTATTTGGGCTAGCATTTTGAATGCTTTCCCCTTTTTAGGGTAACCAGATACATCAGGAATAGCCCGCAATGCTGATATTGGCAATATTAAGAACGTCATCTTGCAGTCACTGGCGAATCACTAGTGTATCATCCATTAAATATGACAAGACTAAGCTTATATCTGTTGTTTTTATTTTGCAGTTGCAGTTCTGCTTTTCTATTGCAGATTATTCTCTGGTTCCTGTTGAATCACAAGCATCAATGATTGACTCATGTTCGCTGCCAGGTCAAATAGCACAGTGACATTGCTGATGAATACTGCTCCACCATTGCAAAAACACCTTACATACTTAATATTTATGAACTTGTGGGTTTGATATCAATAGCCATGTGAAGAATTGTGTGCTATACTCCAGTACTGACATACAGCTCTGCTGTGAATGCCCTCTGCGTCTCTTCCCATTCAGAAACTTGGCATGTCTACTATAGTCTGGGAGCCCAGAGAGATTTGTTTAGCATTTCGAGTACAAAAGGTTTGAGGGCTGGGATGTGTACCTGTGGGGTGTGAGACCTCCAAAAGGGAATTCTTAAGTTCCGCCTCCTGTACCAATTCTAGGGGGTGCCACTTAAAGGCCCCCAAAATGGGCGTTTAATTAGCATGGTCGAGCACATCGGTCAAAACACTCTCAATGTATTCCTTGGGGCAGTGAGCTGCTAGAATAGTAACTCTTAAAGAGGACTTGAAACAACGGAATAGACACCAACAAAGGATATGTGTATACATTTAAAACATACTACCAAAATAAAAATTTTTTTAAAAATCCGCCGTTTTAAAGAAAATCAACTTTTTGAAATGCATTTATGATACGTTTTGGGGCGTACTCTCCGCCATCTTTATTTTACGTCACTGCCTACGTCATCGGAGTGGTTTGTTAGTGGTTCGGTTGGTTTGAGTATAGAGTTTTCACGAGTTGTAGAGGGAGGAAAAATGTCAGAGGATGAGGCAGAAAGGGTTATTTTTCTGTCATCTAACCCAATGGCTAACCCATTTGAGCTAGTGACGAGGAGGAGGATTGTGAGACCCGTTTTTGCGGAGGATGAGGGAGCTGCAGCGGCTCCGGACGGAGATGGCAGTGAGGAGCGGGTCGGCAACACCTCATGGTGTACTTGCGGTCACTGCTCCGCAATGTCGACAAGTGTGGAGTCTGTGTGCTGCAATGAACCTGATTTGGATAGTGTGCTAGGGGAGCTATCCTGCATCACCCTATCCCGCACCTTACAGAACGCGTATTAATGAGATTAATCCTTGTCCATTGAAGTACTGTAGCTATCGGTTTCACTTGCGTAAAGGTTGATGGTCACACAAGTAACATGGAAAGCGATTATGACTTCTCGTGCTTCTGTTTACTCAGCGATTGGAAACAATGCATGAGTTTTTCATGATCGTTTAAATTAAATAAGACCATTTGAAACATCTTTTTGCAATTCCATTGCTGTCAATCCCTTTGTAAAGACAAGCCTGAGAATTCCCGGGTCAGAATCAATTTCCGTGTCCCTAGTACGGAAATTCACCGTAATGCACGTGAAACTGATTAACTTAATGAACAATGACTTCAAATCCGCAAGTGACTTTCTTAAGTGCGCGTTGATAGAATAATTGCTTACTACAGAACAGGAACGTGAATCTCTGCAGATACTGTCGTTGTGTTGTACTACTGTTGAGTGCAGCTTAATAAAAGATTAAAATCAATGAAGAGAATGTTTTCTTTACGTGTGTTGGGTCGCGGTGCTGGGGGGTTGAATATATTCAAACATCATTTCGTCATATTCTACATTCGTTCGAAGTTCTTTTTTTAAAGGTGACAGCCCTATTACAGAGAGCTACAGGTGTCATTAGCCATGTTTCCATCCGCGCGTTCTAATGCAAAATAAGGGCCGGTTCATACTCTACGCAAGGTACGCGAGTGCGAACGCAAGGCAACGCATCGAGCAACGCAGGGTGGCCATCTTGCATTCTTGCGTAGCAGTGTGCCGTCCAAATTTTTGTAACGCGACGCGTCGACGCATGTATTTCTGTGAGACTCAAATTGGGGACATAAAGCAAAAAATGCACCATACGCTGTGTTCAACACACCAAAAAGAAGAGAGGAGAAGACTTTGCTACCCCCCATTGCATGACCAGTGTACTGCTTTTTAACGAGGCACAGCACAGCAAGGGACGCGCGTTCAGACTGCTCTTTGGATGGAATGGAACGGACCTGTGGTCGCGTTCGCTCGCGTGCCTTGCGTTCAGTATGAACCGGCCCTAAGTCATATCGAATTAAAATTCCTTATTGAAATGGTGAATTTCAACTTGATTTCAAGAATACACACAAAGTTTATACGGATGGTCTGATCGTATTTTCTCTTTATTGGTAAAAGGCTGATGCGATAAATGCTGATGGAAACGTTATTTGCAGAATAAATCTGCTACTGCACCGTGATGTTTTGATGCCATCGTTGCCTTCTGATAATGGTTTGCCATGTTACTAATAGCTGGCACAATTTCGCAAGTTGTACGTGCTTATCATTTGTTGGTAGACGCGATCCATTTAGGCTAACCAGCTAGATGAAATCGGCTAACACTTTTGTTCACTTGAAGATTCTAAGATTCAGTGCGAAAATGAATGGAAACAGTTTAAAATGTCAGAAATCTATTCGATACACCACTTAAGTCGCATAACGGCATGTGGCGTCATTACGAACAAGTTTATTCGCTTTAATGCCTTTAGATGGAAACGCATTTATCTTTTCGCATGAATATGTTTGGCGAACTTCAGATAGTTCGACTGACAAGTGGATGGAAACATAGCTAGGGTCCCTCCTTACCCCAGGTGTGATTGTCTCGTAGCAGAGAAACAAATTCTAGGCTCCTACCGATTCAGCCTAATGGGGAGTTCATTCATTTTCTATACCCGCTCATTTCTCACTAGGGTCATGGGGCGAGCTGGAGCCCATCCCAGCTGGCTACGGGCAAAGGCAGGGACCCACCCTGGACAGGTTGCCAATCCATCGCAGAGCGCACACACCATTCACTCACACTCATACCTATGGCCAATTTAGTGTCTCCAATTAGCCTAACATGCATGTCCTTGGACTGTGGGAGGAAACAGTGGAGCACCCGGAGTAAACCCACACGAACACGGAGAACATGCAAACTCCACACAAAGGCCCCAGGCCGGATTCGAACCCACAACCTTCTTGCTGTGAGGCAGCAATGGACTGGTGTCAAATGCCGCGCAACAGGCGCAGAAAGAGGAATTTCCTAGACTCAGTTTGTCATGATGCGGTACAGGCTTTGCCAGATTCCCCTAGACAAATGGCTACCACCTTCTTTGCTATAAAAAATTTATGTTGAATTGCGATCAGGAACCAGATGCGAGAACCAGGAAGTGCAGTAGAGCTTGTTTTATTGGTAAGGGGGGGGGGGGGGGGGGGTGTGACCCCCGCAGAGAAAAAGGCAGCAGTACAAAGTCCAATCCAAAAGTCGAAATCCAGTTGGGTAAAAATAGTATCAAACCAGGGCAGCAATCACAGTAATCGTACAGAAATGGGTCTGGTACACAGGAATAGTACTATCAGAGAGACAAGCCGGAATCCACAGGACGTAATCCAAATCCTTACCAGGGCAGCAAACAGATATCGTAGTCGGGCAGAAAAATGGTCAAAACACACAGATGCAACAGTAATCCAAAAACACAGAGGCCAAAATCAAGTCGGGCAATCCAGTCAAAGATAAACACTGAGAAATTGAGGCAAGAACCGTGGCACAAGAAAACTAGGGAGAACGATCTGACAAGAGAGTGAACCAAACAGACATCTTATATACACATCCAGGGTAAACACATGACTAGGGAGAACAGGTGCAATCAATGGTAACAATGATCAGGGAGAGACACATGAGGAATAAACTAATTACATGAATTTGGCTGTAGCCAAAACGCTGATAGGGATCACAAGACAAACCTAAGTACAAAACAACAGCTCTGGTTAAGGAGTACTAAAGTGCCAAGATAAAAGAAAAGGAAAGCACAGAGTATAAGTGGAAATCCACAGAAACTTGCAGCAGAGATAATTAGGGATAGGCAAGGAGGCGGAGATTAGAATTGAGCGACTGCTGAGAGATCGTTAGTCAATTAGTATGTGCAGCTATACAATCCCGAGTGCATGTTAGAAAGTTAGTAAAAATATACAAGATTAGTGTGGTTAGTAATTAGCAAAAACAATAAACTGTTAGTATGTGTTAGTAAGACAGAAAAAGAGAGAGGAAGGAAGAACACGAGATAATGAAAGAAGATTGAAACCCAGAAACCAATAAATCACCTGAATGAGTGGCACGCAAGACAAGGGACCGTGAGCAAAGATACACACATGACAAGACAGGGGAGACAAAGTGCAAAGCATGGAAATGAAAACATGGCATGGAAAACTGAATGATCTAAACATGAAAAATAATAACAAGAAATCTAAATACCAGGAACACAATACGCAATACTAAGAATCGTCAGACAGGCAGAGGTCACTTAAACACAAGAATCCTAAACATGGCTGAGCCAGGCACAGAACTTAAACATGACAAGCAGAATGCAGAATCACAACACTTTACTGCTATATCTCAGACACCTAAAGCAGACACTACTGCAACTTCTGCATATCAACGGCCCCATCTGCGTTCTGCAACTCATGAGACACCTGGAATTGTGCCTTCCACTTCAGAAATTTTTCCCAGGGAATGTCTCTTCTGTGGCAACATGAACAAGCGCAAAAAATTAGGTGGCTTGGAGATTGCAGGCGCATGTGAGACCATGGAGGCAGCACAGGGCAGCCTTGATGTAGCCTTGACTCTGAAAGATGACAAGATATTAGCGAAGGTGTCAGGTGTTGATCTCACAGCAAAGGAGGCAAGATACCATCATTCTTGCAAAAGTGCATACTTACTCTCAGCGAAGCGTGCTAGTACTGCCAACCAAAGGGAGGGAGAGGGGACCTCTGGTGATAGGGCAAAGTCTGTCATCGATGACTTATACATGTATATCGAAGATTTTATCATTTGTGGGAGATGACCAGAACTGATGACATCAGTTTTTGCTAGATACACTGACATGTGTTCCATTGCTGCAGAAGCATCTATTTGTAATGTCCAAAGTTTAATCAGAAATTTAGAGGAAAAGTTTAGTCATAAGCATAAGTTTCAGGCAGCGCTGGGAAAGAATCTCAGGGTTATAGTATATTACTCTGAAATATGTGATGTGCAGTTTGTACGGTATATGACTATGCATGTGACGATGAGAGAATAATCACAAAGGTAGCACTGCTATTGCGCAAATTGGTATTAGGTGAACAAAAGCGGGACCTGCCTGAAAACCCCATATTAGATGATCTTAAAAGTGGCGACGTGTCTGCCCCGGCGCTGCTGGTCAGATTTTTCACTGTGTTGTACACTGGCCATGACAGAAGTTGGGGTGGTGGTAGTGAACAACTGTCACGCCATGTGCAATCTGCTGTGATGATGCTCTTTTCACTGTTAGGAGAGGTCATGTGAAGCCAGCAAAGGATGTGGCATTGGGAATAGCTTTGAAGTCTCTTACCGGCAACAAAAGAATAGTGCAGTTACTAAACCGTTTTGGACACTGTCTTAATTATCACTGCCTTGAAGAGCTTGAGACCAAACAGCAGAACATATACAACAGAGGGAAGAGTCTTGTCCAGAGGGCACTGTAAGAAATATACCGATGGGAGTAGCGTTTGACAACTTCCACGAGCTGACACAGGCTCTATCAGGTGCACATACTTTGCATGACACAATGGGCATCCTGTACCACAATATGCCTGAAGCATTGGAAACAAGAGAAACCTCTTCTTTAAGAACACTATCAAAAGTTACAGCCAAGAAGGGCAGGAAGAGAACACTTGAATCTCCGGAGACAACATTGGAACCCTATCGCAAAAAGCCAAAAATGACAGATTTCAGCTACAAAGAATCTGACGTTTTCAACCTACTGGCTGCAATAGGTGATAAGGTAAAGAATCAAGACTACCTGTGGATGATGAGCTATGCATTTGAACCTGAGGGAGGGAATACCCATGTGGGTGGGCTGCAATTCAAAGTCGTTCAAAGACAAACTTCCCAAACAGGTTGTGCACTTTCATGCCAAGTCTGAAACAGCCAATCACTAGTTTGGACTCCATACAAGAGACACTTCAGATGACCCAATGTAGTGCCAGAGAATGTGGTCAGAAATTTGGTGTGGTGACATATGACCTGAATGCGGCGAAACCTGCAATGCAAATCCAGGCAACTGAGAAACCCCAGTATGATGATATATTCATAATGCTTGAGGCATTTCACATCAAAATGGCTTTCTTCAATGCCATTGGAAAGCTCATCACAAGCTCGGGAGGACCAGACATGCTAACTGAAGCTGACGCTTTGGCACCAGGGTCACTGAATGGATTTCTCACAGGCAAGAACTTCAATAGATCCACTACCCAAACAGTGCTGATGGATTGTCAGACTCGGTGATAGCATCCGAGGAATTCAAAACTGGAGTTGAGGCCTATGAGAACTACCGAGAAGAGACGAGACACGGGGTGCATGTGCGACAATGCAGACCTGAAGAAAGTGATGAAGCAAATTGCAGAGTCACAGAATCCCTTTGATCAGAGAATGGAAAGCTCTGCATCAGGTGAAAGGTTGTTCAATATTTACACTGGAAAGGCTGTGAAGGACGAGATCCGAGAGTGTCTGCTGAAAGTCCCTGAAAAAGGAGAGACTTGCTATCAAGAATTCCTCGAGTCTTGTCTGAAAGACCCGAAAAGGTTCGAAGAAATATTAAGCAAAGTACAACTGAGAACATTTGCTGATGAGGGCGTGAAGAATAGAAAAGCCACGGACAAGAGAGTAGCTGAGTTGAAGTGCACACATGACCTGATGGGAAGACTGGTTACTCTTGCATCAAAGAGACAACTGGATTTACCATACATATTTAAATTCCCACTGACACCTGTCCCTCTTTCCTTGTGCACAACTGATGGCTTAATGACTAAAACAGTCAAGAGCAAAATCCTTGACGTATTAGAGGCTAGTGTCTAGACTTCTCCAGATTCCAAGCCAGGCCCTAGAAGTGTCAGTATTATTGATGGCCAATGTCTTCTGCATGGTCTACATCCCCAGCTAACAGGGAAAATTCCAACAACAATGGCTAACATTCCCTACAAGTTCTGATTATGTTTCAAAAGAAAACATTTTTATCAAATGTTCAAAGAATGTTTCGAGAATGTTTATAATGTCAAATAATGTTCCTAAAATGTTGTATGTTAAAAAAGGAATAACGTTTTAGGTGCAACATTCTGAGGATGTTTTGGGGATGTTGACAGATAGAATGGTCTTCTATAAAACATTTCCACAATGTAACATGATAATAAAGGAAGAACAATCTCGAAGCAACATTTTGAAAATGTAGTCAGGATGTTATTGATGCATCCCATCACAAAACTTTTTTCACAAAATATTCTTGGAATATGATATGTTAGCAAAGGTAGAACATTTTGGGCTCTAATTTCGTAGACCAGGCGCAGGCGTGGCACAGGCGCGGCGAATGGGGGGTGCGCCGCGCCAACGCACCCCAACGCACCCGCCGCGCCATTTTGAAAATGTTGTCAGGATGTTATCGATGCCTCAGATCAAGAAACGTTTTTCATAAAACATTCCCACAATGTTTGTACGTGATAACAAAAGAAAAACAAGCTCAAAGCAACATTTTGAAAATGTTAGGATGTGATTGAGGCCTCAGATCACAAAATGTTATTCATATAATATTTTTGTAATATGGTATGTTAGCAAAGGTAGAACATTTTGTCTGCAACGTTCTAAGGATGTTTTGGGAATAAGGACGACTGTTCATAGTAGGTGGCGCTGTACTTACAGATGTACTGGTACATGCCTTAAGCAGTATCAACTCAAAACTGCTCATGATTGGTCCAGCTGAAATGCACGGTGAAAATCCCAAGGAAAAACTTTTGTATGAGATGTCCTCACCCTTAAACTTGCAGTTATTGCAAAGGGAACAATGGGATCATAACCGTGATGGGTACTGGCAGTTGACGCCAAGAGCAGCGGCCAGAAATAAAAGGCAACACTCACAGCGTGCTGAGAGACTAAAAACAGATAAAAATAATGAGACTCACGCTACCAACAGACCTGCCGCCGTCCGTGGTAGAAAACAGGCGAGCTCGAGGAAAACAAAAGAAAAGGGAAATAAACCAAAGATTCCCTTGCTTACTAACACTATTCCTGAAAAGCAACTAAGTGCCTGACAATATCTCTCTAGAGACCTTACCGGCTAAAGCGCCAAGGAAGAACTGACACTCTAGCAACGGGAGTTAGGCGAAATAGGAACTTAACTAGAGTCTGTGCCACCCCCCCAATCAATGCCAGCTGGCCCAGGAATCCGATAGGGAGCAAAACGATATCGTCCCGGACAAGAGCAACAAACAGCTCTCAAAGCTCCTGAACCATGACACATAACTGCGCAAGTCAATACAAGGGGTGCTAAAATGCTACTTCCGTGGAACATGAAGAGTTGAATGGAGCATAAAAGATTGTTGTTCATTAGTAAAATTTTGTTCTGAAACATGAAAACACATCCCTGGGATAATGGCTGTGCATTTCATAACTTGACCAATCATGAGGAATTTGGAGCGGATATTGCTTTACAAGTGTACCAGTACATCTGTTTGTAAAGTGCCATCTATTATTGACAGTAGTCCTTATCCCAAGAAATGGCTTTCATGATCTAAAAGGGTGATCTCCATACTTCATTATGCAACAAACCTAAGCCAGATTTGGGTCGTCCGTGTTTAATAGCAGCTTGGATCTGCTTGGCTTTGCTTCCATTTGATTTAGCAACCCAAGCAGATCCATCTTTGATTACAGACAACATTCTCAAGCTGGCTAAGGCACCTGAATTTTACCCCCTCCTTTCCTCGTTGCATGGCATAGATGGCAGTGGTACAGGGACCGCAGAGAGCTGTAGGGAGGCGTCTGTCATCAACATCATACTCAGATATCAGATCATTGATGGCAGAGATAAGGTGGTCCTTGTGTACGATAGAATAGCTTCCTTTTCGGAAACAGAGAATACAAACTTTCATGCGGGCTGCTCAGTGGTCCAAATCTGCTGTCAGCCCCTTGCATGTCTCAGGGAAAAGGACAGAATTCAGGGACAATGCACAATATAAGTGGGCCTAGCTTTGTGCATGTCGGCAAGTCTGATGTAATCCATGATGATACAATAAATGTTACCCATCCCCAGTCATAATAAGGCTTATTGTGCCATTGTGCAGTGATCTATAGCCCATGAAATGTGACATAACAATTGTGGAATCAATAGCGAAGAGACTACTCCCACGAATGACCCTTCAATGTCTCATTTTTGGGGTTTTTAACCCTTTTTAGAATTTCTCAAAGTTCAGAAATAGCAATTCCTGAAAAACATGTTTTTTTCCCATTTTCAAAATGTTTCAAACATGTTAGGGCGTAATGTTATGGCAATATTGTCACTTAACATTCTACGGAGGTTATCACACAACATTTCTCAAATATTTTTAGAGAATGTTATCCTTGAACATTCTGGGAACTTATAAAAACTTCCCACTGAGAACTTTTCAAACACGTAAGGGCGTAATATAATACTCAAAATTTGATAGGGATCATAGGAATTTTTTTGTGAAATGACATGCAAATTTGGTAACTGCCACTGATGAGCAATGTATTGGATAAATGACATGCAGTCAGACACAAGACACATTTGCACGTGCATTTCGTGACATTAAATCAGCGTGCAGCCTCACATTTTGGTTTTGACTAACACTTCAGAATTTCAACTCAGACGTGTGTGTTGCTTGTTTTGTTGGTGAAAATTTGGAAATTCCCAAATTTTTGCATTACATTTAGCGATAACATTGTCTCCTCAAGGTCTTAGACGTCGATTGACTTCAGAGCAATTGAGAAGATGCATCGGAATGCTTGACTCTGGCTTCTCACAACGTCACGTTGCTAATGCACTTAATGTCAGCCAAAGTGTTGTGAACAGAGCGTGGAACTGGCATCAGACTTTTGGGACAACAGCACACCGTCATGGGGGTGGTCGTCAGACATCGACGACACAACGACAAGACCACTTTCTCACTCTTCAGGCATGACATCATCCTTTCTGGACAGCCACCACCCTACGAAATGACCTTCATAACGCCTCGGGGGTCAGGGTATCCACTCAGACGATACGGAATCATCTTCATACTGCCGGCCTCAACTCAAGAAGGCCATGTGTTCGAATTCGACTGATCGTGTGTCATAGGCGTGACCGTTTGGATTGGGCTCACGATCATGTCACATGGACACACAACGATTGGGCTCCAGTTGTCTTTACTGATGAGTCCCGATATTGCTTGGACTTTACTGACAGGAGGCAACAGGTGTGGCGAAGACAACTTGAGCGATTTAATGATGCCTACATCAATAAACACGACCGTTATGGTGGCGGATCAATTATGGTCTGGGGAGGGATAAGCAGGAACAGCAGAACGGACCTACATGTCTTGGGGAGAGGGACGATGACAGGGGTACGGTACAGGGATGAGATCCTCAATGTGTATGCAAGACCATACGCTGGTGCTGTTGGCCCTGATTTCATCTTGATGGATGATGGCGCCCGTCTCCATCATGCTAGGGTGGTGAATCAATTTCGAGAGCAGGAGACAATTGTCCACATGGACTGGCCTGCGCGTTCGCCGGACCTAAACGCTATCGAGCATGTGTGGAACATGCTGCAGGTCGCCATTTCTGGTCGTAGGGCACAACCCACAACTCTAGAAGAGCTCAGAAATGCCCTTGTTGAAAAATGGAACAACATTCCAATTGCAAGCATCCGGGTTCTGATTGACAGTATGACCCGACGTTGTCAAGCCATCATTCAAGCTAGGGGAGGCCATACCCGTCGTTGACATTAACTGTGGTAATGAAACATCAAACGAACGCTGTCTGTTTTCACTTTACATGTCAGAGGTGAAACCATGAAGTGTTCGTGAAGGCCAAAAGTGTGAGGCTGCACGCTCATTTATTGTCATTAAATGCACTTGCAAATGTGTTTTGTGTCCCCTTACAAAAATGTCCTATAGGGTTCCTATAGGAATCCTACAGGACAGAATTATCCTACAGGGTTCCAGTAGGATTCCTATAGGGCTACATCTGTCCTAGAATTCTCGTCCTATAAGACTCTGGTTGCCCTATAAGTTTTGTGTAGCACGCCTTACAGGCCGGTACTCGTCCTATAGGACGCCCTACGAGATAACGGTTTATACTTATAGGACTGTAGGATTCTTATACGTAGAATGAGAATGTAGGACATGTGACATGTCCTACTGGGCATTCTTATTAGAAAAACAGCTAGTAAAGACGCAATGCATTCAAGCCCTACTAGCTGTCTCTGAGTTTTAAAAATGTATTAGAAAAAAAGTGCACTGCATGCCAAACATTTTCTATGCACTGTGATCAATTAGCAGATAACAAAGTGGCATGTACAGAGATGAAATAATTTCACCTGTATGGGTACATGGTATTCTCAGTGTTGAATTAATCAAAACAGAACATTCAAGCCAGTTATTACTAGCTAAATACAAATGCGTGTAGTTTTCTTGAACGACAGTGTATTAATTTAGATTTCCAAGTTTTGTCTTGTTGATGGGAACACAAAAATTGCTTTTGAGTCCTACAACTTGCAAGCAGCTCGTTTCAGCCAAACACATTACACAGTAACTATCAAATGCTTCAAAGAAATGTGTTCCAACAAAATCCATGTCAAACATGCCTCTCCGATTCTGCAGAACTATATGTACAGTTGTGTTAATCCTTCTCCTTAATGGATAATAAGACTTGGCTTTGCTGAAAGTTTTAAGAACATCAGAAATGACACAATTTCAATCTTAAGCAAAGATTTTATTTCTTATATAATGCAATCTCACTTTGATATAAGAGCAAGATTTGGAAATTCTTACAGTAAACATTAAATAAAGTAAGTAGTATACAAAAGCTTTGGATTGTAAGTTGAACCAATTACACAATTTCCATTGGTTACAAATTCTTAAGGCTAGGATTTGGAATGCAATTCCACTGACTGGTACTGTAAAGGTTAGAAAAAGTAGAAAAAAAAGTTGTAACTGGTTTGTACCTCTGATATACATCTTGATGATTTTAATACTAGACGTAGCACTCAACAGTAGCCATAACTATGGCAAAGACCTTTCTGATATACTATGTATGCAATCATGTAATGTGAGGGGAAATGAAAGATAAATATCAATGAATTTTACAGAATAAGAATCCTATAAGAATGCTGTAGGGTTCCTATAGGGGTTCCTATAAGAACCCTATAGCATTCCTATAACAATCCTACAGGTAGGCCTTGTAGGAATCTTATATAGGAATCCTATAGGGTATTTTTATAAGGGGCGAACATGATTTTTTCTATTTAAGTGACAAATTTGCATTTCAGCGTTAACGTACACATGAAACGTTTTATTACAGCCCTTCAAATGACTATTGCTGCAAAAGGCAGCCGCACATATCTGCATTTTCATGCTTTAATTGACTTATTTGAAATTGGCCTCAAAGGAAACCATTCATATTTATGGAGATGTTGGGTGTATCAATATGGCGGCCGGGTGCTTCACTTTGGATAATACAAATATTACATCATCAGCAATCTAGCGTTCTAAATATATATATCAATGGAATGGCCCAGGCCTAGACCCGGCCCGAGTACGGGCTCTAAGGAGCCTCGTGTTTTGCTATTCCTATAGCTCTAGTCCCTGCAAAAAATGTGCCACAGGAATCCTATAGGACAGTTCAATGGAATTCTATAGAACTTTAGTACTTCAAGTCCTACAGACGAATAGTTCTATAGAAAAAATCTGTGTTTTTTTTTTTTAGTTTGGTATCTTCAATCCCACCCAAATTTGGTAGGAAGCCACAAACAAAGCAGCCATTTTATTTAACATTTCTCAGCAATCTCTTCCTAACTTGTATCCCTGTAGCACAATGACCACTTGTGTGCTACTCTGACTGGGACTCGAACTCATTATGCTGAGTAAAAAAAAAAAAAAAAAAAAACTCAGTTTAAAACAAAATAGGTTGAGTGGACTTCGTGGGTTATGCTTTCCAACTCTTCATATGGTCCTCTTGAGAAGATTACATTTGTGCATTTAAAAAAAAGTCACTATTTCCCAACTCTGACAAAAAATTGAGGAAGGAAAATCAGCGAAAGACCCAGCCAACCACGCCACCCCTTCGGAACCCTCATGTCAGCCAATAGAATATAAGAACTTGGAGTCACTTGACGGCTCAGACAATAAAATTGTGCTTAAAAGTCCTCCGTGAGAGAGAGAGAGTACATCAGTGTTTTGAAATTGTGCCTTTTAACAGCCATGAGGAGCATCTTAATTTTCATTCTTCTTCAATCAGGTAAATATATGCACCTCTCTTTTTAATTTTACAGAATTTTATCTAATTTATTCATCATTGCTGCAGTCTATGTAGCACTGGGGTCTGATATGCCATGTGTCATTTAATACCCAGTGGAGGCCACAGCCTGGTAAAATAAAAAAAAAATAGTTCGGGTTCTTTCTTTCTTTCTTTCTTTCTTTCTTTCCTACCATAGGCAGTGGTCAGCAAGCTCCCAGTTTGTAGAAGCAATGTGTGGTGCAGGCTCAGAAGCAGAGCAATACAGTACTGTGTACGGAAACAGCGAAAAAAAAAGCATGTTCCCCACCTAAAAGAGGCCCCGCTTAAAATAAATACATTTTGGTATGTTTATTCTATACTGTGGAGACCACGATGGTAAAATGATCACAGTCACATTTTCAAGTTAAGGAGAAATGATGAATTAAAAATTCAAAGCACTGAAAAAAATGCAAAATATATTAAATATTATAATAGTATATATTATTATAAATATAATTATAATAATATATAAAAAAATTAAAAATACAAAATTTGGACTCTGTTCTTCCATTTTGGTCTTCAAATATTTTCAGAGCTTGACATTGTCATCAGGCAGTCCTTTCCTTCGGCACTAATGTAACATTTTCTCAACTGTAGTACTTGCATATTCGTATAATTTTTAGTTGAGAAAATATTGTTCTTTGCAAATAATGCTGTGATACTGAAAGATACAATCACTTATAAGAATACATAAATAGTTGTCTTGATAGTTCCTTTACTTCAAGCAAGAAATTTGGTTAGACTTGTGGACAATTTTTGTGTATTGCTTAATCTGTGCGAAAAACAATGGAAGTCACGTCTTTTCAGTGATGTAAACTCATATTCCAATTTAGCATTGAGACGGAGGGATATCAATCACATTTGAGCAAACCTTGATGCCCAAATCAGTTCTTTCTCTTTTTTGCATTGCCCAAAGTGATTGTGCATGAAGATGAAATGTAGTCCTATGGAAAACTATCTGCTATTTATATCATGTTTACTGTTTGTTGACATTTTCTTCTCAATAACACCGTTTGAATTGGCTACTGACTCAGGTCATTGTATTTCATTTATTGAGGCCTGTTCGTTTATAAGCCCAGGTAACATTTTGATATCTTTACCTTTGAAAAACACTTTCTCAAGTTGCATTCAGCCAAAGCCTTGTTTAATTTATTATGTTTATGTTGAGATGAGGAAATGTTAAATTGATTGGATGTGAGAAATAAAAGCATGATGGACTTCGCTCAAATTAGAAATGTATTCTCAGGTTCCATTTACGAACACAAAACTTGCTTTTCCCACTCTAAATTGTCAGCTCTTTTTTTTGTTGATTGAAATGGTCATTTTAAGATAGGCAAACTGATTGTTATAATCCAGACCAGGAATTAAGGCTTGAGACAGAGTGCAATCCAATAGCTGGGTTTATTGATAGTCAAATGGTTGGCAGTGTGACGGAGCCCGGAGGAGAATAGCAAAGTTCAGTTCAGATGTTGTGGGTGAAGCAGTGTCAGCATTGCCAATCTCCTTCTAGGGGCTTTCCAAAAGGGGGGCACACTTTGGTAGAGCCAAACTGTCCGAAGGCAAAATAGAGTAGCTTCGGAGCAATGCGATTCCAATCCTGATGACCGTAGATCTATAGTGATCTTGTTCCTAATAAACTGGACAGAGGAACAGACTGGGAAAGGATTAATAGGTACTTGGTCCCAATCCTGGAAACTATGAGACAGGCTTTGGGGCTTGTTCTTATTAATTAGGTAAGGAAGAGAACTTCCATAATTAAGATCATTACAGATTATGTTTCACATGTTAAAGACGAAGAGTTTTACTTGTAAATAGCCTGGTTCAAAGTGCTACAGCATATTACTGTCCAGCAACTTGCAACTCAATAGAGGGGGTATAACGATGTCTCACACACGCAAGAGGTAAGGTAGCGATGTAACAAGACCCAGCCAGGGATAAGGGAGCAAGTAGGATGCAAACCAATCAAAGGAGACATTATATGATTATTGGCTTCAGTTGAGGTCAATCCAGTGATTTATTCACCTTGGACAGGTGATATTCAGCGATAACTGAAGTCAGTCACTGTTTTATTATATGACCCCACTTGAAAATATAAAATAAGAGAAGGGCGACAGCGCGTACCGAAAGCTCCTCACAGGGATGAAGTGGCACAAAATACGGGCACTGTCAGGGGCTCCTGCAGGGAGGCCTAATCTATTTCTATCTTGAGGTCACCAGACTGTTGTCCCCCGCCGCGCGGAACGCGCGAAGCGGTGGGACATAGTATTCATGACCGTCCGTCCGTCCGTACGTCCCGAATCATTGTCAGCGAGATATCTCAAGAACGAATTGACGGATTTCTTTCAAATTTCATGTCAACATGTATTAGGTTGATACCCCGGCGCCAGTCGATTTTGGTGACCTTCGCGTCACTCTCAAGGTCACACCACGAGATTGCTCATTTTGACACGATTTCACATCTTGTGGCGGGGGACAAAGACACGTTAATGGCAAATACTTGTTATATTCGCCTCTCGTGCACATTTGCGTGGTGAATGTCTCAGTTTAGAGTGACCCGCAGAGCTCGCCTCAACCAATCAGGAGAAAGTGAATCTTTACGTCATATAATAATACTTCTAATTGACACGCAAGTTGCTGGATAGGAGGAGACAAAGAATGAACTATTCTTAAATTCTTTGCATACCATGCATTTCAGTGCCAAAACAAGACTTGACCAGCCAACAAAGAAAAAGTCTGTGTCCCGCAGTGTAGCCTAATGGGGATACTAGATTGCGTGCTTTTCTTACTTTTCATAGTTTTCTGAAAGATTATTTTTGAAGAAATAAATAAGAAATAAATGGTTGAATCAGACAAGGAGAGATGGAGGGCAAGAACTACTGGGGTTTTATGATCGCAATACACGTTTCCGATGGATTTATTTATTGAGGCACTAGTGGTGGCCTGATCTGGACAAGACTGAGAGTATAGGATTCTGTTGATCACAGAACTGAATTGCTCAATTTAATCAAAAACAAATGTAATTTCCTTAAGCGCCTGAATAATAATTCCCAATATGTGTTACCACTGAGCTAACGCCATTACTCTACTAACTTACACTGCAGTAAATGCAGTAGAAACTTTCGAGTTTGAACTATCTGGCAACAGTTTGAACTGATCACTTTTACGTCATGATTTGGGCTATGGGAAAGTATTACAGTAATGTAATGCAGCAGTTTTCGTTCGCTGTCAACTGAGTGGCTAGCTAACATTAGCTCGCTAGCTGACAAACTAATGTTACATAATGGTAATGGAAAGGTACTGCGGGCACACGAGTGAAGTATCTTATGAGAATGGCACTTAGCTAGCCTGCCACAGTGCCAGGCCATACCGATTTAACCAACACGACATTTAGTATTCAGTCTGACTAAATATTAACAGCATGACTTAACATGGAACGACTTTTTGCCCTCGCTCTCAGACAATGAAACTTCTGCAAAAGTGATAAGTACCTAAGGTAATATCAAAACATGCCATGAGTTGGGCTATGGGAGAAGTGGGCCTTCTACAGTTATGTGATGAAGAAAAAGCTGGAAAAAATTCCAAAGTGTGGTTTTCTTCCATAGGCGAAGCCATTGTAAATCCTTTTAAACAAAGCTAGCGATCCAGTTTCACATCTTAAGCCTAGCTTTGGACAAAAATGAATACAGGTATTAATTAGCTGGATATTAAGAGTGGTCAATTCACATGAGGATTGTGACACTAATGGCCCACATCACATCTCTCGCGTCCCTTGTGGGCTATTTATTGTTTCCTCCACCACCGGAAGTTGGGGCGGAGGTTATGTTTCGCCCCTGTTTGTCTGTCTGTCTGTTTGTGAACAACATAACTCAAAAAGTAATGCATGGATTTGTGTGAAATTTTGTGGCACAATTGGTATTACATCAAGGATGGATCCCATTGATTTTTACTGTGATCACTGAAACAATATGGCCGCTACGGCAGCCATGTTGAAATCCTATCACACGTGATAACTCAAAAAGTAATGCACCGATTTGTCTGAAATTTTGTGGGTGGATTGCTATTACATCAAGGATGGATGCAGTTGATTTTGACTGCAATCTGTGAAACAATATAGCCAGGGCAGCCATCTTGAAATCCTATCACACGCGATAACTCAGCTTTGCTCCCACTCATGCACATTTGGATTGTGCTGCCTTGGCGGAGGTTTGCACTCTACAAGTGCCCCAAGTTGTCTATGTTTTAAAGGTTATCTAAAGTTGATTCTCAGATGGGACGTTGAATGTCCAGTGTTTACAAACAAATCATTTGCTTTTGTTGACATTTTGCATTGTCACATGAACAGTTTCATTCAGATAAACAAATGTTTAGTGTACATGCGTAGATAATCCTTCTATTTCAGTTCATTTGCACAGGTGCGGCTCGCTGGTTGGCCGATAAACAAAAACAATGGGAATCGACTTTAGGTGCCCTTTAAGTCATGGCCATCTGATTGATTCTGAAGTGCCATGGGATACATACGGGAGCCCATGATGTTTCTTTGGGCTACACAGAACAGACAAATCTAAGTTGTGTATTTCCTTTATTGTTTCATAATTCATATGCTTTATGGGTATGAATAATTTTGGGCTTAACTGTATGAACGACGAACATGCAAATAGGCAAGGAGGATGTGTTTTAGTTAGTGAAACATAATTTTAATTCAGGAATACAGTAAAAAAAAGAGAATTTGATACCGCATTATATATAAACCGACAATATTGAGACCTTGACGTTTTCGCCTGTACTGTTGTGGTTGTTCTTTCATAACTGTCGGGCTGCTTGTTTGTATATCAAAATTTTGCTCTACTTCGAGTCAGTCTCAGACGTAATTTTGGCGGGTTGCATGTGACCTAGATATTCTTGCATTGCAGGCTCCAGTTGCTTAGAGGTGTATCACCCCCATTAAATTGGCAGGAGCCGCTAAACTCTCTTTCAGGGGATTTCTATATGGGTGCATCTCAAAGCATCGGCTGCATTTTTAGGGGTCATCACTTAATTCCATCCGCCAAACTGATGTAACTTCATTTTATCTCTATTAAACTGTGATGATTGGTTTTTTGAGGTGCCAACTGCTGTGGCCGGAAAGAAAGGAAGAATAGCAAAATAAGAGAACAAATAGACAGAAATCAGAGAGGGAGACTCGCGCCTCCAAAGGACCTAGAGTCCGAGTAACAATCAGGAAGCAACGCAAGCTCGACAGAACAAAATGAAAGCAAAAAATCTCGGAAACCGAGATAAAAAGAATTAGCACCTGACGGTGTTCAGAAAGAGGAAAACGGAGAAAGATTCCCTTGCTAACTAGCACTTTCTTCTTTTGCAGCCAATTCCTCAACAACTCTCGGCTAAAGTGCAAACAGAACATTGACACTCTAGCAAGGGCAGCGAGGCGGGACGAGGGCTTAAATAGAGTCTGGGCGCTGCCCCCAATTATTGCCAGCTGGCCCAAGATTTCGATTGTGGGCAAAACGACATCGTCCCGGACGATTGCAACAAAGAAAGGTCCCAAAGCCACCGCCAGCCTCCAAAACCATGACATAAACAGCTTTGGTTGAAGTGAGTCATCACTAGTTTATCTATGTTTAATCTTAACTCTAACCCCTAATCCTAAACCTACCCCAAAACCTAACCTTGAATTTAACCTTGTACCATACCCTAAATATCAGTTTGGCAGATGGAAGTAAGTGACGAGTCCTAGCATTGCAGCCTTTTAAGGATGCAGGCGGGCATTGGGATGCGCCATATAGCTCGCTGCGGCCCTCTCGGTAGCGGCTGCTGAGTTAAGTGTGACCCCTAGCAGTAAAATTCGTTATACCAGTCTGATCTTTCACTTAATATCTAACTGGTTTGAAAATCTTTGCACCGGTCAAACCTTATCTGTCAATGTTTTGGATAAATGGAGGTTGAACAGAAGCTTTGTTGGCTAAGCTCAGTTTTGTTTATGCAAAAAAGCAGTATAGAGTAGTGTTTTAGTCTTGTAATTCAATTTGTTTTTCTTTCAATTAGAAATGACTTTGAAGAGACTTGTTTCAAGTTGCTGTTTGCTTAAAATGTGAAATTATCTCACCCCAATTACCAATAAAAATAATTCAAACTGTCACGACGAGCAATATTTTAGTGTTATACTGCTGTCACATTCTCCAGCAAAAGGCGAGACAAAATTTTTGATTACAAATATGCTTCTTAATTTTAGAGAGGGAATAGATATTTATGCCAATTTATTATATACAGTACTGTGCAAAAGTCGTGGATTAGATGTTTACGTTTTGATTCCATATTAGAGTTCCTGAAGATAAAAAGTAAGTTTGAAATTCCTGATGTTAATTTAAAGAAAAGTTTCTTTAATAAATGTTTATATTCCATTAAAAATAGTCGATAACAGTCTTGACACAGCCTTGATGTCGACATCATTATGGCTGTTTGCAATTTCTTGGAGGGATAGACGCAAGTGAGACAGTCAGTCTGTAGAAGAACAATGGCGAGATCTCCACTCTGCTTGGAACAAGCAAAAGGTTTATCATCTTATAAAACTACTGCCCAACAGGACAGTGTCTCAAACTTTTAGGCAAAGCATAGTCACACCAAATATTGGTTTGGCTTAGTTTATAGCAGTTTACAGCTCTTTTTAGTAATTAGAAACTTTTAATTTCAAAATTTTTGCAAGCATATTTACTTTAAATGTGCTTAAGATTTGTGCACAGTACGGTATATCATAGAATAAGGATGCTTTCCTTTGAATTTGAAGTTGTGGTTTTGTGGCAGAAAAGGGATGGAGTACTTGCATTCTTAAGAATGTGTGTGGAAATGCACGTTTACCTCCTCCCACCCCTGTCTCATCAGCGTACGACAGCATCTGCTCCGCCGTCATTTCCGGGCCTGGTGAGGTGAGAGCCGCGGCGGGGCGAACAGTCAATATAAAATGCAGCTACGATGGCGCATATGCAGCCTACTCCAAGTACTGGTGCCGAGGGGAGGTGTATAACACATGCCAGAGGGTGGTGAGGACCAGAGGAACACTTGTAAATGGCAGAGTCTCCATCAGTGAGGACAAGGCCGCGCGAACGTTCACCGTCACCCTGACATCCGTCCAGCCTCAGGATGAAGGGCAGTACTGGTGTGTCATCTCCATACCCATTCTAAAAAACCCTAATGCTCCTGTGTACTTGCAAGTACTCCCATCCGCAGGTAAGCCAGAGGAATATTATGGGTGGATGTCAATGGATAATGACAGATAAAGTTCTCGTTGGAATGAGGCTAGTAATACAGAAAAATTGTTTGAAAAATAGAATAATCAAAAAAATTCCAGTGAATGGTGTTGGTGTACCATGGAAGATAAGAGAAGATTAAAAAAAATAAATATATATATATATATATATATATATTGTTATGGCCCCAATTTGTTATTACATTTACAACATCCACAACAGCAAGGGATGACAGACACAATTTTAAAACTTAAACACATTTAATTAACAAAGACAACTAACAACTAACTAATCTACTGACGAATCTAATGACCAAGATTGATTAACAAGAAAAACAGAAATATTTACAGTCCCTTTTGGTTGGGTTCCTTGGTGATGTCCTGGGTGAGGAAAATGCTCAAACACAGGCAAAAATCCACTATAAGTTTCACAGGTCTTAAACAGAATGACAGGTCTGGTCACACGTATCCTTCTCTTTGCAATTTCTCCGACTACTTTACTGTCTCAATTCTCCCTCCTAATATACTCTTTTGCAAACCCCTCCCACCTTTTAGACTTTTTTTTTTCTTTTCTCTGGGACTTGTTTCAGACATGCCCAGAACATGTCCAAACCTAGCTCCAGTCTGGGCTTAACAAAAAAAAAGGTAAATACTGCCATCCAGTGGCCTATATTCACATTACACTATATTAATCCCGAGGGCAATTCTTGTACCAGATTGCTCCAACATTACGGTAACAATAAAACAAAAAGAGTATCCAGTGGGTGAAAAATAAACAAAAATGAAATAAATAAAATGTCTTTAAGAAATAAATGCAAAATTGACAGTGCCTAATAGAGCAACAATGCAATACAAGTACAATAGGTTAAGTACAAAAGTAGCGAAAAATACGGTATTAAAATTTGGATTGCGCATGATTATGGAAAATAAATAATTTAGTCCGTGATGTTGGGAAGTACTATTGCTCATGGTTTAAAAGGTGTATATGAACTCAATGATAACCTAAAGTGCACAAGAGAGTGATCATAATATACTCTCCACTTTGAAGTTAATACTGAAAATAATATTGGTATCAAGTCAGTTTTCCCTCCTAGAGAAGGGGGAGGAGTTATACAGTTTAATAGCCACAGGCACAAAAGACCTCCTGTGGCGTTCTGTGAGCTCCTTGGTGGTCTCAGTCTACAGCTGAAGGCAAGCATGTTATATGAAAAGTGCTGTATAGAAGAACATCAGATGCATTTACCCAGGAGTATTTAGCTCATAGAGATCTTACAAACAATTCATCTTCTGTGCTTTATATTTTCCAAAGCAGTTCTGAATCAGCTCTATTGCGCAAGTGGCAGTGCCGTACTTGGGAATGGGGCCTATAATCCCTGAATTGAAATCCCTGACCAACAGCCGTGTGCAACCCAGGTTCAGATTGTGGAGGCACCACTCATTACTTGAACCCTGTCTCCCGGTTTTTTTAAATCAATGCAGTTATTCAGGCAACAGGTAGAATGAGTTGCCGAAATGGTTGAAATAGTTTAGTTTTTGGAAGAAAGAAACACATTACTCAACTCTTACTTCCCAGCTTGGCTGTAACGCATAGCTCATACATCACTGTACGCTTCTTAATGCAGCGAGTCTTCTAATTTGTATTTTGAACCTTTGCTATTTGGTTTATTCGGCTGGCATGCGGGCAGTGCAACACCTTGTAAATAAGGGGCTGCAAAGCTGGGAGCTGATCAACTTTAATTCTGTCATGTCCATGGTCTTCCTTGGCCATACCGCACTTTTATCATCGTTAAAATCAAACATTCAGTAATTTTAAAGTCGTTTCTGCGTACACGCAGAATTAGCATATCAGGCTTTATCCCTTGTGCTTGGACTTCATAGACACATTGTTAAATCTTATTTTCAACAATTACATTGAGGAAGACAGCCTAGCTGTAGCCATTTGATGTGTGGTGCTATTACAAGGCTGGTGTAGTCTCCACTCATGTACTGTAGTTGCACAGTTCCTGCCATGGAACCTTCTGAGCTGGAGTTCCCTCACTGTCTGTTAGCCTCTCAACTTAGTGGAGGAAAAGAAAAATCAGCAAAAAAGGAGTAAATGTTTCATGACCTTATTCAGAGATAAGTCAAGTTCACCAGATGTCATCTTGCTGAAGTTCCTTTATTATTTTATTACTGATAGCTGGAGTATAAGCTGTGTGTATTAAAACTATTCTTATGTGGCATAATCGTTTTGGGTAATCTTAAAGTTCCTGGGAACACAGAGTCCATTTTTAGAACATGTTTCAAAATTGCCTTTAGATTGAAGCATTCTCCTAAGTTTTAATTAAAAAAAACGTATGATAACTTGCGTAAGAAAAATCGCTAAACTGACTCATCAGAGCTTTCTTACGGACTGCATGGGAGTGGCCATAATGATCATTTCCAGGGAAGGGGGTGATTAATATTAACTCTGCAATTGGTTGAAGACTTTCCGAAGTGATGAAACTATGTGATGAACTGCAGAGGAACCACATGCAGATCAACTGGAAGTGCCTTGTGGGCTGTTTGTTATAAAGTCAGAAAACAGGGATAATACTGTATTACAGAAGGGGGCATAGGCAAATCTGGTCTGGGACAGTCCAAGCCAGGTGATCTGCATTCAGTAGTTGAGGGGGTTTCCAAGCCGTGGTCAGGAACTGTCCAGGGGTCAGAAACAAGGTAATCAAACCAAACTGCTGCAGGGCTGCACACTCACAGAATCACCTGGAACTTTGGGCTAGGGAATCAGTCCATGCTTTGGTGTCTTCTGAGGAGCACGAAGTGATTGTCCCCAATAAAAGGCTCAAAATATTCTTAAACATTTTACTTGTCTTATTACCAATAAAAGGAGAGCATAAGCTTGGTTTGCTCACAGCTCAGGAAGGACAATCAGAACAATCCAATAACAAGTGACAGGAAAAAGAAATGACCAGAACCAGTAAAAAGTTTTAACATACCAACCCCCCCCCCCCCCCCAAGAACAGTCATATGGCTATAATGAGTTAGCAGCTGCGTGGCTGTCTAACTTCCCAAAGATGTGCTGCACTTGTGGTGAACTTTTCATGGGTCTTTTTGCCCAATAAGTCACAAACCAGCTTGACTTTAATTCGGCCGTTGGAAAATTGAAGGCGCTTGTTTGTTTGTTTACTTTGCAAAATATGGCTTCCTTGAGAATTCCAAAATTTTGACACTATTCAAACAAATACATTTTTCTCTTCTAACTTCTGATTGTTTACCTCTCACAAGATTCCATTTGAGACTATATAGAGAAGCTGAGCCATTCACTTTTCTATAAAATCTGAGTGCTGTGACATTTGCAAAGTGTGTCCAAACTTTTGAATGGTACTGTAAATAGACTACTAATTGCACAATACAGCCAAGGAAACACTCAAGCATGAGAGGGGTGTGGGAGCTAATCAGGCAATAAATCAATCAAGGCAGATATGAGAGCAAAACCGACACTATACAGCTGGAAAAGGGGAAGATTCATTAAAGACACTGATGGACTGTGAGAAACTTGATGTTTTACTTGAATACAACATGACATCACTTTTGGATGAAAAGGTTCATGCCCAGTTTAAATCCAGCCACTGGGAAAGGAAAATCTTTAGATTTATAGATCTATTTTCAGAGAATTATCATCTTCTAGTACTTTGTATATGTATATTGTATATCCCAAAGGGCCAAAACAAGATAAATGAAAGACAGTTGATGATTTAATTTCCCAGGGTCTTCACGATTTTTTATCTTCTAACATTTTTCTCCCATTTCTCTGAATACTGCAGATGAACCTCCCACTATTTCCACCAGGGGGCCGCAAGAAGCTGGAGCCTCAGCGTGAGTGCCGTCTGAAGTTGAACCTATTGGAAACAAGGCAATCAGAGATAGCAGACCTGGCCCCAGCCACGGGCTGACAGACAGAGTGACAGAAACACACACACACACACACACACACACAGACATGATCATTGCTTAACCTGGCTCCCCCTAGAGGGGGGCCAGGTAATTACCAGGGGTAACTTTCCCAAAAGCTTAGTTACTAACTCTGGTTCAACTGCTTAGCTACTAAGTTTTTAGGAAATGTACCCCTGGATGATAATCTTCACCTCTGACCCAGTGAGCTGCTTTCCAAAGCTCCTCACCAGTCCCTACACTGCAAAAAGAAATTTTCAAGAAAGGGAAATTTACTTATTTTAAGACTTAAAACACTTATTTCTATCACCATTTTCATACTAAGACAAGAAATTTGTCCTTAATTTTAGGTAATTTTGACTACCTTGCCTATGGGGTAAGTAAATTTCACAAGTGAAATTTACTTACCCCATTGGCAAGATAGTCAAAATAACTCAAATCAAGGAAAAATGTCTTGCTTTCTAAGAAAATGATAATACAAATAAGTGTTTTAAGTCTTAAAATAAATACATTTCCCTTTCTTGAAAATCACTTTTTGAAGTGTGGCAAGGCGAGAAACCGAACTGATATACATGAACTCTATTGCTATACACAGCTTTATCTCTGTCTTTCTCTCCCTCTTCCTGTCTCTCTCCCTCTCTTTCTCTTTCCTCTTTATCTCCCTCCCCCTGTGCTTCAGACTCAATAGTTCCCCTGCTCAGTATTATCGCTTCCTGTCCCTCCTCTCTGTGTTTCTCTTCCTCTCTGTCTTGCTCTCTCTTGTCATTTCCTTGCTCATCACTCTCTCTCCATATCTCACCGTCCCTCACTTTTTTCTGTCTCTCACACTTCATCTCACCTAATTTCTCCTTCTCTCTTTCTCTCTGTGCCTCTGATTATTCTCAACAAACTCCTTCATTTGAGGTTCAAATAATGAGCTTCATCTTCACTGCAAAAAGTGATTTTCAAGAAAGGGAAATTTACTCATTTTAAGAATTAAAACACTTATTTCTATTACCATTTTCTTACTAAGAAATTTTTCCTTGATTTGAGTTATTTTGACTATCTTGCCAATGGGGTAAGTAAATTTCACTTGACAAGTGATATTAACATATTTGCATAAAATGGCAATGTTTATCGGCCCCCCTTCCTTTCGATCTTCTACTGATTGCGTGACCATTAATCCTGCTCTATTGCAAAGTAATATCGGAATAGGTTGCAATTGTAATATAATTTTGTAATATATCATGTCTCTTTTATAAGGCAATATTGTAATGCGACTCTCGTAACACTGAGGTATGTCTGCCCCTCTTGTGCAGTCAGAACGTGTGGTCCACTTTGCGATGGATCCTGTTCTTCCTGATGCTGGCGTGTCCCCTGGGTGTGTGTTTTTGGGAGAGGAGTGCAGGACATAACTGTGTCGCTGTCTGCCCCCGAATATGTATCCACATCCCGCCATCACTGCTGCCATCATCGCCCCAAACGGGGTGACTTCATCTCACAAGGCTCACAAGGCTGTTACACAGACAGATTTTGTACGCTGCGAGTGGCTGCCCAGGAATTCTGGCTGCAAACAGACTTTTGATGAACACTATGACACCAGCAACATCAATTACTATGTGATTGTCATTCCAGTGTTTCCCACTGCAGTGTACAGCTCATGGGGTTGGGGATGGGAGAGCGCAGTGAGGCAAAATGGTATTTATTTCTGTATGTGCGTGTGGATATCTATGATTGTGTGTGCGTGCATGCGTGCGTGTGTGTGTGTGTGTGTGTGTGTGTGTGCCTGTGTAAATAAAGGAATGTCAGTACGTTCAGAGGAAACAGGATTTCTGGCACTTTGCTGGCATGCTTCTTATATAGTTTGTGAAATGTAAAAAACTGAAGTGCAATATGTCATATAAAGACGGAGGTTTGTGGTGTTAGCTATACAGGCAAAGCATCTATAAAAGTTGATTTAAGACCAAAAGGTCAAGGGTCAGTGCTCTGCTGCTGTGTGATGGTCAATCACAATCCTTTCATCTAGTTCCAGAGCCTAACAAAACCCGTTAACCATCTTTATCTCATCTAAATTACAGTATGACCTTTCATGTTCCAAAATGTAGTCATTAACATGTACCACATTCATGCCCCTTCATTTTTCAATTATTAGTGTTGTCGTGGTAGCAGCAATGTGCAGTAAATCATAGCCATATGATAATATATAGTTTTATATGGCCTGCATACGATGAAATGAACAGCAATATTTTAACTCCTTTTATATAACGACAGAATAAAATGTACTGAACAAAATATGCTCAGTGAAAAATGGCCGAATCCATGCCACAGTATGACGTCTTACAAACAACTGATGATGTACTTTTCATGTGTTGGGTTTTGGGGGCTAAAGAAAAGATATATATGGGCAGTTTGAGGGAGTGTGAGCTGGAGAATAAGAGAATGCCAGAGTATTTACCTGGGTTCATAAAAATGCAAAAACACAACCAGTGTGTCATGGTTGAGATCCTGCCTCCATTACCCATAAAATGTGTGAAAGCAATGGGAAAAGAATGTAATGTTTCATATTGCAGTAAAAATATATGATGCATTCCAAAACGTACAGAATACTATGTATAGTACATACTATTCTTTAGGGTGTAGGGGGGTAGGTTACTGCTCTGTTAAGCTGCGTTTCCTCTAAACACTTTCAGTTCCACCCCCCAAAAAAAAAAAAAAAATTGAAAACATGGATCACAGCATGACCTGAATTGAGTCAATAAATATGCAAATATTTTATTTCATTACTGCTCTAAAATTAAGCACATTCTGCCTAACATAACTACTTATTTTTACATGGCTGTTGGAAATGGAAACAAAATAAAGTAGGACACAATATCTTTAGCATTGGTCAACCTCTCATAGATAGGACTCTGACTTGGTCATTACTGATAAATTATTGATAGTAGTGACGTTGGCTGATTACCAGCCTAACATTTTGTTCTTATATCAGCATGTACAAAATTGTCTTCTAATATCAGTCCCTCACCAAGATTACATATGTAGCATCCATGCTGTCAGATAGTAAGTTTTATGTTCTGTATTTTTCAACATCATCAGCTGTTTTTTTGAGCACAAAATGCGTTTTTAAAATTCTGAAACCCCGCTATGGTTTTGATTGACACAGCGTTATCCTCCGTCACAGCCCAGATGGACTGAGGTATACCTCTTTGAAGGCTGGTTGTTGCGTTTTGACATCACAATCACATTTTGGCCCATGGACCTCTCGCTCTCCCCCTCTGTCCCCTCCTTTGTTCTCTCATGACCCTCTGTCGCCTCGCTGTGGTCGTTTTTGGTCACAGCAGGCAAGCACTCCCTTACACACGAGAATCCATAGCGTATTTTTTACCTGCTGCTGTTCTTCCATACTTATATATGGACCTTTTGTATTGTGAAGATCGTACATCTGAGAAAACAAAGATAATAACGCGCTCTTTTGCATGAGAATTGGACGATGCAATGCACAGTAAAGGAAACATCAATTCATTAGATAAAACAAGCAAAACTGAATTTACAGTACAGGACAAAACCACCCCGCATCAATGATCCATCATGAGTAAATACAAGGAGAAGAAATAAATCACAATCATAATAATCATTTTATGCAATCATATTATTATTATGATTATGATTATTATTTTATTATTATTATTATTATTATTATTATTATTATGACAAGACTCAACTGTTTCTGCTACTACTAGTAGTACTAATTTTAATAAAAAAATAATAACAATCATCATTGTAATCATAGCCATAACTAAAATTACAATACTTATCATGAAAACATAATTAAAAAAGAAAACAGAAACATTTTATTTGCTCACCTCTAAAAATATACAGGCAGCAGGTTAGCACAATGGATGCCAGAAAGCAGCCAGTAGACCCAGCCATAGCCAGCCAGCAGGACCAGCCAAACTCGTAGTGCATTCCTAAATATACGTTCTTCAGCACCAGAGTGGCCCTTTCAACGTATACATCCACAGCGTACCACACTGAACCGATCATCCCTGGGATGCCTAGGGGAAATAGTATTTTAATGTACCATTTGTGCATAAAACAGTCAGTATTCCTCATGGAAACTCTTTGTCTTTTTTAATTGTAACATAGCTTTTAATGACGCCAATTTGTGGAAGCCTCTCTGTTTATTTAGGTAGTTCAAACAAGCTTCCAAGCCTACTCAGGATCGCGACTACGTTCAGGTTGAGAAAGCTCAAGACAGCTGCATTTTCCAGTTCAATAGGAAATAGTTCCCGAGCCTAATCCAGGGTCCAGGATTGAGACTGCATTATTTAACCCTTTGCAAGTCTGTTTTGCTGTCCAGTTTGTTAGGAACAACCTCCCAATACTTCTGTTGTCATCAGGATAGGAATCAAGTTTTCCTTGGGCTACTCCATGCTTTTTGTGAACAATTTAGCTTTGGCAAAGTGTATACTCCGCCCTGCTGTCATCCTGGGAAGCCACTGGCTGACAACTGATTTAGCCCTGTTTCACTCACTACATCTGAACTGAACTTTGCCCTCTTCTTCTGGTGTTCCGTCGCCACGGTTACTGTTTTGCTGACAATAAACCTTATTATTGGACTGTTCTCTGCCCCTGCACTTGATTGCTAGTCGGGATCATACCACTTTAGAATATCTAAGAAATTTTCAAATGAGTAAATCTCTGCAAGTATTTGGTCCATTTGAATGATCTTGGTATTTGGGATTTCTGCCATGGTGTAAAAATCACTGTATATGTCACTGAGTCAGAGTAAATGAAGATGGAACACAGTGTAAATCAAATACCTTATTTTGCACCAAACAAAGTTTTTACTTCGATCCCTTGTAAACTTAATTAGTTGCAATCTAAAACCTCTAAAAATTTACAGCACAGAATCTCAACATTATCTGTGCCAAAGTTTATTCCAATCAAGTAAATCAGAACACAATTAGAGAGGTATGTCTAGGTCGCTTCTCCAAATTGGAAATTCAGGTACCTTGTGTGCCAAATCAGATTTCTCAGATATTAAACTGTAATACTCATCTAATTTCACTTACATGTCACTACAGGCATATATTCTACCCAAAGACAACCAGTTTTTAATTCTTAGAATTTTGAAATATCCTTTACAATTATTATTTCTGCCAGTCCTATAGCCTGTACAATCCTATTCAAACACAATAAATACAAAGAAAATTAACTTTGGCTCCACTGGAGCAGATTTATTTAAAAAAAAAAAAAAAAAACAAATTAATAAAATTAAGAATACAATGGAAAGGTAAAAAAGTAATAAGAACAAGAACCCCATCAATTATTTATACGTGAAAAAAAATGCTATTATTGCAAGCTAAACAGCACACAAACCTGGGATCGAACGCTGGCCAGCCGCATTGCAGTCCGTCATCAGCACCACTACACTACATCAGCTGACATGAAGACTTGTGTCAAATTGCCCATATAAAGAATAACTGGAGAAAACAAGCCACTCACCTTGTTTGTACTGTCGTGCCCTCAGTACGTACGTGTCTCTGTCAGAAACGACTTTGAAAACGACTGTTGAATATTTAGCAGATAATTATATTGAAGATTCTACAAACAAACCTGTTAAGCGTTTATATTGTTGCTATTTAAGTACATTTGAATGGCCTATGGACTCGGTTTGATGCACTGGGAACGCAAGGCTCTGGCTTTGTCTAGCTTTGTGCGATAAAGGTGCTTTAAAGCTTTTTGGAATCGTCAAAAGTCATAGAATCAAATGGCTACCAGCAAAGTTTTACTGACAGCATCACAAGCCGATCACAGACAGGAAAATACATTGCAAGCAAGCTGAATGCTGAGGATCTGAGATCTTTGAAGCAATGCTGAGAAGAAAAACTTGCTTTGAGACTCACAGATCTAGTTTGGTTATAACACAGACACATTGAGCTAACAATAGCAAGTGTAGATTTACCCACAAACAGCTTTTATTACAAAATAGCAAAGGTAAGAAAAATTTTTGCTCATCTCTGTAGCATTTAAAGTGTATGCCTGCTGTTCTTTGAGTGTGGTGTCAATTTAAAATGACAAGGCTTATTTCATTGGAATCTGTGGACTGGCTTTTTTCATTTGAGGTATCGTTTGTATGCATAGCACAAATTCAGTAGAAATGCTTGCGATAGAGCACTGATCTTATTTTATTTAATGTTTTGCTAGATTCCTATTTGCTTGCTTGGTACTTGAATTGTGTTCAGTTTAGGTAAAAACAGTCATCACAAACTTTTCGCCGAGTTTCTTCGCATTTAGAGGATATGCCGCATGATGAGGTTGCTATGAGGAAACATGCTGTATTTATTATGCAAATTCATTGCCCCCATTACGAGGGTGTTCAAGTTTAAGGTGAATACTCGTATTGAAAATATATTTTCCACTAATTTTTTTAAATCTTCACTTTGAAACCAGTTTTCACTGCAACAAAACCGTTGACTTACTTTTGAACTTCTGGTACGTGAAGCAGCTTGTCTCGAATCGCTCTGAGCAAAGAACTGAATGTTCTGTTGATTTGTAAAGCTTTCCACAGTCAATTCTTCTTATTTTAACAAGCCACTCAAAAGGGCTTCATTATTTTGTGGAAATTGATGGAAACTTATTTCGCTGTATTTTCCAGGCGACTGAATGGCATCATTATTGGTGCAAGCAACAACAGCTCACAAGTTCCCCATTTTCACTATACTGCGATCAACCTATGTGTACATTTTGCTTTGGGGATCACGTGACCACCTACGTAACTTGCAATGACCTCATTGGGCTCTATTTCACTAGACACACCCAGGCATGATTACTGCCAGCCCTGTTTGATCTAAACATCACTAAGTCGAGCCTTTCTGGCAATGTTAAGTTGTCTAAAAGCAGTGCATGATGCCGCAATCAGAAAAATTCAAGACCAGAAGAGAAACCAAGCAGTTGACATCTATCAGTCTGAAAAAAGGTTACAAAGCTTTTTATAAGGCCTTGGGAATCCATCAATCAATGGTGAGAGCCATTATTTACTAATGGAGAAAACGTATAATAGTGATGAACCTTCCCAAGAGTGGCTAGCCAACTGAAATTCCAAAAGTGCAGCAAAGACTCATCCAGGAGGTCACTGTCACAACCCTCATGTGAGTGCCTTCCTTGTCTCCTCCCATTCAATAACTTGCTTGTCCGGTTGTTGAACGAATGTCTCTTTTTGATTGGTTTGCATGTTGCATGCTCCCTTATCCCAAGCTGTGTCTTACTTCTTAGTTACCCTACTGCTTGTATGAGCAAAGTATTCATACCTCCTCTTTTTACTTGCAAGCCATTGGAATGAAATTTAGTATTTTGTGCTTAAAACCAGTCTGTGATGGCTGGTGTTTCGAGACGCCAAAAGCAGCCGCAGAAACAAAAGGAAGTCCAGCAAAATAAGAGCGACAAACCGAGAAAAAGAGAGAGAGAGAGAGGCTTGTGCTTCCAACGAACAATGTTCTTAATCCGGGTACAAAAGGAAGCAAAACGAGCTGGACTGAAACGAAATACAGGGAAAATCTCGACTACCGAGATTTCGAGATAAGGCATCAGACGGTGCATAGAAAGAGAGAAATAATGAGAGAAAGATTCCCTTGCTAACTAGCACTTTCCTCTTTGCAACTAATTCCTCAAACAAATCTCTAGCTAGAGACCTTACCGGCTAAAGTGCAAAGTAACACTGACACTCTAGCAGAGGCGGCGAGGCGGAACTTGGGTTTAAATAGAGTCCGGCGCCACCCACAATTAATGCCAGCTGGCCAAAAAATTTGATTGTGGGAAAAACGATATCATCCTGGACGAGAGAAAGAAAAAAGCTGGCCAGCCTCCAAAAACCATGACACAGTCAATATTTACAGGTAAAACTTTTCGTCTTTTGAATGTTAAAAGGCATCTAAAGTTGATTCTCAGAAGGGGGATTGAACGTCTAATGTTTACAAACAAATCACTTGCTTTTGTGGACCCCTTGCATTGTTTCATGACCAATTTCATTCATCAACCAATGTTTTGAGTACGCGCATAGATAATGCTTCTATTTCGGTTCATTTGCGCAGGTGTGGCTCGCTGATTAGTCGATAAACAAAAACAATGGGAATCGACTTTAGATGCACTTTAAACGTAACCTTTAGTGATAGTAATTTACGGAAGTTTCCATCCTCATTTTATTACGGAAGTTTCCATCCTCATTTACTTAATAAGAACAAGCTCTCAAGCCTCTCTCATGGTTTCTAGGATTGGAAGAGTGTTCTTGTTCATCCTGTCTCAGTATGTTCTTTTATCTAGTTTATTAGAAACAAGTTCCCAATCCTTCTGAGGCCAGCAGGGTTGGAACTGCATTCCTCCTTAGCTACTCCATGCTGCCTTTGAATAGTTTGGCTCTTGTAAAGTGTGCGCTCCACCTGGCAGTCATCCCAGTAAGGCACTGGCCAGGGATTGGCAACGGACACGCTGCTTTGCCAATTACATCTGAACTGAACTTTGTTATTCACCTCTGGGCTCTATCCCACAGAACTTTGTTACTATCAATACACCCTACCATTGGATTTAACTCTGCCGTCGCACATGATTTATTGTCTTGATCATAAAAGTCACAAAAGAGAGAACTGCGGGCATTATTTGCCTCAGTTAAAATCGGTGTTCATAATTCCTCAATAAGAAAGAGACAGGACAATAATAGCATGGGAGAGCTGCAAGGATAACCACTGCTGACCAAAATGAGCACAAAGGCTCGTCTCACACTAGACAAAAAACATTCTGATGACCCCCAAGACTTTTGAGATAATATTCTGTCAATACAAGAGTCAAAATTAGAACTATTTGAAAGACATGGGTTCCATTACATCTGGCTTTATCATGACAGCATTCCATAATGAGATCATGATACCAACAGTCAAGCACATCTTCAATCCCTATTCCGCCACACACACACACACACACACACACACACACACACACACCATTAATTTCTAGCCCTGGAGTTTACCTTACCCCCCAGGCCAAAGATGAAGCCTGAAAAGTAGCAGATCCTCAGTTTTATGTGTGGCTCCTCCCTCAGGAGCTTGATGATGTCAATCCCTAGAACCAGCATGATGAGGGCAAAGCTGGCTAAGATGTCTGCTGTGATCATCAGGGCTCGAGTAAGTACGATCTTCACTGTGGGTGAGACAAAGACGCCCTTCTTCTTTCACTGTCACCATTTATTGACTCTTCCAAACCACTTTGCCAAGAAAAGCTTGTCTTTACACAAAAGAAGGACCCTGCTGTTCTACTTGTACAATGAAATGCCATTTTAGTTAAAAATGTGCTTCCCAGCAAGCATTTTTAGGTCTAATATACGTCTAATAGACGTCTATACGTCTCCAAGACGCCGCGTCTAAAAATGGTGCAATAATGGTGCAGAAATGTAAGTTTTTTAGATGTCTATATTTAGACTAGACGTCTATTAGACGTCTTAACAACGTCTATGTATAAACGTGTGTCTATATATAGACGTCTAAACAACGTCTATTTATAAACGTGTCTATATATAGGCGTCTAAACAACGTCTATATATAGACACACGTCTATATATAGACGTTGAAACAACCGCTAATAGACGACTAAATAGACACGTCTATGTATAGACGTGGTTTATACGTTCATATTTAGACCTAATCTATCCAAGGGTTATAGACTAGTCTAGTTATAGACTAAGTCTAGTTTTGGTCTAAATATAGACGGCATATAGACGGTCTAAATTACGTCTAAAAAAACTAGACGACTATTAGACGTCTATTGCTCAGTGGGTTGTCTTTTCTCAAAATAGAAAAAAGTCACTGGTTCTTAATTATGGAGAATCAAACCAGATTAATTTAAACATACTTGTGAGTAATAAAATATGTGGACCGACTTTATGGTTTTATAGTTTTACAGTCTAGTCTACTTTTGTTGAGAGTTTGCATATCTATTCATTCATTCTGAGGAAATATTTCTGCACTGCTCCGATGTCACCACAATCTACCGTGCTCATCAAAAAATATCAATACTTTATTTCAACCATAAATCTAGTATTTGAATTTATTTCCACCTGCTCCCTGTGGCGGAATGTAGCTAGTCAGTGTGATGGTAATGAAGCAGGAGGTTATTTGAAAGTCGTGGGCAGTTGGCTTACGTGGGTGCTCGGCGAGTATAGTGTCATACTGGTCGCATGTTCGAATCCCATCTTGCGTGTTAGTGATACACTCCCACCAAAGCCCTCTGCACTTCTGACTCACCTGCAGGAACAAAGTATGAAGAGTGGAAAAAAATGGCAGTGTCCAAATCAAGCACTTTGATTGGTTATAAAAAATTACTGGAACAATGGGACAGATTTACATTGCCACTTCTCTGATCCAGGGATTATGTTCATTATTTTAAGGAGGCATATAGTAAAGAGTGTTTTATAAAGATTACAGACCAAGGTGAGATTTGACGCTAGTGCTGGGACAGAGTGTGATGGGGGCTTGGTTGTGGTGGAGTGAGATGGGCTGGTTCAGAGCATAGGAAGATTTTATCTCCATGGATGTTGCTATCTGGTCAATGACTGACACTACCACAGTGACCTCAAGGTCCTCCAGGAATTAGCAGAATAAAAGAACAGAATATATAAATATTTTTAATGTTGAGCACATTCTGAGTCATTGTATCTAATTGTTCAAAGATTCTTTGAACTCAAGTGATTGGATTTTTTTCAACAGAGCATAAATACCTCAACTGAGTATTAAAGGTGGCCCAATTAGATTCACTGAAGTTCAAAACATCTTTCAATTAGATTCAGTGACACAAAATGTGTCCTACCAAAAGGTTGAGCAGGTAGTTAAAGGGCTCAAGGGCTGAGGGCTCAAGAGCATGGTCAAAATCTCACCTCCAGGTCATCATCCGCATTGACCATCCAGCAGTCTGTCCAGGTGGCCACAATGAGGAAGACGGTCGACACCAGGGAGAGAACGAACGCCATAAACTGAAGCACCACGATCATTCTGAGCTCTGGAGGACTCCAAGAACACAGCATCTAGTTTTTACCTTTCATATTTTTGGTACTTTACTGACTTAAGTATCAAGAGCAATGTACACATCTTGCATTAATATAAAAATACAATTTATTCATTTTACTAAATATTTGCTGAAGAATCTGTCTTTATTTACTGTATATGATTCTGCATTACCACCTCAGGAATCATGCCCTCAGAAGACCCTCATTACTGTATGTGTATTCACCGCCTCACTCTACTCCCCCTCCCCTCTCAGCAAAATACCCTCATGAAGATGCTTTCAAGGAAAATAACCTACGAAGGTTTCCACTGAGAATATATATGTATACGTATATATTTTTTGTGGTACAAGGGCAACTTTTGTGCCAAGGGGGTCTTCAAGGTGGTGTAAGATTGTGATCAAACATGAGCACAACCTGATCAGACTTTAACTACCTGAAATATTTTCTTGAAGAAAAAAAATGCTTGTTCATGCCATTGTATCTGTTGTTGAATTGGGACAGACATACGTTAGCAGCGTAATATCTTCACCAATGTTGTGATTCTGTATTCATGGACATCACATTAATTTGTTTTATCCTGTGTTTGTTTGAATCTCAAATTCAAAAAATTAATAATACATTTTCAATTAAGTCAGAAATAAACTAAAATTAAGTTTGAATTCAAAGGTGCATCCATAGCAGATTTTATCAGTTTAAATTTTATTGTCATTTCAAACCATTCATAAGAAGAATATGCAGCAAAGAAAATTGCCCTTCATAGGATGCTGAATACCTGGTATTTTTACCCATATTTAGATAAAATTTTATAGATGACATTTTATAAAACAACAAGGGTTACAGCACAATTATCATCTCCATTCCTCTGTCTCAACAGGCATAACCTTTTCTTTTGAAGGCAAAAGAAAATGTGAAATGTAAATCAATGCAATCAAAAGAGCATGTCATGTAAAGAGGGCTGTAATGATTTATGGTGCTAAAAACATTGAATGCTCTGAAAGCTTAAAACACGTTTGAAGAAATGAATTCAATATGGAGCAATATTTTACTACAAACTATAATGGAATTAGAAAGAGTATAATTAAAACTTTGAAAGGACTTTCAAAGTAATTTTAACACATCCCTATTATAGAGGCATTTAATAAAATATTCCAAAGACAAGCAACTCAGTAAAAATGTCACATTCCTTCGAAAGCTACGCTAAGCCATGACCACTCCACCATGCAGTAAGACCAGTGGACTAAACATTTTGAAAACCTCCACCTTGCTCAACTTAATGCGATCATCTCAGCTAACCACTCCTTCCAGATCTCACCATTCAAATTTTTCATGCTTAACCCAAATCATGCAGAGAAATTGTATTTAAAAGAATCTGATTTACCTCCACTTTGACCGAGCAGGACTCATGATAATGTTCTACATGAAGGTTTGCACGTTGAAAAACGATTGACCTTCGCTAGGATGGAACTGGATTTTTTTTTTTTGGGTGTGGTGGGGGTGGCGGGGGGGGGGGGGTTAAAGATGGGTGGGTGCTGGTGTTGGTGGGAGGTTTGCCTGCCGAGCTGAAGTGACCCCACAGCCCAAACAGATACTCCCCCTCCAGGCCGCAGGCTTGCTTATTATTCTGAATGGGATTTTTTTTTCTGCCAGTGAAACGCAGTAAACGAAACACGTCTTTTTCCATGGCTATTTTGAACATGGTAAGTGCTGAGGTCTGTGCACTGAATTCTTATTAAGGGGGCCATTGCTCTGACAATGGTGTTAATTCTTTCGAAGGCATGCTTATCAAGCTCAGCTAGTACCACTCCAGGCCATGGGCCCAGGCTCCTTTTGCCCCCATAGAATGCAATTTTCCTTTGTCCCATAGTTAAGAACTGCTCCAATTTAAATGCCATCAAATAGCTGCTGATGACTCGCTCAGCTTGCTGTGAATGTTTAATAACACCTCCGTGCACTGTTTACTATGGACCATATGCCCACTGGGCTTTTCTTTAAAGGATTTGTTAGTAAACGGGGGATGGAGTTGTAACGTGGGATGTGATTGTAGCTGACTGCATGCCCTCTGTTTTCAGAGAAGTCTCTTCACCCTTATTTCCCCCCTCTGGCCTTATTACCCCTATGTGTGGTTGGAATTGTCTCTATGGTCATTGTTTACCAGAGGCCCTATCACTGTGCATGTAATAATAGTAATAATATTGGTTTTAGAATTTCCCAAATACATTTTTCTCTAAAATAGGTTTCCCTTTCTTCTGATCATGTGAAAAACAGTATTCAGATGATTGAAATTTTATCAAAGTCTTTTTTTGTTATCAAACAAAGGGGATGATAAAGCCTGCGCGTTTGAAAAAGGAGTGGTAATAAGAAAATAAATTGCTATCATTACACTAAATACTGTATGAAAATCTTTTGTGCTTCATACCTTAAATGGGCTATGTATCATAAATCAAATATTTCCTTTGACAAAGTATGCAAAGGCAAAGAAGGAAATTCTATGTTATCCAGAATTTTCAGTTCGGGGTCAACAAACAAAGTGAAGCATAATTTTTTGTACACAATGCATGATAGATGTTTTTACCAGTCACTTCACAGGTCCACCATGAAAAATCTGCAAAAAGCGGCAAGGTGGGGGGGTCTGTGGATCCATTCTGTATATTGACCAAAGGTTGGCCCTGGGGCATGGAGGTGACTGTTAGAGCCATTCGTCAAATGATCATGTGGGTAGGAGAGGGGGGCCATTTTTGTTTTTTGCTTGTTATGAGCAGCTATTTCCCCCCACAATATACTGATAATGTTTCAACTTTTTTCACTGTATATACAAAAAAAAAACAGACTTTTCCCTACTGTAGAATGAAAGTGAACATGTTGTAGAGTTTTTCCCTACTATCAGTAATTTTTTCGTGCTGCTGGTAGTGCTGGCCCAGGCCCTAAAAAGGGGCCAAGTTTGACACTGCAAAATTATATGCCATATTTCAAGGTCGATATCTTACCTTCTGCGGGGTGTCGATAAATGAATCTTTGCCAAGAAATAGGTAGATGCCTATGCTTTTATATTCAAAATGAAATTTTTTTGCCAGCTAGTTTCGTATTTTCACACTAGGCTGTCAAAGACCTTCTTATTAGCTATTTTTGTAGTTTCACAGGTCTCCAATAGGGGGCTATCAACTTGGATTAGTGCAGTTGTATGCTATAGAACAATAGCAACCACAAAAAAATGGCATTGGCAATGGCAACAACAAAAATAATTTTTGGTGTGTTCTTTATACTGTAGGTAGAGGTAGTGACAATAGGGGGTAGCACCATAACACTAGTTAGACTAATTCTGGTCTCACTCGCAAACGGTAAACGTTCACAATTTTTTTTCTGTTTCCAGTAATTCAAGTATGGTTCTAATCCCATACGAGTCCCATAATCCAACTCCCTGCAGAAGGCAAGTTATTGGTCTCAGAACACAATCTTCTTAAAATCAGTGATTTCAGTAGGGGTAACATTGTCGCCTAAACCTCCCACTATTGGTAATATTTTTCAATGGTTTTCAGGGGAAACATAGGCCTTCCTACAGGCAATCCACCCACGAAAATGTAGTATCCCAAGTTGGACCATCTTCTGTCAAAACTTAATTTTTTCTTGCTCATTGAAATCTGTGAAATAGTGCTTAAATGAATGCCAAAATTCTATTTCTAGCAATAATTCTGCACCGCTCAAACTGCACACCAGTGGCGGGTGGTGGACAGAGAACAAGGAGGGCGATAAACATGTCTTTAAACTGCTTGTTAGTCTTGATCTGTTTCAGTCAATTTTCCTGGTAAAAGACACTTTAACTCTCCACTCTCAGGTGTGGCTTATTGTCTTCATTAAGACGAGAAATCAAACACATCAGTTGAATGCAAAAATAGCGCATTTCAATCTTTTTCAATAAAACAATTACGCACAGATTTGACGTCTAGATTAGGATGTGACGAAATTTAATGCGGAAAATCCACAGTGGTTTTTTCGTAAAGAGGTGCCTATTAAGCCATGTGAATTAAACATTTTATAGAATTGACCATTCACTCACCTAAACATTTCATTATAAGGGAAACTAACATGTTGACCAAGACCAATGATTGAAATCAGGTCCCTAATCTCATCCATTTCAAGGGATGTTTTCCGCCTCCTCTGTTTTCCGTCCACCGCCCACCACTGCTGCACATTCTAAGTAAGCTAGGTCAGACACATATATCCACCAAAAATTGTTCATTTTGGCTGACCCAACCCTTGCCGCATATTGCATGGTCCATCCGCGGAGTGATACTTAACTTTAAAACCATGATTATGAGTAGTTCTCTTTAAGGTAGGAACAGTAACAAAATATAACAGGGCACTCGGTGAAGCGCAAACCTCTGCCACACCATATATTTGTTCTTTTTGTTACTTAATATGTCCTGGATCACTTCCAAAATTAAATAAACTCTTACTTGGACTACCATCTATCATCCTGTCATATTTACTGCCAAATTGTTTGTAACTTTTTGGGTGATCAAGTCAGGATTATCAGGATTATCACACAGCCCAGAAAAACAACACAGGATTCCCAGACTATGGAAGAGTACACAAGTCCCTTGCATCTGGAATCATTCAAGCTTCTTTGCTACCAGCTGGAGCTGGATTTTTCTTTATGACAAAGAAAGATTGAGTCTCTATCTCCCTGCTTTGATTATCATGGCCTTAACTCCATTATCATCAATAATTTCTACCCTCTTCCTCTGATGGACTTGGCATTCTCCAAACTCCTTTTGGTAGTTGTCACTTTTCTAAGCTGGGCCTGTGCAACACTTAACTCCTAGTATGCATGCAGGAAGAATACCAGGGAAAGACAGCGTTTAACACCCTTTCAGCTGTTTATGCCATTCGGGCTCACTAACGCCCCTGCTGCGCCCCAGAATCTCATTAATGATGTCTTCTGAGATATAGTGTCCCAGTTTACCAATGTCTACTTAGACAATATCCTGGTTTTCTCTCTAAACCAGGAGGACTGTACTCGCCACATCCACCTGGTTATTCAAAGATTGTTGGAAAATCACCTCTACTTGAAATGTAAATTCCACTGCACCTCTGTCTCCTTCTTGGGCTTCATTGTGAGGCAAGGCACCTTGGGGATGAATCGCCAATAAAGCACAGGCTGTGCTGGATTAGCTGGCCTCTCAGGACAAAAAACAGCTGCAGAAGTTCCTTGCATTTGCCCATTTTTACCGGTGGTTCATTCGAGGGTACTCTGCAGTGGCAGCACCTTTGACAGCATTTACGTTCATCAAGAGTCCCATTGACTGGACCCTTCAGACGACCTCTGCCTTTCACCACCTCAGGGAGTTGTTCGCCATCACTTCCATTCTCATTCTCCTGGATCCTAAGCATCAATTCATTATTGAAATCGATGTCTCTGATGTGGGTGCTGGGGCTGTCTTCTCCCAGTGAGCAGTTGATGGCGAGGTACATCCATGTGCCTTCTTCTCTTGACAGTTGTCTCCTGCTGAGAGAAATTACTCCATTCCTGCCTGGGTGCTGTTGGCACTGAAAGTTTTCTTTAAGGAGTGGAGGCATTGGCTGGAGGGATTCAGTCTCCCCTTCCTCATCTGGACTCACCATGACAACCTGGGGTACCTCTTAAGTGCTAAAAGGCTGAACCTCGGGAAAGCCCATCAGTCCCTTTGCTTCACAAGGTTAACTTCGCTTTGATTTATTGTCCTGATTGTGAAAGAACCAAGCCTGACCCTTTGTCTTGTCTCTACTCTCCTGTACTCAACTATCATACCAAAACCGTCCTCCTGGGTTTTAACATTAAAGACATTAAAATGTCTTCTGGGGGCCACCGAGTTTAAAGTGGAGTGTAAAGTCAAAGGGGCATTGCGGTCGTGTTACCCACCACTAGACGCACCACCCAATCCTCTCCTCATTCATGAGAGATTGAGAAGCAATGTGGGCCCTGGGCCCACGCTTGAATGCCATACCAGCATCGTTCGCACTTTTGCACACTAAGTTACACTTCTGGTGGCCCACAATCCACTAAGATACTCGGGAGTTTGACGCAACCTGTTCTGAATGTGCTGTGGATTTTGTCACTAAGTTACCGTTGTCAGGCGGGTTCACAATCATCCTCTTTATTGAAGACTGGATCTCTCAGGCAGCCCACTTTGTGTCATTGGCGAAGCTGCCTACGGCCAAGCAGCCTGCCCAGCTCCTATTACCCCATGTGGTTTACCTCCACAGCGTACCTCAGGAGGTGATCTCTGACCATAGCCCTCAGTTTGTCAGTTGCTTCTGGAAGGCCTTTGGGGCCCTGGAGGGCACAACTTCCCACCTGTCCTTGGGATTTCACCCAGAGATCAACAGCCAGGTGGAGTCAGGTGGAGAGGCTTAACCTGGGGTTGGGCAAGATTCTGTGCTACCAGGTTCCTTGTCTGGATCATAGCACTCAAATTTACAGAGGATTGCAATTTCTGGCTTGTATGTACGGAATGTGGTCCTGCTTTTCTGAAGTTGTTTCAATGTTTTTTCCTTGAATATCTTTGTAGTTCATCTGCCAAGGTGGGGTCATTCCTTCACCTCATGATGTCAAGTGCAACCCTGCTCAACAACTTTTATTTTTCAGTAAATAAAAGGTTGTCAAAGGCTGTGACTTAGTTTTATTAAGGAAAGATATTACATGCACCTCAAACAGTTCATTCCTTTTATTCATCACGGTTAACTCCTACTTGTACATTCTTAACAAAATTCTCTGAATTTTCACAACTGCATTTTTGCAATATGAACAATGAGCTTTTAACATAACGTTACTGATCTGTTCAGTATGAAAAGACAATGTCTTACCCAAACCAAGAATAATTCTTCTTTCCATAACTCTATTCATATGTTTTTCAGCTGTTGCATGAATGCTTTTGAGTGTTACGCATTATGCAATCCTATTTCTTTGAGCAGATAATAATAATAAAAATCATCATCATCACCTTCCTACATTATATAAGAGCGGTTGAGAGAACTATCAGTGCAGCCTCTATCCTTACAGGGGTCACAAAAAGGTCAAACAGAGGTCAAAGGGCGAGGCATACTGGGGGCAGGGGTAAACAGCCGAAGCACAGAAAGGAGGGTCCATAATACACACCAGGTTACAAAACAAGGAGAAGAACAAGACTGAGACCCAACCACACAGGGAGAGGGGTCTCATCAGTCTGGGGAGCTGCCTTCTGACAACAACTCATCCCTGAATGAGAGACACACAGACACAGAAAGAAAGAGAGGGAGAGAGAAAAGGGGATACAGTGAGAACGGGAGAGAATGGGAAGGGAGAGAGAGACACATAATGTGATCAGAAAAGATCAATTGGGATCATATCCACCCTATTGAGACTTATTTACGGTTTAATTACTGTTCTGTTTTTAAAGAAAGAAATAGGCAAATGAGACCATGAATCGCAGTGAATTTAGAAGTAGTGCTGCGTATAAATCAAAATTAGTAGAACAACATGGGGATGTGAGTGAGAATTTGACCTCTCATGGCCTTTAACTTTAGGATGCTCAAATGTGGTCTGCAGTGCTGCCATTTTCAGTCTTCATCCCTTAGCAGCTCTGATTTTACCCTGGGATACCCAGTTAACTAAATCCTCGCCGAAGGCAATACCTAAACAATGAACTAAGGTGAAAAATAAAACCATCGGAATGATTGCCCTCCAGGTCCAGTATGGCATTGAGAATCCATGCTTTAGATTACGTTTTTCTATCTTGCTCTGCAGTGTTATATTTTTACCAGTCAGCAAGGGTAAAATCTTCATTTGTTTCTATACATATGTAGCCTAATAAAACCTGTGAGCCAATGCCTGCAGTATAAGCTATTACGGTAAACTCTGCATCGACACATTATCCAATTTAACATCTTCACGTGTATTGGCTTTTGCATTTCAGTTCGTCATCTCATGTTGAAATGTCTGTTACAACGCAAAAAATAGTTAGCGTTGGGCATAGACACGGAGCTCATCACTCCCCGCAGATATTTTTGCATGAGCTACTGGGGAGTGATGATTAAAAGTCTCCCCCCCCCCCACTCTCCTCAGCCAGAGCCTGCCAGTGGATGCTTGGGTGCTGGTGGGGCTGAAGAGCAGGCAGCCATACTGGTGCAAAGCAGCAATGTTTGGACAAGCACAGGGAAGAGATAGAACCTGGAGATTTTCTCAGTTTATAAGGACTGCCATATTGGGAGAGTGTTTCTATAGAGGATATAAATGGTGAGGTAATAGAGCAGCTTGAGTTGACTGCCTGAGCTAGTTTGCAGGCATCGCTTCATTTATAATATTTTGCTAGCTTGTTTAATTAATCTAAGTGATGAAGGGCAGTGCTAATGCTTTCTGAGTGGATATGATGTGGGTTGCTTGGGCATAATCCAGGGGGAAAAACTGAATGTGGTAAAATCAAGTAAGAGCTCATGCATCCTATATATTTGGCATAAGTAAATATGAAGGATGACTGTAGAATGAAAAATTATGTTACAGGGTAGAATTATCATGGAATACTAATGTTACAAGGTGGAATAGTTTGTGATATCCATTTTACAGGGTGAAATGGGCTGTAGAAGGTGAAATCGTGTTACAGGGTGAGATTATCATGGGATATTTGAGTTACAGGGTGGAATGGTTTGTGATATCCATTTTACAGGGTGAAATGATATTTGAATTTTCAGGTTATACGATATGACCAAGTGTAATCATTGCATTTTACTCAATCCAGAGCTCCTAATGTAAGACACAGTCAGTCACACAGGAAATTCAATAGCGCTGGATTCAATAACACTTACTTCCATTTGAATGCATGTACACATTCATTTCACCATAAAAGGATCCAAAACAAGTTTTACTAACTTATCGAGAATGCTATTCACTGGCCGTGTTGTTTAAAAGGTTTAGCAAAATTGCGTGTTCAGAAAGTTGTGATTTGCATTCAGAAAATGGGCCCATATTCCTTCTCTGGAACCGTGTGATCTACTGCATGTTGCTCATTTTTTATGTGCCAGAAAGAGAGAAAAAATGGTTTGCTTACAGTAACATGATAAGTGGTTATAAAATACCACATTCGTTTTGAAATTTCTTGAATTCAAATCATAAAAATCTATTCTAAAAGCAAACATGCCCTAATCTGGCCTGGTAGATATTGGTAATGTATCACACTGAAGCCCCTGGCTCTTTCAGGGTGCAAGTTGACAGAGTTCTGCGTGAGAGGAGTGTGTTGCAGTGTGTGTATTTGCAGCTTTAGCAGGGAGTTGCTTCAGTTGTTATACAGTTCTGATCATGTGGGAAATAATGGTCCCATTGTTCTTGATTTAAGCTCTCAATATTGCTTTGCGGATTCCATTCACTTCTGGGAAATCAGGAATTGAAACATCAGCAAGGAAACCCATAGTGTAATGTCCCGAGCCAAGGTTTTCAGATATAAAATACAAATGCACAGATACAAACAAACAAACAAATACACACACACACGCACACATGCTCACACACACACACACACACACACACACAATAAGAGGACATGTTGTGTATGATCTATATAGTCTGTGGGTCAAAATTGCCCAAATTTATCATCAATTCTGTGCATAAATATATTTGAAATGCCTGTTTCAAAACAAGAATGGTTTAAAAAGTGTAGACTGGGGAACATAGATGTTACTTGTTGATTTGATGAAGATAAATGCACACACATACACTTCATTGTTTTTGGAAAAAGTTCATTGAATCCAGGCCATTAACTAATATTTCACTTGGCCGGAGAGAATTTGTTTCCTATATAATGTATCAAAACAACAAGGGCATTTAGTTAACATTTCAGTACATTATCTTATACACAACAGGGAGCTAAATATTCAAATTCAGATCTTTTATTGTTCTCCACTCTTGCAAAAAAAAAAACCTTTCAGAATTTGTGGATTCTTTTGTTTACAATTTCTAAAAATGCTGTACATGACAAATTACACTGTCAAATTGCAAAATGACCCAGTTTAATGATGCATATGGCATTTGCAAACAGAATTAAGCCAAAGCTTTAAAGACGAAATAAAAGTGAAAACATTTTTAACAATATTCAGTGGCATCACAAAAGTGAGAGTTATTATTTAAAAAAAAAACAAAAAAACAAATGTAATACCATGAGCAGCTGAACACTGCATGTAAATGAAGCTAGAACCTTTTCAACAGAGACTGAAAAGGGCAAAATACACTCTGCTTCACCGTTCTTTCACCCACTGCCTCAGTGCTCTTATCCTTTTATTCTCCCTGGCAATCACAGAAGGGCAGAGGGTGTCCAGTATTCTCCAGAATAGCATCATTGTAGTTTATATTTACAGTAAATCTACTCATCTGAGTATGCGGTTGGACCCTGTTCAACATTTTTGGGTTTGATGCCATCTTCTGAAGTGTTGTGGTCTCAGGGTTATACTGAAAAACTGCCCCAACTTTTAGCACTGCAGCTGGCTTTGGTGCAGAATGCGACCCCACTTAAAATTAGAAGCCTGAGGTCGATGAATATTTCCACTATGAAAGGCTTTGTGAATATTGAACTTATGCTGATTTTGACTGAATATATATTTCCTGACCTTAGTATTACAAGGTTCAATCTGCCCCTGAAACACACGCTTGATAGAACTTTATAATACTGAGGTCACGATTTGCAAGCACTTGTTATGCATTAACACCGACAACTGGTTTTGACCAAACAAATTAGCACCAGTTCATTTCAGCCATCAGCCAAGTTGGTTCTATGAAGCAGCATTCTCTCCCCTCAAAAACAAACCTAAAACTACAGTATTTTCTCCCCTTGAAAACAGACCTAAACCTGACACATTTTACCAAGAGAGTCAACACTCACGCTATTTTTGTTCCCCTGCAACAGCTACTCAAAACACTTTTTTAATGCAGCAAATCTATTATGCCTTCTTCACAAAATAAATCACCATTATGCAAGGACTGGAAAAGGATGTAGAGCTATTTAAGAATGTTTATGTCATCTTCCTGATGTGAAAGCCCATGGTTTTACATTGTTTTCATCATTTACTGGTCCTTTTGTTTTTGTCCTTGGCAGTGCTTGTCATTGTGTGCAGGTGTACACATTTATGCACATGTATATTTGTTAGTGTGCAGAATTAAAAGGGGTTTTGGGTACATCTGCCTGCTTGCTAAATGCTAAGAAATGTAAATGGGGGTGTAAATCCATGTATGCGTGTTTGTGAGTGCATGTGTAACCGTCTGTGTGTTCGTGTGTGGACTACACACAGTAAAAACAATGGTTTTCTCTGGGAATATGAGGCCATCCCCTTCTGTTCACCACTAGTCGGCTATGGGCAGTTTACACATACTCCCTGGCTGTCGAGGGCTGTGATTGGCTGTAGTACTGCTGCCCTCTCCTGTCATCCGGGGCACAGGAACAACACAGGAAAGACCCTCCCAGCATGGTAAGGCTGGCCGCCGCCCACCCAACAAACAGGGCGGAGCCAAACTCAAACCTGTAACAATTTTAAAGCAGGAGAATATACTTTATCTTCTCTGGAATAAATTATGGATCTATCTCATACAAGGTAACCTAACATGCAACATTCATTTCTTGCAGCATTAGCACCGGTAAATATAGAAAAAGTTTATAAAAAGATTGTATTAAGTTTTAAACAGTAATTTCACGCATAGAGGATATGTGAAGTTGCACAATGTGGAATGAGGTAATAATATTCCAGAATAATAAAAAAGACAAAATGCTGGGGTGAGCTGGCTAGATCTGGAAGAGCTGATTTCATATCTGGAAGGGCTAATACATACACATACAGCACTATATACAGACCATCACTTGTCAATATGGTTTAAGTCCTTTCACTGCCTGCTCAATCACCATTTTGTCTTGATGTGTGAAGGACTTATATAAAAGATATAAAAATGTAGTCTTTACCTCCCATTCACTGGTGTGTTGGGATTAAAAAACTGGTAGGAGACTTGTGTAGCATACCAGGAAACGGCCACCAATGTGCACAAGCCTACAGATGAAGCAAATTTCGGATTAAAACAAGCACTGAAAAAACAATGAACACAATTATCTGTCCTTCATTCCATCTGTCATGAGTATTTGGGCTATGTGAGCAAGTATTCAGCAAGGACTGATGGCAGTTTGTATTTTGTCTGAGGGGCATATTCAATTGATTCAACAAGACATTTTTTTGTTGTTTTTGTTTTTGTTTCATTTTTTCTTTACAAATGTGGCACTTGTAAATCTAGTAAATATTACAAGAATTACACTTTATTGGCAGAATAGCCTTACCCTCCAAAATTTGGCTGGTCACTATGTACTCCACTATACTGTACCTGCCCTAGGAGGGATATGTATTTGCTAATATTCACACTACCAAATCTTTCCAGCACACCTCGACAGTGTTCATAATGTGAATTCTGCCAGGTCATCGAGATTATGGCCAAAGAAACAATCTTCGAGCTGACAGTGACATGCTGGGAAAAAGCTCACCCGCAAGGAGGAAGAGGACGCCCCCAGACACGCCGATGCGGCCCTTAACCAAGGGATTACCGTCCAGCACCCTGGTGCACTTCATCCCCACAACGCTGATGATCATGGCGAAGAAGCCCAGCAGCACCGAGAGCACCATCAGGGCACGGCATGTCTGGACATGCACTGCAACATACCGGCCAGGATTTTAATGTAGAGGCATCTTTAAAAGGGTCCAGGGGACCGCTTATCACAGGGCAATCCCACAGAATCACTGATCACTTAGTACACAGTACAGACATCACCAACAGGGTCCAGCAGACTGTGTAGAACAGAACAGAACACTCCTACAAGACTGAGATTGTCTAATAAACAGATCGGACATCACCAGCAGGGTCCAGCAGGTCACTTAGCACAGAACAGTTTTACTGACCACAAATTACTTAGTACACAACACAGACATCACAAACAGAGTCTAGCAGACCGCTTAGCACAGAGTAATCCGACAGACCACTGATCAATTAGTACACAGTACAGACATTGTAAACAGGGTCCAGCGGAACCTGTCGAACAGAACACTCCTACAAGACTTAGATTATCTAATAAACAAAACGGACATCACTAGCAAGGTCCAGCAGGCCACTTAGCACAGAACTTTTCTTCAGACCACAAATCACTTAGCACATAGTGCAGGCATCACCGAGAGAGTCCTATAGACCATTTTGTAGAGAAAACATCTACAAATAACTTAGTATACAGAACTGACATTAACAACAGGGTTCTGCAGACCACTTAGAACAGAACACACGCATACACCCCATACTACCTAGTACAGAACTGTACAACGTCAACAGCTGGGTTCAGCTGACTACATAGTTCAGAGCACTCGTACAAACCACAAATAACTTAGTACACAGTACAGATATAATCAGCAGGGTCCAGTCGACCACATAATACGGAACACTAGCATGGACTGTGTATCACGTAGGACAAGGTGCAGGCATCATCAGCAGGTTCTAGCAGACCACGTAGTACACAGCAACAGTACAAACCACTAAACAGGGTACAGATATTATCAACTGGGACTATCAATTAGTTTACAACAACAACCTCTAGACATCACCGACAAGGTCTAATATATATTTTTATGCTATGCAAAGACCCAAGGGCCACTCACTGCAGGCAGAGTGCAGACTGCCGTAACGGCATCTAACATAGAAAACTCTCCTCCACATCAAATGAGAATGAAATTAGGATTGACAAGGCCTAGCATATATTCCTATGCTTAACAAAGATCCAATGGCCTGTACAGAGTTCAGAGATCAAAAACAAGGTCCAGCATAGCAATCTCTGCTGCGCATCAATCAAGAGACCAATGAGTACAGAGTACAGTATTACAAACATGACCATGACATATCTGGCTGTTGACTCCAGCGAACCCTCGAAATATTCCTTCGAATTTTGTTTTCTTCCTTCGCCTTTCTGTTCTGATTACTAACAAGACTAACATTTGTATTTTGTATCATAGACTACTAACCCAACTAATCCATGTATATAAGATTACTAACTTACTTATGAGCACTCTAGTTTAATATTTAAAGTTGCACTGCTACTAATTTAGACTAATTCCCTCTCAGCAATCGCCCTGTTCTATACTCAGCCCCCTAGCCTGTCTCTGTCCTCTCCTGAGCTTCAGCGACAATCTCTCGCACATGCTTAATTCCTCTCCTGCGCTTGTTATCTGTGCACGTAGAACTCCTGGACCGCAGCTGTTTAAATGTCATAGGCTGTCTGTGTGATTCCCGTTCGTATTTTGTCTTTCGCCATTTTTCGTGGTTGGGGCTTCCCTCATGTGATTCTCCTGATGTAATTAGCCTGATTCTCTACACCTGATTCCTGTGTAGCATGTGACCTTCCCTGTGTGTATATTAGCTATCTTTTCACTCACAGCTCTTGTCAGAACATTGATCAATATTTCTTTGTGCAGAGTGCCTCGTATGCCATTGAGTATTGTTTCTCTTCTATTGGACTATCCGACTTAGATTCTTGCCATTGCCCTTTTTGTATTGTTTTTGTCTTTCTAGATTTCGACCCATTTTTGTATGACCAGGATTTCTGTGTTTGGATGTTCTGTGTATGACGCTTGGGTTTGTTCATCGACTAGACTTTTTGCCTATCGTTTTTCTACCTCTGCTCATCTGTCTTACTGGTTCTGACCCCTGCCTGTCTAATCAACACAGTTTTTGGATTTCGTATTGTGGCTTGGCAATCCCTGTGTTTTTTGACTTTGACCCGGACTCCATTAAAGGCATACGTTTTTTTGGATTTCCCTCTCTTGCCTGTGGTTCCTGAAATCACCGTCACAATACTGAGGTAGACCCTAGTCTGCTCGTGGCCCCAAGCAGGAATCAGTGGGTTAGATGACAGAAGGACTTCAACTGATTGAGTGCTCATGATATACAGTGCTTAACAAATTTATTAGACCTCCACCCAATGTGAGGTTTATGCCACAGCTGCCCTAAATTAACAGTATTGGTAATTACCAAAGTAATTTTTTATGCTTCTGTAATGGTTAATCCACCATAATGTGCAATTTCTGTCATTGAAATTATATTTTTAATTCTAAAATATAATTATTGTTGTTATCCATGAATTTTGAAATGTTCTGTTTTACAAAAAAGCAGAAAGAAATAGCTATGCACATTATTTTTTTGATGAAAAAAATTCCAAACAGTAATTTACTTGCATTCCTGAACATAAAAATTAGTTTTAGTGGTTGAATGCAGGAATGCAAGCTGTTATCACGGCCAAAGGAGGCCATACATTAAGTTTTTTTGGTTTTTATGTGTGAAAAGGACTGTTTATTTGTTTCAGAATGTTACTTTCCAAAGAAATAACAATCTAATTTTTAGTTCTAAACAAGTTTTTGACAAATTTCTAAAATACTTGTGTTTTCTCATTTTTATGACAGGTGGTCTAATAAATTTGTTAAGCACTGTACATGATGATACAGTATGCCAAAATGATCTGGTTCGATTCAAATGTGTTCAATGATAAATTTACTCAGTCTTTCTGTTGGTACTGATCCACTCTCCTCAGTGGAGCTGATTGGAAAAAGGTATTGTGAGGGCATTTCACCCCTCCCCCCACCATTCGCTCCGGCCCAAACGCCTTTGGTGCCTGGTATGGGCCGGGGACAGTCCAACGGGCTGCCTCTTTCGCGGCCGGGCACGCACACGCCTCAATAGGGCAGTCTTTGTGCTCCTCTACAGCAGAGAGACATTGTTCATTGTGATAGTCCCCATTGCTCCCTGAAACATCCTGACTCCCAACTGTTCCCTCGCTCTCTTCTACAGTATGAGGTTTTTCAGCCATGAATTTTTGTCAGTTTTTCACCAGACTGTCCGTGTATCTAATGTATCCAAGCATTCTCTCTATGGGTGCTCAATTAACATAGCTTCAAGGATTGGCCAGGGCAAACGCATTAACTAGTTGAACAATATGAATGTTTTGTCCTGTAGATGAGGATATTTTTTTTGTTGTTGTATTGCTTCTTTTCAATTTGTTCCAGTACAGCGGTTGTTTTCTGTTATTTGAGTGAACATTCTTGATTGAAATAACCACTTTAATAATACACCGTTATTCATCATTTACAATGCAATATTTCACAAGCCAGTTTTCAACTGCACTGTACACTGGAAGTTGTATTGCCAATTGAGCAACACTTGGGAGTACAGAAACTGCTGAATTTTCAAATGATATTTACTGAAGCTCATATGTAAAAACAGAGCATGTAAATGCAGATAAACAGAGGAAAAATCCCCTGTATCCCTCAGCTGAGCACACTGCAAGACCAAGCCCCAAAGCAAAAGCCTTCTATATCAATGTACGCAAAAGTCACTACAGTCTCTGCTGACCACTTGCTCAACAATAACTAACCCAGCAGAAACAACCCGTCTCTCTAGGGGAAGACAATGTAGGCCTATAAGGGTGCCAATACGTAGTACAAACAAGAACACTGATGGCTCTGTCCCAATCGATGACCTTACATGGGGCAACAACAAAGCATGGATGGGGGGGTTAAGAGGCAGAATTTCGTCACTCTCTGGAGGCGAGGGAGGTGGGTTGGGAGTCTTTAAATTCCTCATGCTAGTACGATGTCAGAGATCACTGTTACAATGTTTTTTTTTTTTTTGGTCAAGATTGCGGAACACCCGTTATCGTTCGGCGATCCATGACATAAGTTTTACTGCCATGGGGAGTTGACGCAGTCAGAGGTTGGAACCACGCTACATTTTTTAGAAACCCTCTGAACACACTTCAGGCAAGGAAGTGAGTTTGGTGTTTATTAATAAATTGATTGTAACTCACTCCTTTTTACATGTCGCCATACTGCCGCCTGAATTGACATGAAACACGTTTAACAAAGCAATTTAAAAAAAATATCAGGTCAAGCAGTTTTGTGACTTAGCATTTCTTACATCTGAAATGCAGTATGCTCCCCATCGTACAGTCTTTTTTTTTGTTAAACCTAATTTCAATTATCAGTCTTTTTTTTTTTTTTTTTAGAGAAGACAGTAATGTTATATCATAAACTCCACGCATGTATTTAGCCACAGACAGTCTGATAAATGAACCTCCAAAAATGATCATAAACTCTAATGTTACACAGCTTTAGTTATTCCTGTTGCTGGCCGTATGTATCAAGAATAGGGCCCATGTAAACCAAAATTTATCCTTTAGCATATTGTCAATCATAAGTTTTACTTACAAATGCAATACAAGCATGGTCATTCTTACAGCCTCCATTTGGAAAGCTAATTTAAATGGGTTTTTCCTTTTTATTATTGGCTAGTTCGTAAATGTAGTTCTGTTGTTTTTAATTGGCTAGTGTAGCCTAAATGTGATTTTTTAAAAAAAGAACAGAATATTTGTGAGTTACAAACAAAAGATTTGGGTGGTTAGCCCACTTAACAAAGTGGAGAGACATGTCCTGTTATTCAGAAACATTTAGAAGAAGATCCACTCATTTGGTAGCAAGCAACAATTTGATTGGCACCGAGGGAGAAAAATATTTCCCAGTATATACTGATTATACATCTGCTTGGATAAGCTGTGGAACACAAGCTTCACGGTCTCTCCAGATGATACATACAACGTTTTGCCCTTGACTGAAATATTTCATGACAAATCTCCATGTGTCAGGCTCCATTTGTGCTTTTTTGAAAAAAATCTATGTTTTTGTTGTGGCATGATGAAAAAATGGGGATAAAGTTAATGGCTGCATTGTTGTAGTTTAAAACCAACACTGCCTTTGACAAAAGGGTCATAATAACTCATTACCACAGTTTTATAGAAGCTTCTCTGTCCAAGCCAGTCCAGATTGAAAAATTGTGTGTGGTTATCACTGCGTGTGGTTAGTGTTTGGAAAATAATTTTTTATAGCCTATCTGCAAGCACAGTTCATTGTGGCTTTAGACAAAGAGATGGAACTGAATGAGTCATTCTCTGTATGGACAGAACGTTGACTTCAGTGACATTACGTTCTTCGTACAATGAGATTTGATGTACAATATTATCATTATTTTTCACTCTCACACGGTTATTATAAACAAATGTGCCTCTCGACCTTGGAGATACTAGCAGAAAAAATGCTTGTTCACAATCTGTAATGTTGAGTCTATGTCTTCACTAATGCATTAGGGCCCTGAGTATGTACATACGTAAAAGTGTGAATTTGTGCGTGTATGCATGTTTGTGTGGGTGCAGGTGTTTGTATATATGTGTGTTTATGGGCACCTTGGTGCTTATTCATGGGTGTGCGTTTCTGTATCTGTACGTCCGTGTGCACATATGCATTCGTGCACATACAGGCGTATGTGTGCGTACGCAGGTGTGTACAATAGGGGGCAGTACAGTCCCTCTGTAAACTCACCGTCGAGTGAAAGCAGCGAGTCAAACACCTTACACTGCACCTGCCCTGTGCTCTGAGATGCACAGGACATCCACAGCCCCTCGTACAGGCCCACTGCTGTGATAATGGCGTCTCCAGCGTACGACGACTGCTTCCACTGCGGCAGAGCCGTCGTCGAGATGATGGCAATCCACCCGGCCAGAGCCAGGAAGTACCCCAACAGCTGGAATCCAGAGTTGGCCATTTCTCTCCTGCTTTTACTCTCTCACTCTCTTTGGCTCTTCTATGAAACCTCAGGTTTAGAAAAAACCTTAAACACTGTGTCCCACATACACTGTCCCTTGGGGAGAAAAGTACCAAAAAAATTAGGTGTAAAAAGACAAGCAGCTTTAAAAAAGGAAAAACAAGCCAAAGGGAAAAAAATACCTGAGGTTATACCAGTTTGGCAGAAGTAAAAAGAACGCTTTTCACTGCAACAAGTGCTCTCTCCTCTAATTTCTGACAAACCTTGGAAAATCAGCAGGAGGTTATGGTACCAAACAGTCCCGGGATAGGGGGTGGGGTAGAGGGGTAACAGAGCTGGGTAATTCTTCGTCCTTCGGCTGCTTCTTCACTTTACCTCTTCACTCATCGGCCGGCCCTTTTACACACCGTCCCCAATCGAGGCTGTCTGTAGTCCAGGCGTCTTCTTACCGCCCGGTGATTTCAGATGGCCTCAGTCATGAGGGCTGCCCTGCGATTAGCACCAGAGTGGGCTCTCCCTCGATCTGCCTTCCTCTGAAATACGGCTGCCCAGTTACTCGCTGCTTGCTCAGCTTCTCGCGAAGCTCTTGCCTTTGTCTCCAACAGCTGTCTCTGCGTGTTGGCTGGGCAGTAACCGCACAGCTTTTTCTCTATGGCCTTGTGGGTTTGCCTGATACTTGGAAAGCAAAGGATGGTGGGGGTATAGGGGAGGAATAGCAATGAGAATTTTTGCAGTGGACAGAAAAATCTTTGACCAGCCTCACGACTGTAGAATGCAAATGAGGTGTCAGTGCTAACAACTGATTGGCCAATGAAACAATACAGCCACACCCACTGAGATAATAATGAATTCCAGGCTGTTTAGCAGGGCATACAGTTGTGAAGGACTTTAAGACTCAAATGGCTCTCCAAAAGAAGATGTCAGCCAATCAGCATTAGGCACTGCAACTATAAACTTGAGAACAGAATTGGACTCCATGAACATGTTTACCAAGCACACGTGCATCGCTAAATTACAGGATGAAATCCAAGTGTTCTTTATTATTTGTTTGAAAGCACACATTTTTTTGCATTTACAAAAAAGAAACCATACGACCAGGCACCATCACAGGAGGTGTCATTAGCCCGAAATACCTTTGATTTGACTGAAAAAAATCTGATCGTTTCTGTGAGTAGTTTTATTCATTCAATTTGTTAAAATATATACTTTACAATGATTGGACAAGTGGCAGTTTTTCTGGGCTGGTGAGCACTAAACCAAATGCTGTTAACAGACCATTACAGAGCGGGGGGGGGAGGGGGGGCAGGGGGGGGTAGGAACTGTCATCCACACACCTCCCTGCCCTCACTCAGACAAATTGGTCAAGCTGTGTAAGATTTCGCAGTTGCCATGGATTTATGTACAACATATTTCAAAATATCGGAGAGGGTCATACAGAGAGACCATAGCTTTTTCTTAAGTACTTCCTACTTCCAGGACACATACAGTGCAGCGAAAAAGTGTTTGCCCCTTCCTGATTTCTTATATTTTTTACATATTTTTCACACTTAAAGGTTTCAGATCATCAAACAAATTTTTATATTCGACAAAGATAACCCGAGTAAATACAATATGCAGTTTTTAAATGATTTGATATGTTAAGGGGAAAAAAAATTATCTAAACCTACTAGGCTCAATGTGAAAAAGTAATTGCCCCCTGAAGCTGAACCTTTCCTTGGCGACAACAACTGCAGTCAAGTTTTGCAATGAGGCAATGAGTCTTTTACATCACTGTGGAGGAATTTAGGCCCATTCTTCTTTGCAGAATTGTTTTAATTTAGCCACATTGGAGGCTTTCAAGCATGAACGATTTGTTTAAGGTCATGCCACTGCATCTCAAATGGATTTAAGTCCGGACATTGACTAGACCACTCCAAAACCTTCATTTTGTTTTTTTTAACAAGCCTTTCTGAGGTGGACTTGCTGGTGTCTTTCAGATCATTGTCCTGCTGCATAACCCAAATGTGCTTGAGCTTGAGGTCACAAACTGATGGTCGGGCATTCTCCTTCAGGATTTTCTGGTAGAGAGCAGAATTCATGGTTCCATCAATTACGGGAAGTTATCCAGGTCTTGAGGCAGCAAAGCAGCCCCAGACCATCACACTACCACCACCATATTTGACTGTTGTAATGATGTTCTTTTTATGAAATGCTGTGTTAGTTTTACACCAGATGTATCGAGACACATACCTTCAAACAAGTTCAACTTCTGTCCCCTCAGTCATCAGTATATTTTCCCAAATGTCTTGCGGGTCATCAAGACGTTTTTTTGGCAAATGTGAGAAGAGCCTCTGTTTTCTTTTTGGTCAGCAGTGGTTTTCGCCTTGGAACTCTCCCATGGATGTCATTTTTGCCCAGTCTCTTTTTTATTGTTGTATCATGAACACTGACTTTAACTGGGCAAGTGAGGCCTGCAGTTCTTTAAATGTTGTTCTGGGTTCTTTTGAGGCCTCCTGGACGAGTTGTCGATGCGCTCTTGGAGTAATTTTGGTAGGACGACCACTCCTGGGAATGTTCAGTACTGTTCCAAGTTTTCTCCATTTGTGGATATTGGCTCTCACTGTGATTTGCTGGAGTCCTAAAGCCTCAGAAATAGCTTTGTAACCCTTTCCAGACTGATAAAATATCAATGACTTTGTTTCTCATCTGTTCTTGAATTTCTGTAGATTGCTGCATTATGTGTTGCTTTTTGAGACCCTTTAGCCGACTTCACTTTGTCAGACAGGTTCTATTTAAGTCATTTCTTAATTCAACAGGTCTGGCTGTAGTCAGGCCTGAGTGTGGCTGGTGAAATGTGTTTAATCACAGTTAATTCATGATTTAACAAGGGGGGCAATTAATTTTTCACATAGGGCCATTTCCTTCAATAAGTGAAATCATCATTTAAAAACTGCATTTTATATTTACTCGGGTTATCTTTGTCTAACATTAAAACTTGTTTGATGATCTGAAACATTTAAACGTGAAAAATATGCAAAAAAAAAAAAAGAAATCAGGAAGGGGGCAACTACTTTTTCACGGCACTGTACTTTCAGCCCATGCAAGTTGGCATCTTGTATTTCTGTCCCAAAACAGAGCTGTTAGCAGAAACAGGACCCACACAAACATATACATACAATACAAACACACACACACACACAAATTTGCCTGATTTAAATATTGACAATCAAGTAATTGTTGGCTCTAAACAGGAAGTAAGCAGATCGGTAAAAATTTAAGCACATTCAGTGGGGGCAGCCGTGGCTGAACATAGCAAACTGAAGTAAAAAAACAGAAAATGAAGACCCCTTCGAAACGCAAACCTTCATAGAGAAAAACTATGGGGAACAAAGAATTAAACAAGCAACTATAAAGCCAGAGAATACTATAATGCTGCTAATACTGCTGTCTTGTCTGCAACACCTTACAGGCAAAAAATTTGAAATGACTGCTTATTTCTAAAAAAAAAAAAAAAAAAAAACTGATTTAAAACATGAAATACACACGGTTTTTTCTTTTACTTCATGTTGGTGTCTCCTGCAGGGAAATCTCTATTACCTTGGGGCACAGGTTATGTTTTTGCCCCTGTTTGTTTGCTTGTCAGTTTGTGAACAACATAACTCAAATGCATGGATTTGTCTGAAATTTTGAAGGTGCATTGCTATTACTTCAAGGATGGACCCTATTGATTTTCACTGCAATCTGTGGGACAGTATGTTTGAGAAATTTGATTTGGAGGACAACTTTTGTAAATTGGGTTAAGATTTGGTATAATAATCCTACACTCTCAGAAATAGAGGTACAGCAGGAGTCCATTTTTGTTCCCCAAGGTACATTCAGCACTTTTGTACCATTTTGGGCTAATTATAGGACCTCAAGGTACCTGTGTGAACCTTTTTAGGGTCTGAAAAGTACTTTTATGTTCCAAAACAAATGAAAACCCACTTCTAAGGAACAACAGCAGTACATTTGAGGGTACTGCCCCAGTGACAAGTTGCAAGTTCGTAACCAGGGCAGCAACCAAAGAAATCGTAGTCAGCAGAAACAGATCCGGTACACAGGCAAAGGTTTGTGGGAAAAGCAAACTCATAAGCCAAAAGACAGTCAGAATCGGTAACAGGGCAGCAATCTACAAAATGAGGTCGGGCAGAAAAAGATCAAAACTCACAGATGCAACAAGTAATCCAAAAAGGCAAACCAAAAATCAGTAGTCGGGCAGTCCACTCAGAAAGATAAACACTGAGATATCGAGGCGAAGAAACGTGGCACAAGAAGACTAGGAAAACGATCTGACAGAGACTGGCTGTGAGAAGACACCTAATATACACTTCTGGGGAGATCACATGGTGGGGGACACAGGTACAAACAGTCAGACTCATTACAAAGGAGCAGCACATAAGGGAGAACCTAATCACATGGAATTTGGCAGAAGCCAAAACGTGGACAGGGAACACGAGACATTCCTATAAACAAACATACAGCTCCAGTCATGGAGTTTCTAACGTGCATAGATAATAAGAAACAGGACAGCGCGATCAGGTGTGAGCTTTTCACAGAAAATGCAGCAAAGGTAATCAGGGAGAGCAAAGAGGCGGAGACTAGAACAGGGCGAGTGCTGAGAGCTTGTAAATCAATTAGTAAGTGCAATTATACAAATCCTTGCTGCTCGTTAGTAAGTTAGTATTATATACAAGATTAGTTGTTGTTAGTAATCTCAGGGGAAAATAATAAACTGTAAGTATTGTTAGTAGATAGAGAAGAAGAGTGAAGCCAGCAAACGAGATCGGAAGGAAGATTGAAAACCAGAAGCCAATAAATCACCCGAAGAGTGAAACACAAGACTGGGGCTGTGTGCAATGACCAGACATGAGACCAGACGGGGGAGACAAAGTGCAAAGCAAAATGGAAAACATGAACCGGAAATTGAAATGGCAAAAAGTAAAACATGAAAAAGTAAACTAAGACAAAACATGACAAATTAAAGTAACAAATACACAATACATAATACAAAGAATAGTCAGGCATAGCAAAGTGTCAGGAAAACAATAAAGCAAATATCAAAACATGGCAAGATCAAGGCAGACATGGCAGAATCATAACATTCCCTGAATTTTAAAAATTCTAATTATTCCAGGCCATCTGTCGGGTTCAGCAAAGCAATTCAGGATCGAGCACAATCAGTATTTTCTCAGTTGCCGGATAACTCACTCAGTTAAAGCAATGAGTTGCAGAACAGAAGTGTTTGGGTTCGAGCCTTGGATAGAGTAGCGCACAATTGACCATTGCGCTACAGGGGTGCAAAATGGAAATGGTTTGCTGCATGGGAAGAGTAATATAACATGGTTGCTTTGTTTTTCACTTTCTAGATTTGGGTGGGATTGAAGATACCAAATTAGACAAAAAAGGATTCTATAAGAGCTGATCTATAGAGATTTTGTATGGAACTGTTTCCTTTAGAAATTTTCTATAGACCTTTTTTTCTATAGGTCTTGAGGTACTAACGTTCTATAGAAATTCTATTGAGCAGCCCAATAGGATTCTTACAGAACAATTTTTGCAGGAAAGCCTATAACTTTAAGCACAGAGAAAGCTTGGAGGTCCATTGGTGCCATAGAGGTCCGTACTCAGTTAACTGCTGTTCTTGCCCTTATTTTGAATGGCCTGGACATCCTGCCAGGTTGTACTGATTCTGGATTTTGAGTTTGGTCCATTTGTGGTCTGAAAAAGCTAGATTTGTTTGCTAGTCAGACTTTGCTTTCATTTCAGCAGTTACAGCAGCAATATGGTAGGCAGAAGAATGAGGTTTTTTTTTCAGATATTTGCAAATTAGACATTTTATTATTAAAAAGACGACTCTGATAGTAGTACTGCCTTGCAAGTAGAAAAAGTCCTGTCTTGTCAGATATCTAAAAAACATATTAGATTTTCTCCAGGGCACTTGCTTCTAATCTATCTTCTTCATCTCAGGGGGCTGGGAAAGGGACTTGGGCATTATTGTAAATGATTCTCACTAGCTGGAAGTGTGGGCCCATGCTTCAGATATATCTGTCTATATCCAAGCTAAAGCTGTTCAGTTTAGAATTGTGCATCGTACACATTTAACGACATATAATTATATCATTAAATATACATTGGATAGGAGCTCTACCCTGCTTTGTTGGAAGTGTAATTCCGAGAACGGGGATTATATACATTTTGCTTTGTTGCAACAAGGATTCTGCCCCAACGATAAAATCAAGGCACAATCTTATAATGGACTGTATACCCAACGAATACATTACATGTATCCTTCATTCAACAGTAGATTTTTTTTTTTTAAATCTGGGACCCATATTTGAAGTACATTGGACCCACAATATCTGCCTCCATACTGCCAAGTTTCCTAAACTAGTCTTGCATTCTCTGTGTATCACTTGCCTCATTCTGTAGGATAACCGCACTTTTATGGCCCTGTAATGTGTTAAGTTTTTTTTTTTTTCTTGTGTGCAAGTACTGTACCCACCTGACATTGCTTTTTGTTGTAAGGAGAGGAAAGGGGAGATAGAAATAATGTCTGTGTTAATTTATGTTTTACTGTCGTAATATGCTTGAGCTTGTTTTGTGTTTTTTTGTTTGTTAGTTGAAAGAATTCAATAAACATATTAAAAAAAAAAACATGATAAATCTTGTCTTGGCATTGTTCTACACTTTATACAGGTCAATAGTGATTTACAAATGACTTATTTTTTTTATTTGTTCAACCTTTTTTAGAAATGAGGTCATTTAACTCAGAACAAAAGTTCTCAGGTTAAAATAACTGAGTGCAGAGCCTAACCTTGTGGTGTCATGCAAAGTGTCAATAAACCCAAGTAGAATTCAGTTCATATGATGAAGATAAGTCACCATGAATAAGAGTGTTTATGAAATGAAAACACTGAATATAAAGAAGAGGGCTGGCCAATTAAGTTCCTAATAGTGATAGTGTCAAATATGCTGGCATTTGCTGTAATAACATGCAAAGGCTGTTTTTCTGTCCGCACTGGAGGGAATTAATCTGGGAACAAACTCATGCTATACTCTTGCACAATTGAGTTTTTCTGCTCATTTATTGGTGAGAGACCATTATAGAACACAAGCTTAAAATACTTGTTTTGGGCACAATGGTCAAAATGAACTTTTATTAGACTTTCCACTCAAAACAGCATGTTGTTCCCATTGGAAATCCCTCCAACCACAACACACACTGCCCTTGTAGTCTGTTCTTTTTTTTATTAGAACCACAGTCCAAAGTCAATTTTGAATGCATGTTGCTCTCGTATAAGAGGCAAGAGGACAAACGGTGAAACACATGAGAGAATTCATTATGTAGTGGATCACCAAAGCCAATCATTAAGCACATATCGAAATAAGGTCAAGATCACCACAAAACACTGAGACCAGCAAATTTCATTCAGTCAAAACATTTAATCCTTGGTCCTCTAATTGAAACATGGAGGATTTAATGTTATAAACAAATCCCAGACCATAGCAGAATTGTGTTGCTTGAACCCACAGACTCTTACATTTGTTTTACATTTGTTCATTCTGCGTTTGAAAATAGTATTTTTAAAATCAGAGGACATCATGTAGACATCACTTAAAAAGCTATGTTGTGGTCAACAAATTTTCTTGTCAATTTTAGGGTCGGGTTGGAATCATCTTCCAGTTGAAAGATCACTGAGCAGCCAACCTTGGACCCTGAAATGACTATCAGTGGAAGGTGAGCAGCATCAGATTATAGCAGCAATGTCTTTTCAATGCTTTTTGTTCAGTACTTTTCATCTTCCACCACATTGGGGTGCATGGCCAATATGAAAAAATTTTGTTACATCTGACCATGCTGTAACAATTGTTTCCATTTGATATTTGCTGTTGAATGCTCATCCATCAATCCATCACTTGTTTAATCTACTTATTCCTGGTCCCAGCATGCATGAGACAAACGGGGGCAACTCTCCTTTTGGCGAGTCACTAAATCATCGCAGGGCACACAAACTCCATTTGCTCATACACAAACTGAGGGACAATTCAGATTTTACCATGAACCTAAGTGGCAGGTGCTTACAATATATGATATAATATGCTATCAACAACATTAAAAACAAAAGGCTTAAAACATTATTTTATGACAGATTTTAATTCATTTCAAGAAAGAAGAAAATGTGACAGCACCTTTATCCCCTGGAAAAATAAAAGAATTGAAAACACAGATTCATTTTTTATTTCTGGAGACATGGGAAAGGAAGCTGTATTGTTTCTGGAGCTTGCACAGCATCATTATGACGACTAATTGCTTTCCTCTCCAAGGGCTTCTTTCCTCCTCTCCCTTCAGACTGGGAGATAAGAGCCAGCGGTGTGCCCGAGTGTTTTCAAATAGACCGGAGTTGGGACCCATTTTTCATGTGGCCCAAAGTTCAAGCAATAACTTGCCTGGAGGGCTGACAGACTTCGAAGGAAGTGCACTTGACAGAATGGCCTCTAAAACAGCAGGAGAAAGACCCCTTAATGGATGCGGTGATGTTGGGGCCAAGGAAAAAGCGCTAATGGCCGGATTATGAAGTTACGAGTGGAATAGGGCACCGTGGGAGACTCCCCAAAAAAGCACTTCACAGCAGCATTTCTAGGAAAAGGCGACTTGAGTGTTTCTCCGTACTAAACAAAGCTAAACAAACAATGGCGAATCAAACCTTTTTCCTATTTCTATTTCTGATTAAAAATGAGCAAAGGACAATGAAAAAAATGCACCTGAGTCTTGAAGATGCACATGCACATATTCTTCACTGACTTTTCAAACATACATGTAAATGACATTTTTTTTTGTATGCTTTGTTTATTCATCCATTATTTGTCATTGCCTGAGGGGTTTACTCCTGTGAGAACAATGTTTTTAAATTGTTTCTTTTTTTATTTGTCAAAGTTCAATGTCACTGCTCTTCAACTCCATGGGCTAGAGTTACCAATTGGGATAGTTATGTCAGCATTAGAATCTTCAGCTGAGGACATCTAAAACACATTGGCTGACCAGCACCGGAAAGCATCACAGAAATTTCATAAACTGCAAACATGATGAGAGAGGTATGTGGCTGTATGATATTTGTTCTATCAGACCTCCACTGTGTCGGGTGAACGTTTGACCTTGCTAGCCTTGAAGTACAGCTTCAGTGATGCTACCAGCTGTCAACGTGTAGAGCAAATGACAGGACGCACTGGTCTTCCTGCTGTAACTGCTAAAACATGTCATCAAACTGGAGCTAAATGTAACATCAGCTATACAGAAGTAAAGTTAGCAATTGGTTTTTGACTGAGGGAGTAAATACTGTAGGCCTCAATTGACAACGCTAGGACTTTTATTGTTTGGTGTATGATAATCTGAAAAGGTTCCCAATTTCATACCTGCTAAAGGACAACCTTTACCAAAGGGCAACTCAACTGTTTGGGGAGTTTTCCGACCCTGTGAGTTTTTACTTCAAAAACATGGATTAAAGGGCATCTAAAGTTGATTCCCATTGTTTTTGTTTATCGTCCAATCAGCGAGCTGCACCTGCACAAATGAACCGAAATAGAAGGATTATCTGTGAATGTACACAAAACATTGGTTTGTATGAATGAAATTGGTCATGTGACAATGCAAGATGTCAACAAAAGCAAGTGATTTGTTTTTAAACATTGGGCGTTCAACGTCCCGTCTGAGAATCGACTTTAGATGCCCTTAATCATCTCATTTAACAATTGGAGATATTGTTAAACTACAAATTGGAGGAATCAGATGAGTCAAATTAGGGTTGGAGCAAAAAGATGCCAGGTGGCACATTCCTGAGCAGATCTGCATTTCGTTCCTTAGTTTTCTCAGTCAGCTTTTAAGAGTGCCGTTCTAATCTGAGTCCTAAAGCCTGGGGTGGAGGGCGGGGTCCATCCTTACGCATTACAGGCTCCAGAGGTTCAGAGGCTGTCCCTGCCCGGCCCAGACATTCTGTTCATAGCTGGGCCCTCCTACTCCTCCAGCTGTGGGAGGCCACACAGAGAAGTCCTGTTTCAGTGCCCAGTACAAGGGTACAGTCTACTCGTCAACATTGCGGCCATTTGTTGCCTGATCCATATTTCAATTACCCACTGAATATGTTTGTGCTTTGCACATACTACAGTTGGAATAATCACAATGGTATGGCTCACAAATGAGGCATAGAGCAGGATAAATTAGCACAGTTCAGTGAATATATTTGAAGATGACGTTGGTCCAGTGTTATTACTGGAGGGTAGGAGTGGTGCTGTAATACAGAACGAATGCATGGTGCCGCTCTGTGTTCTAATCATATGGAGTTATTTGTAATGTAATACTCAGCACACTGACATCCGCTAATCTTTCCTGCGGTCTGATCATACTGTTCTCAGGTAAAGGTCTGACTTCATTGAGAAGGCCTCATTTCCATGGCACTGCAATAATGATTACATATTTCACTTCAATCAGATTCCTTTTCCTGCTCTGGAGCTATGTAGATGGGTTTCCTTCCTGCATCTGCCAGTTAAATGCTGTAGGCAAAACAATATTTTAAGAGGTTGCTTGTTAATGCTAATTATGAAAGTACTGGTCAGGCTGTGCATTGTGCCATTTTCTGAGAAAAATATCAGGATTTAAAAGTAACAAATGAAATAGCATATTCATTTATCAGACTATTTTGAATATTGCATCATTAACAAACCTGGATCAAAATACATCAGTCTGAAATATAACAATTTCATCACAAATATATAATTTTTGTGAGATATAATTAGATTACATGATGTGAATATAACATTTTTCCTGAAATTTAAATGATATTATGGCAGAAATATCACACATCTACTTGTATGTCCGGTTATGGCAGAAATGCAGCATAATGTTTATTTGTTTGGAAAATGGCAGAGCAGGGCATAAATATTACGTATTAGCCTAAAATATGGCATAGATTCTGAGATTATGGCAGAACTATGGCAGCTGAGCAAATCCCCACACGCTGGCATTTACAGAGCTGCGTAGGCATTTCCTCATTCAAATGCAAAAACCCACATGCAAAACTAGTACATTGCTCAGTGGAAAAATGGCCGTAATTGTAAAAATGCTCTTTCACCATATCAGAGAATGAGTATTAACTTTCAGAGATAACATTTGGCAGTTGTAAAGAATGCTTTCAATGCCTCCTCATGCAATTTATTTGAAGAGCACATGCTCATGATATGTGTCGGACTGAAGTCTTATATTATTGTCTTTCAATGAGATTGCCATAATGTAGGGATAGATTTCACCACAACCCCTCATAGTCAGCAAAGGTACCATAGCAGGTCTGAGATTGCAACCACCTAAATACCCCTTTATGATCATTTTGAAGCCTTTTACACAAATTCAACATGTGATGGCAATATGCAGTTCACCTTGGAATTGGTCCCTGAAAAAAAAACTGTTAAAAACCATTTGATCTGCTCGTTGATGACACTCTGGAGCGGAACATGGACTTTGTGAGTACATAATGCCCCCTGCTGCCCACTAGCTGCAATATTCAACCCTATGGCCATATTCTGTTGGTCCTACCAGGTGACTCATTACTAGGTACAGTGGGGAGCGCAACCGCCTCGCAGCAAGGTGATCATGGGTTTGACTCCTGTCTGAGGCCTTCCTGAGTGAAGTTTGCATGTTCTCCCTGTGCTTGTGTGGGACTCCTCCCTTCATCCAAAGACATGCATACAGGGCAAATTAGAGACATGTTTGTGTGTGCATGCACAACTCGTTGGATTGGTAAGATGTCCATTGTGTGTCCCTGCATTTTGCCCATAGTCAGCTGGGATGGGTCCCAGCTCCCCTGTCACCTTAGTGAGGAAGCATGACTGAAATGATGCAATCCTGTCAATGAGATTAAAAAAAAAAAAAGTTGATTTTAGGTTCTTTAATTTCATCATTAACTCCTTGCATTGTATTATTGCTTTCTGAATATAAAAAGTAGCCATAACATGTTAAAAATAAAGCTTTCAACGCCTGTTGCCTTCTCAAAGAACTGCGACTGGTGCGACTGCCTCAAGGACAGAAGCGTTGTTTACATTAAATGATTTGTGTGATATGACTTTCTCTCAAGATGACTATGCCCCAATCCCCAGATCACCTTTTAAAAGTAATTGCATGGGAGATTCAGACACCCTGAATTATTGACCCCCCTGGATTTGGCAGAAATTTTAGGTGGTGGGTGGATATGCCCCTCAAACTCAGAGGCCCCAGAAATTCAGACCCTTTTTCACAAAATTGGAAGGTACAAACTTTGGCCTTCAAATTTCTTCAACTACATGGGTGCACCAAACCAATTTTGTCTGATTCTAAATCTGTGAGGAGATGAGACTATGTCCAACACTTTTTTCGTCTGGTGCACCCATGCAGTTTTCATATAGGGAAAGCTAAAGTAGCAACTAGAGCCAATTTTCACAGAGGTTTGTCACCACATTCTAACACTGCATGGGTGCACCACAGAATTTCTTTCATGTAATGGTGGAGTGTACTTCCAAAGCTTCATTGACATTTACTTGGTGGACCCTTGCAGTTGGGAGAAAAAGGGGTTCAAATATGGCCCTTTTTCTAAAATGGGTCCTTTTCAGGGTCTTTTTTCTGGAGGCTGCACGGGCCAATGGGGAAAACTGATGATAACAATGGCTATGCAATATCCCAGACATCAAAATAAAAGAAGAAAACCTTTGGTGCCTGGTTGCATTTTCTTTAGAAAATTTAGAAAAAAACTGAATGACCAGTATTTTACTGTGGTCAGAAGAAAATCAATTCTAAGCCTGTACAGGTACGTAAAATAGCCATGTTGGATTGAAATTTAAATCTTTTTCCCGCAAAGGCTTAGTTTTTTCTTAGTAGCAGAATATGGGAATCTGTATATTAGCTACAATAATGCTGATTATGTCACAGAGACAAAATTTCCAAATTTGATTTTTAAGAATAAAAGGAAATGCAACTTGGCACCAAAGGTTTTATTCTTTTATTTTGATGTCTGGGACATTGCACAGCAGTTGTTAACAGCAGTTTTCCCCATTGACCCATGCAGTCTTCAGGAAAAAAGTCCCTGAAAAGGACCCTTTTAAATTTCAGGAGCCTCTAACTCGGGTACTAAGGGTCTGACTGGAAAACCACTGCAGGTACAATGTTTGAGGAGAATACCCACCCATCACCTAAAATTTCAGTCAAATCCACAGGGGTCAACAATTCAAAGTGTCTGATATTTTCTGAATATCTCATGCAATGACTCTTACAATTATTTTCTCATGCATTGTCAAAGCAATTACAGTTTAAAAACCACTGAACATGCTGGAGGACCAGCAAATTCAAACCCCAAGACTATCCCTCAGAGGAATATTACAGCATATGCATTAATCTGTCGCCAGTTGTTGTTCCTTCATTCACGTTATGATTTTCAAATTTTAGCTCATGATGGGTCCAACTGTATAATGCACATTTGTTCTATGTCGGGGATAGGTACAAATATCATTTTGCGAAATATTGCTGAATGCGCTTGAAAAGTCACATCGTTAAAACATTTATAAACGCATCATTGCACTGAATAAGCAAACACTAAGCAAACAGACTAACCCACTGAGTCTTACAATGAAGGGGAAACAGACTAACAGTTTCGAGCGCAATTGTTCCAAACAAAAAAATGCCTGCACCAATGAGCGTGTGAACAACGAGTTAGAAGCAAAATCTGATGTGAAATCGGCTCAACAGCACTACTAACTATCAACACCGTGTGAAATTATACGTCATCTGAATGTTGACGTTACGCTACACGCAACGTGCCCCTGTGGTTTTGACTGTGCGACCCCAAATGTGAAGCTGCCAACGCCCGGCATACAGGCTGTTCGACTGAGGAAACTGTTAGGTAAATCGTGCCAAATAATTTTACATATTTGGAAATTGTGTTAATTGCTTGCTGTATTTATCTCAGAATTCTGAAAGCCACACTAATTTGATGTCAGTAAGTTTATATTTGCTCCAGAACTGTCGGTTATGGCAGGACGTTAGTTAACGTTTTCTTTTTCATTGAAGAACAACAGTGCGGAAAACGGAATTGCTACAGCTCGTTAGCCCGCTAGCTAGTCCATTAGCCTCTGAATATGTGGGTCAATTGTAGATTCGTGGGCTCAGCTAATTTAAGCAGGTACACGATTTCGTTTGCTTAATTAAAGTGCATCTAAACGTACTGGTTTTAAGCGTGTTTTAAACTTTGCATTGATGAAACCGTGTCTTTTTCTCACCCCGATACCGGTCCTGAATGGCGATACCTGACGTTAGTGATGTTAACTTCGCTCTAACTTGGCTAAGGTTACTTTACTAGCGGCTAGTGGTGCATTGGAGGACCCCACAGCTTTTCCGTTGATTGTCTTGGTGACGTTGGATAAAATGTAATTGATGCGTATTGGGTTAGGAGACTGACATAATGGGCAATGAGCCCTTTTGTACCTGTATTATCCGGTGAAGTTACATGGAATTTGTTTATTGTAAATGTTGGTTTTCACTTAGCTGTGTGGAGCTAGCTAAGTAGCTTGTAAAAAAAAAAAAATGTTGTTCCGTGACCGGAAATCTTCAAGTAAAATTGTTAACCATAGCTAGTTGCGTAACTGCAGCTAACATGTTAACTGGGCAGCCTAACATTATCGATGTGCATGAACGGTAACTTCAGCTCCTCTAGCTGCTTAAACGAGATATGCTGTTGACATCCAGTTAGTATCTTTATTAGATTTGGTTAACGTTTGAGGGTAGGGCTAATCCGCTGAAACATTCTGCTGAAAAACAACCATTTATGCTTTCCTTCATAATGTCTTTATTTCTTAATATAGTGTGATGAAATTTTCGCCAGTTACTCTTGAGATGTATAGCTATCAATAAAAAATTTTGAAGGAAAGTGTAGATGGTTGTAGTTTGTCAGCAGAATGTTTTCAGAAGATTAGCCATAACGTTACCCAACGTTTGATCGTTACTTGTTTGGTGGCTTGCCTGAAATTAAGTTAACTTTGATAACTACATGGCTCTTGTGATGTCAGCTAGCTGGTATTGATTAACCGGCTGATGAGAGTAACGTTGGCAGTTCGTTGATAAACAGGAGGCCTGTCGTCTGGCGCTGATGTTCAGTCATTTGTGAGTCAACATGAGGCAGCTACAGATGATAAATCGATCGCGTTTCCGTTCTTGTTGGTCACCTTTGTGTTTCTCAGCCCTAACGGGTCATTTGGTGCTGAGTTGGTCGCTTGATAAGTTGATAACTTCATTAGCCACCTGATTTTCTAAGATCACCTGATTTGATTTGCTGCTGATTTTCTAAGATCTATCTCACGTTAATCTAGAGTGTTGACAGGTGAGGATGTGTGTCGCTTTATCTGATAAATTCAATAGCCAGGTGATCCAAGGGTTTGTAGTGGAGGATCAATGCTTTTTTTTGTGATTATTCGTCGGTCTTCTCTCACCTACCCACCATTCATTTCTCTGCTATTTCAGAATGATCAGATTTGGGAACTTAAAACACTTGGCTATTTTACTATGTCGTCAAGAATCGTTCTTGTATTGGAATCAATCTTGCTTACCTAGGTGGTTAAAATAATGGATTTTTATTTATTTATTCATTTATTTTTGAGTAATTTTTGCTAAAATGCACTCATGTTTTCTCTGACCTTTGGTTATGTTTCGTCCTCCATTTTCACTCTGGTGATGTGGTTGGTTTGCATTAGTTTTACAAAGCTCATAAACTGAGCATTCCTACAGATGGAACTCCATATTTATTAGTTCAAAAAGGTCATGGTTTTTTTTTTCTTTTTTGAGAGCGAGAAGCTGGCATGTTGTCAAATTTTCACACCTCATCTCATTGGTCACAGTCTTTACTAGTTGGCTTGTGACAGTTCACTGTGAAGATAAGTTTTGTATTTCTAATCAAGTATCACATAAGCACTTATTGCGACCAATGGAGTGACATTTCAGCCCAGATCATCATTTAGACTGAAATGTGCCTTGGAGGCTGAGAAATGACTTTCTGTGATAAACTCTAGCTTGGCGAGCAGTGTATTGCTGAATTGAATTGCTCTTTATTTTCATAGACCCATTCACTGAAATCCATTTACAGCGTTGCTGATGTTTTATTTGATACAGTGCTCTTAATAAGGCTTAATGCAGTGCTTCAGGTGTAATGCATGTTCCGTTCCCTATTAGAATCAATTGCTTTTGAGTGTAAAGTCATTTTACTTGGACTGATATCCCACTGTAAATTCTTGAGGGTCGATTGCCTGTTCCCCAAATATGAAGAACAACTAGCCGTGAGAAACAGAGGCATGGAGATGGAGAACTGATTTGGATATTTCTGTTCTTGGCTGCTTTCTGTGTGTTTTTTCATGGGTCACTCCATATGAAATCACCCAAGCTCCCATCTTGATGGTCTCAGAAATGCTTCATTTGGTAATATTTTGTTGCCTGTGATCTGCAAATTAAATTGCAGGTGGTTTCAAGTTAATATCTCGTTCCGTTCTCATTTTATGGGCCCCCGAAAAAGGGGGCGTGGCCCACGTTAACCCTCTGGTCACAGTTTGTGACCATTTTCAAAGGGTTATAACCAATGAACTAGTAAGGATACAAATTTCATTCTTTCAGGATATGTTTTTTCTGTTTAATAGTCTGCAACAAACCTTTTAATATAGTGATTAACCTTTGAGTGCTTTGCAATTAATCTCTAAACATTGAAATTTGGTGCCAAACATGTCGATTTCAAATGAAATATTATGCAAGTATCCTTAGAATGTCCCCTCTGCCATTTACATTGTTGATAGTATACCTGACGGAGTTTCAAATGAAGGTAAAAACATCTTTCTATCTTCATCCAATTTGGAGAAACATTAACCCCTTTTGAGCTAATTACTGAAACGGTGCACTTTTTGGCCCTCATTTTGACCATATGGACCTGTTTTGAAGTTGGCCTCAAATGAAAGCTTATTCAAAGAACTTCAAAATGCAACACAATCAAACTTTGAACAAATACTCCTACTTGGAAAAATAAGACTCCCTTAAAGGGCTATTCGCTCATTGGCACAACTACTCAGTGTATATAAATGTACAATAATGTACAGGAAATACTGAACTCCACTCATTTATTTCTACTTTCAGTTGCATGCCCTTTGATCATTTGCAGCCTGTATCATTTTCTTGTATTTGTTTTCCCAGAAATTTCAAGATCATTTGATTGAATAGGCAGAATTGTTGCTAATGTGGATGAAACCCTTCAAACCGTACCTGCCCCTTCATGCCCTTTATTTGCGAAAAGGACGATCCTGTGGAGCTAAAATATTGTACCCCTGGTTGATTTGTTGCCTGCTTACATGATGGCCAGTGGTGGTTGGCCAATATCTTAGAGCAATCCCTTGAAAGCGAGGATGTTAAAGTATCTTTTATGTATCCAGATGGCCCTGCACCACAATTCTCTTGGCCACGAAGGCAGGATCTTTGTTGGGTACCACTGAAGCATATCATGTTGGTTGATGCTCCTTGCATGAGTGGCAAGGGCAGGAATTATATAATCGCCAAGAAAGAGCTGGACCGAATCTCAGTGTGGTTTGAAAAATTGGATTTAGCAAAATAATATGCATTAACATTTGTATCATGTTTGCCATATCTGCCTTTCTTCTCAACATTTCCCCGTCCATTTATGTACATATACCTGTACACTGAGAGTAGTTGTGTCAATGTGCAAATAGCCCTTAAAGGGGGTCTTATTTTTCCAAGTATGAGTATTTATTCCAAGTTTGATTGTGTTGCATTTTGAAGTTCTTTGAATAAGCTTTCATTTGAGGCCAACTTCTTGAAAATCAAAACAGGCCCATATGGTCAAAATGTGGGTGAAAAAGTGCACCGTTTCAGTAATTAGCTGAAAAGGGAAAAAAATGTTTCTCCAAATTGGATGAAGGTGGAAAGATGTTTTTACCTTCATTTGAAACTCCGTCAGGTATACGATCAACAATGTAAATGGCAAAGGGGAGATTCTAAGGATACTTGCATAATATTTCATTTGAAATCTTCATTTTTGGCACCAAATTTCAATGTTTTGGGGTTAATTGCAAAGCACTGAAAGGGTTAATAACTATATTTAAACGTTTGTTGCAGACTATTAAACAGAATAAACATATCTTGAAAGAATGAAATTTGTATCCTTATTAGTTCATTGGTTATAACCCTTTGAAAATGGTCACAAACTGTGACCAGAGGGTTAACGTGGGCCTTTTTCGGGGGCCCATAAAATGAGAACGGAAGGAGATATCAACTTGAAACCACCTGCAATTTAACTTGCACATCACAGGCAACAAAATATTACCAAATGAAGCATTTCTGAGACCATCAAGATGGGAGCTTGGGTGATTTCATATGGAATGACCCTCATGTTTTTTTTTTCCTGATAATTGCATGTTCTGTGAAAGTGTGCTGGTAGTCAGAGTGCTGTTTTCTGGTTTGGGCCAGTATCAATGGTGTCCGTGTCTGTCAGTGATGGGTTGGTTTGGACCTGTAATACAGGGGAGATTATTGCCTGTGTGTTCTGAATCGTGCTGGGTAAATAAGGGTCCGTATGTCTTGGTAATGTTGTACAGATGAGTGTCTGTCTGTCCTGTAGGGCTGCCCCCTGATTCAAATCATCCATTGGTGACCACATCAACTTGAAATTCTTCACGTGGAGCTGTTTTTTTTTTTTTTTTTTTTTCTTTTTTGTGACATGCACTGTTGGTTAAAGGAAGAGGGCTATGCGAAATAAAAGTTTGTGGGACCGACTCTCTGAAGTTTCATTCCTATCTTTAATCGAGAGTGTGGCATGCCAACTTGAGAGCAGACACATCAATTTCATCCATCAATTCTGTAAAGTTTTTTTCCTAAAATTCTGCCCTCACACTCAAATAGCCCCTCCTTGTGCTTGGATTCGCACTGCTTCCACTCAAGCTGCCAGCTTACTTTCAGATCTGCTGCTGTTTGGGCAGATTTCCTGCGCGCCATCTGCTGCTGCTTGGGCCGATTGCTTGTGCGCAAACGTCAGCCTTTACTTCTCACGCTCAAACTACTTCTGTAAGCTTGGCACCTTTCTGCTTGCTCTTGGAATTTATTGTGATGCATTCCTGTCAAAAATCACCAACCAAGTTAATGCCAGGTTTTGTGTTGACCAGTGAAATTGTCCCTGCCCATTCATTTTACAGTTTAATCTGTTATTATGTAGGTTTATATGCTCTTGTCCTCCTGGGCTATATATGTACTTCCATTGCTTTCGTCACGACTGAGGAATAACAGGACAGTATTTGTACACCAGTGTCCGCATTTTACTGTAATAACTACAAATTTATGTAGCTGTGTAACATATCGGCCTCTAGTCTGTGTGCCACACTGCCATTTGTGGATGAATTGCAGAGGTGTACTGAGCTTGGAGAAGAGAGACGCATCCTTCTTTTACATGAAAAAAACATGCAAAATTCCTTGTTCTGTGATTTTTTTATTGTACTGAAGTACTGTACCAGCATCCAGTTTTGCCCACTAACTTGATAGCTAACCATTTCGTCAATGGCCCATGCCCAGTTGTTGCTCGCATTTTTAGGGCCCGTTCACAACACGAGAACGATTTTTTTGAAAATGCATAAATATTTTCTCGTTTGGGCCTTGCGTCAATACGGAGACGGCAAAAATGCTGCCCAAAAACAGTATTTTTTAAAAAACGGGTTCCAGAGTGAGAAAATTCAAGACGCCACCCAGGCGTTTTCGTGTGGACAACCAAAACTTTTGTTTTTTGTTTTTTTTTTTTTTAAGGCAATGACATGATAGCCTCCATCTCAGCCCCCAGGCCTGTGTGTGGGGTTGTACGGTGCTGCAGCGTTTGTACAGAAATAGACCAAAAATGGAAAAGGCGGTAGCAAGCATTCGTCACCTTCTCCGTTTTTGGTCTATTTTCGTACAAAGTATTTACTACAGCGTTTTGGGTCATTTTAGGCGTCTCTGTGTGGACACAGATGGGTCAGTGACCTGATATACAGATTTTTGTGTCCAAGCGCACTACTTTGGTTTAAAATAATTTTAAATGATTCCTAATAAGCATAATTTTATTCTATAAAACCAGTTTAATTTGAACATATTTCCAGTTTATCATAAAAATGATATATATTTTATGTTTTGCCATCTCAAACCCTCAAAATGTCAGGTGGCGCAACTGTCTGAGCAAGTGAACACTGTGAAATGTATTAAATATGACATTTAAAATATTAACATAAAATTATGCCGCCATAATAATCTTATATTAAACCTTTCAAATAAACATAGTTTAATAATTTAATTATTCTTAAATTGTTTGGAAAACCAAAATACCCACCTCCTAAAAGAAGGAATCCATAGGTTACTTTCAATACCCAGCTCAACTACAAAATAGTCATGTTTTATGCAGAGTAGACACACTCAGGTATACTTACTAAAAAAATCACTGAGAAAAAAAACAGATGGAAGTGTATTGATGCTTGATTATGAGCAAATCGATAGAATCAATCGTACTAGCGGTGAGAGATTTAAACCATGCAGGAGAGTGTACTCCAGGAGAGGTTTGTGAAGTATTGATCTACATCATCTGTGATTGCTGATGGCAATAACTTATACTAGTAACTAGGCAATGCCGTCGGAGGCGAACGCCCCAATCCTTGAATAGACCTTAAATAGACTTTCATTTGAACTTAATTTCAGGTCAATCGGACAAATAGTTCTGAAGATATGGCCAAAATGGTAATTTTTCCTTCACAAAGCACCACCTGGTGGCAAAAATGTGACACATTGAGAGGTCATGACCTTGCAGTTGCACATAGTTTCATGTCAATTGGAGAAATAGTTCCAAAGATATGGCAAAAATGGTGAATTTTATGTGACAAAGCTCCATCTTGTGTCAAAATGTTGAACCAAACAGGTATAAAGTTTGTCGTGGGACACATCCTCAGGTCATGACCTTTCATTTGCACTTGATTTGAGGTCAATCGGACAAACCTATCCAGAGATATGATGAAAGGTGATTTTTGGCCCCAGTTTTTGGCCCCTGGTGGCCAATCTGGACATTGTAATTTGTCCAAAATCGAATCAGTTCTTCATCTTTATGATACTTACTTGAATGCAAAACATGAAATTTCTAATTGGAATATTACTGAAGTTATCGCGTTAACACGTAGGGCGGCGCGGCAGTGGTCGGACCATTCAGCGTTCGGGGATATAATTATATCAATCACCTGAATATGGCCATGGAAGGCTCTTCTCGAAACTTCGAGAAAATAACCATGCCCCAGCTGAAGACTGATTAATACAGCATCTACGCTCGGTGTCATAGTCAAGTGTACGTAACCGCGCACTTACCTCAGCTTTGTGAGACCGGAATTGACTCGACCACAGAACTATCTCATAAAGCATCGGAAATGGGACGTGACGGCAACATCAGGGCGTTTTTCTTTTTGTATTGACCATTGCTCAAATTGTGATCAATTCTGCTATAGTACAAAGTTAAACCGTTTCGAGGATAAGCATCTCAAAAGAATTGACAGTTTCTGGCAACTGATGGCAGTCTAGTCAAATTTAATAAACTAGAAGCAAGTTTTATACAGGGGTTGTTTGTAATGTTCTCCAGCTTGAAGGAGAGTAGCTTACTTGCTAGCTAATTAGCATAACGTTTGTCTAACTGTGTTGATGAAAAATGCACACTAATAGCCCGAGACATATCACCGTGTCGACATCTGTATATTGCTAGTGAGAACATATGATTACAAGTAATACAATAAAAACGAAATCATTGAGCTATGGATCTTGCAAGCCTTTTCTTATGTAGCAGCATGTTGCTAGCAACAGGATGCATCTCTCCCTTCTTTAAATTCAGTGCACTTCTGTGATTCATCCACAAAATCGCATATAGTCGACGTGAGGCCAATATGCTGTGCGGCTACCATTATATGTGGCTGCCATATTATGGCGCTTTTCCACTACGCAGTACTAGCTCTACTTTAATCGCCTTTTTTGCTTTTTCATTAGGAAAAAGTCCCAAAAGCACTTGTGCCTGCTCTCCTGGGGTTCCAAAAAAATGCCGACCGAGTAGTAGTAGGTACTAAATGTGACGCGACAGCACCGCAGCCCACTGATTAGTCAGAGAGAATCGTCACATGAAAGGCGACTCTGTAGTTGAACTTGGGACATCTCAGTGGAGTTAAATTGACGAGTCTCAAGATTAGTTTGGGTATTATGAGCACCGACTTATATTGTTTTAGGCAACTTGTTCAATATACTGTGCGTTACCTTACATACGCAATTTTATGTGCAACTGAATCAGACACGACAATGTCAAACAGAAAATGCAATTCAACACTCGCTGGATTTAAGTGCCGTAATGTGGTGACAGTAGCGCGCGTCCCCTGATTTGAATATTTAAATCTTTAACAAAATTGACGGAATAAATGTAAACTTTATATAAGTGCATCTTCGTTGTGTGTCGTGTTTAGGATGACGTTGTGGAATTGTCGTGCTTCACCACTATGATGACCAGCCACACTGTGGCAGTACTATTCTCTAATGGAAAACGACCCCCCAGAAAAGTACCTGGTACCAAGGGGGGTAGAGTAGAGCTGGTACCATGCAGTAGAAAAGCGCCATTAGTGTCTGCATGTCCTAGTAGCGCTGGGCAGATTATTGTCTGTATTTCCTGGTAGTACTTGGGAGATTCGTTTCTGTATGTCCAGGTAGTGCTGGGCAGGTTAATGTTTGTATCCTCATTGTTCTGGGAAAATTAGTGTCCTGATAGTGCTTGGCAGATTAATGTCTATATGTCCTGGTAATGCTGGGCAGATTAATTCCTGTAGATCATTGTAGTCCTGGACAGATTATTGTCTGTATGTTCTGATAGTGATGGGCAGATTAGGGTGTTTTTGTCCTGATAGTCCAGGGGCCTGTACCATAAAGCTGGATAAACATACCCTCGGTTTCACTTAGTTATCTGGCTGCACTTGACCAGTCTTCCGCATCCTGATAAGCGGTACCATACAGCCAGTTATCAAGTCGGTCACCAGGGTTTTCCAATCTAGGTATGTGCGCGTTCACATGAAAGGGGCGATGTTTGAAGCAAATGACCAATTGCAAACACGGACAGACCGACTGCAAGCAAAGCTGCGTACTTTTCAAATGGGGAGCAAGTGCTTTAAATAAAAATTGAAGAGAATAAACATATAATCCTGGCAAAAATTAACACCGTTGCAGCTGCCAAATACAGAAAAAATCACCGACCGTGTAAATGCGTAAGTTAATTATAATGATAAAATCACAGCAAATGACTCCCGTATTTATGATTGTATGTGGGCCATTGCTGCAATAGCGATGATTTAATTTTACTTCTGCTGCAGTAAATCATGACAACAGGCGCTGTGTGGGCTAGTGAGCACATCTCTCTCCTTTTCTGCTTTACAGGATATGTTTGATCCAGCATGAAGCCTATTGGGAATAGGGATGTGTCTTATCGTTAATGTCACTGCCCCATCAGTAAAATTAGTTGCGTATTTCATTAAATTGACGTGATGCAAGGATCTGTTCTTATGGCGTCTGTGAATTTTTTTCCAGCTGCAACCCCGGCGGTGTCAAAAGAGCCAGAGAACAAATAATGAATTAATACAAAAACATAATTAAAAGCAGTCAGTAGGCTTACTTTCATAAGTGCAACAAGTACAAGGTTTTGGTGCTTTTGCCCTTGGAAAAATACTGCATTGTGATACACTCAAGATGTGAAACTATATGCGCACGACTCTGCTGCGTTCGCCACATGTCAAACCCTCAGGTGAGAGCCTGTATCATTCATATTGGTATTCATCCGCGCACAGAACTCTGCTGAAACCTCTACGGACGGTGATTCCATCTTCACTGGCAACTGATTGGTCTGAGAACTGATTAGTCAGTAGGCGGTGCTTTTGCACGCTGTGATTTGAATCTAGAACTAAACCTGCCCCGCAGCAGTAGTACTGCTAGTACTGCTGGTAGTCCTGGGCAGATTGCTGTCTGTATATCCTGGTAGTACTGGGCAGATTGCTGTCTGTATGTCCTGGTAGTACTGGGCAGATTGCTGTCTGTATGTCCTGGTAGTACTGGGCAGATTGCTGTCTGTATGTCCTGGTAGTACTGGGCAGATTGCTGTCTGTATGTCCTGGTAGTACTTGGCAGATTGCTGTCTGTATGTCCTGGTAGTACTGGGCAGATTGCTGTCTGTGTGTCCTGGTAGTACTGGGCAGATTGCTGTCTGTGTGTCCTGGAAGTACTGGGCAGATTGCTGTCTGTGTGTCCTGGTAGTACTGGGCAGATTGCTGTCTTTATGTCCTGGTAGCACTTGGCAGATTGCTGCCTGTATGTCCTGATAGTACTGGGCAGATTGCTGTCTGTATGTCCTGGTAGTACTGGGCAGATTGCTGTCTGTATGTCCTGGTAGTACTTGGCAGATTGCTGTCTGTATGTCCTGGTAGTACTGGGCAGATTGCTGTCTGTATGTCCTGGTAGTACTGGGCAGATTGCTGTCTGTATGTCCTGGTAGTACTTGGCAGATTGCTGTCTGTATGTCCTGGTAGTACTGGGCAGATTGCTGTCTGTATGTCCTGGTAGTACTTGGCAGATTGCTGTCTGTATGTCCTGGTAGTACTGGGCAGATTGCTGTCTGTATGTCCTGGTAGTACTGGGCAGATTGCTGTCTTTATGTCCTGGTAGTACTGGGCAGATTGCTGTCTGTATGTCCTGGTAGTACTGGGCAGATTGCTGTCTGTATGTCCTGGCAGTACTGGGCAGATTGCTGTCTGTATGTCCTGGCAGTACTTGGCAGATTGCTGTCTGTTTGTCCTGGTTGTACTGGGAAGATTGCTGTCTGTATGTCCTGGCAGTACTGGGCAGATTGCTGTCTGTATGTCCTGGCAGTACTGGGCAGATTGCTGTCTGTATGTTCTGGCAGTACTGGGCAGATTGCTGTCTGTATGTCCTGGTTGTACTGGGCAGATTGTTGTTGGAATGTCCAGGTAGTAGGGGTGTCAACGTTTACAATTTTTTCTAAACTTGTACACGGGACTTCTAACCGACGTGTACCCGGTTACACGTTGGGGATTTATGAGCTTTTTCTATCGCAGTTGCGCTATATAACCACAGAAAGTAAAATGAGTAATAATAATCCTCTATCATTTTGACAGATAAGAAAACGTACAAGTGAAAGCTGAAAAAGGGTTAACCTTTTTTAATCTTTGTTTTAACTATTTCTCACATTTGTACTTTTGACTGCAATTAGGAGTTCTCAATCATTTTCATTTATTGACACGTTTTCCAATTATCGTAATTGGCAACCTAAGACACGGTTTCTCTCCGTATGCGATCTATCAGCGATTAAATCATGGGCTTAATTCAGTCCAGTTGCGGAACACGAACAGAGAATTGGGTTGCACAAAACTTCCGTTTGAAACAATTATTAGTCCTGACCTGTTCTGAGTCATTTTCATAATTAACAGAGGTTCACTCCGAGAGCACTCCACAGTTAACAGGTGCGGCTTGTTCTCCCCGATTAGGAACAGGTCAGGACTAATAATTGTTCTAAACGGAAGTTTTGTGCAACCCAATTCTCTGTTCGTGTTCCGCAACTGGACTGAATTAAGCCCTTGATTTAATCACTGTTATCGCATACGGAGAGAAACCGTGTCTTAGGTTGCCAATTACGATAATTATAAAATGCGTCAATAAATGAAAATGATAGAGAATTGCAGTCAAAAAGGAATGTGTCTCAGCACCCCCGCTGGCTACGCCATTGGTGATCAGGGTTACGTTTCCCAAAAGCATAGTTGCTAACTAAATTAGCAACTTACATTGTTCGTCCATTCACAGTCAATGGGCCCAACTATGCAAGTTAGCATCTTTGATTTTGGGAAATGCACCCCAGGTCGTGAAAAGCCGACAGAACGCCAACCAACAATATAGGCTAAAATAACAAGCCATTAACCATTAGCCAAAAAAAAATTTAAGGTCCTAAACCCCTAGCCACATGGTCAAACTAGGAGAGAAAATTGGCCCATTTTCGAGCCCTCCGAGGCAATGGCTTATGTTAAAACTTTTATAATTCATCACCTAACAGTGTTATCCTGGCAGAAATGTACATGTGAATGGATAATGGCCCTATAATCACTGTTATGAGGAAAAAATTCTAAGATGTTCCATATTTTCAGGAGGGCTTCTATAGTTTCACCTTATTTTAGCTCATTTTGGTCAAAATTTGCCATTTTTAGCCTCCTATAGAGTGAGAAATATGCATCTCAGAGGCTATCTGATGCCATAATTGAAAAAACTGGATGCCATTAGTAAATATTTGCAATATTAGCTATCTGGAGGAGTCCATTATAAAATTGTAAGCCCCTGAAGTTGGAAAAAGATGCGTTTTTCACATGTGGCATTTTTAGGGCCAAATTTCAAAGGCCTATATTTTTTAAACTATGAGGAATTGAAAGCTAATCTTTTGCATGGTGGGTAGAGCCATATAGATTTAAGAATTTTTCCAGCAAAATCTGCGGTGGTGACCTGGAAACCCATAGGTGAGTTGGCATGGAATGACCCCCCTCCAATTAACTCTGCACTGTTCATCAAGTAATGCTGAGGTGTTCGAGTCAGAATCCACAGCAGATAGACACGGGAGCCAAGACTGCTGAAGTTGTCGAAAATGGTTTAAACATTTACAGCATTAGCCAGTTGTTAATCTGTTGGATATCTTCACAGCTCTAGAAGCAAGATGACTTTATCATTTGTGAAGGGTCCTGAAGCCGGCCCTCTTCTGTCCCTCCTGTTGGCCTCCTGTCTTTCCTAGCATCTAAGGCCTGATAATGACTTGTCTTCAATAGACTATGGGTAGCATTCTTTAATATACTCTTCCAAAAAAGAAACTATACATTGTTTTTAGCATCAATTTATTAAACATGAAATGTTTTGACAAATGTGGAAAACATATTGAAATACAATCTTCCAAAAAAGAAACTATACAAATATTGAATTATTGACTACACTTTCTTTTCAATATGTTTTCCACATTTGTCAAAACATTTCATGTATAATAAATTGATGCCAAAAACAATGTATAGTTTCTTTTTTGGAAGAGTATAGTTCAAATCTGCCCTTTTGAATATTGCATTTTTGTGATGGTAGATGGGTCATTCCAGACTAAACTGAAATTTTGCTGAAAATTCACTGATGAAAATTCAAATACACCTTTTCCAAAGTTTTTCATTGCAGTGGTGAAACCCCATCCAGAGGCATCACAAATAAGCAAGCAAGATCACTTCATTTCAGTGACCCTATAATGTAATAAGGTGGCAGGCATTGTGGTTGTAACGAGGACACAAAACAGATATTGAATTCCTGAAATTCAGATGCATTTCAAAGTCAATTCTTTTATATGATAAATGGCCTCAGTCTGTCAGTAACATTTATGGACAATTACAGCCAGTCAATGTTTTCCATGTTTATTGTCCTCAATGTTTGTATTCCGTTCACCTGGCTTCAGTGCAAAGCATTGTTAAAATTTTGAACTGGTTACCTGTTGCTCTAAATCACCAAAGGAATATATTATTTTATTCACAAGAAGGCATTTCAAAGAATAAGAATAAAGTAATAAATCAGGTGGCAAAGTGGGGTCATTTTCTCAGACTTCAGAAACATTTAACTTCTTTCTGCAACCACAGGCGTCGCCATCTGCTGGCCGTTAAATATAATGGAAATTTTTTGAGATTATTGCATCGGCCTCACTTTTTAGATCCGGGTGCTGCGTCCATCTTTTTATACAGCCTGTATACGATCTACACATATTTCTTGATGTTATGGACGTAACACGATATTAGGGCACGGAAAATTTTTCTTATTTCAATCATTATTTTTAAAAGCATGGTATATATGATTATCTGATGCCTTGTGAAATTTTGATGCAGGAAGTGAGTACTTTAGTTTGCCGTGGTCATCTTTACGCTATTTGCATGCAGTGTGCAAATTAACCCACAGGTCTGGACATAACACGTGAGGACGCGATTGGTTACCCCCACGAAGGTCATTTCAAATTGCATTTCTGATCAGAAGAGTCCCAATAATTTAGTGCAGACAATTGAAACCGTTATTATGGGTATTTCTCTGCAATATTTCATTTTACTTTGTCTTGAAGTATCAACAGACATGTCATGAGCATTTCTTGAAGTTGGCTGCCAAATTTTCAAACAAAATATGTCCTTCACTATGCCTTGACATCAGGACACCCCTTTTTCTGCTGTGTTGTTGGACCGATGACTTTTTTTTTCCCCCTCATGTATATCTTCAATCCGGGAGTGAATAAATGTGAACAATGTAAATCATTTAATTCTCTTCGAAAAAACTTTATTGATCATTCTTATGCAACACAGTGAATTGTACAGTTTAGTATGGAATGATAAATTACATTCTCAGCCTAATTTTTAGCTCGTCACCGCATGTTCGCATTCTTTGAAACCGACCCTGGGACAGAATATGCACAGTCTTATCAAATAGATTATGGTTTTGCTTGGTGTTGTGCCAATATTGGAGCCATGATGGTTCCAACAGCCGTCATTTTCGGGAACAGTAATTTTACCCTTTAAGGGCTGTCTTTGTATCTCGTAATCAGTGGGCTGTTTGTTATGAAGCCTGCCATGTAGGATTATTTGTCATTCTCTATGGCAGGATGGGCTCTTTGATTGGTGTTGTGGGTAAATGTGCAAGTTTTGTTTTGTGTCAACAGACGTGAAGAAACCTCCGTATTGATGTGATTTAACCAGATAGGGCTCACGTTAGCAGAGTCAGCCCAGCCTCGCTAACACTCTGCTCTCCTTCATCCCTGCTAGATCTTGAATGAGCCCAGTGGACCCGACCAGAACGCAGCTATGCAGACGATTAAGTGCGTGGTAGTTGGTGATGGTGCGGTCGGTAAAACCTGCCTCTTAATCTCCTACACAACCAACAAATTCCCATCAGAGTATGTTCCTACGGTAAGTTAAAGTCTAATCTTACACACTGCAGTGTCCATTTCTAAGAGGAGTGTAATGTTAGCCCTTCTTCTTGGGGGTAAACTTCTAATGTGTGAGATGTACCCACACATTAAGGACTGTGTATGATGTCAAATACTGTGCCTGTAGATCCATTGAGGTACATATTAACCTCACGCCGAGAGCATCACATTTGATGTTTTTGGACATTCTATCCCAAGACCATATTTGAGATTTATTTACTCTTGTCCCAAAGACTCAAGAGGTCAGACATTTTATCTGGAGGCTATATTTGAGGTATATGAACTCTTGGGTGAGATGTTTTATCTGGAGACCCTATTAGAGATGTCGTTACTCTTGTGCCAAGGGCATTACATTAATCTTGTCAAGTGGGCCATCAATTAAATTCAATTATGTCCAAGGCTTGTGAGTCTACAGTCTGTGAATCTGTATACTGACTGTTTTGTGGGATGTGATATAATGCTTTTATTGGTTCACACATTCAGGCCTTCATTTTTCAAGTCTTTGCATGAACGATTTGCTGTTTGCGTGAATACAGACCCGCGGAACCTACCTTTGGGTTACGCAAAATAAAGTTCGCGTAACCGATTGTTTGCGTCATTGGTGATGCAAAAATGAAAGGATTCAGTTTATGCTGCAGTTACTGTACTTACCCAGCCCCCCTTTTTGCTGGTGTTATGTGGAAACTTCAAACATTTACCCAAGCTGTTATATTCTAAAATCAAACCCGTTTACCACAGTTGTTGCTGATCGGTCAAAACTCCAACCTGCCAGTAACCCAGCTTAACGGGGTATCTATGGTAATGGCCAGTCCTGACCATCAGAATGACCAAACTGCATGACCGTTTCGTCTCTTATAATGTTTCGAATACTCCACATGTACTTGTGTTAAATTACGAAAACTATCCAAACTGGCAAACACAAACAACTTTCAAACTTTTGACATGAATACATTGGTAAATTAAACACTAAAAGACTGTTTCTGTAAGCCTTGACTGATATTTTTGACGTCTGCATTATGACCTGATATGAAAGTATGAAATGGATGTTGCCGCTCTGCTCTCTGGTCTTCAAAAGGAATAGATTTGTTTTTTTTCTGGGATGCAAGTGTATCACCTCTGAGTTTAACAAGCCCAATCTCTACACGCAATATAGCCCCTAAAATGCCTCTTTGCGGCATTTAGAGGGACTGGTCTTGGCAGAAAGAAACTAAGTGAAATCTCTGAAGAGCCCTTCCTTTGGCTGACAGCAAGCTGAGCAGCCGATAAAGATCTGCTGTCATGCAAATTTTAGAAAGGACTATTAGACTGTGGGGCTGTGATCCTTGTATGATGTGTAGGTCTGTATTATTTCCATGAATAAGTCCATCTTTGTGCTGAAATGTTACCATTACAGCTATTTGTTGACAACAATAATCTCTTGTGTCTAGAAAAAAATGTGTAAAACGTAGCCAATTAAACTCTGAAGTTAAATAAATAACATTGTATTTCCAAGCTGTATTTAAGTCACGGGACTGTCACAATATGGCTTGGAAATACTAAGTACTCCGACAGACTACGGCAGACACAAAAACGTCTCATGAATTTGCTCACTTCTGTGTTGAGTCATTGGTTTTGTAATAGACTCTGTTTTTCAGGAGATCAAAACTAATTGTTGAATGAAGTGACCGGTTGACTAGATGACAGTCACCACGTGTCCCCCTCTGTTGTCGTCTTGGCAACAGATAGGCCGAAGTTCCGCAGAATGTGGCAGGTTTAACAGTGTTCTTATCTTGACAGGATGGCTGAACAGGTTTATACTACACATGTAAAGCCATTATGAATGGCAAATATACGGACCTACCATACGTATGCACACAAATTTTATCATGGCTTACTAGCAGCTGCAGAATTTTGCATGAATGGCAACTGTTCACATGAAATTGAGTTTGCCTAACCTGAACAATTGATCGCAACAAAAATTAAGGCCTGCACATTTCTCTCAATCCTTATCTCAAGTGCTTTTCCGCTGATACTCAGAGCTGCAGATTTGACTCTTGATGAGCCAGTTGTGTAATAGCTTGATGAAAATATAATGAAGTTATCTCCTCAGCGGTTTGCCACAAGATTAACTCCTGCCACTTAGAGAAGGCCTCATGAGGATCTCAACATGCTATCCTTTTAAAAATGGAATTGCTCGATGTTGTTGTGTTTAACCCTACTATGTACATCTTGGATATACAAATCTTTTGATTTTTCATCAAGTGATGTACCTCTTAAATCACTCCTTAAAAGAATATTTTTAGTTGAATGCTGGAAATGATGGTTTTTGATTTCAGTCTTTGTTTTTTGTTTTTTTTTCTCCTACATGGTAGGTGTTTGATAACTATGCAGTAACGGTGATGATTGGTGGAGAACCGTACACTCTAGGATTATTTGATACTGCAGGTAAGTTACACTGTTCTTTTACATGTAGCTCCATGGGTAGTGTTTATGTTGGCTGAGTGTATCGGCCTAATCTAGCGTCATGCTTGGCTACCTGAAATGGTCGTTGTAAAACAGAAGCGAGGCTCTATGTGAACATTTTGTTCAAGGAGCATTTGTGCTGCGAAGTTTTCAACTAATGCATCTTCTTTTGTGGGTTTGCCTCTGAATTTTTTTTAATGCATCAGTTTCCAGTGTCAGTGGCTCCTAAAATGGAGCACTGTAGAGCTCTAGCTGTCCTCTCTTACTGGGAAATGATTTTACTTGGTGTCACAGTGATTGTATGGCCCTGTGTGTGATGTCACCAGATGAGCTAAGATGGCTACCTTTCTTTCTGCAGGTCAGGAAGATTATGACCGATTAAGACCCCTGAGCTACCCCCAGACCGACGTCTTCTTAGTCTGTTTCTCTGTTGTGTCTCCTTCCTCTTTCGAAAACGTCAAAGAGAAGGTGGGTTCGGTGTGCCCTGAAGTATTTGAAAGATTTTTGACTATAGGTTATCATTATTCCCCACGTCACCCTTCATGTGTATTTGAGAAGCTTTTTACACCCTGAGACATAATCTCTCATGTTCCAGTGCAGGAGTCGAGTAGTCGCTGATATCGTCTTACAGTAGATGGACATTTTACTGTCTTCCATCGCGGATGTTCTCTGTATACCTGCTACAAGATGCAATTGTTCATACAGACGGCCCCAGAACGTGCCAGCGTGTATCTGTCTGGCCATCTGGCCATCACTTTCTGAACATAGAACTTGGTTGTTTTCAGAATGGGGCAACCACCTTACACTTGCTCATGCAGCATTGTACCTCCCAGCCTGTAGATGGCTGCACAGCTCTCACCCTTTCCTTTTCCATGTTTTCAGTGGGTACCTGAGATCACTCACCACTGTCCGAAGACTCCGTTCCTGCTGGTGGGGACACAGATTGACCTGAGGGACGATCCATCCACCATCGAGAAGTTGGCCAAAAACAAGCAGAAGCCCATCACCCCAGAGACAGCTGAGAAGCTGGCCCGGGACCTGAAGGCGGTGAAGTACGTGGAGTGCTCCGCCCTGACGCAGGTGAGTGACCTTCCCCTGAGTGTGTGTGTGTGTGTGTGTGTGTGTGTGTCCTGAGCCAGAGTGGAGTCCACCAATAAACTCTGTATTTAATTGTGTGATTCTTTTTTTTTCTCCTGCGGGAGCTCTTTTAAACAAGTTGCCGCATGATAGGTTTTCAACAAAATCTGATTTTGAAATCTTACATCACTGGGCAACTATAGTTGTCGACGGTGCTGAAAGGGTTAAGCGTAAAAACAGTCCTTGGCTATCAGCTTTCATTCCGTCTTCATACCTTATAAGCTGGTAAACTTCCAGGCTTTGAAGGGGGCAGAAGTGCCCCGAGAAGAGTAAAGTCACAGCTGACTGTTATTGGGCATTGAAATGAAGGCCAGTCATCAGCAAGGTTCTAGGTCTTCAGTGTGATTGACACGAATGGACTGATTGAAGTGGTATGGTCTCACTGCTATAGCCCTGCATCTGTCTGAGGAAAATCATGCTTTTTTTTTTTTTTTTTCCACGAGTTGGAAAATTTAAATTTTCTCGGTACCTCTTTTTTTTACATTGGCTCGATTGATTGGGCCTGTCACATTAGCAGGGAGCCCTGGTGCTTTGATTTGCTGCCTGCTCCAGTTTCTGAAAGGGGTTAATGATGGGTAGATCAGGATAGTAATGCTGGAGGGGAAGTCAGTCCTAGTGAGAACTCTGCCGGATGTAGCCTCCCCTTATGACTCGTTAATTGTAGTTGGTTAGGAAATTGACCGCTGTAGGGCTTGATGGGGAATCTGTGTGCTCTATAGACTACATTGAGGGACTGAAATGGCCTGTCATTATGACATTGAGGCTCTCTTGTGGGGGAGAACCTTTTCATTTTATCTTCAGATTGCACAGAGAAGTGCTGATGGCTTCCAAAGAGCTGCAGTGCCTGGGATTCATCTGTGCTCAACATAAGAAAATTTTGAAGCAAGATTTGGGCAGTTTGCCTTGCTGAATCAATAAAACTCATCAAAGAACAATTTCAGCAAAAGATTGTCGCTGAATCAAAACCAAACTAGAGGAAGGATGTTGTGTTAGTATAGACTCATGGGTTGTCAGTCTACTGCTTCTGCTTGTGATTTTTTGTGGTCCACTTCGATAGTTCTGTTGTGACATCACTAGTGCATTTCAGTTCAGGTACCCCACTGATTCCTGTCTATACAATAATATCCATCATAAAATTTTCAAGCATAACATTTTGGAGAGATTTTGCTGTGCTTTACGTTGTACCCAAACAGTGCTGATAAAACATGGTACAGGTCTGGCACTGCTACAGGAGATCTAGCTCCAACTGATGGGGACATAAGTTTGTTCTCGTGCTGCTATTACATTGTTGCTAGCATTTCGTTGTGATGAGGAGGTTTGCTATTGCAGTGCACCATCTTAACCCATCAAGACCTCGGGCACCTCATGATGCACTTCATTCACATCTCTTAAAAATGAAATGTATATGATATTCATGTCCCTTCCATTTTTAAAGCGAGTGCGACGCAGACAGGTCAGGTCAGGTCAGGTCTTAATGGGTTAAATAGTCTTCAACTGAAGGGACTGATTTACACTGCTCGGCCTATGCCAAAGCTTATATCTGAATCTCGGATGAGCACCTTTAACAGTGTTCAGTTCAGAGCCTTGGTTGGGACTGCCCTGATTTGAAGCCTAGTGGAGTGTTATGATCTCTTCCATAATCTCGCTCTTAACTCTTTCCCTCCCACCAAAAACAAACTTTTTTTTAATAGCTTTGTTTTGATTGACAGTACATGGTTAGGCAGGTTGGGATTGTGACCCATGATTTGAAAGCTTAGGTATTCAGGATCACCAGTTTATATTTAAAGGCCCTCTATTATGCTATCAGGTGCACAGGTAATTAGCCATTATGAGCCTGTTCAAAATCTCCCCTTCCTGACATCACAATAGTGAAATCTGATTGACTTCTTGGCTGAAGTTGATCAGTTCTTCTTGCCTCTGGTTGGTTGCTTCCCCGTGTGATGTCAATGGGGGAAAGATTTTGAAATGGTTTGTAATAACTAATTGGCTGTGCACCTGGTGACATAATGGGGTACCTTTTAATTTTGTCTAAACTTAACCCAGAAGTGGTTTCCTGGCTTCTTGGCTGCTAAGAATTAGGTTTCTCAGGAAAATTGAAAAAGGGTTAAAGATGTCCATTTGGGTGCTGTTGTATTGACCTCACTTGATCTGGGCATTAGAACTGGAGTTGGTTCTAAGGCGCTCACTACTGCCAAGAGTTTGATGGGTCAATGCTGAAGATGAATTGCCTGCCCACCTATATTATCACCGTTGAACTCTACCTCGTCTCATCTTGTCAGATCTGTTGGCATAATGGGTATATAGCGATCAGTAGCCTGCCATATGTCCATTTCGTGTTCAGATCATAACTCAGGAATGGGTCAGTATTTTTTATTTTTTTTCCTGTTGATATCTAGAATAGCTAATTTGATTCGCAGACAAGATTGCTGTTGTCAGTTTATCATATTTCATCATCCCATCTACTCTCTCAGCTACCATATATCATGTTGAAACTTCACTAGATTATTTAGAACATGAAAAAGACCAATCAACAATTTTTTGGAGAAGTGCTTATTGCTATTTTAGAAGTTTTCAAATTTCACTTTTGCAGTCGTCTGGGGGTGTGCCATCTTTTGATGCCTCTTGTTGCTTCATAAGTGGAAGTCGAGTCTGAGTTTTGGATTGCGAATTTGTGGAAGGACAATCATTTTTATTGCTCTAGAGCAACAGTCAGTGTGACTGTCACAGGCTGTATCGGAACGAAACAGGAAGTGATGTCATGGTGCTAGAGGTCTGCAGGAACAGGGACGTTATTGAGGAGCTGAGAGCTGAATTGGGAAAGGAAGGAGCCTGTCCTTAGAGCTCTGCCTGGAGCTGTAACCAAATGGAGCAGATGGGACTTCACAAAGTGCCGTCTTTGTCCCCGTTAATCCCCACGTGGCTTTTTGACTTGTGCTATTGGGCTGCGTCAGGAGTGGCAGGGTCACTGGGGCATTGGGTGCTTTAAAAAAAAAAAAAGAATTAGTCATCCTTTATTTAGTCTGGCTAGGTTTGCTGAGATTGAAATGCCTTTCATAAGAGATGCCTGCTGAAAAAGCAGGATTTAAAATGTGAATGAATGAATGGGCTCTGCTGGGTGTTTGCTGAACCTGTCTGAGCTTGGATGCCGAAATGGAAACTCGAATCTACAGCCTCATGGTTGTCAAATGAATACCCTGATCACACCCCTACGCCTCTGCATGAACTTAGTTAAACCAAATTTGTATGAGGTCGTCGTATTTATTCACTTCTGAGGAACTGCATTCTAAATATAGTGTGCAGTAGCTAAATGGTTTTGCCTTATAATGAAGAATACACTTTGGGATGTCAAGATGTAAGGGTTACTTTTATCTTGTACTATTGCGCTTTTGGAGGTGTCTGTTTTTGTGTCTCTCTAACACAGCTGCTTGTGGTATAGACATCCCATCTATGCCCCTGTCAATATCTGACCACAGTATTCCCATTCTAAAGCCTGTCAGTCATTTTGTGTTTTGTCTGTCATTTTGTTGTTTATTGCTTTGTTTTTTGTGTTTAGTTGTCTATGGCTACATTTCGCTGTGGCAAATTTTTGTGGTCGCGTCGACTGTCGTTTCTGTGTTTTTGTGTCTAGTCTGCTTCGTTTGCTTGTTTTGTTGGCGTCTCCTGGTGTTTGTTGTGTTTTGTGATGGTGTTGCCTGTTGCCGTGTTCTCTGTGGTTTCCGTGTCTTGTATGCATTTGGTGTGGTCATGTTGGCGTGTTGTGATTCTCCCCCAGTAGTTGACTGTATGCTGTAATTTGGCGCCTCTGCTTGCTTCTCTAACCTGTTTGCTCTGAACATTAACTCTAGTGCTGTTCTCTCTCTCTCTCTTTCTCTCCTACCCCGTGTCAATAGCGAGGGCTGAAGAATGTGTTTGATGAAGCTATCCTAGCAGCACTCGAACCTCCTGAAACTCAGCGGAAAAGGAAGTGCTGTATATTCTAGTCGTCGTCTTTTTTTTTTTTTACTCAACCCCCCCCCCACCCACCCACTCCTAAAAATGATGTGCTGCTTCTGTCCTCCCCCTCTCTCTCATTCATCATTAACCCGTCTGCCCTCGCATTACACTGGCCGCCTCGCTTCCTGTGATCCTGTGTGCTGTCACTGTTTATTTGCCATTATTATCCTCTCTTTTTTTGTTATTTTGGTTTTCTCTCTTGAACCTTTGAGAATCCGTGTTCTCGCCTTGTTGCCTTGCAAGCGTAAGGATGCTTGCTGCGACTTCTGATTCAGAAGTGCTGCTTCCTCTTGTGGTCGCTCTTGCCCTGAAAGTATTCGGCAGGCTGCTCTACGTGGTTTTTTTTTTTTTTTTTTTTGTTTCCATATTTTGTTTTGGGGGTCTTTTTTTTGTTAGTTTTTTTTTTTGTTTTTAGAGTGCGAAATTTGGAAGTTGAATAACTTAATTTTTATGCGGCTCAATGCATTGTGAATTTAAACTTTTTTTTATTATTATTTAAGGAAAAGAATATCTTGATTGCATCAGTGTACATTTTTCTTTTGTACTAGAAATGTATCATAAAAAGTTAACTCAGTGTGATAATCTTTGGCTTACGTTTGCAAACTGGATGTCATTGGTGCAAGAAGTGCGGTATTTGTTGAATGAAAACCAGTGCAAATCTTGTGACTTGAAATAAAGAGGAACTGAAATTGACACAACATTTTCTGTTGCTCTCTGTGCCTGACTGTCGCTTCCTGACAGCTGAGCGAATGCGGTGCTGCTTGCATCAGTGCTGTTGCTTCATTTTGTGTGTGTGTGTGTGTGTGTGTGTGTGTATCAGGGACATGACAAGTGCATGCAGATGTCAGCCATGGGACACAAGCCACATGCATGCAGAGCACACCAATGCAAACCATATACTTGGACACAAACCAGACCCTCTCAAGTAAAGACTGGAAAAAGACTTGGCAGCAATTTGAGGCACCATCTCCTTGAAAAACACACCCTTAGTCATTCTGATGGGGAACTAGGTACAGTATATGTATGAGTTGCTCTCCTCTGAGATGAGCTGTATTACACTGAAATATGAGCCATAAATGTGTCCCTGCGTCTCAGGGGTCTCATCTGAGCTGCTGGTGAGTGGCTCCCTATCTCAGCTAAGGATGTAAAATTGACGGGACAGTCCTCGCAGGCAGATGTTGGTCTCCATTTTGTGGCGTCTATGTGGTCTGTGGTGGCATATTTGCGTGAGTGTGCACGTGAGCGCGGGGAGTCTGTTCATATTCATGTGTGTGTGCTCAAAGAGTGCCTGTGTGAGAGTGCATGTGTGTGTCTGTGTGTACTCCTTCATTTAAGTGTGCACAGGAAGTGGTGCCCAGTGCCCTGACAGCAACTGGTAGCATGCGCTGTATCCTCTGGGCGACTCCCTTTTTCTGCTGCCTGAGTCCCGCCCCCACCCACTCCCCCACATCTGTCTCTTTGTGTCCACAGAAAGGCCTAAAGAACGTTTTCGACGAGGCGATACTGGCCGCCCTGGAGCCCCCGGAACCCAAGAAGAAGCGCAAATGTGTGCTGTTATGAGAGGCCCCCCTCCCCCCCGCCCCTCTGAACCCCCTCCCTCCTCCCGTCCTCTTAATACCAGGCTGCCTTCTCTAAAATACTCCTCTCCACTTTTTTTTTACTCTAAAGATCCGCTTGGAATGATGACTGAATTTCTGCGTGTCAGCCATGCAGAAGGTGAACAGGAGCAGGCGCACATCCTGCTCCACAGTTTCGCTGGCCCCTGCCAAGGCGGTCGATTTATGCCTGTTTCACGGTGACTTTAATTGTGATGTTATTCACCTCTGGGGGGGGGGGGGCATAGGGCTACAGAAATGGGTGTGTTATCCTTAGTGCCACATTGTACACGCACACACATACGCGCGCGCACACACAGGCACGCACTCGTCCATCATCTCAAACATGCACTTCCATGCACAGTGGCCCGAGTTACAAGAGCTGTCCTCATTAGATTTCATGACTTTACTGAAAAAATTGATTCCTAATATTGCGAGCATTTTCTCACGTGTTCATCATTGAAGATCTCATTCGGGCATCTCCAATATTTAATAATCTGTGCGACCTGCCTTAGGTTGGGGGCTTATGTACTGTATGTCATAACATTTCAAAAGAAGCCTCTCTGTTTCATCTTTGAGGGTGGGGTGGGTGGGGGCTTAATAATTGGTTATTTTAATGGATTGTTTCCCCCTTTATCTAAAGCAGTTTGTGTATGACGATGGCACTCATGCATGGGGTGACCTGTCGGCAAACAAGCGCACGCACCAACCCTTTAGCCCTTTATACCACTTGAAAGAAGTACCAGGTGACTGACTAGTATTTTACTGTCTGTAAACTTCCTTGAACATTTTCTTAAAATATATCTTTGGAGAGAGATGGACTGAGTTTTTCTGGCAGTAGGGACCTTTGGTGGCTTTAGTTGGACGAGAGGAGCGTTGCTATACTTTCACGGACCAAGAGAAATTACATTACAGCCCTCAGGCCCCTCTGCTCACTGTCATTTAAATGGATTTCAAAAGAAAAAATATGTGATGTAGACTCCAGTGTTATGCATTTCTACCAAGTTTGCTGGTTTTTTTTTTTTTTTTTGTTTCATTTTATTTTGTTCAGTTTTATTTGTGACATTTTTCTCCTCTTCAGCACATTCTGAACGCATTGATATCTTTTATTTCCTTTGCCCGTATGTGCATTATTTGTAAAACATTTTATTAAACTTCTGCCTTATTCACTGTCTGTGCTCATTTCTCACACCTGTATTGCGTCTTTCCACCCTTTTGTACATTTATTTAATATGTTGCCTTAAATCTGATCTGTGGAACCATGTAAACCGGAGGTAACATGAAAGAAGTGTTGCACAGCATCCAGATAGAGTATGAACTGATGCTATCAGTTTCATTTCATGTCTCTCTGTTCTGTCTGGGTTTTGCATTGAGATCATATGTTTATGGAGCACTAACCTGTGCGTCTTGGAGGGCTCTGCGGTGATGAGGGAGAAACCCCTCAGCCAATACAGATGTTAAGCGTCCACCTGGGTTATATTCCGCCGCCATTTTGTTGCAGGATTATTTCCATGCATCAGCTGAGACGGCAGAGGAAAATTCTTTTATTTATTTTTTTTTTACTGTCTTTTCCTTTGGACTGGCAGGATTTTATGTCAGCTTGAAAGAGCTAGACTTTAGCCAGGACTGGAACTGAAAGAGCACTTATCAGGAAAATGGTCTGTTTGTGGCAAGAGAATATTTTTTTAAGTGCATAATTGCTCATGCTAATAGAGCATCAGCATCAGAAATCCTATGCCAGATGTCAACTCAATTTAAATTGCATACATACACCATGTACATTAATGCTCTGGGGCAAGAGATGCTGAAATCGCTGCCTGGTGATGTGCAGCTTTGAATGCGGAGGTAACCCTGTAAAAGCAGTCTGCTATTTGGCATCAGAAGTACTTTAAAGTCACATGACATCGTTTCAATGGACGTGTGAGTGAAGGTATTTGTTTGTGCAGAAACAATGCTATACATTCAAGGGTTTCCTTGGCAACCCAAGGGACCTGCCCTAGTTCTGACATTCTGCATAATTGAGCCAGTGGGCTTGCACAATGGAGGGCATTTTAGCTGCAGAATAGCCCTGGCAGGAAAGTGTCTACGTATAGCCATGCTCTACTGCCCCCCAGTGGACATGTCTACACTTAGTCCAAATGGCTTGAAGCTGATGGAAGAAGCACAGTTTGCAAATCTTCCTGAAGTCCTCAGGGTGATTTGAGTGTTGGGTGTTCTTGTATGGTGCTTCCTCCTGTCCACATCATAGGAGAGGTAAAATTGCATGTGTGTCCTGAAATTCATGAATTTATTTTTTTTTTTTTGTTCCCGAAACCATTTTTTCCTACCGTGACATTCAGCAAGTCTTGGAAATGAGCCCAAGCACTTTATGCAAATAAAAAAAACTCAAGTTTCGCTTAAAATAGGCATGAAAAATTAAAGAAATGTGCACCAGTTCTGTGCTCTGTTTTAGGCTGAGTGGAAACCATTATTCTGTTATGAATGATATGGGTGGAGGAAAGTGCCCTGTGGCTTGTTGATGTTACCTGTAACCAGAGAGTGACAGCACCGCCAATGGTGTGAATTTTAGCTGTCTGAATCTGAAAATTTTTATTTTTTAATCATTGTACCTCATCACTCGCACCTCAATATCCTGCCACTCTTGTCCACAGATGTATCAGGAGTGCAGGTTGCTGGTTGAACTGCGGTTTCCAAAAATTGCTTGGAAACGTCATTGATGATTTCAACTGCCGCATGAGGTGATAGAATTCAGCAGCAGCCTCAACACTTTCTTCACTCTCACTTTGATTCTATAAATAATGGCACATTCTGCCATGCGGTTTCCATATTCTCTGTACAAGGTCTCGAGAGTTTTGTTGAGCAGCGCAGTAGGTGATCTCACAGACAGCTGAACTACTGTGGAAGGCTAGTTTTATGAACTCCGCTGTAAATAAACATGGCTCCTGCCTGCTGTCTCTGTGTAACCCTCTGAAAAAAGACTAGCAGGTTGGAGTACTGCTGTGGCACTGAAAAATGTTGCTTCATCTACAGCCTGATGCATGTACACAAAGATTTGCTCAAACTATAGACAGGACTCTGGGATCTCCAATAATGCACTGAAAAGGTGGGGAAAGTGAACTTAAAAAAAATTGTGGCAAAGCCACTGCGCCCCCTTGGCTAAAATGGAACACCCCTTTGAGCATTACATCAAAAAGTATACCTTTTATTTTTTTCACCCTGTGAATGTCCTCTGAATGGTCATCATCAATCTAAGACCGATGGGACCTCTGGTTTCTTTTGTGTCCTTTGCACATAGGTGCAGGGCACTTTGGATGGGGGGTGGGGCTATAGGAGAGTGGGAGGGGTCAATGGTGAGGGAGGCGGGGCAGTGCGGGTCACCGGCAAGTATGCAGCTCCACCCTCCTGCGGCACTGTTTGCAGCTGACGTAGCAGCACCAGTGGAACTTGCAGCCGCACCTCTCCACAAGCTCTGCCTCCTCGCTGTGGAAGCCCCGCCCACAGCACATGAGCTCGCACCCATCGATGGCCTTGGACGTCCTGTTGCAGTTGCGCCCGGCCGTACCCAGCACCCCTCTCCGCGCGTCACGCTCGCAGAAGTCCAAGCTCGAGGTCATGTACACCAGGTCCTCATCCGCGTGGGGCTTGAACTGGGTGTGTTTTGGCACCAGGGCGTGGCTTGACCCCACCTTTCGCAGCTCCACCTCTGTTGCCCCGTCAAATTTCTCCTTCAGCACCCCGCCCACCCTGCGGAAAGAGGGCATGGACCGCCAGCAGGTGCGTACCTCGCAGGACCCAGAAACACCATGACACTTACATTCCACCCGCATATGGCTCAGGATGGCCTGAGGGGAGAGTAGAGCATGCTCAGTACACTGTCTCCATGCCAACAAGCAGCTGTCACTCTCATTCTCTGCAACACTTGATGGTCTGATTCTCCTGTTAAAAGCAGCGCTGCCATTAGTTCAGCTACTATGTAGTGTACAACAAACAGCCTCTGCAAACTTTCTCCATTGTTCACTTCATGTTTTTGCTTCCAGTTCGTATATTTCAACATTCATTCACTTGACAGATTTTCTAAGCTCCTTTTGACTTCCATACATGGTGCTGAGGTTATACTTTATATATTCATATAGACCTTAATAAATGAATGTTGAACACACAAAGCGTTCAACAAAGATGAAATTGGCGCAATTACAGTCTGTAACATGATGAGGAGGGTTTTTACAATGGTGAATGTCAATAAATCTTTGTTTTCCCTTGCTGTATTTTGTACCCCAGTTGGAAGTTTGTAGGTTATTTGTAGAAAGTGTTCTGTACTTAAAGTGCCTCGCAAAAGTATTCATACCCTTTGAAATTTTCCAGATTTTGTCACGTTACGACCACAAACATAAATTTATTTTTTTGGATTTTATGGAAAAGACCAACACAAAGTGGCACACAGTTATGAGGTAGAAGGAAAATTACACCTGATTTTTTTTACAAATAAAAAAACTGAAAAGTGCGGTGTGAAAAAGTATTCAGCGCCCCTGAGTCCATACTTTGTGTAACCGCCTTTGCTGCAATGACAGCTGCAAGTCTTTTGGGGTATGTCTCTACCAGCTTTGCACGTCTAGAGACTGAAATTTTTGCCCATTCTTCTTTGCAAAACAGTTCAAGCTCAGTCAGATTAGATGGAGCGTTTGTGAACGGCAGTTTTCAGATCTTGCCACAGATTCTCGATTGGATTTAGGTCTGGACTTTGACAGGGTCATTCTAACACATGAATATGTTTTGTTTAAAACCATTCCATTGTAGCCCTGGCTTTATGTTTAGGGTCGTTGTCCTGCTGGAAGGTGAACCTCCGCCCCAGTCTCAAGTCTTCTGCAGACTCCAGCAGGTTTTCTTCCAGGATTGCCTCGTATTTGGCTCCATCCATCTTCCCATTAAATCTGACCATCTTCCCTGTCCCTGCTAAAGAGAAGCACCCCAGAGCATGATGCTGCCAGCACCATGTTTGACAGTGGGGATAGTGTGTTCAGAGCAGAGGTGGACAATCCAGACTCAGAAAATATAAGTCCTCCCCAGTATTTTGTTCCAACCTCCTGGATTTGCTACATAAAACAGCCCTTCAGACCAGAGGTTGGACAAGTCTAGAAAATCAGCTGGTTGAGTTAATGTGTGGATGTAAAACATGGTGGGACTTTTACTATCTGACCCCTGGAATGTCCACCTCTGGTTCAGAGTGATGTGCAGTGTTAGTTTTCTGCCACACATTGCGTTTTGCATTTAGTCCAAAAAGTTCAATTTTGGTCTCATCTGACCAGAGCACCTTTTTCGACGTTTACTGTGTCCTCCGCATGGCTTCTGGAAAACTGCAAACAGGGGTTCTTATGGTTTTCTTTTAACAATGGCTTTCTTCTCGCCACTCTTCCATAAAGGCCAGATTTGTGCAGTGCACGAACATTAGTTGTCCTGCGGACAGATTCCCCGCCCTGAGCTGTGGATCTCTGCGGTTCGTCCTGAGTCATCTTGGGCCTCTCGGCTGCATCTCTGATCAGTGCTCCCCTTGTCCCCTTGCTCTGTCTGTAAGTTTAAGTGGACGGCCGTGTCTTGGTAGGTTTGCAGTTGTGCCATACGATTTCTGTTTTTGGATGAAGGATTGAACAGTGCTCTGTGAGATGTTCAAAGCTTAGGAAATCTTTTTATAGCCTAACTCTGCTTTAAACTTCTCCACAACTTTACTAGTCTGGTGTGTTCCTTGGACTTCATGATGCTGTTTGCGCCCCAATATTCTCTTAACAAACCTCTGAGGTCGTCACAGAACAACTGTATTTGTACTGAGATTAGATTACACACAGGTGGACTCTGTTTAGTCATTAGGTCAACATTTGATCATTCAGCAATCAGGCAACTTCTGAAGGCAGTTGGTTGCACTCAGAGAAAAGGGGGCTGAAGACTTTTGTCCACTGCACTTTTCAGTTTTTTATTTGTAAAAAAAATTTTAAAGAATAATTTTCTTTCTACTTCACAATTGTGTGCCACTTTAAGTTGGTCTTTCACATAAAATTGTGGTCGGAACGTGGCAAAATGTGGAAAAGTTAAAGGGGCCTGAATACTTTTTCAAGCAACTGCAAACAGGAGTACCAGGTTAGATGGATCTGGAAGGTAAAATTAAGACATCTTCTGTGGTTTTATACAGCCGTTGTCCTGACAAATTCCTCCTCCTGCACTGCCCCTGGATATTTTTCAACTTCTGAGTTTACTTAAGGCTTGTTACCAACCTTATCTGCACATGTGCAAGATCTGTGTTGCCATAGTGATGCTACATTGACATTTGCCTACCTGGGAATATCTTGGGCCAGGTTTGACAATATTGCTCGGGGCAGCCAGAATCTGGCCCTTGAATCAAAATCCAGCCCTGGTTTTCTTACCTTCCAGGCTATTAAGTGAACAATTATCACAGCTGATTGGCCAGACTCATCTCACCTGACTCACAGGAAAAGGGTCGGTGGAAAAACCGGCTATTCTCGACCTCGATGACCATAATGGGCAGCCCTGATGTTGCTGACATGAATTCGGTGAGCATGGGCAGTAAGTGATTTTTTAATGGGTAAATGCACGTGCAACAAGTTATATACCTGAGCACAGAGAATCAGTCACTTCAGGCTTAATAATGCTCAACAGGGTCTAATGAATCTGAGCTGAGAGGCACTTACAATACAGCCTTTCCAGTCTTTGATTTTCTGTTGAGTACCAACAGTGATAATATAGCTGAGCAACTTCTCTGAAGAAATCATGACTAATACTGCTCTTTTAATCTCACCGCTAAATGTAAATATCTACTCAAACTGTCCTCATGGTATAACTTCCAGACACACAAACAGACGTTAATCTGCTTTTTATCATTACCCTGAGATAATGTGCGTCATTCAACATTTAATTATCTCGTTGTGTACATGTATGTTTATTCAATTTTCTTCCTGCGGCTAAAAATAATTGATTTATTTGTTTTATTATCATTTTAACTGCTGCAGGGCCCCATACATTATACTAGGAGATACTTGTATTGGATTTAATGGACACTTAGTGCTGATGGATTATCATGGGAATAACTGCAGATATTGCGGCACTGTTGGATGCTTAAATTAAAACATTAAAACACTGAGCTGGAAGGGATACATTTGCTGACTATAGTTGAAAACCACGAGATTGATAACACTGATCATACTACTTTATATTTTATATGGCAGTGCTGAATCTCTTCTGTTTCATCTGCTCTAAAGCCAGGGTGGCCTGGTCTAGTCTTACGAGATTCACAGCATCCACCGATTTTGGTTTTCTCCTTTACCTGCTGATGCACAACATGGGTTGAGTGTTTTTTTTTGTTTGTTTTTTTTTTCTTCCAAATATCTTGGCAGAAAAATTAATCTCATTATTCCATGAATTAATACAAAAAAGTCTCATTACCTTAATATCTGGAAACCTGGATGGTAAAATGCATTGTTTCCAACAAAACGGCAAAAAATCTTTTGACTATGCCCTTATTTTCATTGATAAATAATGTGGGCCATTTTTGACGTATGTTCTGCATAATGAGATGTTCAATACGTTGTGCAACAGAGGGTTAAAATTATGTGGAAACCAAATGAGCAGAATTTCCGGTTTAATCAACTCTGCTGAAAAACCGCAAAAAACCAGCAGACCATTTCATTCTTCAGACATGTGAATCTTCATTCTTAGCCGGGCCTGAGACTGCTTACATGCCCATTAATGAGTATACATGTTGTATAAAACTTGCTCAGTTTTTTGTATTCAGCTTTTATTCATAATATTAGGCAAGTCTGATGTTTTGGACATGGCTCTTGTGTGACTTAGGTGTCCCCCTGATCAGATGTGTTCTAATGAGCTTGTACCTGATTGGCTGAGCTGCTCGCAGGTTAGTACATACTTTCCTTCCAGCTTCGTTGTTGTGAAGGTTCATCAGAGCCCTGCCAGCAGAGGATCGCTTGACCCTTTCCCTCACATCCACGAAGGAAGTGGAGAACGCCACGCCGTAAGCAATGTTATCGGAGCAGCCTGACCAGTGGAAACCTGCAGGGGGAGCCAACCTTTGTTAGAGTCTCATCATCCCTGTGAGCGATGAGAGCCATTGCTCGCAAACACAGGCAAGGAAACAGCAATATCTCCTCAATAGCTTGGTTTGCCTCAGTACCTTAAAGATGTCATGTTTCCTCTATCAAAGAACAATGCACTCTGCCAGTGATCTGAACAGTCATCCCAGCTAAAACTGTAAAGAGGTTGCTTCTGATCTGTTGAGGAACCCCCTGGGTGGAATTTGGGAAATGATTGGTCCTGTGGGTGTTTGATGTTGTGTGCAGACTGAGATGTTCCAGTCTTGGTGTGTGGTCTCAACTGTCCTCAACCAATTAGTCCAATCGAATGCCCTCTGGCTTCCCTTCAGCCATGCTTGGTTGTATGTGGACCCCAGTCATTTGGAGTCCCTGAATGATCTCCCCCTTCTGTGACCCAGCACTCACTCCTGAAAGAGGTGTTGGCTCACCCTCAGGACTGACCCCCTGCACGCTCCGGTCACACCCACACTTCTCCAGCTCGCCACTGCTGCATGCTCGGGTCACCGCATATGCGATGCTCGCCGCTGATATGGCGTACACAAAGGCGGCCTCCCTGGTGCCTGCAACGCATGCCGAGAAAACAACTCACGTAAGCAGAGACCATCTTGTGATGGGATTACACCAGCCGCTCTTCCTGCCCCCCGACTCTCCGTGCCCTTGCTTTCGCCAATCCCACTTTTGAACGCAGCCTTCGTAGTGATCCCACCTACTGGCCTGTAAAGACTCTAGACCTCATCTTGCACGGTTGGGAGGCTTTCATGTTGACAAAGTCCATCCACTAACTGGCAGGCATGTAAACACCTGGCTAAGTACGCGAAACCACTGCTGTCGCAGTTCCCAATTCTATGGTTATTTTCAGCACCGCATTTTGTCATGATGATACACACACACAAACACAAGGTGGACACCATACCAGCCGATCCTGTTGTGGCTAGTGAAAAGATTAAAGGGCGTCACTGCGGTCTCACCCTGCATCAGCGCTCTGCTGAACACAGGCAGCCTGTCGAGAGTGGAGCAGTTCCAGCGGCGATGGCGGAACTGGTGCTGACACTCATCGATAGCGAGCTGGGCACCGAGCCGCACTGAGTCCATCACCTCCACGCTCCTCCGACACACCTGCACCTGTCTGTGGATTAACCCTTTCAGTTTCTCGCAAGACTCCTCCTCTGAGATGCTGCCGACTGTGGACAGTTTAGCCAAGTACCTGCAGGGGGAGCACTGAGATTTGAGTTCAGCTGCCTTCATATATTTATAATAAAACCTGTGCGGCTATAGCCATTTTCACAATCACAAGCTAAGCCCATTCATGGAACTATATTCCACTTTGAATATAGGTTCTCAAAACAAAGCTTAATTCATGAAAGAAATGATGGCGGAGCCTAGTGCTAAAAGTACATAAGTCACATTCTCTCACACTGTGAGGTTGGAATAGGAAAAGTTATATAGATGTTTAAGTCGATTTTCTCAATTTTATCAAAATGGACATTTTGTGACTTAAGTACTTTTAGTCCTGGGTTGTTAAATTAGCAAATTTCAGACATCTATTATACATATATATATTTAGGCCCTTTTTTCTCAAAATAGATATTTTATGACTTCAGTACTTTTAGCGCCTAAGCCTTTAATTTTAATCTGCGTCTGAAGCAGTCTGTAATCTTACATCGCTCAAGTCTGCAGTCAAAAGTCATCGCAGCTGATGCAGTTTAAGGTGTAACAATGGAACAAACACTGCTGGCACCTGGAAGAGACCTGTAGTTCTTCCGCAGTCAGAGATCTTATTAAAGTCGCTGGCAAAAACACTAAGACATTATTTAGGGCCACAACTGTCCCTGGGCCATGCAATTAAAAATAATTTTTATGCAATTATATATGCTCCTTAATAGGGGCCACAAAAACCCCAATGGTTGTATTTTGATCTCATAGATTTTACTCAGGTGCACCAAATTAAGATGCACGGAAGGGACTGGTAATTTGATGTACTTGTATATTCCACTGCTGAGAGTATGTTTCTTTATCCTGTTGAGCGTTTCATCAGCTAAACCAATCACTTGTATGACTGGAGGAAAGCAGCGATCTGGAAAAAAAATCTAGTCGCAAAATTCAAAGCAAATTTCGTGCAATTGAAGAAAACCTTTTGAATTCTGAAAATGAAGAAGCTTGATTTCTACTTTTCAAATAACACTAATAGCCTGTGTTTTCAATACAGTCAGATTTTCTGCACTTCATTAGTTTAATCAAGAATTTTATATTTTTAATCAAGTAAAATCTCCTCTATACAGACTATTCCATATATGAGACCATGATATAAGGAAGCGGAAAAACCTGGTTAGTGCAATTAAGGGCCAAAGTCATTTTTTACCAAAACTGACATACTAGGTTTTTCCAGATGGCAGCAGAAAATGATGCCTGTACTCAACTACTGGCAATACTACAAATCTTCCACTAGAGGGCAGCCAAAACGTATCATTAGTGTCATGCATCAATGGAATCATCAAGAACAGAAAATGTCTTCTATAGCACATCTCAGACTTTCAGTTGGTCAAGGTCAGGACTCTGTGGTACCAAATGCTTGCGTGAAAAGGATATATCATGCTTGCTGAATCACTTCTATAATTTGAGTCCAATAAATGTTGACATTGTCACTCTGGAAAATGACTGTGCTGTCAGGGATTTAAAAAATCCAGAGATTGGATATTCTGTTCATTCAGACCATTGAGGAGGTCTGCTGAATTAAGTTTTGCTGCATTACATTGCTGAGACTAGAGCTGATCAATTGAAGCAACCCCAGATCATAATGGTGCCTCCCGAGGCTTGTACAGTGGACACAATGCGTGACGGGTGCATTGCTTCATGGGCTTCCTTTCTTAGCCCAACGTGCCCATTGCTCCGGAATGGGCTACATCTGAACTTATGCAATCACATGACCTTTATCTGCCCTATCAAACTGAAGTCACTTTTCTCAATTAGGTTCACGAATAAGTGGCTTTCTTGACGCCATGCAGGTGGAAATTCTCTTACTTTCACTATTACGCTTTTTCACGATTGTTAACACTCAAAAATCTACACTGGCACAATTTGCACAACCTTAACTTCACGTATCATTCGCTCGACCCAAATTGTCACTACTTCACACTCCCTTATGACAATCCTAAACTCTAACTTTCCTTCTTTACACTCTGACGCCAATTGCACATCACCTTGTTGTCTAAACACTACACACAATGTGCAGTTGTTGCACACACCTCTCATGTAAAAGCTCAAAGCTTCAACCTACAATACACTCTGCAGTCAATTGCACATTAACTTGTTGTCAAAACACTACACACAATGTTCTGTTGTTACACACACTTCTCATGTGACAACTCAGTGGTATCAACCTACAACACACAAGTGTTCAAAACTCAACAAAGGAGCAATGAGCAATCAGGACTGCAGCATGTAAGTGCCTTGAGTCTCCTCCTCTGTGTTTGGTGAACAATGGAGAACCTTGAAGAGAGCAACCAGAGAAGGAGAAGTCTAAGAGTGAGAGAAGAAGGAGGAGAACAAGGAGAAGGAGAAAGGACAAGGAGGGGAAGAGAGAGGAGAAGGAGGGCATGGAGGAGGACAGAGAAGAGGAGGAGGAAGGCAGAAGGAGCAGGAGAACAGAGAGGAGCAGGTGGAGGACAGAGGAGCAGGAGGAGGAAAGAGGTGCAGGAGGAGGACAGAGAGGAGCAGGAAGACAGAGAGGAGCAGGAGGAGGACAGAGAGGAGCAGGAGGAGGACAGAGAGGAGCAGGAGGACAGAGAGGAGCAGGAGGAGGACAGAAAGGAGCAGGAGGACAGAGAGGAGCAGAAGGAGGAGGACAGAGAGGAGCAGAAGGAGGAGGACAGAGAGGAGCAGGAGGAAGAGGACAGAGAGGAGGAGGAGGAGGAGGACAGATTGGAGCAGGAGGACAGAGAGGAGGAGGAGGAGGAGGACAGATTGGAGCAGGAGGACAGAGAGGAGCAGGAGGACAGATTGGAGCAGGAGGACAGAGAGGAGGAGGAGGAGTAAGAAGAAGGAGAACCATTATATCTAATGAGATTCGGGCCACTGTGATAGACCATGCGCTGAACCATGGTTTGAGCATGAGGGAGGCTGGCTTGAGGGTCCAGCCCAATCTCAGCCGATTCACAGTTAGTGCCATCATAAGAACATTCAGGATGGAGAACAGGTTTATACTTTATTATAAATCTATTTGCCTTGTGTTCTGTTAAACAATACAGCATTTGTGAACTATGTATTTGTGTACTGTATACATTGTGTAGTGTATATACTGTGTCCTATAATACAATACTGCATTTCAATATTATACAGTGTGCTCACAGTAGTTATATTTTGCAGGACCAAAAGACAACCTCACAGTGGGGGAAAAATACGTGTTTTCATACCAGTGCAGGAGACCCTAATTGTGGACATGGTTTGTGAAAACAATGCAATTACCCTACGACAAGTTAAACAGAAGATCCTAGCAGATAATGCAGCTTTTAATACGATCCAGAATGTCTGCCTGTCTACACTGGACCGTGTCCTCAAGAGGAATTCATTAGCTATGAAACAGGTCTACAGGGTCCCGTTCGAAAGAAACACAGACCATGTGAAGGAGCTATGGCGCGACTTTGTGCTTGTAAGTCCCATACATTACAGTAAGCACTGACATACAAGTAATGTAGCCTACCTGTGATGTACAGCAATATATATTTTTTTCCTTTTCTACAGTGTCTTTTGACCTCTCTGTCCATACAGTAACTTGCATTCTCTCTGTTTTTGTTTCAGCGAATCCAGGTGCTTGGTACGGCAAATGAATTATATGACTGTATTTTCATAGATGAGGCTGTGTTTAATCTGGTCAAGAGAAGGCGCAGTGGAAGAAATATCATAGGCCAGCGGGCCATTGTTGGGGTCCCCGGCCAGCGCGGTGGGAACATAACCATGTGTGCAGCAATAAATCACCATGGTGTCCTGCACCGCCATGCACATCTTGGTGCCTGTAACACAGACTTGCTGCTGGCCTTCCTTGATGACCTCCACGAACAACTTGTTCCACCAGATCACACTGATGATCCACAAAGAATTAATTATGTTATCATCTGGGACAATGTGAGTTTCCAGCGGGCTCTGCTTGTACGTCAGTGGTTCCAGGCCCACCCACATTTTACGGTGTTATTCCTCCCGCCGTACTCTCCATTCCTCAACCCCATAGAGGAGTTCTTCTCTGCTTGGAGGTGGAAGGTGTATGAGTGAAACCCGCAGACCCAGGTCCCACTCGTCCAGGCCATGGAAGAAGCCTGTCGTGACGTCAGCCTCGAGTCCATTCAGGGATTCATGCGCCACTCAAGGCGGTTCTTCCAGAGATGTCTAGATAGGGAGAACATCGCCTGTGATGTGGACGAGGCCCTCTGGCCTGACAGAAACCGAAGTCATGATGATGCTTGATCATGATGATTCCTCAATCATGTACAATAAAAAAACATTTTTGGCTGCATATTTGTGTGCTAAGTGTAAGTTTGTTTTATGAAAAAAGTAGGTTACACTGAGTCATTTTTACAAAAGGAGAAACATCCTATTTTCCAGAGTCATTGTCATTCATATGGTGTGTTCCATTTTACAATAGTGTTTTCAATTTTGCACTACAATGTGCTGTAAATACTTGGTAGTGTGCAGCAAAAGCTTGGTTGTGTCTGCTCAATGAATGGTATGTGTCATTGGAAAATACGACTGTGTGTAGCAAATGAAAACAAGAGTTCCATTTTGTGAACACAATCTAGAGATTTGATGGCAAGAGTCTTCTTGCAAAGGGAGTGTTAGGTTTAGCATTTTGGGTGTGCAGTTTTCAGTTTCGTGTGTGCAGTATTGAGAAAGCCGTTATTGTATTGAGAAACGTGTGTTGACAATCGTGAAAAACTGTAAACACAGCCATAAGCTCTGCTATCAGTCTTTTACAATGACACTTCACCAAGCATTTTGGTGATCTCTGATCACAATCATTTATGATTTTTTTCCAACTCATTTCTTCCGTGAGGTTGACGGTTCACCAGTATCCTTCCAGGTGTTAATAATGTGTTGGACAATTGTTAACCCAATTCCAGTGATTTCAGGCTTTTTTTTGTTTGTTTGTTTTTTTGCTTTACACAGGCCAATAATTTGAGACACAGTAACATCCCTTCCACGACCATGGGATACATCTTCTCACACTGGTGTTTAAGAAATAAGAAGTTATATACAGGATCAGTCAAGGTTAGAATAAATTTGTCAGGTGAAACATATCAATGACTGCAATAATGATTAAATCATGGGCTCTTAAATATTTGCTTATTTAACTCCAAACAGTGAATTTTTTGGCCAGGCAGTGTACATGTAGTAATTATAAATGGGCCCCTTTAAGTTATTTGAGATACGTGAGCATTACAATCTGCACGTGGTTGTAATGACTGTGCCAAATGACTGCAATTTAATTCTCTAGATTTGGCTATATTTTTATCAATAACAATGCGCAATAACAATATCTGCATAAACGTATACTGTACCTTATGTAATACTTTAATAATGTGTTTATACTGCCCAAAACATGAACACTTTTACTGATACAAGCATGTAAATTGATTGTGGCATTATATGTCCTAGTAGAATTACAACATGATTTAAGTTTTGTGGCCACTTTTGGCCCTTGGGTTTTCAAAGTTTTTGGTCCTACTAAATGCACTTTGTGTTGTGAGTTACTCTGGGCAAGAGTATCTACGAAATGCCTGTACTGTAATGTCATTTCTACTGCCAAGAAAAATACATTTCTTAAATATTCTTTATCATTTAATGTGCAAACTTTGCACAATATTGTTTTATTTTACCCTGCCAAGTTTGTGCTGGGTCACTACCCATCATTAGCTGAACTGTGGATGTCTTTCTGGCTTCTATTAGCTAGCATTTTATCTAGCTAGACTGTCATGATGTCCATTACGTGCTAGTTGGCTTATGGCATACAGTCATGTTTGTGAACTGTTGCACATCTTATATAGTCGACTAACTCGTGTTTGAACTACAAAAAATTTTGGAAACTATATGAATTATTACTTTGGAATATGACCTGACTTGGTCTCAGTGGAACATTTAAGTGAAAGTTTGGCCGTAACATGCTATACTGTTTTGATAACACTTAGGTAGGCAGGCTTTTTTAAGGTGGGAAATTTTCTTTTATAAAACTACAGATTTTATCATTGGCATCTTTGTGTGCATGTAAATTGTCTTATGTCTGACCTTAGTCCACATTTTTTGTCTGTGTTCCCAGAATGTTAGGATAATTTACGTAAATCATCCCAGCATGAGTCCTCAAATGTTTTTTTTTATTTTTTATTTTTTTACATTATCTTGAAGTCATATAGAGCATGGCCACAATAGCCTTGAACATCATTTAATTTTTTATTCCAGTTAAGGAATTGTAAGAATGAAGTGTCTTCCATCAGAGGGCAGAGTCTGTCTATGTGATTGCAAACTTTTGCATGAGGAGTCCTACAAATGCTGTGCCAATGAGATAGTGGAAAAATTTCCTTGAGGTTCACTGATTTACCCACAGCTCACCTCAGGCTGCTGGTCATAAACTCTGCTGCTCCCTTTCTCACCATCTCGAGATGATGCCTATTTTTTTTTTTTCTTTTTAAATGACATTCTATCATGTCTAGGACGTAAGTAATGTCCAAGTTTACCTATCAAGATGATAATTAAGTGCTTGGGGTTAAGTGCCCTCAAAATTAAGATAAAATATAAACTTTCCTTCTGAAAGCTAGTACGAGCCAAAAAAAAAAAAGTCATTTTCTAAAAAAAAAGTTTATCTTCAGGAAAGACTGGGGAAGCCAGCATGATTAAGGACTGCAATGGAGGACGTGCAGACACTAACCCAGGGAGTCTCTTCTCCCTGAGTGCCCCTGTCAGTGAGAGACATTGTGGGATATGTCAACCCAGAGCAGAGATACATCCCAGCTGTGTACGTCAGATGAACCAGTGAAGCAGGAAGTAGGACGGAGATGGTTGTTTTGGATTTCAGCACCAGATAGGAGAAAGTAAAACTAATTCCGATTTGATGTTATCGGTCAGGTATGGTCGCGTGTTTTCTAAATATCTTTACACAAGCCCTCCAACTGCACTCTGCACGTAACACAAGGTTAGATATATGCGCCACCACAGGCAACAGCAACTAAATATTTTAACTCATAATAAGAACCTGTCTGAGCATGAACTCGTTTCAACAGCATTGCGTTTTGGTGTTTGGAGTCTTGAGCACTCGCACATTAAAATTAATTCCATCACACATCAAAGTAAAAAATAATAATAAAAGCGGCAAATACATGCTTATGTGGAGAAGAAGAAATGAAACATTGCAATAGAAAGAACATTTAGTACGATAAATGACATTGAATCTCTGAAAATAACAAGCGCAGTAGGCTACTGTCGGCGCCTAGGTGAATGGCCGTCACGCCCCCTTCTTTGACGTTGATTAAGTCATAGTCATCCATTCATAACTTCAACACATGATACTTGGATAAAGCTAACAAATGGGGTCCTGGAGATGTGATCTAGGTTGAATAAGCATTTGATAGTGAACTAGTCACCAGCTGTATCACTACAGGTAAGAGGTCGACTAGCTCAAAGCCAGCGTACAGCCTCAGGACATGTTACATCGCAAACTGAACCCATTTAGATTCAAAGGGATGGTTCAAAATAAAAGAAAGCAAAAGGCTTATAATGTCATGATAAAACAAAACCTCATTGTCCCGAATCACACACCGCCACCTTTATTAAGACAACCGATTGGTTTTGAGGATCAATGATGGGCTGTATAAGCAGAGTTCTCATCCTGTGGCGTGAGACCATGAACATACTGGACTACAAACTACATTCTGATTTTACGCACGCGTAAAACAATTAAACTTCAGAACTCTGCTAAAGGTTAAAGTCTCAAATGCATAAATATTCTAGTTTTATTGTTTCTCCCTGCCTTAGGTTACGACTAATTCATAATTTTCGAACTGGTCACCGGGAATGGGCAGAAAACGCATAACTTAGTAGCTATACTCTCATACGATAACTGTTAACTCCGCGTCGCCAAAAGTCGCCCGGGCAATATTATGCTCCTGTTACTGACTAAAAGGCCAGCTCGGTCAATAAGCTCAGTGACAGAAATAGAATATAAATAAAAACGAAATAGAAAGTAGAACGAAAGAATTCAGCATGTTCATACACTTACAGCCAGTTGTTCGCATTTGCGGAGAACAGCGCTAAAATTATCATTAGCAGAGACTTCAGTACGCAATCCAGAGTCATTTTGTGCAGTAGATTGAGAAACTCCCCAAAACAAGTGTAATCCCTAGCCGCGATCTTTTCCCCACGGTGAACGGGTTGATCATGAAGCACTCCAATTAATCCATCCCCAATAAAATATGAGCAAGTCATGCAACCGGAGTGGTCCTGCGCTCTCCCAGTCAGACGCCAGTTTTACGCAATCCACTAGGCTAGATAACAGCCCACCACGCATGGTCTAAATCCGTCACATCTCACCGGATGATGCGTCTGAGTACCATTTGCTTTGGTCATGACCCGTCATGCCTTATGGACGGAGCATTTTCATTGGATGAATGACTGATCCAAGTATATTAAGCAGTCTAATATTTTATATCATGATTCGCTCGCTCGGAACTCTTCCTTACGACCTTTGGCAATTTTGCCTTTCCTGAGGTGCTGGTTGCCTCCGGGGGTTTTCACTTGATACACGGCTCTTTGCCACCCTTTATGAACTTGAAACGGTGTGAAACTGCTCTCAGACATCTGTACTGGGAGTGGAGAACGAGGGGGGTACGGAATCGGATGGCGATGTGGCTCATTATTGAGTTTGAGGGCAAATGTGGCTGTGTACACAGTTCAGGTCCTCTCGACGCAAGGAAAACATCAAATGGATTCTCAGAATCATCAAGCTGAATCGGGAGGTACCCCTTGTCACTCTCGATTTCCAGTTTGTTTATTCGAAGGCGAAAAAGATTTACGTTGGGTTCAATACAGAATCCAATACTCCCTCGTAACTCTGACATAATAAATAAGAATGAGCATTGTCATCGTTGGTTAAAATATTCGCGCCCACATTCTTATGCCAGAATGAAAATTTTGAATATGTAGCATATCCCTCATACTTTATGAGAGGTACTTTTTGTATAATGAGTGTTTGCTTATAGTAAAGGTTGAGGATGGAATTGTTGGTATTTCTTTCTGTGAGGACCCACTTAAATACATGAAATTAGATGCAGACGAAAGTATGTACCGCTCCAAAAAAAAAAAAAAAGTAGAGAAAATTTTTCAGTCCTGTGCGCACCAGAATGATTAAATCCTTCCAGTCAACTAATGACATTTCTGTTGAGCTAAATTAGGTGTTGTCCGTGTCCCCTGGAAACAGTCGGTGTTGAAAACCAGGAATCACGAGCTGTATGCTCGACGAGAGATGCTTTGTGTCGGGCTGCACTGTGGTTTGGATAATTCTCTATGATCCCCCATGGGATCCTAAAAATTGGCAATCCTCACAAAGGAAGATGGATACCTTCTTAATGAATGAAGGAATTTTCCGAGTCTGGCCCCTTAAAGCTCTGGTGTTCATTAGTGTGTTAGTCAAAAGGTGTCACCCAGTAATGTTTCAAGGAAGTTTTATGAGGTGGTGGTGTAACTAAGTTGTAAGGGAAATAGATTTGTAATTTGAATGTTTGATTCTGGACTTGATTAAAATCATTCCTTTGAGTAAAGGTCTTGATCTTAGATGCTTTGGTAAATAACCTGCTGTGTACATTCATAGAAGGTAGGCTAATCAAGTTGCTTTGAAAAGGAAACTCTGCTTAATCTATTAATTTCCACGTCGTCGTTGACTTATTTTAATGTAATTTAAGAATTTAAGTTCTTTTGTGCATCAAATTAAAATTTGGTCGTATTAAATAATACAAATGCTTACATTGACCCATAAAATCATACTGGTATTGTGGGTTTGACATGGAACGCCACATTTGTGTACTTAAATTAGCAAAATCTATCGTAACCCGTAGTAGACATAAGAAAATTATGTCAAACAAGAAATTGTTTTGAGGTGAAATTTCTCAGCCAAGCCATCTCATACAGGAAGTATTGTTTTGGGAGATACTATGGTTCAGGTTATGAGTGCTTCGACCATTTCCCTTGACCAAGGCAATGGTTTCAGAACAGGAGTCGGTGCCTAGACATTGCAGTGTGGCTGTCAATTGAACCAAAGTAGATAGAACAGGCTCAATGCTATGGAGAAATGCGGTCTGTTAGAGTAGAATCAACCCTGGAGATTTTACAGTGTAGAGCTTTGGTCATGAAATCACTGTCCTGGAAGGTGATACAGTCCTGGTTTCCCACCCTCCTTAACTTGGGGTGAGGTGTGATGGCAGTCTGACTAATCAGTAAAACCAGTCATTCATATAATTACCTGGTAGAAAAAAAACCGGCTGGGTTTGGATTTAAGGGCCAGATTTGATGACCCCTGGTGTAAAGCGAAGGAAAGAACATGCAACAGTCTGTTGCTGTTTTAATTTACCCAGTCCTGGGGTATTAAAACAATCAATGAGGCAATTCTACTAATGCAGAAATATTCATGATGTACCAAATGGCTTTAATCTTTTGATTGGCAGCATCATATCAGCTAACCCCTTCACCCTCAATCCCTGGCATTTGCGTTTAGTCGACTGTTAATCACCTTTTATGAAATCTTCCTGCAGGTGGGTTTGATTTTAAACAGCATCATGTATGATTATCTATTTAATACACATGCTGTTAGGTGTATGTAGTTCGAGGTTGGCCACTTGTGAGCTTTAGCTGAGTTCCAGTATCACCCAATAGATGGCAACACAGAGTAATGTTCACAGAGCTGTGTTGGTGTGATGATTCAATGATAGGGATTGAGGGATTAGATGTCAGGCAGGTGCAATTTTGAGCAAACCTAGCTATAGCTCGCAAATTATCCACCTGTGCCTACATGTCTTGCCCTAATGCTGGGACTTCACTGTCCATCATATCCGCCCAAAATATCTCATCGGCAGTTTCCTTGTTTCTGGTTGCTTTGGAATTACTGAACATTTTGATACTTCCACTCACCGATGAAACACAAACTGATGCTTGTCCAGTCAACTTTTAGCCAGTATTGCAGCATCAATTCATGTTTGAATCTGTTAGGGCAGTGTGTTTTTATGTGCCTATACTCACTCTATACTTGTGGTGGGAAGATATTTGTGTGAGGTTCCTGTATCTATGGTATAAAACCTGAAGCATTTTCCTTTTCTCCCTAAATAGAGGAGCTCTTTCCACATCCAATATTGTACAATAGGCAGTCTTTCTCACTCTTTCATCACAATATTGCTCTGGCACTGGGCTCAAGCTTCTGCCAGGCTCCCAATGATCTCAAAAACACATGCATATACACATTCACACTTTCATGCTTTGTTGGGACATCCCATAAACATACATTCATTTCCTAATCCCTTACCCTGGCTTTAACCAAAAACATTACACGCCTTACTTGAACTCCAAGCCCTAAATTATCTCAGTTACCTTCTGGGGTTGACAAAATGTCCCCAAAGCTATGAAGAAATCTGATATTCCATCAATTGTGTGGACATTTGGTCCTCAGAAAAGATAGGAAATGTCATGTACACACACACACAAACATACACGCACAAACATGGTTATTATGTCTCTGAGAACATCCCAAACATCCACACTACAGCTTGCAGACATAAACGAACGATAGCTACTGCACCTCCCTCCTCCCCCTCCCTGAGTTGTTATTGCACTCTTGGGTTTATTCTCAGCCTTGGACTCAAGGCCAGACAGCCAGGTGCATCTGGACTCACCTGCTGCACTCCACAGTAACAGAAGGCACAGGCAGCTGTCAGCTCTCATAATGACCCAGTACATGATCCATGCACCCTATTGCTCAGCATACCCATAAATATCTCATCGTATCTGTCTTTGTAAAAATGACTACAGCATTTCCGGTTTTGAGGAGCTCAGTACCAGTGGCGGCTCGTGAATTGGCAACAGGGGAAGCCCAAACAATCCCTTAATGTTAATGATTGTTCATCACCTGTTTTCAATCATTCATTTAAACAGTAGAGGGTCGTCGGCCGTAACAAAGTTAAGCCAAAAACTCGCCCTTCAAAGCTTAATGACTTAAACCTTTCGCAGTTTACTTTTCTTGATCAGCAGTTGCTCATACGAATTTTTAGAAGAACAGTCAGTTGAGTCAAATTTATTTTCGATAGCATTGTTATACATTGCACCACGAAATTATGAGGGGTTTTCTTTCACACATAAATTACGACATAAATTACCATAGGCCTACGCTACAAATTCCGCGCTCAAGAAGCTCACGAAACAGCATAGATGCGCAAATTGATTAGTGAGGCTCATTAAGCAATAAGCTGTGCAACATCGCATTCTTTTCTTCTATATTAAGATTGTAGAAAATGGACTGTCGTGGCTTCTTGTGAAAGAAACCTCGCAAACTAATTTATAAAGACGTGTTGATAAATTGCGTCGTCATTTGCTATCGAAAATAAATTTGATTGTCCTTCAACCAATTCGTATGAGCAACTGCTGATAAAGAAAAGTGAACTACGAAATGTTGAAGTCATTAAGCTTTGAAGGGCGAGGTTCTGGCTTCCCTTTGTTACGGCCGACGAGCCGCCGCTGCCTCAGTACATGGCCAGTAAATAGACCAGCTATCAATCGATATATGTCAGCCAGAGAGTTTAAGGTTTAGAATATGTTTTAAATCAAGTAAAAATGGGCAAAGATTATGAGAATAAGAGGATGCATGCATTAAATGAGTTGGATAAAGCTAATGAGCTCAGTGTTTTTAACAGACGTTTGAATCAGGGGATTGTTTAGAGGAAAGCAGGCATATGCTGAGGCCGGTAATGTGATCCTATGCAGGATAAAATTTCAACTGAGCTGATGACTGCATCCCACGGATTTCAAGAAGTTGCATCCTAATGAAGCTTAGAGAAAGTTCAGAAGACTCTCTCTCGCGCACGTCAACTCTGTTTATTTTATTCATGTATGTTCACTCGTAAATCTCCGCAGTCAATGTCCAGGGTTGTCAAGTGAGCTGTCAGCTGGCGTAGCAGCTGATCTCTTCTATCCAACTGGGGCACACCTTAGTCGCGACGTTTTGCTGCTGTCTTTTAAAAGAATGTCATTCTCTCTACCCTAGTTCACCTATGCTGCCGTTCGCTGACCCTCCTCCTCCCCAACGCCACCTTACTCATTGGACCTCCCGTACTGCCGCTCCAGCTCCTCCAGCCTTCAGCCACCCCCGCCAGCAGTGTCTGGACTCCTCGGGGGATTTCCTGCTGCTGCTCTGAGCAGTGCTCCCGCTCTACTAGTCTTCCCAATGAGTCCAAGTGCCAAAGACTTGTTTGATTTTACGCATGTTACTCCTTTATGCTCAAAGCATAATAAATATTTTCCTGATTTCACTCGAGTCTCTCCAGATTGAAATAAAGCTACCAGCCTAGACTATACTTTAAGTTTTCTCCTTAAAACTTCTGTTGAAGAGTTGAGTCCAGTTTAGTGCACCTTATTTCAGCTCTCAGTGGAGACTTATATGATTCCATGAATGTGGAAACAGGCTACAATTATTCCAGTTCAAAGGAAAACCCTGCCCACTGGAAAACTGATTTTGGGCCAGTAGCTTTGACATTTATAGTGATGAGGGAATTTGAGAAAATTGTGGTAGGGAACTTACGAAATGAAGAGCAAACCATCTCAGATCCCTGTCATTTTGCATATATACAGGGCCATAGAACTGATGTTGCACTGAACTCCATCCATCAATTCTCTGAACACGCTTCTTTCTCATTAGAGTCACGGGAGAAGCTGTCCCAGCTGACTACAGGCAAAAGGCAAGGACCCACCCTGGACAGCCCACCGATCCATCACAGGGCATATGCACCATTCTTGCACCATTCACTCACACTCCAGCCTATGGACAACTTTCCATTTCCAATCAGGCTGATGCGCATGTCTTTGGACTGTGGGTAGAAACCAGAGCACCTGGAATAAACCCACACAAACACAGGGAGAACATACGTTGTACAAATCCCACAAGACAGGCCCCAGTACAGATTCAAACTCACTACCCTGTTGCTGTGACGCAGCAGTGCCTCATCATGCATTTAATTTTTGAGCATCTTGAACATTCTTTTAAACTATGGCAGAGTAATATTTATTGATTTTAACTTGGCATTTAGTATGATGCTTCCTCAGATTTTATTAGACAAGCTAAAGCAGTTGGAGGTAAAAACCTTACATACATAGCCTATTTAGGTTCCATTCATTGCTTACAGGAAGGCAAGAGCAGGTTAAAGTCAATCCAACTCTTGAAATAAAGGCTATAAGTACCGCTGCTCCACAAGACTGCATAAGGTTCCCTCTTCTGTTAAATTAAATACTTATGATTGCTGGAGCCAAAACGCCAACAATGCTGTAATAGATTTTTCATATGATTAAGTCATATTGACACTGCTGTATATAAGTCAGAAGTACAAAATCTCCCACAATGGCTCAAGAGGCACAATTTGATTTTAAATGCTGAGACCAAAGAAATGGTCTTCAAACCCAGGTCTCTAGGGGATCACAGACCAATTTTAATTAATGGGGAGATGATTGAACTGGTGGTCACACATTAATACTTACAGTATATAAATCTGATTATGACCAAATAGTTTGAGAATGTCTGTACACATTTTAATCAACATCATTACTTTTTAGCACAGACTCAGGGTCCATGGAAGGACAAGTAAATATGTCACTGTTTTTTAGAGCACCCATGGAATCAATTGAATGTTATGATATTTCAACATGGTTTGGTAACCTGTCAAGCTCAAATCACAACCATAAAACTTTATTAAAAGGGCAGGGGAAATTATTTGTATGATGTCTCTCTCCTCCCCTCTGGAGATATCTGAACAGACTGTGCTGAGGCAGACTTCATGAATTACAACTGACTCACATCATGTTCTTCATAAGGAACATGGGTTGCTATTTTCAGATAGAACATACTGGTTACCAAACTGTAAGCTGAATAGATATAGACTTTTATCGCTCCCACTGTCAATTAAATTACTCAACATAAGGTATAGCCAGATAATGGTAGGGATCTTGGTATACTATTTATTTTCATTGCCTGTTTTGTGTGTAGCTATTTATCCATCGGCCTGTGATATTGTAAATCTTTTTTTATCTATGGACTGTCTAAAGGTAGAATTGCCAAGGTAGAATGACAGAGGAGAGAACTTTTTCTTCTTCTCCTCCTTGTTCCAACATGGAAATGCAAGCTTTTTACTCCCTTGATGATTTCCTTCCATTCCCTTGACTTACAGTCCTGAGGAACCTTCCAGAAGCACAGTGTGTTTGTAACAATCAAGGGCATCCTTCTTTACTCTTTTTTGTTTTCTTCATGGAAGAGAGCATGTCATAATCCACAATGCCCTCCTCCTAAAATCTCTCCAAGCACATTCCAGGAATGAAGCATTCTCAGCAAGAGAAAAGACGAACGATCCATCAGGCCGTGTGTCGGCCATGTTATCCCGTTCACATGTCACCACTTTCTCCATTTAAAGCAGCCAAGAGCAATTTATTTGTTTATTTCCCACTGGGATACAAAGGCCTGTGGACACCTCCCACCCTCCCCACACAAGATGGGACCCCTGCCCCAAAAGAGTGCTTTACGCAGAAATATGGCAGCTGACCCATGAGTCAGTAGACAAGAATACTTTGGGAGTCTTATTTTTTATGAAAAAGATGCTTCCATGCGGGTGAGGTGTGGTGAGGGCAGAGAGCCCAGGTGAGGACTCCCTACAGATCTGAATAACTGACCAACACTCTTCTAATACACACACTACTCAGCCAGGAACCAAACAGAGGGGACATGGAACACAATATTGTTATGATTCTGTTCTGTTCTGTCATGTTTAATCTTGTTTTGTATTATTTGTTATTATTTACTATGTTTTCTTTATTTTTTCATATCATGCTCTTGTTTTCTTGCCATGCCATGTTTCCATAGTCTTGCAGTTTTATGTCTTGTTACCAATCATCGTCTTTGTTTTCTATGCCAGGATTATACCATTGCCATGCTTTGCACCTTGTCTCCCCTGTCTTGTCTGTGAGTTGGTCTAGTCCTGTTTCCCCTGTCTGAGTCTTGAGCACATGATCGGGTGATTTAGGTTTATGGTGATTAAGTCTTCTTTCTAGGCTCGTTTGCTTCCTTCGCCACTTCTACTCTAGATTTACTAACAGTTTGTTATTTTGATAACTCTTTTACGAACACCTTGTATATATTACTAATATTACTAATGTGCACGGGTTCTTTGTAAAGTCACGTACTAATTGACTAATATTCCCTTGGCATTCGCTCTGTTGTATACTCCGCCCTCTTTGCTATTCCTATTAGTCTTCCTGCAATTCTGCCGCTCTGGCTTCTAATTGAAAACCTGTTCTGCTTTTCTTACTCTGTGCATGTTAGAACTCCTGAACCGCAGCCGTTTAATATTTACAGGAAGTCTCGTCATTCCGTGTCCTTGTTTTGGCTTTCGCCGATTTCATGTGGTTAGGGTTTCCCTCACGTGCTCTCCTTTGTAATTAGTCTGATCCCCTGCACCTTTTCCCCAACAGTGTTGGGAAGGTTACTTTAAAAATGTATTCCACTACAGATTACATGCCCTAAAATGTAATCTGTAATGTATTCCATTACATCACTCAAAGTATTGTAATCCGAATACTTGGATTACATCCACATTTTCTTCAATTTTATAAATGCATGAATTTACACCCTGCTTACAAAACAAAATTGCTCTGGTGTGCACCATTCAAATTGGCAGAATGGATTTGACCTGAGTCTCTCTGAATGTGCAACATAGAGTGCTATACTATAGAGTTAGTAAGTCAGTAGTGCTAAATAAAAGCATTTAAAAAAAAAAGACAAAAAGTCTCAATTTTCTGTTCTGTATTTTATTAATGTGTTGTTCATAACAAAACATTTGATTTTGTCATCACCAAAAGCAACATATTCTTTGTATACACAATGCCACCATAGCATCATTTTACACAAACACAGCCTAAGTGAAACCCAACTTTATTTCTTGGTAATGCAATCACAAAGGCATCTAAAATTTCAAAGTTTTATGGATATAACATAAGGTGAAATACAAATCATTTGCATTTGGTATGCAAGTTGTAGCTACATGTTAGGAAAGAAATAAAAAAGCAATATTTAAGTATTCTGTAAAGAATGCGTTGATCATTCAATATAAAACAAAACTTAAGGATTGTGGTGATGGCAAAATTAAATGTATTATACCACCAACACTTAACTCACATCAGACAATGTAGTGAAACCCAACTTATTGGTAATATAATGACCAAGGCAAGAACCTATGGTGTAATAGGAATCATTTGTATACCTCTGTAGTAGGTATGGTAGGTTTCACATTAATGTTACAAATGAGGTTACAAAAAGAAAGACATTGCTGAATATTAGAAAAGAAATAATCAATTCACATATTCTTCTGTTAAGAATGTGTTGATCATTCGCAATAAAAACAAAACTTAAGAGAATTGTGGTGATGACAAAATAATATACTCTTTTCTTTTAAACACTATGCCACCATACAACCATCATTTTACTCAGACAATGTTTCAGTGAAAACCAACTTCATCGTAATGTAACAACCAAGGCAAGAACATAGGGTAGGGGTGGCCAACCCTGGTCCTGGAGAGCCGCAGTGTCTGCTGGTTTTTAATGTTACTTGATTGATGAATTAAAGCAGTTGATTACGCCCTTCACTTATATCACCTGGTGTCTTTGGTTTTCCCCACTTGATTAAAACCTAACTCAGCACGCCCTCTGGCTCTACAGGATCAGCGTTATCCACTCCTGCTCTATAAACGTTTATCTGTACTCTGTGCTTCTACTTTGCCTGCATTACAACTACACTAAATTTCCAACCACATTGACAAATCTTTCACAAACTGCAAGTCTGCTTAATTGGCTCTAGGAGTCTTGTGGGTTGTTCCTGCTAATTGCTTGATTGGCTCAAGTACCAAATTAATTGCTTGATTGCCAAATTAAGCCTGAGACACCAGGTGAGATCAGTTAAGTGAGTAATTAACTAATTTAATCCATCAGTCGAGTGCAAAGTTACACCAAAAATCAGCAGACACTGCGGCTCTCCAGGACCAGGGTTGGCCACCCCTGACATCATATCATACTTCATCATACTTCATACTATAATTTGAGGAATGTTTGTCTGTCTGTCTGTCTGTTTGTTCCCCTACTCCTCCGAGGTCCTCTGACGGATCTTCACCAAACTTGGTGGGTCTATGTAGGTTGTCCCAGGAATTGTCCTTGAGGGGTTAGTTTTTTGAAAGGTCACTGGGGTGAAAAGTCAATTTTTCGCATCTCCCATCTCCCTGGACAGATTTTCATGAAAGTTGGTATGTGGACATAGGTCTTCACAAGAAATGACCGCGAGAGGTCCGTTCCGTCAAAGGTCAAGGTCACAAGGGTCAAAGGTCAAACCGTAGGTCGTCACGAGGTCACTCGGGGTCAAAAGTCAATGGACAGTTTTCTGACAAACAAGGCACATACACAGACAATGTTGTCTACAGAGAAATCCTCAACTAACCAGTAAGCTCCAACCAAACCATTCTACATTGGACACTCCACCACCCCCATGCCAGACAAAACTCCCCTTCCTCTTGGGGATAAGGGTGTGGCATAGCCCTTTACAAATGTAACTGCTGTATTTCCATCTCGATGCTCGCACAGTCGAAATTACTCTCGGCACGGGTAATTTACTAGTAGGGTGTAACAGAAACAATTTGTAAACCTCTGTACTAGATAAGGTAGGTTTCATTTTAAAGTCACACTTGAGGTTGCAAAAGAGTAACATTACGAGTGTAATTGTAAACATGTATCTAATGAACAATACAGACCCACCTACCTATATACTAATCCACCTACTTCATTAGTCAACAGTCTAATAAAGGTGGTTATATCGAAGCAAGAGACCCTGTTGAAAGTGCTTATCTGTCATTTGGTTACAGTGTGGAGTGAAAATAAGTCCTCCCTGGCTAAAGAGACGCTCAACACGAGCGCTCGATGGCAGTGTGGTGTTGTACTTCAAGAAAAGGGCTCTGATCATTAGATACATCTTCAATGAAGCCAGGGTCTTGTCTGGATCTTGGAGATACCTTTGCATGGGTTTTGGAAATGAAAGTAGGAAATTGATTAGGAACCAGTATCAAAAGTATTGATAGTTAACCTACTGTTATCAAAATTTTCTTATCAATGTCAACATGTTTTTCAGACCATGGGGAAATAGCTTTGTATTCAAATTAACAGGAGGGAAATTGAAATGCTTTACAGCATTTCCACATGGCTTACACTACCAATACACTGATGGACACTGTGTGAACATAAAAGGCCAACGTGGTTGGAAGCAGTGGAGGAGTAATTTGACTCTGGAATCATGTGTATAGTGTTCAAATTTCCTACTGTCACAGAATTAAGAGAATTGATAAGGAAGTGGATTGACAAGAATTGACAATGGCATCTGATCAAGTCCCATTCCTACCTTTGCACCTCATCCTCTGCTGTTGAAGTTGTCATCTGTGCGGTCTAAAAAGTGAAGAAATTGCCATGCTCCTCTAAATCACTTCTCATTGCTGCATGCCCAGTGGTGCTGGCATTACCAGCAGGCTCAGTGTGAAGACGACGGGCCTCTTGGACGATTGCTCTTCTCATGGCTTCCCTCTCTTCTTCAACAAGCCACCACAGTCGGAACTTGGGGATGGTGGAAGCAGCCATCTTTGCCTCATGGGAGGCTAACACCTCACCAAACCGAGTGTCAATGGCGTTGATCAGAGCGGAGAGGATGTGGGTGGGGAACTGTGGCTGTGTCAACTTCTCAGCTAACTTGGCTTTCAGGCTGAGAATGGTGGGGACAACGTATCCAAAATAAGTTCTTTTCGCCAGTTCAGTTAATTGTCTCCAATGAAAAGCCATTAACTGTTTCAAGAACCCAATCTACTGGTCAGACTGGGCCAGTCTAAATCATCTCCCTCCTTTAATGTGGAGAAAGGTGATTGGCTCTTTGCCAAATACTATATGAGCCGGCATGCTGCACGTTTGCACGATCTGTTCATCTGCAGAAAAATAACTAAATTGTCATGCACCAGGTTAATCATCAGTGAATCGACATGGCTCACCTACTGATTCTGAAATGTAAATATGCAAACTACGTACCTCTCACAACTTATGAATTGAAGACCCCAGTGCTAAAAGAACTTAAGTCACCAAATGTCCATTTTGAGACAATCAACTCAGATAACTATACTCTTCCAAAAAAGAAACAATACAAATATTGAATTATTGATTACACTTTCTTTTCAATATGTTTTCCACATTTGTCAAAACATTTCATGTATAACAAATTGATGCTAACAACAATGTATAGTTTCTTTTTTGGAAGAGTATATAAAAGACATTTGTCTGCTCCTGCCTCACGATGTTCGAAAATGTGACTTAAGTACTTTTAACTCTAAACTCTTCAGTCAGACCTTCAGAAATTCATGCTCTATTATGGTTTAGTTATATCACCTTAAACTTATTTGTTGGTTGTCTCAAAGTGAGCTGAGAGAGAATGACAAGTTCAGCCAGGACAGCTTGTGTCCTGTTCACTGGCTATGAGGAGCAAAACAGATGAGATTGTTTGCCAGTTGTTTTGGTCCATGGAGATTAAAATTCAGTCATGGGTTGAGACTAGAGTGATAATTCTCTTTTTCAGTCATTGAGAAAGTGTATAAACTGTCTGAGAGCTCTCTCCATCCCTGAGTTCAAACAGGAAGTGGCTTCACACCTGAGCTCAAAATTCTGCTGCCATGAAGTAGCATCTCACTCATAAATAGCCTCTAATTACACATTTTCTGACCCACCTTGCAGTATAGAAAGTGCTATGGAGTTTCACTGTGAAGAAAAAATAAATAAAGCACTGAAGTACAGAAATGACTAAACATGAGTGGCCAGACTTTATCCAACCATACAAACACATGGTGAGTTGGTATTATTGTAATTTAAAAGTCAGCAAGTAAATTTAATCTAACAATTAGCTGCTTTAACTGATCAATTTCATCCTGAACTTGGAACAATGAGAACACTGTGGCTTTCCACATCTTGGGCTATCCAGCCCTAGCAATTTTACTGCAAGGGCCTATTTTTCATTTAAAAATATTGTAAATCGCAACCTACTAGACCTGTTACTTAAGCTACATCTTACAACAAACCTTCCATGCCTATAGCCATATTTATTCGGCAGGGAGTCTGAATGGGAGTGATATCAAAATCTCATTTAATGCTGTGAAAATTTTTTTTTCAGTGTCTGTGCACATGTGTATGCATGTGTTACAGCATAATGCTGCTCTAGTTTGGAAAAACCTAATAAATCACATTTTCACCAAAATTGGTGAATTTTTGGACATACCAGGTTTTACTCCATCATATAAGACATCAACCTTGCAAAAATACCAACAAACTTCCAAGATATTGACAAGGAAGAACCTAGAAAGTCTCTCATTTGAATACTCCAGGTCAGGAAAAGCCTAGCAAGTATCAGTAGCCAATCCGGTTCAGTTTTTAGGTCGTGTGATCTGTGTAGAACATGGGCGACAGTGCAGTCTTTGTGTGAGAATTGTACTGGTGTTTTTGAAGTTTTTAAATTGTTTTCCATTAAAATTGGAGACTGGGTAGTTGATATTGTGTACACGTGGAAAACTGATGCCGCAGTTTGCTCTGAAGAAGATGAAAAGAGGTCACAATACTGATTCTAATGCAAGCAGGTCCAGAGAGGCGGGCGCCCCAGACTGCACTCTCATGACTGATGATACTGACACTGGTTGTAGTAGGCCTAATAGGCCTGGGCCTTCTGCTCAACTTTGGGGTGAACCACACTTTGTTGAAGTTCCGATCACCGAAATGAACTCCTTGAAGAGGGGCACCCTGTACTTCAAAATTGGCCTGTGTGCACCACAAGAATGATTTTTTAACACCAGTGGGTTGTTTTATAAGTAGACTTTTATGAAGTAGAGGGTGGATTTTCCCCACTTCGCCTATGGGTGTGCTTCTTCTCCTGCCCGACATAAGATAATGTCCGTGGGCAATGCTGCCAATTTAATTTCTTTTGTTGCGCATTTTCCTGGCCTTAATTAACCAATAATTTTGTGTTTTGGAGTAGTTCCTTCAGTTTCTGCATAAAAAGTGATTGGAAGAACTTACTAGGTTTTAGTTGGTACTGATAGGAACACAATTCTATTTACTTGATCAGGGAAAAACATAGTAAGTCCCAATGTAAACAAATAAACAGTGGAAATCATATCGCAAAATATGACCCATAAAGTATGTCCAATACAATCAACAATCATGCTGTAATACCAGCATTTAGATAAATGTGGCCTTAATCCCAAGTTTGGTCAATTTTTTTCATTTTTCTCAAAATGACCAAATTGTGACTTACTAGGTTTTTCCAAACTAGGGCAGAATGTGGATCTGCCAAATTTAAAATAAATACAATGCCTGTTCATGATTAGGCAGAATGTATTCTCTGGATTAACTTCACTCGCCAACATCTTTTCATGCAATATGTCAAGGCAACACGTGCCGAAATGCTCTCCATGAAAAATGAAATATTTACTCATTCATGAGCCTCTTGCCTCCCCAAAGGTCTTAAATTGTATCAATATGGGAATGAAAATATGTCATGAAATCCCTAATTATCCAGATTTATCAAAAATTGCACCTGGATCATTTTACAGAATTCGCCATGGCAAGATTATACCACATCAAGAAATCATGACAACATTTCTCAAATGAATGTTACATTTATGGTGACGATCCAAGTCTAAATATGAGATGTGTCGCTTGGATTATTCATAAGGGGAACATTGCTGGCAACAAACATGGATTCAGTAGAACATGCTGATGACATAGCTGTTTGGAAAACGTCATCTTTATTTACCATGTCAGTCCTCAGTAATGTGCAACATTTATGACTCGGATGAAGGAGAGACGCGTCTGCCGCATCTGGCTCTATTGTGCTAAAAATAATCCCAAAAGCGCCAGAATCGTTCAGTAGCTCTCACTTACACTCTTTAACTTGATGAGTTTGTATACAGCCTCTTCATAGACAGTCTAAGTGAGAGAGACTTGCAAAGTGAGGCATATACGGGAGGTGATTTCATGGAGAATCCAGAGCACAGCTCGACTGCTATAGAGCTGTTAAAAGGGAATGTGACAGAGGATAGGAAATAAACTGGACAGCCTCTTTAAACCATTCAAACTGTTAAAGAAGCTCAGAAAAATAAAATGTTCAGCAACAGAAGGAAAAAAATACTTCATATTTGTTGTTTGCAAAAATATGTTACTGTATACAAAGACAAATACTAAATGTCCACAATAAATGATAACATTTGGTCGAGCACCACTATACACTGCTTGGCAAAAAAAAAATGGCATACTCCTCGATTTTGTTGGACTGTATTTAACTTTGATCATGGTGTTAATTTGCTGTGGCATTGTTTCGACAATATAATGCAACATTATAACATTTATTTCCACCCAGATAGTGCATTAATTTTTGGCTGAGGTTTTGTAACAACGACGGGACGGTCAAAGCACTCCGTAAAGCCTTCTCCAGCACTTCTCAGAGACTTTACACTGGTTAAGGTCAAGACTCTGTGGTGGCCAATTCATGCGTGGAAATGATTCCTCTTGCTTTCTGAACCACTCTATCTCTGTTTGAGCCTGATAACTTTTGGCATTGTCATCCTGGAATATGCCTGTGCCATTAAGGCTTAGCAAATCCATTGATGAAATAATCTGATCATTCAGTACATTCAGGTAGTCAGCTGACTTCACTTTATTGCTGCCTAACATTGCTGAGCCAAGACCTGGCTAATCGGCGCAATGCAGATCATAACACTGCCTCCAGAGGCTAGTACAGTGGGCACTCTGCATGATGGGTGCATCACTTCATGGGCTTACTTTCTTACCCTGATGTGTACATCACTCCGAAATAGAGTAAATATGAACTCATCAGACCACATGATTTTTCCTCATTGCGCTACAGTCCAATCTTTATGCTCCCTTAAAAATTAAAGCTGCTTTTCGCCATTTAGCTTCAGTGACAAGTGGCTTTCTTATAGCCTGACAGTCGTTTAGGTCCAATCCTGCAGGTTCTAATTGTATCATGCGTGTGAAAATACTCTTTCCTTCCCAACCATAGCCATGAGTTTCACTGCAAATTTTTTACGATATGACTCCACTGAGCATTTTAGTGATCTCTGATCACAATCATTCTTGACTTTCTGACCCACATCTTTTGCAAAGTTCCTGGTTCACTACTATCCTTCTAGGTTTTAATAATGTTCTCAACCCAGTTCCAGTGATTTCAGCAATCTGCCCAGTTGTTTTCTTTGATTGATGCAGAAAAATATTAGCCTGCAGGAAACAGTGGCATCTTTACCCTGATCATAAGATAAGGTTGCTAAGGAATTGAGAAGCTCTACACCACATCAGTCAGGGTTAGAATAATTGTTGCCAGCTGAAACATATTAATCCCTGCAGTAATGATTCAGTCATAGTTTGTTAATTATTTGCTTATTTAAACCCAATTGATGACTGTTTTTTGGCTGGGCTCTGTACCTTGAGTATGTCTGTGGTTCGGTCAACATTTAGCTTTAATTTTGTTTGACAAATGCACAATTGTTTTTATAAACTTTAATGAATTTGTGCTCATTGCGAAAGAAAAAGGACAACCCAACTTTGAGGGCAAATGTATATTGAGCACATGCCAATGCTCATACTGAGCTGTTGCGTGACCAAACTGCACTTTTTACATCATGAATTTCTGTCCCCACCCCATGGGCTCAATTTAAATAATTGTCTGAAGACAACAGCCAAATGCATACAAGTGCAGAGAGATCAAATATATGCTGACAGAATATGTAAAGAAACTTAAACAGAAACTATTTCAACAGCCATTCTGAGAGCGGTGAATGTTGACAACTTTCTATACAATTCAGTTGTTTTTGGAGCTCAGCAGATATATGCTGTTTAAATTCTATTTGAGATATTCTGGCAAATTTTAAACATCAATGTAATTGTCGTAGACAATTCAGCAGAAGCTCTTCTGGCTGCTTCAGCCCAGTACTATTTTCTTTCTTCTGGCAGTTTGGAGTTATTTGTCCAAATCAGCACTATAATTTTTTTTTCAATGATTCTTGAGACTGCATCCTTTGTAATCACACATTTTTAATTTTGCAGTGATTTTGTAAGGATAAAGGGAAAAATTGATATAATTGCAGTACTGGAACTGAATTAGCCTGGAGTAGAATCTATCTATGCGATGACTCAGTTAATTAAGTTCAATTGTGTTTATTTTTTTAACCAGTCCCCTTCTTTTTCTCCCCTCTTCTTGAACACTTCCCACCATAAGATTGCCCACCGTAAATCTAGGACAACAGATATTGAAAGTGGATGTCCAATTTAGCTCACTGTGCCCTTCAGCTGAGTGATCTTCGCATACTGCTATGCTGCCTTTACTCTCTATTGAGTCAAAGCCCAAGACTGTGAGTACTCAACCAACCAGAGGGAGTGCTATTGTGCCATGAGTCATGAGGAAGTGATACTGAGGCTTCATCCACATGGAGTCAGATATTTTCAGAAACGGTCTTTTTTTGTCATTTCTAAAAAATCACCCGTCCACACAGCATCGTTTCTAAAAATCTCTGCGTCCACACGGAGACACCTAAAATGATCCAAAATGCTGTCGGAAATATTCCAGGTCTGAGTGTGGCGCTGTATCACGCTGTAGCGTTTCTATGGAAATAGACCAAAAATGGAGAAGAAAGCGGTGAGCATGCATATAAAGCATGAATACAAGCTTGTCATTCGCCACAGTTGTTGTTGTCTGGCATGCTTGGGCTTATAGTTAGGGTGGGGATGAGGGCTATCACGCCATAGTTTTCAAAAAAAACCATTTTGGTTGTCCGCACGAAAACGCTGTAATGGCCCTCTCAGATTTTCTCACTCTGGAATTTGCTTTCAAAAAATACAATTTTCGGGCTGCGTTTTCATCTTCTCTGTGTGGACGCGAGGCCAAAACAATAAAATATTTACGCGTTTTCAAAAAAATCGCTCTAATGTAGACAGACCCTATGTTGATACCCAACCACCTCCCTGACCACACCCCCCCCCCCCCCCCCCTTTCTGGTCAAGTGTTGGCTGATTAACCTGTTAAAATTTTACACAGTCCAACTCACAAAGTTAAAAACTGAGACTTCTGGAGGGTTGAAGTGCATAGGGAAAGAAAGATTATGGAGCCAGTTAAATTTAAGTGAAGCAATTTGACTGCCAGTAGAAGACAGCCAGGGTTGGTCCACCAATGACAACTTTGTGGTCTCAGGATACCTCCCATCCCAATCATAACCCAGCCCAATCCTGCTGTGCTTCTGTCATTAATCATGAGAAAGGTACAGGGTGATGTGTCCATTGAGACTACCTCATTTTATTTGGCACAGGAACCCAGTAAGGACCTGATACTGGAGGCCTCATCTCCGGCAGCAATGACTCATGCTCTCTCAGTCATGTGCTCTTGAGGTATGAGCTCCTGGAGTCTTTGAAGCATTCTTCTGACCTACAGTCATAACAGATGTTGGTCAACAAATCAACAAGAAGAACCAAAACAAGGAATCATCAGGGAAACTTTAGTAACTGTGAAGTCATCATTGGGTCAGTCAGGCAACCAAAGACTTGCCTAATACATGAGCATATTCTGAAAAAAGGAAGTGGGAACAAGTTACTGACATCCAAAATTAATTCCAGTACCTTCAAGCTCCATGACCTTAAACGACAAGAAGCCAAACAAACATTTAACTCCTTTCACTTGGTGCCGTCCGCAGTGTAACCTAGAGATACTTTTTTATGTAAAATTCATAGATCCTTGGCTTTATGCCTCATAAAGATTCTCGACCCCAAATTTTCTAGAAACCTGACCTGTTTGGGACAGTCCAGTCATGCATGAGGATAGGGGTGCACCCAAAATAAGGCATTTTCATATCCATTTTTGACAAGTTGTCACAAGGAGGAAAACTAGGCATAGTTCTCTTCAATAGACTGAGGGGTGGAGTTCAGCTTTACCGTTTTAGCGCTTGAATTCCACAAAAACTACTTTTACACAAATTTTGTTTTCACTTACATCAGAAAGATTCCCACTGTTATGACATTCACGTGTATATATCAGTTGAAAATTTTAACTGAATGTCAGTAACTAGCAGTGGAATGGAAGATTGAAGCCAAAAGTATTTGAGTCATATTTTCACTCACCTTGAGGTAAAGATGGTGAAATGTCTTTTATAGTTACCTATGTCGATTTTCTCAATTTTCTTAGAATGAACATTATGGATTATATTTATACCATTATTATACCGTGAACCCACATGAAATACTTTCAGACATGTTTAGTGGTTTACAATAAAACTGGGGGAGTTTTGTATAGCTCACATAACACCACCAGTAGTGCTGCCATAGCGCTTCCTCGACCAGAGTTGTGTGACGTCAGAGGTGCAAACCTTTCTCCTCTGGCTTTCGGCCACACTGGCCAATTCAGAATAGAGATCCTCTTCCACACGAGTTTCCAAAATTTGTGCTGAACACAAACGGGAAGTGTTGTTGAGAGTAAAACGTTGCCTTTTCAAGTTGGCTGGCCATTCCTTAGGGCTTAGGTAAGTCTGGGGTTTTCCAGGGGAAAATGAAAGAAAAAAACAACCATTCTGTTGTCCTGCACTAGATAGGTTTTTGCTGCCAGCAGCTGCACAATCTAATAATTTTGCTTCTCCGTTGCCAATGAACAATATGGCAGTTTTCTCTCTGTGGATTAGCCTTGCTGGCACCTAAATGGCTATTTCCACGGTCATTTGTTTGTGTTAACGGACACAGTAAGCTATCCATACAATACAGTGTCCTAGGATTTGTCTATATTTTCACCCTGACCATTGCACCTCTGGCATCAGCTGCATCCTCGTCCAAATCCCAGGAATTTTTTATGGTATATAATTCTGTCAATGGTGGGCTCCATGAAATGACTAACAATAGGGTTAAATTCTGCCATACCATCATCTCCGTCTTGGGATTCACTGCAATGCAGGTCGCCCTAGAAATTGATTGCCTGAAACCACAGGCTGTGCTGGATTCACCAGACCCTGAAGACCATAAGAAGCCGCAGAGGTTCTTCTGGTTCGCCAGTTTCTACTGGTGGTTCATTGAGGGTACTCTACTGTTGCTGCCCCCCGAGAGTGCCCATGTCTGTCAAACCTTTCTTTGCCTGGACTGCCCAGGACGCCTCTGCCTTTAACCGCCTTAAAGAGTTATTTACCATAATTCTTGTCCTCAAGCTCCCTGACCCCAGCCCCAGTTTGTCGTAGAAGTTGACGCTACCAATGTGGGTTGAAGGTTGTCCTCTCTCAGCAGATTGATGATGGAAAACTACACCCCTCTGCCTACCTCTCTCATCGGCTCTCTGCTGCTGCGAGGAATTACTCCATCAGTGATCGGGAGCTGCTCACAGTGAAGCTCGCCTTTGAAGAGTGGACACACTGGTTGGATGGTTTCAATCTCCCTTCCCTCATTTGGACAAACCATTGCAACCAGGAGTTAACTGGAGTTAACCTCTTAACTGCCCGGAGGTGAAATCCCAGGCAAGCCTGTTAGTCCCTCATCTTCACAAGATGAAACTTCGTCTTAGCTTATGATTTTGAACTACAAATACTAAGTCTGACTCCTCAACTCATCCATTCCCCTTGTTGTCTGAAGATCTTCCTGATAATATATATCAGGGTAATTTTCTTCTGGCGACCATTAAACTTCAAGTGGACAGTGAGGTTGAAGAGGCATTGCGGTCCTGTCCCTCTCCACCTGACACTACACCCAACTGTCCATTATCCCTTAGAAAGTGAGATCCAAGGTCGTTTCCTGGGCCCACACCTCTCAACTGGCATACCATCTCAGCATCTCTCATACACTCACCCCCGCATGTCAGCACTTTTGGTGGTCTACCATCTGCCAGGATTCCCCGGCGTTCATCTCAGCCTATACTGGGTGCACCTGCTGCAAGTCAAGTCACTAACTCCCCACCGGTCTATTACAGCTCATGAATGTTCACAACTGGATTTAGTCACAGGGTGTCCTCTCTCTGATGGGTTCATAGTCATCCTTTCCATAGTAGATTAGCCAAAAGTACAAAGGCAGCCCACTTTATACCATCAGCTAAGCTACCTACAGCTACGGAGACTGCCGAGCTCCAATAAATTCGCGTAGTTCACCTCTACAGCGTACCCCAGGAGGTTGTCTATGATCGAGGTCCCCAATTTACCAGTTAGGCAAAACTTTACACTGCCTGATGGGAGGTAAACAACTTCAGGTGGTCCCGTTTTCTAACACGGGTGGAACTAGCTTACAACTTGTTACCAGATGCTGGTCTGGGCGTTTCTTCTTTTCAATGTTGTCTGGATAATCAATGCCTTTATTCCAGTCTGAGGAGAGAGAAGTGGCAGTTCCCTCTACTCAGTTCCTGGTTTCTCAGGATGAAGAAGAGCCCGTGCTTTACAATTTTAGCATGTATTGGCCTTCCAGAAGCAAGCGAACCCTCGTCGCTGACCAGCTCTTGTCCACCAAGTGGGACAGAAGGTCCAGCTTGCCATTAAGTACAAAACCCAAAACCAGTGAAGTTGGCACGTTATGTAAATCGTATATTAAAACAGAATACAATGATTTGCAAATCCTTTTCAACTTATATTCAATTGAATACACTGCAAAGACAAGATGTTTAATGTTCAAACTGAGAAACTTTATTTTTTTTTTGCAAATAATCATTAATTTAGAATTTAAAGGCAGCAACACATTGCAAAAAAGTTGGCGCAGGGGCCATTTTACCACTGTGTTACATTGCCTTTCCTTTTAACGACACTCAGTAAACGTTTGGGAACTGAGGAGACAAATTTTTGAAGCTTTTCAGGTGGAACTCATTCCCATTCTTGCTTGATGCACAGCTTAAGTTGTTCAACAGTCCGGGGTCTCCATTGTCGTATTTTACGCTTCATAATGCGCCACACATTTTTAATGGGAGACAGGTCTGGACTACAGGCAGGCCAGTCTAGTACCCGCACTCTTTTACTACGGAGCCATACTGTTGTAACACGTGCAGAATGTGGCTTGGCATTGTCTTGCTGAAATAAGCAGGGGCGTCCATGAAAAAGACGTTGCTTAGATGGCAGCATATGTTGCTCCAAAACCTGTATGTACCTTTCAGCATTAATGATGCCTTCACATATGTGTAAGTTGCCCATGCCTTGGGCACTAATACACCCCCATACCATCACAAATGCTTTTGAACTTTGCCCCTATAACAGTCCGGATGGTTCTTTTCCTCTTTGGTCCGGAGGACACGACGTCCACAGATTCCAAAAACAATTTGAAATGTGGACTCGTCAGACCACAGAACACTTTTCCACTTTGCATCAGTCCATCTTAGATGAGCTTGGGCCCAGCGAAGCCGGCGGCGTTTCTGGGTGCTGTTGATAAATGGCTTTCGCTTTGCATTGTAGAGTTTTAACTTGCACTTGCAGATGTTGCGAGGAACTGTAGTTACTGACAGTGGTTTTCTGAAGAGTCCATTATCCCTGTGCTCAAGTGTTCCTGAGCCTATGTGGTGATGTCCGTTGCACACTGATGTCGGTTTTTGATGCAGTACTGCCTGAGGGATCGAAGGTCACGGGCATTCAATGTTGGTTTTCGGCCTTGTCGTTTACATGCAGTGATTTCTCCAGATTCTTTGAACCTTTTGTCGATATTACGGACCGTACATGATGAAATCCCTAAATTTCTTGCACTAGCTCGTTGAGGAATGTTGTTTTTAAACAGTTCGACAATCAGCTCACGCATTTGTTCACTAAGTGGAGACCCTCGCCCCATCCTTGTTTGTGAATGACTGAGCATTTCAGGGAAGCTGCTTTTATACCCAACCATGGCACCCACCTGTTCCCAATTAGCCCGTTCACCTGTGGGATGTTCCAAATAAGTGTTTGATGAGCATTCATGAACTCTCTGTCTTTTTTGCCACTTGTGCCACCTTTTTTGAAACATGTTGCAGGCATCAAATTCCAAATGAGCTGATATTTGCAAAAAATTACAAAGTTTACCTGTTCGAACATTAAGTAACTTGTCTTTGCAATGTATTCAATTGAATATAGGTTGAAAAGGATTTGCAAATCATTGTATTCTGTTTTTAATCACGATTTACACAACGTGCCAACTTCACTGGTTTTGGGTTTTGTATATCCCGCTCCGGGAAATGTCAAAGAAGCTCGACCCCCCAGTTCAATGGCACATTCACTACATCAAGAGTTTCATTTTCATCCACTGTAAAGCTCTTCTTTCACCATTCCCTTCATAATATTAAGCCAAGGCTTTATGTCTCAGGATTAAACCCATGTCCTTATCTCCCTACTGTCCTCCCTCCCAGTCCCCGCCTTCCCCCATGCTCAACAATGGTGGCTCCGCCAACACTGTTAATCAGATTCTGGACGTCAGGCGTCCCATGTGCTTTCCTCACCATCTGTGTTGCATTCATGTTCCCCTTTCCTCATGTGTATGTTGGCGTATTTATACTCCTTTCTTTGAGAGTGCAAGTTGCTGGATTTTCACCTACCATTTGCCCTTGAGCAACCACTCAGTATTTCCTGGTAAGAGTTTATTGTCTTCGGAAATTACTCATAATCTTTAATGATAGTATATGGAAGTTGTCTTCCTAGTTCTATTTCTAGGAACAAGCTCAAAAGCCTTATTCTTGGTGTCCAGGATTGGAACTGCTATCCTATTAATCAAACCTCAGTCTGTTCCACTGCCCAGTTTATTAGGAACAACTTCCCATGCTTTCTGCAGTCATCATCATTGGGACTACGTTCCGGCTAAACCCCACAGTCCTGCAAACTGACAATTCGGCTCTGGTAAAATGAGCACCCCATCTGACAGCTGCCCTTGATAGCCACTGGCTGGGCATGGATATGCCCTGACACCCAAACCTGAACGATCTTAACTGAGTCGTTTTGCTCTGGGCTTCATCCCTCTGTCAGTACCATATTATCCACATGGAGAGAATCTATATGGACATATATGCTGCATATATGCACATATATCCCACATATATGCCACATATATACAGCATATACTGTATGCACATATATGCCACATTTAGGCTGCATATAGGCCAAATTCAGTACATATATGTGCTTATATAGGGCATATAGGTCTCCCATATCGCGTCTTTATATCCACATATAGGCCCTATGTACATACAGAGTATATGTCTCCTATATAGCTCATATACCCTGTGGCAGGTTCTGTTTGTCATACCTATTGTATAGCTCATATCTCACTTTTGCAACTGTCATACATGATGCCTAGCTCATATTTTTATTCTCAAGGTAATATCTGCATATTAGTCCAAAGTCCCTTACAGAAATAACAAGAATTTCACGCAATAACTTATTAATCGCATATGAACATGTGAAATTGGCATCACATTTGATCCTAAATACATGTTGACATGTGACAACGGCATGTAATGTGTAAACCAGTCATAATAAACTATGGCAAGTGAGAGGAGACAAAAAGCTATGATATCAACCCAAATATGAAATACTATTTGTTACATTTTTTTCCCTGAAACATTAACAATAACAAGGTCATCAGTTCTTCTTTGACCATACTTATTTCCATTCTATGAGCATTGAGTTGTGTATTCTGGAAGAGAAGGAAATGTATAAAAACTAGGGCTGTCGCATTAATTAATCGCGATTAATTTAAGCGCAATAAAAGTAACTGCCACTCTGAGGCAGGCAGACGTGATTGCTTATTACCTTTTCTATGACACTTACCTAATGCGGTCATTTGAAATGCTCCCGGTCTGCTAATTAGCAGCGAGGTTGGACAGCCTCCATCGCCTTGGCATAATTAACTTACCTTAAATCCATTCCCGTGCACTTTGCCTGACTTGCAATCAAGCCATTTATTCAGCCAACTGACTGATCAAAACCAAAATGTGGCCTATAATGATAAAGCGGAGATAATGAGAAGCAGACAGACCTAACCAGGCTAACGCGTTATATTGAAAGATTTTCAAATTCGTTAACAATTTACATGTCACGTTCTATACGCTTAAACAAAATGTTTTCCACTTTCACTGTTGGTTATTTAGATGCTCAAAAGTAAATAAAATCAAGTGCTATGAGTTACATTATTTTAAATTACTCTCGTTCAATTACCCAATAAAAAATGCCTCAAATTTGCGGCAAAGATTCGCCTGAATGTTAATGGCCAAATCTTCGGTGCATTTGACTATTGCCTGCAATGCAAATGTATTCTCTCTCACATTCACGTTCGGTATGCTTCACAAAATGTTTTCCACTTCACGTAGCCTATATTTTTAAGCTCGTAAAGCCAGGGCCATCTTTGAATAACTTCATTTTTTTTAGAAATATCTTTAATCATGCATACAAAATTCCTTGATGAAAGGTGGAATTCAGAGGTCTGCTATTTATTCAGATTATTGAAATTTTTTCAATCTAACACGGCAACCTGGTTAGGTCTGTCTGGTTCTCATTATAACTTCTTAATCATTATAGGCCACATTTTATTTTGATTAGTCAGTTGGCTGAATAAATGGCTTGATTGCAAGTTAGGCAAAGTACACGGGAAATTATTTAAGGTGAGCTAATTATGCCAAGGCGATGGAGGCTGTCCAACCTCGATGGTAATTAGTGGACTTCAAATCACAGTTTTCTTCCCGGAAGCATTTCAAATGACCGCAGGTATGTGTCATAGAAAAAGTAAAAAGCAAGAAAGTCTCTCTGCCTCATAGTGGCAGTTACTTTTATTGCGCTTAAATTAATCGCGATTAATTAACGCGACAGCCCTAATAAAAACAAAATGGTTTGATTATGTTTATTTCATCAATTAAGCATTTTTGTAAGATTAAGTCACTGCCAGATTCACCACATTACATAAAATTGGATTCACGCCATTACAGCTCATACACATCCACTGAAAGGTAATACACTACACTGTTACATCCACCAAATGCAATGTTTTTTATTGTGTTTGTAATGCAGTTTCTGGATGAATATGGCTCAGAGGTCCTTAGTCTAAATGTAGCAAAATAAAACAAAAATAACAAAATAAAAGTACATAGAAGAACATACATTCAAGTAAACATGCCTGTCAATAGTCATTTTCATCCCCAAATCTATTTGAGCATTTCACTGTGGTTAATGAATTTGAAGACAAAGTCCACATTTCTTTTTTTTTTTAATTATTTTTTGGGATTTTTTCCTTTATTTGATAGCTACAAAGTGGAGAGTGACAGGAGTGACAGGAAGGTAGGGGAGAAGAATGGGGAAGACATGCGGCAAATGACCCGAGCCGGAATCAAACCCGGGTTGCTGCAGGACAGACACTGCCTTTATGGTGCGTGCTCTTAGACCGATGAGGCACGGGGCACCCCATAAAGTCTATATTTCTGTTCACAGTTTTAATGAACAGACACTTGTCTTTCATCTGAGATGCTTGTACAAAATAACAACTTAATGTCCCTGACTTTTCCTACTGGGATGAAATAACAAGGATTCATAAATTCCCACATGGAAAGAACCTATATAAACATATAGGTTTTAATCCCTACCTCGTATCAACCAGCAGTGGTCAGCAGCTCTTTTCAGAAGTAGCACGCAATTGGCCCATGCGCTACAGGGATGTAAATTGGGAAAGGCCTGCTGGGAAGGGTTATGTAGATTAGAGTTCCCCAAGGCGTCTCCGGTTGGCCAGACGGGCCCTCACATTAATGAGATTCTGACCATTTAATATTATGGATATGCACTGCCCTTGTTCTGAGTTTATGAAGTCTTACGCAATGAATCCATAGCACCTGGGTGTGAGCTTCAGGAGAGAGCTGCAAAGTATGTACACTCTTTTAAGTTAGCAACAGAGACTTGCAAATGCCAATAAGCCAAAGTACTTGTATATACTTGGTTAATTAGATTTCCCACATTTGGGTGCCATTGGAGATGCCAAATAAAAAAAACCTTTTGGTTTCAATATAAGGCCACATATAGGATTGGCATATATGTGACATCTATAAAATTACCCGTTTTCATATATTATAGGCACATATAGGTACATATATAATAGGTACATAAATGTTCATATATGCACCTATAATACTGTATATGAAAACGGCCAATTTATGTATGTCGCATATATGCAAATCCTATATGTGGCCCTATATTAAAACCAATCCCCCGAATTCATAAAGGGTGTTTTTCCCTTGATCACAGTTAACTTGGCTAAACAGTGTATAAACAGGTGATGATCGAGTGGACAAATTTAGGCCCGAATTAATAAAGGAGAGATCAGATCAGCTGCTGTTTATCTAACGTACATGGTTAGTCACACCTGTCTACGTAACAAAAGAAATTCTAATCATCCCAAGGGGCTTGTTTATCTCATGTACAAGCTGCCAATTCTCTGTTGGCTTGCTTGTGTGGCTGGACGTATGACCATGGAACTCTTGTGCATAATTGAAATAGCACAGGAAGAGATTGCTGACCAAAGGCAAGGTGCCGAATTGAGGGTTTTCAAAGACTGGACGAATCCTTTAGAAGAGTATGGCGACACGAAATTTGTCAAGCGATACAGAATTTCCAAAGAATCATACCGTTATATTCTAGACCTAATCGAAGCAGACATTGACCATCCCACAAGACGAAACCATGCCCTTCTTCCAGTACACCAACTATGTATTGCCTTGTACTTTTATGCATGTGGTGCATTCCAAATGGTTGTTGATGAAACGTGTGGTGTATCACAGGCTACCTACTGTCCAGTAGTTTGTCGTGTTACCAAGGCAATATGTGCCAGGAAAAACCACTTCACAACATACAGAGTGTCACATGACACCACTACACATCTGCTAAGCGGGGACTTGTACACGGATGGGTAAATACCCGAGCATGTTCTGCCTGAAGTGCGCTAGTCACAGGAGTTTATCCACACGCGTACTTCTCTATTTTAGCCGCCGTACAGTAGTTGTACTTGACAAAAATAATCGGGTGATCATCACTCTTTCTGAATGCGGGCATATATTTTTATATAGGTTCTTACCGTAACCCTAAATACTGTTGGATTGTGCTGTGAGCCCACATATGGTTCGTGATCTGGATCATAACATTACTTCATCAGACATACATGTACAGCCCACATTCCAGTGTTTGCTTACTGTCAATAGAAACAATGTGGCATTTGGAGACAGAGGCAAGTTACAATTTGAGGTCATACTGTATTGTATTGTGGTAGGAGGTAACCCGGGCCTTTATGTCAGTGTTGTGAGGCGTGTGTAAACGATGAGGAAGTGTTTGGGGAATGGGGTAAGGGGGTTCTGTAAGCTGTACACTGTTCAGATATTTTACGGATTTGGCTAGGATTTGCTCCAGCTTTTGCCAAGTAAATTGAAATGGCCAGCTCCGTAATGCACACTCCTGACACTGTCAAACTAATGCGCATAACTTTGCTGTTGCCCTAACTCAGCAATGAGTTTATTTTAATAAATATTTATTTTAAAACGTTTGGCAGGTCACACCTGAGTGAAGGAAGGACAGCAACTGAAAGAAAGGGGGAGAGAGAGAGAGAGAGTGGTGAAATGGGGTTTTCAGACAGTGTTCTGCGGTTTTAATAAATGAAGAGGCATGGAGGCTGAAAATGGAGAACAGCTGTTCGACATCTTTGCAAAGGCAGCCACATGCCTGGCAGGAGGCTGAACTAACACTATTTTGCTTTACATCTTCTTTCAGCCGGACCTGACACAGGTTTCACTGGTCCAAAAAGCCTCTACAACACACTCTTCTTTCTTCACTGATGCCGCTGCTTTTCCAGGCATCTCTCAATATTGGTGGTAGATCATTTTCTTATTAATGTCCATGTAATTGATTTCCTTGTTGGCAAGTTGACCATGAAAATACAATGTTAACCAGATGTTGGCCTCAAAAATTCACTCACGATCTCCCCAAGTACTTTTTGTATATAAAACGTACAGTATAGGAATGGAATTTTTATAAAAAATGCTCAAGGTTTGGCAGAGATTCGATCGTTGGAATAGCTAAACCGATGCGAGTTTGGGTGAGTGCAGCCTTACGTCATCAAGCCGTCCACAAAGCGCAGCGTTGGGGCGAGTGAGAGTTTGGGAGGGCCTCCTCGAACAGTCAGTGCCGCGCGGTGAAAATGGATGAGGTTTCCCATTGGCCGCTCCTTGGAGACGACTGCGGTTGTCATACTTCGTCAATCCATCGACAGCTCAATTAACGTGCGCGGACGCCAGAATGAGGGAGGTCCCAGCCAGAGACGGTTCGACCCGCTGGGATGGGAGTGGTAAAGAAACCCTGCTTTCATTGTCCTAGGCGTAATGATATCAGAGGAAAAGGTGACGTATCTTGGTTTAGATGATGTCGAAATGTGGTAATATCCCAGAGTTTTACGAGGAAATTGCATGGGGCTTTGAGTCTGGTGATAAATAAATATTTGACTTTGTTGTTCCTACAGCAATTGCCCCACTTCAGAAAAAATTCCAACCACCTTCAGTCACCACTGAAATTAATTTCACTGTAACATGGCCATTGCAATCTGAAAGTGGTACTAAAATTATACTAAGAAAATAGAGCCTGCCAACATGCCACTATCTTTGTATCGGGCACTACACTATGGGCATTTTGAGCCTGACAACGCTGGATATATTGCAGATATAGAATGTGACACTGATTAGGCCCAGCATCAGTGGTTCCAGTTATGAATGTGGTCAGCGAGCAAGCAGGTCCCTCATATGCCCATTAGTTGGTGTCTCAGGATATCAGAAGCTTGATGAAATCTCTCATGAGAAACACAGCATCTCTTGCAGTAGCTTGCCCCTGAACTGTACTGGTGTCTGGTGCATTGTTTCACAAGAGAGATTGTCCCCTAGTGGCCAATAGCACAACTGTTGTTAGAAATGTATGTATGGAGGGTGTTAGAGCTGAGCACAGACTAACAGTGAAGGTCTACTTGTTATTTTAGGAATATGAATTGCAGGATATAGTCAGTTTTTTTTCTGCCATCTGCCCAAAAGCAATATGTGTAGTAAATCAATATGATCTGTGATCTGGGTCCTTGGTTGCACAAATCTAATCAGGATCTGAGACCTCCAGAATGCCTTTTGGGATTCCCATGCAGGTCTTTGATCGTCAGATACTCCCATTGCTCACTGGATATGAATTATATAGACTTACAGTCACGATTAGCCATATGGTATATACCATATTGTTATCAGGAGATGCACGGACTTGTATAGAACAATACATATGGTTAAGCTTAAAATATGTTGACATGTAAGAGCAGAGCCAACAGAACGTTTTATCACTAAAAGTAATGATAACATGATTGCAGTTGTTCTGTCACTTCTGATCTTTTCACAAATCAGAAGCAGAAAAAAGTCTAAGTAGTTTAAAAGCTTTTAATTGGTCCAGAATCAGAACTTATTAAGGAATGTACAAGAGAGTAAAATTTATGACACACCCACATACCATCTGGGTTACAGTTCAACTTTGAGCACTAAATTAAACTGGTCCCAACAACATGTGGCAGATATATTTTCTAATTAGCCTCATTAGCTTTCTTGTATTATGACGTTCATCAAATCCTGTGATAATTTTAGAATTTTGGGGCATCCAGTGAGAGGTCATAAAACGAGAGACAGTGAGTGATATTATCCTCCTATTGTTGTGCTACTTTGACAAACTGGGTGGTATAGTTTAGCACTGTTTCCTTACAATAAGAAGGTCCTGGGGTCGAGTCCTGGGCGGCCAGGGCCCCACAGTGTGTTCTTCCTGTGCTGATGTGGATTTAATCCAGGTGCTTTGGTTTCCCCCACTCTAAAGGAAAACTCTTACCAATGCACCTGACTAAGGCTCTGGCTGTAGAACTGAGTTGATCCCTGGGTGCTGCGCTGTGGCTACCTACTGCCCCTAAGTAACTAGCATGGATCAAATTCAGAGGACCAATTATCCTATGGGGTTCAATAAAGTATATCTTTTTGCAATTTCAAATACTCATTTTTTAAAGGAAATCAATACATTACAGTTAATACATAACTTCTGCATGATTCTGACAAAACCTTTTAGTAACCCCATGCACCTCGTGAAAACACATACTCACTGCTCTGGACATTGTGTTTTCATTTTAAATTGTGATAAAATCTGCATATCCTTCCATTTAAAACATGCTATTTTATTTCAAAAAGCTCTGTATAATAAAAAAGTTCTTGCATTTTGGAATTGACATTAATAAATCAATAAAGAACAAGCAAAAGCAGTGTTTGCGTAGAAGGACACAAAACTTCCTGCAATTCTCAGCGTGACCGTATTCTGTGTAACTTCAACAAAAGATAAACATTCTGAAATAAATGGTCCTCTTTAAAAAAATAAAAAATAAATGTTGATGTAATGAGTCAAGACACTGAGTGTGTGAGAAGGGATCATGTTCAAAAGGGGTTTCTGCCTGTGAAAAATGAAAGGATTAAAAATGATGCTAACAAACTCCCACGGGATGACAGCAGGTAGCCAATTTAAAAATAACAGAACAATTTTGTCAAATCAGTGCAGTTGGGAAATCAAACCACACACTAGACATGCTGCAGCCGGGAAAGGCTTGCTATAAGGCCCTGGCAAATCATCGCAAATCAAAACGTTCAAACGTCTATTTCCCCAGTGCCATGACTTGCACATTATTAATATTTAATAACACATATACTGTTCTCCATGCAACGTATTCATTCAATTCAGTTGTTTGTTTTAATGATTAATTCGTGAAGTTAGCCGGAAATAAACAGACTAGCTGGACCTATACGCAAAAAAAGGGTAAATTCAATAAGCGAAATCAGCAATATGTAGAAGCCAGTGACTAATAAATTCAAAATGTTCACACCTATTAAAATAACAATGTGCATTGTGGCATGTAGATCAAATAAAAGTGGTGTTGACTGGATGATCTTCAGATCGATGCCGATCAACACCTTCTGCCCTAGTAACACATACAAATAAAGCGATGCACAGAAATTGGCCCTGCACTTGGCCAGAATATGGTCATGAAAATACTGAGAGGAAAGAAGATGGATAAACACTGCTAACTTCTGTATTTCCTCTTGAGTCCTGTATACAAGCCCTCTTGTGTGATGGCACGGACATTGTGCATTACCGCACCTAAATCAATGTGACAAATCTTACTCAAGGGTGAGGGGAGACGTACTGACAGCCATTAATTCTGTGTGAAATACTAGACTTAAAAGCGTTAGAAGGCACATTGGAAACCAAGGTGTTTTGAGGAGCAAATAAAAAGAGTGAGCAAGAAGGCAAGTTTTTGATTTAAACATCTGTTTGGTGTTTTGTTTATAGTATGATGAGCACCCCTTGCAGGATTTTGTGCAGGCTTACTGAGGAGGAACAGAACAATGTAGCCTATCAAGTTAGCTGGGACCAGAGCCACTTCAAAGAACTACAGCTGTCAATGATTGTGTTTACATGCACACCATATTCCAGTTAATTCAGGAATATGGTGTGCGTGTAAACGCAGTCAGTGATGGAGCTAGTCTGCCTGTCATTGGCTGAGCTAACCTGTTAGTCATATACAGGCAAAGGCGGAGTTAATCTGTTCATAATCTGTCAGGAATGGAGCTTGCATGTGAGCTAATCTGATGGACAGGGCTAATTGGATGGGTCAGGTTCAGAGGAAGATATAATTATTCTGTCCAGGACAAGCAGTTAGCAGAACTAACCTGTTGGCATAATCAGAGATGCACCCAGCCTATCTGGTAGCATGAGAAGTGAAACTAGCCTGTCAAGCAAGTACAGACAGAAGCAAAGCTAACCTGTCAGTTACAGACTGAGTAGTAGTGCTAGGTCTTTATACTCATGCACTTGAGGCATCATGGGAATCAATGAAAAGAAAAGGTAAGTCCATTTGAAAGATACCGTGCATAAGGTCAACTATTTAAGAATTCTTTATATATATATATATATATATATATTTGTATGTATAATAGAATGCTGCTTATAATCAATCAGGCTGAAGTTCCCTTTGTGTGCTCAGGGTTATAATTGCAGCTTGATGCCCTATAAATGGGGGACCCCCACACCCCCGCATTTCGTTCCCCCCAATCAACACTGGGTGTGGAATTGAATGTTACTCCAGCAAACAGAACATTTTCACACTGATCCCACGGCTGTTAACTCCCTCCTTTTCAAAAGATACACTTTTCTGTTATTTTATTGCTCCCTTCGCATAACACCGGAAAAAATGTACACCATCTGTAAAAATACAGAGCCGAATGGATTTTAATAATCTCCAGTGTGGAAATGTAAAAGCTGGAATCACACACTTTAATGTTCGGAAAACAGCTGTCTCTCCCGCTAAAACCGGTGTCGTCAGTGCCTTATGCCTTGTAATTGTCACTTTCGTAATTCTGTAAATATTATTGCGAGAGGCAGATTGTAAGGTTTATGTGCAGCAAATGCAGGCTAATTTACTCTTACCTGGAAAGCAAGCGTGTTCATTTTGAAAATGTGACCTGATTCCTGACATTTAATGGCACAGCACATGGACCAGGTTAGAATTTAAACATACAGAATGCTGTACTTTTTTACCATTAGAATTTTCCAGCAATTTACTATTTGTACCTCACTTTAGATCCCGTACAATTTTGGGAACTGTACTTCGGCTGCAAATATTTTTATGCTGTGTTTTATACGATTACTCCACAAGCCACATCACATGAGTCTTTTCATCCATGCCAGTAATAGGCTACCATTCTAATGTGCAGAAATGTAATTACCTTTAAAAAGGAGCAGGCAAGATGCTACTGCCAACCATTATGCAATATCCTGCCCTTTGATCAATTTGGTTCTACATCTCTCAATTGGTTTGAGACCCTTTTGTTCACAGAGGATTACTACTCATGCTATGGGGTTGCTGCGCTGGTGGGAAGGGGGTGTGGGGTTGTAGGCCAGTAGTGAACCACTTCATTATTTTGACAGCTTGCTTCGCTGTGTAATAGGACGGGCTGTCCTGCTGTCATGTGACCACTGGCAGCGTGAGTAATATCCTGGTGTAGCCAAGGAAATGGCTGTGTGGGCTGAAGTTTGAGAGCTCTGGACATGACATTGTGTCACCAAACTAGCCACTAGGCTGAAAATTAAGGATGTATGATGATGATAATAATCTTAATCTTAATAATGAAAATATATTGGCAAGGTGTCTGATTGGTTCTTGATTTTATGATGCTGTTCTTGTTCTTGGGTATAGCTGGGCCTCATGTCATAGCATCTGTGAAGGTGTTGAGCTTCGTTATGGACTGACCCCAAGGATTGGTGTCTGTCGGAGCTCTGTTCTAGTGCAGTATACCACAGTCTGGTATCTGTAACGGGTCACCTCATGAGCATTGATGGACTTCATTTCAACAAGACCTGTGCTGTCTGTGGCTGGAAGCTCAGTTGGTCAACACAAACATGCACCTGCTGCACACTGCATTCATATTTGCTCGAGGGAAATTTGAAAAAATGTCTTTCTATTAGCTGAATTTAGAGAAACACAAGCACCTAAATCTGGGAGCCATGGGCATTGGAAGGGGTTACTTCTAATTTTCAGCTGAGTAATAAACAAAGGCATTCCTCTTGTTGTGACTCCCCAATATCCCACATACTTTTGTGAGGAGCATTATTTGCACAGGAGCTTTGTTGATTGCACTGGTACAAAGTATTCAGCACACAAAACTCTGCTGTAATGTCACGGCCGTTCACGGGGATGGTAACGTATACCATATCCACACTTAGAAAGCACTGACTGTCCCATTATAGTTTCAAAGTTAGAACTCATTTCTCTCACACTGTGAGACAGTTAAAAAAATCTCAAGCGTATCTCTCTTGTTGAACTACAATGAGTGATAATTACAATGTTGAGTGATGTCACAAGGTCCCCATTGCTCTGAACAGAGGTGCAAAATCTAGGGACCAGAAAATAAAAATGCTGTCATGTTATTGTTCCACCCTTGACCTCAGCCAATAGATTTCATTTATTGGTTCCTCCTAGCGCCAGCTGATTACTTATTCCTGGTTGAGGGAGCAAAATCCCAGGGGACATTGATTTCTGAATCTAAATTTTAGTCCTCGGCCTGGGAAAGCACTGCAAGGCTAATCTTCACTCTGCGTGGGAGCACTTTGTCCATGATAATGAGGTGGTAGTTTAGCGGCGCTATCAGTTTCTGTGTTTTGCTAACAGCAGGTGGATTCTCTGCTGCTGGGACCGCTGCTGTGAGAACGGCCCTGAAGATGGTCTTTCCCAGACTCCCCCCGCCCCCAAAACATGTTATTCAATACCCCCTCTCCTCTTTATCCCCCCCTCCTGCTCCCCACTTCTTCGTCGGCAGACAGTTTGGGCAGGAGCCTGAGCGGAGGGGGCGTGGCCAAAAAAGCTTGAAGGCAGGGGTCTAAAACTAGACGTCATTTTGAGATGCTGTGATGGGCCCTTCCTATTAAAGGCACTGCTCTGGTCCATGGATGGACCTCAGAGTCTGGGATCAATCCACACTGAGTTCCAGTTAGACTACATGGTCTAGAATTTCTTGAAATTTTGTTTATGTACAGGTTTATACTGGGAATCTTATGACATACTTCCCGATGCCTTCAAGAAGTTCCCACTAATCAGCAACTTAAGCCACAGGCAGAAGTAAAGCTAAAATATTTACAGTATTGTGGTTCCAATTTATAAGCAGACACAAATTGAAAATATGCTAATCCGAACAAATAGCCAAAATTGCATATTTTTCCCAGGTGCCCAGCTCCCATATTTTTCAACAATAGCATTCTTGTCCTGTTTGAGCGCATAGATTGGCCTTATAGCTTTGGTAGATCATACTGACAAAACAAGTTGTGCACTTTTGAAAATTGAGACAGTTCTATTCAACTGTTTTATGTAACTTACAAATAAATGTTTATATTTTTGCCCTGTTCAGTCAATCCAATTAATGTAGTAATGTAGCAATTAATTAATAAAGTTATTTGTGTGGAACTTCTTCACTTTTTACAGTGTTACTGAGGCCGTCAGGACTACACAGTGATACATTATCAGCTCAGGCATCAACCTTGGAGTTTCCGTGTATCATTACAAGAAGCCTCCTGTTTAAGTGACTTCTCACTTCAACATTTCAGGTGAGGTTAACTTAACACTCACAGCCATAAAAATGTGCATCGCTCCACGGGCAGCCTATCTTGGGGGACAGTCTCCACTGTGGGAATCTTGGTCAAGTGATTTAAAAGCAATAAGGAATTATTAATGGTTGCTTAATCTGGATGTGTGAAAACAAGACATTATGTAATACATCTTCATGGGTTTTTCCTAGGTTTTTTTTAAAAAAACAAAGATTCTCAGTTCAATTAGTCAAAAAATGTGTATACATTTTCTTAATTTTTTAACTGGCAAACCTAGAAATAAATACTGAAAATACAAACCACCCACTAAAGGAGGCCTTTAAAAGGTCAAGGTAATTTAAAAAAAAAACAGGCTAAATTTGCTCTTTGGTTGTTATTTCAAATTGTGTATTTTTCTCTCAGCTCTAGAGAGCTTACTTTCAAAACATTAAGAGGAAGTATTCATGCTGTTTAAATATTTCACAGTCAGGTGTTCATTGCAAAGCTGACATTGAGGCCATGCAAAAAGATGCCTAATATTACTGAAAGCAGCTGGCTGACATGGTCTTGTTTATAATCTCAGTTAACATATTTCCATGCCCCTACAGTGATATACTCTTCTTTGTTGATGGTGAAGGAAGATGAATTAACAGTCTGCTCATCATTTGACATTTTCCTTAAAACTCAATTCCCTGAACATACACAATTAAACTATTTCAGAAATGTACCAGTGTATTTGCATGCAGTCAGCTGTAGGAATTTCACTAGACCAAAGCTTTAAGATATCACCCATCTTTGTATGGAAATATAAGGACCTTTTACTGAGCAGTATGTCCTCTAACTTGACCTCAGCCCAGAGAGTGATTCAATTCAGAAACGAATGTTTGCATGAACTCATAGTTAAGCAGTAGTTGGACAATTTTCTTTGGCATCGCAGCATCCAACATTAATATTAAAGAAGTCTGTGCGAAAATATACTTAAAAAAATATTTTTAAAAATCATGCCGGAGAAATAGCATTTGATCAGAACAGCTGGGCACAGGCGACTGGAGGTGCTGTTTGTGTTGGCAGTCCTGATAGATGCCTGTACCAAACATAACGAGGGTTCAGTGCTAAGCTAACCTCAGATAAACAGCTACCGGAGTGCAAAGACATGCAGTTTCTCAATCCTGGAATCATCGTAAAAAGGAAGGGAAAAAAATCTACATGTATCAAACCTGTAGTCGGTCAAAGAATAATAATATGCAGCATACCATTAACAATGTGTACAGAAAAAAGGTAGCATTGATATTGACAGTCACATGATTATTACTATCACTAATAATAATAATAACAGTAATTATTATTATTGTTGTTTAAAATCAAATTGCATTTGTATAGAGCCTACTGTAATTTCAAATTGTTGCAAAAGTTGTCTTTTAGTGCCATATATACAGTCATAGCATAAATAATAATCTGATGCAATATTATTTCTATTTTTGTCATCTGCGCTTTTGGCTGAATTATTGTTTAATCACTGATGCTCAAGATTGCCCAACTGAAAAATTAATATGGGAATTTGTGGATTCATCTTTGATTTAGCTCCAGTAGTCACCCATCTTCCTATCATTGCACTCATTTGGATATTGGAACTTTTCATTGACAGACATTTCAAATATGAATGATCATTTCTGTTACAGTGCTCCCAGCTCCTATTTTGTGTTTCCCAATTTGTGTTTCATTTGTAGAGAGATTTACCATTGTCACTCACTTTATTGTTTAGGGTACTTTTTTTTATTTTACGGCAACATTTTTATGGCTTCTATTGTGAATTCCCAAGTTTGTCATTGAATTTTTTACATTGGCTAAGCATCTCGCAGTTATCTGAATGTGAGTGCGATAAAAATACGCACTAAGGTTGAACCGAAGAGCATGCAGCACCATCAAGCTGTCACAATGTAGAATAGCACTCTCCTTCGGATTTAATCTCGGCCGAAATATTTTGACCGTAGTTAACTGAATTTCCTGGGGTCCTGCGATACGTAATTGCTTTTCAAAGAATTCAATGTCTAATTTACACGACTGTATGTTTCTTTCATTGACATTCGACGTCTTTACACATATTCTGAAGGCATGGTCAAAGTTTATTTCACGGAAACCTGATAGATCTGTCTGGCAGGACATAATTTATATCCCGCAGATTGCTCATTCATTTAGCAGTTGCCTACCCTTTTAGATGGGAAAGGGCTTCAGCAGGTTTGCCTCACCTTTTAATGCATAATTATCCTCAAACTGTTCTCATTTTAGTTGCCTGCCAGCAACCAAACATGCATTAGCTCTGCTGATTTGACGGGCCAATTTTATTTAAGATGGCATTATCGCCCATGAGTGACGCAGTGGGTAACACTGTTACCCCACATCAGGAGGATTGAGGGTTGGAATACAGCCCCAGGCCTTTCTTTGCACAGTTTAAATGTTCTACCCGTATTCACATAGGTTTGCTCCGGATACTTCCGCTCCCTCAGTCCAAAGACATGCATGTCTGGCTAATTGGGGACCCTAAATTGCCTATGCAAGTGAATGGTGTGTGTGCCTTGAAGTGGAGTGACGCACTGTCCATCTTGCTCATTATAATATAAGATGAAGACAATGCAAGTAAAGAAATTGAAAATCTGCCAATGAGTCTTTTACCCCGCTGTGGAAGAATTTGGCCCACTCTTTGTAGAATTGTTTCAATGCAGTCACACTGGAGGGTTTTCCAGCATAAACTTTCTGTTTAAGGTCATGCTGCACCATCTCAATTAGACTCAAGTCAGGATTTTGACTAGCCACTCCAACACCTTCACTTTTGTTTACTATTGAGCCATTCAAAGTTGGACTTGTTTGTGCACTTCAAATCATTGTCGTACTGCTAAACGCAACTGCGCTTGAGCTTTAGGTCACAAACTGATGGCCAGAAATTCTCCTTCAGGATCCTCTGGTAAAGAGCAGAATTCATGGTTCAATCAGTTAAAGTCACCCTGGTCCCGAAGCAGCAAAGCAGCCCCAGACCATTACACTACCAGCACTGTGTTTGACAGTTGGTATGACATTTCATTGTGGAACGCTCTGTTTGCTTTACTTCAGATGCAATGGGACCCTTGTCCTCCAAAAAGTTTCACTATTGACTCAACAGTCCGCACAATATTATACTAAAAAGTCTCAGGGGTCATCAAGAGGATAAGCAAAAGTGCGATAAGCCTTTGTGTTTCTTCTTGGTCCGCAGTGGCTTTGCCTTGCAGCTCTCCCATGTGCGCCATTTTTGCCCAGTTTATTACTGTGGAAGTGTGAACACTGACCTTGGTTGAGGCAAGTGGGGCCTGCAATTCTTTAAATGTTAATCTGGGTTCTTTTGTGTCCTGCTCGATAAGTCGTGGATGCATTCTTGGAGGAATTTTGGTGGAATGGCCATCTCTGGAAAGGTTCATTACTCCAAGTCTTCTCCATTTGTAGATGGTTAATGGTTTCCCATTGCCTTAGAAATTACTTTCTAATCCTTTCCAGGCTGATAGATGTTAACAACTCTGTTTCTAATATTCTGTTGAATTTCTTTAGATTGCAACATTTAGTTTTTGATCACTTCACAATACCGGACAGGTTTGATTAACTGATTTTATGATTAAACAGGGCTAACAGTAATCATACCAGAGTGCATCTGGCAAAAGTGAACCTAGTAATTAATTAAATTTGTTTAACCCCTTTCTGCAGATGTAGATGCCCGCGTCTATAGACCTGCAAATTGGAAGTACGCTGTTACTGTACTCGATCACTAGATAGCACCCCCGGATCAGTTATTGAATGTTCACAAGCAAGCAGACCTCGAACGCGGTTCTGAATACGGTGAAGTTCACTCCACTCCCTGTTTTTCGAGAGCTGCATGAATTAAACTCCTCAGCTAAGCCTGATGTGCAAACTGGTCAGTATCCTTGCCCATAGTGTCGATTCAGCAGTTTAAAAAAACGATATCTTGACACAGAAAAAATCGTTATCCTTTGTAGCAACCAGTTTAGCCACAGTGAGCTAACAGTATTGCATTTAGTAGTTCATAAAAATCAGTTTTCTGAGGCAAAAAAATCGACATGGTATTAATTCTCTCACATTCTATTGCCTATTACAGTTGTCCCATACAAAAAAAATTGTAGTTCCCTACCGTGGATTTACGCGTAGATTCCTTCATTGCCAAATCCAGCGCTTCCTTATATCCACCCGAGTACTGGCGTTGATAGCCAATCACTCAACCATACACTCAAGCTCTTCTGCGTAATTGTAGAGTTACACTTCATGGCCTCCTGAAGTTTCCCTGATAACAATGTATTGAATGGCTCGTTTCTTATCCAATTCCCGAGTGTTAAAACATTTTAGAGTAAGTGAAACACATTGATTGGACAAACACAGAGCATACAAACCAATGCGTATCAGCATGCGCTGTTGTATCCTGTCTACGTTATGCACATTACGCGGCTAAAATAGACGGGATTTATCGAAAATCAGTTCGCAAAACTGGCCTTGAAGTGTTCAGTTACATTACAGGATTTAAATGAGAACGATATGCTCTATTGGAATTATTTCGAATGAAACAGGACCGGAGGGTTCTTGTTACTGGATGCATCGCTCTCTATTTTATACAGTCAATGTCTCTGGAGGAGGGATTCACGAAAAAGGTCAGGCTGCTATTTTTTTTTTTTTTTTTTTTTTCTGTTTCGGAATGTATATGTACTCAACTAAGTCGAATGTCGAGGTTTTTTTCCTGTTTAAAACGCGAACTGCCCGTGCATTTTGGTGTGGACCCCCGGTACGTTCATTGCACGTTTCTTTTGAATCGGGAGAGGCAATGGATTTGATATTCCCTGAAAGTGGAGTGTCTGTTCAGTTAAAATAAGGTATATTTCAGAATTCAGATATTACTGTGTTCGTGAGGTGTACTTGCTCCGTATAAGTGTTGAAATGGGTTCGTGAGCTTTCAAGAGGGGACTGGTAGCTTTCATTACAGGGTGAATGTTCTGACCGTTTAATTAGCAGTTTATTTAATGCGTGTTTGTGCTGGCTTTGAAGAAAAATGGCCAAAACTCTAAACTTTATTATGGAGAAAAGGCACGTTCATATTTGGAGAGGTTACTGGTGACCATTTGTATTCAACTGCACTGATATTGATAAATTCATACTAAACTCAACCAGAACCATATTAAACCATATTAAATTTCATGCCTTAAAGCTTTAATTGTGTTAAATACATGATTTTTTTAATGATTTGACAGCAAATCATTTTGAGACTTTGGGGAGACACTTGGGTAGCTGTATAATTTGGCTAATAGCATGTAGGTAATCTAGAATGTAATTTTGAAGATGAATTCTACTTGTGCTCAAGGAGTTTATGATACCATAAATGTGTAGTTTTAAGCCCCAGCAGTTTTTCAATCGTCAGAATTATTTTTTTTGCAATTTCAATGGTGAATTCTCATGAAGATTTTTTATGTTTGCTGCTCATTTTCTCTACCAAAATCATGAAAATAAACTGAAATACAATGTAATTCTAAATGCTGTAAGTGTCTTTCCTGAATTGAGCCACATTTTTCCTCTTTGTGAAGCTTAAATCTTGAATTATACAGCATTAAAGTGGGTAACCCATAAATAGCCAAATTTGGCTTCTGCACAAAGGGGTTAATGGATTGTTTTAGTAATGTAGGGGGCAATTACCTTTTCCACATAGGGCCAGGTAGGGTTGGATAGCATTATCCTTCAATATAAAATCATCATTTAAAAACTTCATTTTGTTGCTATTCATGTTCTCTTTGTGTAATATTGAAATTAGTTTGATAATCTGAAACATTTAGGGGTGACAAATATGCAAAAATAAAAGAAATTGGGAAGGGGCCACATACATTTTCACGGCACTGTAGTTCGTTTCATCAAGAAGTTATAAGACATTTGAGAGGCATCCTAGCTATATAAATGACGTGATGAAACGTCAATAATGTGTTTTGAAGAATCTGAACTCAGCCCTTAAAATGGCATTTGCATAATTTTGTTAAAGGTTTAATTTACGTGAAGGGCTGATCTGTATAGAATTACAGAATCCCTTTGATAATGTCAGCTGCAGTAGGGAAACTTTCTGTAATCTGTTGGCTAACATGGAGGGTGAATAATTTGAAGTATTCTAGAAATGGCCCTCTCTACTTATGTTGATTTTCCTTAATGCATTAATGTTCGACTCCAGGAAGGTAGATCTCTGATACACTATTCAATAGCACATCAATGACTGTACATCCATCTTAACTACGTTGTACACCAGGTGTGAATTGTCTTGCCTTGTCCCCTAAAAAATGTTTGCTGAATTGACAAGCTACACACTGAGTCATCACTGCCATAAGACACAGTGTTACGGTTACCACTGGGCATAGCGATATGGCCGCTCAGCCACTTATGCTTGCATTAATCCCAGTTTACTATTGCGCCAACAATCCAGTCATTCATTCAGATCTGCGATGTTAAATTGTTTCATGTTCAGAGTGGTTTGATGTGCAAGTGAGGATTTTTCCTGCGTTTACTGTATCCTTTTCCAATGCTTAAAACGTTTTAATAAATCAATTGCGTTCTATAAATTGCACTGCTGAAAGGAAAATTACGATGGGCAATGGAATTCAAACACATTTTTGGAAATGTTCAAAATTAATTCTTCAGATTACTGTAATCCTTGAAATATCACATATTGTATGTAAATGTAAATTGGAGATCTCTTTGTCATTATAATTTCTTTATCAAAATAGGTTGATTATGCAATTTCCAGCCAAATTTCCACAGCCTCTCAACATCCAAAAAAAAGGTTTATAACTTTATAACTGAGCCTGTGTGAATGTGTCAAGTACTGTATAAGGAAACAATATTAATAAATATGAATAAATATTTTTGGAAATGTTTTCTAATTCACTCATCCAAGATTGTTTCTTCTGACATGAATGAATAAAATGGAATTTCCTGCCAGGTCTCTGGATATACCACAAAAAAAAAAAAAAATTATAATGAATATATTGCTTTATTTACAGCCTGAATTTATTTACAGAATTTGCATGTTCTCCCCGTGTTTGCATGGGCTTCCTTTGGGTAGGTACTCCGGTTTCCTCCCACAGTCCAAAGACATGCATATCAGGCTAACTGGAGACACTAAATGCCCATAGATATGAGTGTGTGAGTGAATAATGTGTGATTGGTGTGTGCACCCAGCAATTAATTGGTGAGCTGTCCAGGGTGAGTCCCTGCCTTTGCCCATAGTCAGCTGGGATAGGCTCCAGCTCAACCATGACCCTAGTAAGGAAGAAGCGGTATAGAGAATGGATGGATTGATGGATGAATTTTGCTTTATACGTATTTAATTACTTTTAACCCTCCTCTTGACGTATTAAAGGGAGACTGCAAGCTCTTAGTCAACATGGAAACAAAGTGTAAATGTGTTGACAATTGCTATCAGACGGCTGCATTTCTCAGCTCTATTTGAAAGTGCCCTCACAATGGAACAGCCTGGGATAATATAGATACAGTGCTGTGAAAAAGTTTTTGCCCCCTTTCTGATTTCTTATTTTTTACATATTTGTCACACTTAAATGTTTCAGATCAAACAAATTTTATTATTTTATTTAAATTTTATTAACCGCCACTCTGCTGTTATTGAAGTCATATAAATAATTTGTTCAACTCTGGACTAGTTGCTTTATGTACCGTCCCTGTTTTTCAGTCTTGCTTACCTTGTTGAGTAGTTTGTTGGAAACCATTTTCTTTGTTTTAGGTAGACACTCCCAAAACTGGCTTTTTTTTTAATTGTTTTTGACATTTTTGTAAAATAACCTTCAGTAATTGCATAGTATGTGTACTTGATAGGACTATCAAAAATATGGACATCTCTTGTTTTTGTCAGTTTCCCAAAAAGTTGATTTTGACCTGCCAAGCATTGCTTCAAACACCATTTCTCCTCTTTCTCTCATGCAATCATTGTGAAACTTGGAATATAAGTTCATGTCTATGGACTGATCAGGCATTTTGAAGAAATCATTTGTGTAACTCTAGATTTTGTGGTAATTAGGTACCCAATGAAGTAAAAATTTAAAAAAAAGTATTATTAAAAACCCTCTGATCAGATCATGCACTATATAGTCATAAATGATCTGTGAAAATTTGAGATTAAAGTAATGAAAAGATTTAGAGATATCCTGCCTGAGGTACTTGATCAAGTTCCACATTGCGGTAGCCATCTTGGGACCTAATTAGCATAATTTATGTAAATGAGCCATCACTTTAATTCCGTATTTAGACATTGTTCATATGATGTTGGTACTAAATTGTTATGAATGAAAGAGAAATAAATTTATTTGAGAGTGTCTACCTTCCTTAAGTTGCTGACCTTTCAGACACTTGCTGTTGATTGACTTCCTGATGTTATTGCTGTGTGCTTCTGAATACACTCAGTTAAACCCCAGAAACACGGGAGACCGGGGTTACCTTGTTATGATTTTGAATCTGGCTCCATAACTTTTTGTTGTTTAAACTTAGAGAAATACCTTTATGGTATATGTGTAGTGCAGAATGTCGCCTTCAAAACTTGTATTGATACAATCTTGCTATAACATATATTTACGTCACGATATGCAATTTTCTATATGTCACAAACATGCTGAAGTAACCCCATTCCCAGGGTTACTTCGTCAGATGGGTGGGGTAAAATCGTCATAGTAGTCAAACAGCTGAAGCTGATAAAGACAGTCCGATATTCTCATAACAGAAATGGTGAGAAGTGTTTTATTTTCACAACGAACCAACACAAGCTATGATTTATGCATAATCACCATCAAAGTTGTAGTTATGACATGTGTAGGCGAGCCTTCTGACATTTGTACTGTCCTCATGTGCCCACCCTTTGCATGAGAAGCACTGGACCCACTCCTCTCCACCTTTGGATGAGTAAGGACCACGGCACCAAAGAGGAGCAGCAAACATTCCTACTGACAAAGGAAAGGAATGAGATGCAGAGGTCCCAGGGCAGGCACCTGCCAACCATAAATACTCTGCCAACACCTCCACTTTATTGGGCCCCACCTGTAGTCCATTAAGGTGGAGGTGAAAGAATGAGAAAGGGGAGGGGCTGCAAGGAGCAAACCCTTACACATTCATACTTGTGTCCTCCAAACAGTGGCCCTAATGGGTCCTCTATCATAAACATAAAATAAATACAAATATTAGAATTATTGAGACATTATAGGTGTCTGAAAAACAATAAATCGGCTCCTATATTTGACTTTGGAATATTTTAATATAGGCCTTACACAGGACCTACAAGGGGTGCAACCTCAGCACCCTGACAAACTAACCACATGCTGCTTGGCCAGTGTAGCCGCATGCTCCCAGTTTGGATATCAGGCTGCATTTCTCATTTCATGATCGCAGCAGACCTTTATCTTCTGTGTTCTTAATAACTCTAGTTACATATGTTTATGAAGCAGTAAAAACACAGTGGAAATATTTGTCTTCAAAGAAGCTAGACACATTTCTTTCAGAAACTTGAAGTTTACAATTTGGGTCAAAATTCAGATATTTAATCAGAAAACACTTACACAACACTACAAGTCCTTCTTCTTCCAATAGATGACGTCGCTGGGATGTCACATAATTTGTACATTTTTATTTTCCTGTCAGTGCGTTTGCAATGAAAAAAACTGGGGCGACAAACCTAACCCCGAGGCCGAAGTAAACCCGGTCTCCCCAATGTATATTATCTGAGGACTTTAAAAATTTTCTCATGCAGTGTCATCAACTTAAATTCTTCTTTGAAGAAAAGTAGGCCCTTCCATCAAGATACTGCATTATTTTGTGCGTTAAAAAAACATGCTTCAAAAAAGCAACGCCACCTGTTCCCAAAAACAAGCCACATGTGTTTGCAAAGTCATTTCCTAGAAGCAAGAAGATGATCTTAATGAGCTTAGTAACAGATTTGAAGAGTTGGAATGCAAAGACCACAAAGTCCACTCAACCTCTTTAGTTTTAAATTGAGTTTATTTACCCAGCATATTTTGCATTCCAGCTTTGTATTTACTCTGGATGCTGAGAACATGTATTTGTTCAGGACCTCCATCTGATTATGCAGATTGAGTACCTGGGGATAGAAGATGAAAATAAATGCGATATAAGGATTTAAACCATGCTCCCACTCGTTGGCCACGGTCTGTCGTCTGCCCTGTGTCACATTCTCCAGTGCTTAAAACTCTGACCTCAATCAAATTGAACTGTGGTGTACCTGTAACTAAGGTTGCCTTCAGTGAAATTTTAAATCAGTGAATTCTCTTCCACTCAAGTCTTGGTATGATTGTATAATCTCAACCAGTTACATCCAAATTTCGTAGCACTTTTCTCAACCTGAGACCAAGAGGGGATTTTTTTTTTTTGCTACTCATTTGATGAAATCAGTGGCAGTCAAACTATCACATTTTCAGCTCATCAATCTGAATTTTAAAATCTTGCATCATTTTATCAACAGGCTGACCTTAGACGGAAAGGATCTCTATTTTAAGACGGCAGCTGAATCTGATTAAATGAAACTTGGCTCCAAACATTGGTTGAAAAATGTTCTCTGGACATTAAAAAAAAAAAAAAAGAGCCAGAACACAGCATGCAAACATCAATAATGCAGCTACGGGCCAAAACACTGAGTTATTTCATTGAATAAGTGAACTCCTTTACCCTGAAGGCTCACCATTCTGGGCACCATGTTTACACAGCTGGAGCTTTTTTCCTCAGAACATTTTAGGTGAAAGTCCTTCTAAAACTGAGCTGCAAACACATAATATCAAATTAAAATGGACAATACCAAGAAGTTCTGACCCTTCATCAATAAGACTGGAGATGCCTTTCCAAACAAAATAAGTACAGTGCCTTTAAAAAATTATTTGCCCCTTCCTGATGTCTTATGTTTTTGCATATTTGTCTCACTTAAATCTTTCAGATCATCAAACAAATTTTAACATAAGACAAAGATAACCCAAGTAAAAAGAAAACTCAGTATTTAAATGATGATTTCATTTATTGAGGGGAAAAAAGCTATCCAAACCTACCTGGCCCTATGTGAAAAAGCAATAGCCCCCTAAACCTAAAAAATAGTTGTGCCACCCTCAGCGAAAACAACATTTGCGATAACTGGCGATAAGTCTTTCACATCGGTGTGGAGGAATTTTGGCCCACTCTTCCTTGCAGAATTGTTTTAATTCAGCCACATTGGAGGGTTTTCTAACATGAACGGTCTGTTTAAGGTCATGCCACATCCGTTACTTTCTGAGATATCCCGTGAACACATCATATCCAGCAAGCACATCAAAACCAGTGTACAGGAGTGAAATGTGTATCTATTCATTAATTCAGATTTGAAATTACTTTCTCTGGACACTAGATATGATCCACTTTTTTGGCCAAAGTGTGCAGTGACATTTTTTTGCTTTTGTAAAATACACATTCTAAATGACCCAAGAATCTACCTAAAGCGAACTGTATGCTGTACTCCTTACCTCTACAGGGGGTAGGGGTGGAAGTGGGTCGCATTTGGCTAGCACATCAACACCAGTGTGCAGGAGTGAGATAAGCTTCCATTTATTTATTGAGTTTGATTCTAATTGAATATAACTTCCTTTTTTGCAGTGCAATTCAGTGAGATGGTTCTCACTGTCCAGCTTGGATGTTTTCCATAATGAAAAAAACTGAAGAGGAATTTCAACTCCAACAACTGCGTTAGCAGCCAGGAATTTGCACTCCTGACCCTTGGAAAACCAACATGGCAGTGTGCGAAATATGCGAGAGAGCTCTTGACCCTCTCAGGGACCAACTTATAGTCTGAGGAAAAATCAAAGATTTTGTGAAAATCATTGTTAGGGGACATATAAACATAATGTAACATTATTTTGGATTTTTACGCAGCGTGCAATGCATTATGGGATGCTGGAGATTTGCAATGCCAAAATACGCCCACCCGTAGCAAAAATATCAGTGCACTTTTTAGCCATAAATTGGCATGAGTAGTATCTATAAACATTCAAAAAATGACTTATGCACTCCTGTCCTAAATTCGACATGGTTTCCTCGTGCTACTTACCCAAAATAGGAGCCTAAAAAACTGGCAGAACTTTTCACATGGAGGCTGCCATATTGGAAAGGCCACAGCTCTGCCATCCAGTGGACTACTGATGAGCTATACGTTGCAAAAATGCAACAAAGTCCTGTAGTGTGACCATGAAAATGGTGTTTGTGCTAAAAATGAGATAATTAGCAATTTGGTGTTGCAGATTTGCAACGTATCCCTGGAAAGGGTTAACAAAGCAGAAAATGATTGACTTCATTTTCCCCAATTTCATTTTCAGCGTGACCCCTGCTGGAGGTTAGTCTCCTCAAGCCAGAATTCGGTTAACTATGAATCAAGAAGGTTGTTTGCATTTCACAAACTAAAGTATTTGCCAGATATAATTTTTAAGCGCTTTAAGCATTGTACATATACCAGCTGTGTTTTTAAATATGTTTTTACCATTCCTTTCTCCAAATAAAAGAATGAAAAATACCAGTGAATGTAATACCACATGGGAAGAGAAAATTCACCCTTTTATCATCAAGCGTTGATATTTTTACCGATAACACAACTTCAGTCATTATTATTGTATATATAGTCATTATTATTAATTATCCAATAATTTTCACGTGCACACTCGAATCGGGACTGATTTTTACAACAGTTAAAGGTGGACTTTTCTTCTCCATGTAGGGCCAATTAGTCAACAAGCCAATTACACTAGCATGATGATCTACAATGTGGATAATCAGCACAACTAGCTGTGGTTTTAATGGAAGTAAAATACAAATGTGTATTCCAGGACCCACCAGGACCTAATGCTCCCACATCACTTGGATGGGTCAAATGCAGAGGGCATATTACCCCATGAGCTTCAGATATGTACCACTGATCTTACATAGAAATAACCACATCAGTCTACAACGGTGGGAGATACAAATATAATTGTACAGAGAATAAAGTTTATATATAATTAGTGCACAACATTTAGCAACATAACAGTTTGCAGTTACATAGCAGCAATTATGAGAATACAGCAAATCAAATCAGCAGGGGAATAGTGCCATGAAATTGTTTACATCCTCTGTAAGTGGTCTAAAATTGAATTAACACCTTTTATCGAGGGCAAATGTGAATATTCACATTTGTCTTTCCTGACATAAAAGGTTATACTAAATAAACAAAAAGAAAGCGGTCATTGGCATTCTCATGATACACAAAAGCACATTTATGCCTCATTTCTAAAACGTGGTACCGGCTCTGCTCTACTGTACTCCACCCGCCTTGGTACCTCAGAGTAGCTGGTCATCATAGCAACGCAGCACGAAACAGCCGCGACGTCATCCTCCTCACGACACACATAGGTGCAGAGAGAAACCATGGAGAAAATCTCGGTATGTGGCTGTTTTGCACAGCAAGGAGGGAAATTTGGTTTAGAAGAAGCTGGAGGCTGCAAGACAAAACACTGCTGAAAACTACTGAAGATTTTGGGAAATCCTCAGGACCGCCGCTAGAACAGAAAATTCGGGGGCAAAGATACATCCCATTATGACAATTAGTCCTAGCGAGTTCTCAATCATTTTCCTTTATTAACACGTTTTCCAATTACAGTAATAATCAAGTGGCGATTGAAGATGCGGCTTCTCTTCCCCATGCGATCCAACAAAGACAAAATAATGGGCTGCATTCAGTACAGAAAAAATGATTCAATTTTAATAAGGTCTATGCACTGGCACTCAGCAACGGTAATTTTTATCCAGTGAGAGCAGCATTTCAGAACTCTTCAGTGAATTAAGGCAATTTCTGTGACCAGCACGTACACCTGTTTTTGCAGCACGGTCACCGCAACTTGATGTAAAAAAAAAAAAAACAGACAGCCATCTGATTGGAGACCGTAATCGGTCAACACCGCGTACTTTTCACCAAAATTACCTTCATTCGCTGAAGAGTTCTGAAATGCTGAATGTATCTTCGCCCCCAAATGTTCAGTTCTGACTGCGACCCAGGAAGTCCTACATCAGAGCTCAGACAACAAGACGAGGATGGCTGCTCAAAGGCGACGCAAGAGGGCAATGACGATTCTCTCTGACCAACCAGTAGGCTGCAGTGCTGTCACGTCACATTTTAGTACCTCCTAGAGCCCGGTCGGCTTTTTTTTTTTTGGAACCCCAGGAGACCAGGTACCAGAAAACGTGGTGCCAGGTACCAAGTACCACATACTTTTTCCTAATCCAAACACAAAAAAGGCAAGTAGAGTGGAGTACAGCTGGTACCATGTAGTGGAAATGGGGCATTAGTCAAAGAAATTTCCAGCAATAGTACAGTTCAAAGTGACAAATACTTTTTTTATTCATTCAATAATCACCAGTGGTACCCCAAAAATGTGCTTTGGAACACTGATTTTGCAGTCTTCCACATATTTCACAAAAACTGACCAAAGTTAATTTGCTCTTTGGATAAACAGGAAAACAAGTGGTTTAAAGGGGCACTCTCATAGATTCATTCCTTAAGGAATGAAGGTAAGTAAGTAAGGTAGTATTTATCAACCATGGCAAGGCATACATATCTTGGCCAAATTTGTTGTTGTTTACCAGCATTCTTCATTTTTATTCTTCACTTTAAAATGCACTAGGAATGCATCCAGGCATAGTGAACTTTTGTGGGTATGGAGGGGGGGGTGTGGCTACAGAAGCCGATTGACATTTGAAGGAAGTTACTGCAATTCCAAATGAAATGAAAGAGCAACAGTGGGCTATGGCAAAGCAAAATCACTAAACTAGCTGTCAAACAGCACAGGAGTTGTATAATGGACATGAAATACAGTAAAAAAAAAAACAGGGAATGGGAGGGCTGGAGAAGGAAATCTCCTTGACTGTAAAAGCAGGACCACAGCAAGGCTGACTGATAAGTAAGCCATAAACACAGCAGCTCTGGAGAGAAATGTCAGTTACAGATCCTGCTTGAGAGGTGGGGAAGCGGAAGGCCACAGCTGGGCGAACTGCTCAGGCACGTGCAGAGGGACTGATCTCCACACTGCTGTTCGTGACCCTGATCCCGTACCAGCCGGCCCAGAACTGCGTGTCCTGCCCTCCGTGGCAAAACCGGATGAAGCGTACGCCACGTCCATAACCCCGGAACACATGGGTCATCTGGAAACACAGGGGCGGGAGTGAGGGGTCATCACCAGATAACAGAACTAATCTCTTCCGCCTAGCTCCAGAAAAAAAAGCAAATTTACCATTTAAACTGAATTCATTTAAAGTTTTCCGACAAGCTTTATTTTAATCTTTATTCCTTGGGAGAAAAAACATATCATGATACAAAAACTCAGCAAAAAAACTCAAAACATCATCACAAACTAAATCACAGCATATAACACACACACACACACACACACACACACACACACACACACGATGACAGCAGATGAGGAATTAAATAACAACACACAGAGCAGGAATTCACAACGCCTAATTCACAAAAGGACAGAACATGAACTCCAAAGGCCGATATGGACCTGTCACAGGCCTTAAATGGTATTACAGCATAATGATTGGGGAAGTGGGCTTGCTACTCCAAGATTATAGAGCTGACTCCCATGTGAAGAAATAAGCTGAACTGCCCCTGTAAAATATTCAGCTCTATTAAAGGACTGCATGTGGAGACTGTTAGCTCTAAGAGCAACTCTGGAGAACACAAGCTGCTAAATGCAATAAATGTAAAATAATGCTATACCACAGCTGTGAAAGTTAAAATGTTTTGCTTTTGTAAATCTGCTAGCTTAAGGGCCCAATGGCATTGTCCAAAAGAACAGCATTCAAAATTTACTGAAAAAAGGATGCCATTACATTTGACTCAGCTGTTTCTAATTAAGAACAGAGAACAGGGTTGATTTGGCCAGGCAGAACCATATGCAAAGTGTGCATCAGTACAACTGGAATTCAGTGTTATCAGCGGACCGGTGCAGTTACTGCAAGAAACTGATACAAAGACAGTATAATACCTCTAACTCATATACCAAAGTGAATCCAGTAACTAAATTACACCATATTCCTGAGACTTTCCATTGGAATGGGTGTTGACTCAAAGCAATATGATCCACTTTGGATGAGACGTGCTTAAAACACTCTTTCAAATAAACGTGACGATATCAAATAAGTAAAGATACCATACCACAAGTTCAAGAAATAAAATCCATATTTCTGTATAAACTGATAAAATGGACAGCATTCACACACACACACACACACACACACACACACGCACACGCACACGCACACGCACACGCACACGCACACGCACACGCGCGCACGCACGCACGCGCACGCGCACGCGCACACACGCGCACACACGCGCACACACGCGCACGCACGCGCACGCACGCGCACACACGCACACACACGCACACACACGCACAGCTAGTCTCCCTCACCTCTTGCCACTTTTGTTCATTCCACTGCTCAAAGTAGACGGGTTCTGGGCTGAATTTATGCAGAACTTTCTTCTCTTTGTTAAGTAGCTCAACACAGATCTCATAAAAGCTTCCACAGTCCCAACGCGGTGCGTACCTGCAACGCACACACACATTCAACCACACGTACACGCGCGAACACAAATAAGACCAATTGATTTGATGAGTATTCATTCTTTTATCTTGGTGAAGAATAAAGTTCTGAAGTTTTCCTCACCAGTCAGATATGACAATATCAGGCTGAATCTCGTCCATGAAGGCTGGGTTGTACCCCTCCTTTACCAGGTTAATCAGCTGCATTTTCTTACAGGGGCTATAAAAACATCACACACAACCCAATGGAATGAAGAACAAGTGCAGGCATGCAGTACGCAAGGTAGCGATTCGGCCTACGACAGCAGCCAAGATGGTGCCATAGGTGGATCCGAGAATGACGCTGTAGTACACCAGGCCCAGCAGCTGTGAGTATATGACAGGTCCCAGAACAGCATTTATTGTCCCATATTCAAAAAGCAACAACATCGCAGTGGTCAGGGATACTCACTAGAAGGACGTAACAAAGAACTTTTTCACTGTTTCATCAGGCAAGGGCACATTTTCCGCTTCCTCAATGCTCCATTTGTCACCCCCATTTTCCACAATCGTCCATCCTCTGAATTCATCTATGGAACAACAGCAGGAACATCAACTCAACTGGATTTTTTTTTAGCAATCTTCTTCTTTTGTTTCTTATTTTATCTTGTTCCTTCATTTATTTTATTTCTTTCTTTCTGCTAACATCTTCTCCCTTCATTCCTTTTTTCCTCAAATAGGGAACAAACTTATAAGTCAAAGGAATTGGTCAGTTTGATTTCCACCAGGTGAGTTGTTGCTGAAACTCGGTGCAAGTTGCTTAACCTTAGTTCAATTCTTTAAAGCCTGCACTGAATAAATCGAAAAGGTAACAGCTTTGCAGCAGTGATTACAATTGTTTGCAATTCCAACTCTTGAATTATTTGGCCAAGTTTACTCTTGCTGATGGGGAGTCGGCATTACAGGTATCTTACGAAGCCAAGTCATGTCCAAATGTAGTCATTTCTGGCATTGGAAGGCTACTCCCCCCTAGAATTCACAGTCAGGATCATTGTCCCTTCCAATGAACTTTGTATTGCAACTCGCTGTGGGTAAGAACATGCTACAACCCCAATTCCGAAATAATTGGGACAAAGTGTAAATTGTGAATAAACCCAAAAGGCAATGACCTTCAAATCACACCAGCCAGTATTTTATTCACAATAGAACAGAGATAATGTAGCAAATGTTGCAACTGAGAAATTTTGCAATTTTATCCACAAAATGAGCTCATATCAAATTTGATGGCTGCTACAGGTCTCAAAAAAGTTGGGACAGGGGCCTGTTTACCATGGTGTAGCATCCCCTCTTCTTTTTAACACAGAGTGGAGGTGTCTGGGCATTGAGGAGACAAGTTTCTTGAGTTTAGCCATTGGACTTTGATCCCACTCTTGTTTAACACAGGCTTCCAGCTGCTGGAGAGTTTTGGGTCTCCTTTGATGGACTTTTCGTTTAATTATGCGCCAAATGTTCTCAATCGATGAAAGATCAGGACTGCAGGCAGGCCAATTCTACACACGGACTCTTCTACTAGGAAGCCATGCTTTTGTAATAGCTGCAGTATGTGGTTTTGCACTCTTCTGCTGAAATATACAAGGCCTTCCCTGGAATAAATGTCGTCTGGAGGGGAGCATATGTTGCTCTAAAATCTTTATATACCTTTCAGCATTCATGGTGCTTTTTAAAACATGCAAGTGTCCCACATCATATGCACTAATGAATTCCCATACCATCAGAGATGCTGGCTTTTGAACTGAACACTGATAACAGGAGGGGTGGTCTTTCTTTTGTTTAGCTTGGAGGACATGACGCCCATGATTTCCAACAAGAATGTCAAACTTGTTCTCGTCTGACCACAGGACATTTTGCCACTTTGCGACAGTCCATTTTAAATGAACCTTGGCCCACGGAACATGGTGGCACTTCTGGATCATGCTCAACAATGGCTTCCTTTTGCATAATAGAGTTTTAGGTGGCATCTGTGGATGGCACGGCGGACTGTGCTTACAGCCAGTTGTTTCTTTCAGTATTCCTGGACCCATTTTGTAGTGTCACTGACAGAATCATGCCAGTGAGTGATGCAGTGGCATCTGGCATCCAGTAAAGGTCTTCAGTGTTGTCCCTTACGCACAGAGATTTTTCCAGTTTCTCTGAATCTTTTGATGATGTTATGCACTGTCGATGATGAGACCTTCGCAATTTGACATTGAGGAACATTGTTTTTAAAGTATTCCACAATTTTTTTATGCATGCCTTCACAGGTTGGAGTAATTGCTTTTTCAGCCCTCTTTTTCCTGTGTCCCAAATTTTTTGAGAGCTGTTGCAGCCAAAAAATTTGAAATAAGCTCATTTTGCGGATAAAAATGTAAAATGTCTGTTTCAACATTTGATATGTTATCTTTGTTCTATTGTAAATAACATATTGGCTCATGTGATCTGAAAGTCATTGCATTTTGATTTTATTCACAACAATTTACACTTTGTCCAAACTATCTCGGAATTGGGGTTGTTTATGTCAATGATGCACCACTTACGTATTTCTGTTGCCATCGCCCCTTTGTATGCCTGAGACTAAAATGTTCTCGGCTTATGTAATTTGGATCTGCAGCATTGGCTGCTAAGAAACCAAGAGTTTGCATAATGTAAGCTCCATTATGAAGTGTAATGTTTTTGCTAACATGCCCCACAAACCTAATCTACCCATCAAAAACCAACATCAACCCCCTCCCCAATATTTAACTTACCCTCAGCACTAGGGTTCTTCAGAAGGTTACGCCTCTTCTTGCACAGGAAATAAAAGAGCCGCCAGTCAGTGGGGGATCGGGTGATATCACAGGGCTGAAACCGCTCCCGCCTGCACCTCTCCTTCCACAAGGCGGCGCCATCAACAAGCTCCTTCCATTCGCGGCACACTAGCCGACAGACACACACCACCTCTTCTGGAGGGACGTTCAAGAAGACCTCCTCTAGCACCCCAAGAGGGAGTGCAGGCAGCATCTCTGAGAACTGAGTGAGTGAGAAAGGAAAGGAAAAAGGCCACATATTAAAGAGCATTTGGATGCAGCCATTATCTTTATAATGTAGGCAGGGTCCGCAATCTTACCCAGAAAGGGCCAGTGTGGGTGTCAGCTTTTATTCCAACCAAGCAGTTACTCACCTGATTCTACTAATCAACCCCAGCCTCGAGTTTTGGCTACAGACATTGGCTGCGTTCGAATAATCAAAAAATTAAGTCCCATCGTCTAATTTCTAAGCACTTTTCTTTAACTTGGATGGAAAACGCCATAAGGTGTAAATGCTTACAACCGCGCTACTAAGGGAATCCAAATGCTCTCACACTCGGCAAGGTGATTAACCCCTTTGTGTTTGTTCGATTCTGTGATTGGCTAGATGGATGGTCAATGCTGCTGCACGGACTTGTGGGATGGCATTATCCGTTTTCTTGTCAAAAAGAATAATTCAGTCAGTGTACCATATGATAAAAAAGATAAGAGGAAAAAAAGATAATGAAGCAGTGAAGCAGCTTTCCTTTATATTTAGAGAATTCAAACACACTTATCAAGGTTGCCACATCTATATACTTCTCGGTGATTTCTAAGAATTTTAAAATTTCCTAAGCAAAAAAAGAATAATCAAATACATCCCTTGATTAGTAAAATCAAGTGTGTAAATGCTTGGATGGAATGAAAGCCCGCACCCACACCAGCCGTTCCTAGGTGAGATGGAGGACCCCCTGATCCAAGGTCTCTTCCTCCCTGCATTCTATTTGAAGAAGGCCCGAGGGAGAGATCTGACATTTCCATTTTTTCGCACTTTTGTTTCGACAGGCCACACTTTTTAATTGTTTGGTTTACGGGACCGCTAACGTAGTAAGATGCAAAAGTAGAAAAAAGAAAGGGAAATATCATTCTTTTTCTATTCGCACCAAACCTCCTGACATGCCTGTCGGCAGGGGCAGTCCTAGTGCATTAGGTGCCCTCGGTAGGTCCTCTTCCCCCAAACAATGCAAGACTGTGCAAATTTTTTCCAAAAAATATTATCTATTGTTAAATATGTTAAATATTGTTGTAAAATTAATCTGAAAATAATCAATAATAGGCAAAAAATAAACAAAAAACTTTTTAACAGTTCTACAGTGAAGTAGCACAACTCAGCTTTTTTTCCCCACTCAGCTCACGCTTTTTGGAACAGCACCAGACTCGTCAATGTCACTTCTCTCTCACCGACCAATCAAAGTCAAGAAGGAGGGACCTAAAATATCAGCAGCAATGTGGGTGGAGAAACTGAGCCAGCTGCTTCAAATCAATTAGCCAGATGTTCTCTGTTTAGGCCGCAGGGGTGTCCAATCTTATCCAAAAAGGGCCGGTGTGGGTGCAGGTTTTTGTCCTAGCCAGCAGTGCTACTGCACCTGATTCTACTAATTAACTAATCAGGGGTTTCAATCAGGACCTTGGTGGGTAGAATCAGGTGTGCGAGAGTTGAGCTCTAACAAAAACAAGCACCCACACGGACCCTTTCTGGATAAGGCTGGACACCCCTGGGGCCTGTACCCTAAAGCTGGATAAACATACCCTCAGTTTTTCTTAGTTATAAGGCTGCACTTAACCAGACTTCCTTAATCCTGACAAGCGGTACGACACAGCCAGTTAGCAACTCGGTAACTGAACCCAGGGTTTTCCAATCTTGGAATGAGCGCATTCACATGAAAGGGGTGATGTTTGAAGCAAATGAAGAATTGCAAGCATGGATGGACAAACTGACTGTAAGCAAAGCTTCATACTTTTCAAACACAGAGCAAGTGCTCTAAATAAAAATTGATGAGAATAAACATATCATCACGGCAAAATGTAACACCGTTGCAGCTGCCAAATACAAAAAGGACAGTATGCAAAAAAAAAATCACCGACCGTGTAAATGCGTAAGTCAATTACAATGATAATATCAATACAATTAACTCCTGTGTTCATGAGTGTATGTGGGCCATTGCTGCAATAGCGATGATTTAATTTTACTTCTGCTGCAGTAAATCATGACAACAGGCGCTATGTGGGCTAGTGAGCACATCTCTCTCCTTTGGGAATCAGGATGTGCGTATCTTACTGTTTATAATGTCACTGCCCCATCAGTAAAATTACAGCGTATTTCACAAAATTGACGTGATGCGAGGATGTATTCTGTTGGAGAATTCGTACTGGTTATCAGTGACTTTTAAATGAAGGACCCAAAAACAGTTTAGCAGTTCAACAACTTTACTATAATAATTCAGAAGGTAAAAACATGAGTACAATAAGGTAAATTCATGAGCACAGATGCAGGCAAATGAAAAATAGGCTTCAAACTATCAAATGATATAGAAAACATATACAGCTGTGATCTTTAGCAAAGAGTTGGAAAGAAGAATACTCAGATATACAAAAGCTTTTTTGAGTACAGAATCTCTGGTAGTAGAGGACCAGAGGGCCGACAGCAGCCCCAAGTTCCTGATCACAGCAATCTTTATAGTTCTGACATATTCTCCTGGGTGGGACCCTAGTCAACCATTCATCATGCAACACATCATTCCAACCAGCCTGGTGTTTTTCCATCAAAACTGCCCATTACACCCCTTCTACAAACTAAAAATGTTCAGTTAACCTTATCTTATCCATAGCATTATATAATGTATAGCTGCTCTCTCCCCACCTTTGGCACTCAAGGCCTGGCCGTTGTTCTAAATGCCAACTTGCGGTTTGGCCGAGACTTCTCTGCACAGCTTCACCTTTTGTTCAGACTAGGTACTTCTGTGTCCCTGAGATAATCAGGAATAGAAACTTTCAGTTACAGTCAGTGGAAAACAAGCGCTATGAAGGCTAGTGAGCGCATCTCTCTTGTGGTGGGAAAAATATCCCAAAAGGTTCTAAATTCAGAGTATTACTATAATCACAGTTCAGACAGAACTCAGCCAGGTTCTTGTGGCCCTCAAAACTGGTACAAGACTGTGAAGCAGAGAAGAAGCATAAACTCATAAATCTGCCAAACAGCAAGATAACAGGGCTGCAAGCCGTCCGACCAAGGCCAGCTAGATAAGCTAATCTTCCGGAATGACCATATCAATTCCGGAATTGGTCCCACTACCTGACCATGCACACCTAAGTGTTCTGGAACCACCCATGACCCAGATAAGTTACTGAACTTTTGCTGAACCCAAGGTTTGGGAGGCTCATATGTGGTCTTAGAGTGTCCCTGGAAGCTTAAAATTAATTTACACTATAATGAAATGGTAAACTTGTTACTAAGGGTGGAGGGTTGCTATATGACAATGAAACAATCAGAATTAATAATGTTGGATAAGGTGGGATGAGCCACGTTTTATCCCACCTAGAGGGACGTGTCAGTCTGGGTTGGGTGATTGAAGAAGAATGAATGCCATGTGGTTTGCGCAGACCAGCCTGGGTTTTGTACTTCACTTTGAGCGACTTGCAATAAACCCGATCGCATCAGACTCTGGAAGATGTGTCCATTCCTTGAAGGTAAATTTACAAAGGTTAGGAGAACACTTGTTCCACAAGTGTTTTCACCCACATTCTCCTTTTCTGCTTTACAGGATATGTTTGAGCCAGCACGAAGCCTATTGGGAATAGGGATGTGCGTGTCTTATCGTTTATAAGCCCTCGAAACAATGCGATAGCTGCAGGATCTTGCCGCCTTCTTGGTACAGAAAGCACAGGGTTAAACCTGAAGTAAGCCAAAATCATGCTTTATGGTACAGGTTGCCCCTGTTGAACCCAACAGCTGTAGCTAGATACTCTTATCGCTAAGGTTCTTTTTCGAGCCAGTTCAGGCAGAGAAAGTCTGGCCAAGTTTAACTAGCGTAAACTAGTAATAGCTACACCCCTTGGCTTAGGGTAAATATGGTGGCAAGTAAATTCAGAAAGTCCGAAAACGCGCTCGACCCTTAAAAAAAGGTGAGTGGGTGCTGAATCTATGTAAAGTGTGTTCATTTAAAAATGGAAAATGCATGCCAAATAATGACCACTGTGAACGTAACATTATTTTCTAATTACAGTAGCTGCTGTGATTGGCGTTTCAAACATTTTCTTCGATTCGGATTCTTATTTTACATACAAGAAAAGTGTCGTTAACAACGACTTCTTTTAGGCGTTTCTGTACCCGCAATTTTTGTTATTAATATTTGACAAGGGAAGCCCAAAAGAACTATCGTATAACAAGCATTCTAATTGGTTTATTTCGCGCAGTGCCGTTACGTCACGGAACACAAAACCCGGCTCTAATGCGCAGACGTTGTTGTGTGAGGGAAGCGAACCACATTACACTTACGACGGAAGCTGGGGAAACTAATGGGTGCCGGAATCTGAGTAAGCAGCCCGTTTCGATTACTTAGGTAGTTCCCATCAGAAAGAGAAAGTAAAAATAACCTCATTCGCACCCAGATTAGAAAAGATATCATATCAGAAGGCTCTCAAATCCAGATTAACGGTCTCATCCAAAAGTTCTGCGACGAAAAGTCGCAAGCGTCATGAGTTCATCGTCTTGAGAGCAGCTTCACGAATCATAAGATATTCATTTTCTTGTTCCTTAATTCTCACTCTCTGAAGTAGCTAACCATGCAGACAACAATTCTGCCATCTTTTTCGGCATTCTTCCATAGAAAATAGCCCCACGAATAGATTCCCAGATGTTTTCTTACCTTAGATTCTTGATGGGGAGAAGCCATGTTACCCGTAGACTGGCCCATTTCAGTACAATTACCGACGCCTGCGGTTCGTAATCGTTTGGTTTCGTGGCCTGCTACATGCATCTGCAGGACAGAACCATGAAAAGTAAGAGTCGCATTCTTGTCAAAAGATATCTGTAGTGACAGCAAAGCGTCGAATATCTCGCAACTGGCGGGTGTAACTGTCAAAAATTAAGTGCACCTAACTAACAGTGCGTCCAGTAAAAACAAGGGAAGACTCCTCTGCGGTAGGGGGATGCTTTCATGAAGTGAAAGTATCCTGCCTATGTTCGATAGCACATTTGGTGTAGCTACCGCTAGAGGCAAACGAACTGACCTCAGAAGCAAAGACAATTCATTGACAAGACGTCCACGACCAATACACTCCAATATACCTCCATTGTAAGAAGTTGTACGCACTTCCTGTATTCTAAGTGGGCGCGGCCACGGCCGCGATCGCCTTGTGAGCGAGTGTAGATGTGGTTTGACGCCCCAAGATGTTGTCGGAAAAGGTGATGTGCGCTTACGAGAAATTATAAATAATTATATGTATGAGCAATCTACTTTACATGTGCATGATGTGTGCCAAAAGAAAGAAATACATTAGATTTTTAACCACCTAGCTGATTGGCATTAAGTTGGATAACTTAAAGCATTGGCGATTAATTTATTGACTTATTTGTTTTTATTTCTTTGTATGTGTGGATTACTTAGGTTTTTACCGACATCTGATGAAAATTTCATGCCAATAGTCCCATAAGAAATATATTTACTAACTTTATGCTGACTTTTACTTGTACAATAGGGATTTATCTCTTGATTTGTGTACCATTTTTTAATCCATCTCTGTCAGTGAGCATTTGCTCAGTGATGCAGTGATTTCACTCAGTACATGGGTGTGACATTTCCAGACGGTGATCAGACAGAATTCGCAGTACCCAGACACTCCTTATCCTGGGGACAATAAAAGACCACCCCAAAATGTCAAATTTTGTCAAAAGTCATCATGCCTCAGATGTCTCAGGTCATGCGGGAACGTGCCACTGGCATGCTGGATGCAGGGATGTCCACCAGAGCGGTCGCTGTGCAGCTGAATGTAAACTATCGGGTGATAGGCCGTTTGTGAGTTGGTTTCCGACAGACGGGCAGTACTGCAAATCGACCTCATCCACGTCGGCCACGTGTGACCACACCAGCACAAGATCGCTCCATCCGGCTCGTCCACCAGCGGGATCGGCTCAGATCAGCGACATGCACAGTGGATGAGACTGTTGGTCTGCACAATTGATGCATCACACCACAGACAGTTGCCAAAAAAAGCAACCCCACCACATTGAACGATTTCCGTCGAGTGGCGTTAACCTCCATGGTGATGAAACAATTTGAAAAAGTGGTTAAAGCAGAATTCTAGCAAAAACTGAACATCTACTTGACCCACTTCAATTTGCTTACAGAGTCGATGGAGGAGTACAAGATGCCACAACTACTTTACTTAAATGTGTATAAGCATCTTAAAGGTAGTCAGAACCATGTCTGGCTTCTTTTTGTTGACTTTTCGTCAGCCTTTAACATGATCCATCCCCATGTTCTAGCTGACAAACTGATAAATTCCTTTGGCCTGGATGCGTGTCTTGCGGGCTGGATTTTTGATTTCGTTACAATTACTTTTGTAGAATGCAACAAGTAAGAGTGAATGGAACACTGTCTAGCTTAAGTACATCCTCCACTGGTTCACCTCAAGGCTGTGTTTCGTCTGCCTTCTTATTCATTTTATATACTAATGACTGTTTTAGCCACCATATTAACAGATCCATCATAAAGTACGCGTATGACTCTGTTATTGTAAGCCTGCTGAGTGATGATGAAACTGGCCATGGCCAGGTTCTTGATGATTTTATATCTTGGTGCAAGGAGGCCTTCCTCCAAATCAATGTCTCTAAAACAAAGGAGGTTTGTATTGATTTTAGACGGCAACCCCCGCTTCATCAATGTAGTGTTGTTCTCAATCAGCCAGTTGAGAAAGTGACCAACTACAAGTATCTTGGCACTATTATTAATGACATGTTAAAATTTGATACGAATTGTGACATGCTCTGCAAAAAAGGCCAACAACGCCTTTTTTGTCTGAGGAAGCTGGCCAAATTCCAGGTAGATAGGAGCCTGATGAAAATGTTTTATAGTTCTTTTATTTAATCTTTCATTTCCTTTTCAGTCATCTGTTGGTACGGAAACCTAGCCAACAAGAATTAGAACTCCTAAGGGAGTATTGTGCGAGTGGTGTCTAAGGTAGCAGGGGTGAAATTCAGATCTCTGGATGAGATTTTGAACTTTTAGGTGCTTAAAAAAACAAAGTTTATCTGTATGGACGCTACTCATCCTCTTAATCTGGAATACAAATGACTTCCCTCTGGTGTCCGTCTAGCTGTCCCAACCAGCTACCAAAAACAGATTTAAGCACTCCTTTGTGCCTCTCTCCATCCAGGCTTTAAATGCCGCAGAGAGAAGGAGGTGATTACATTGCCTCCATTTCTGCTATTTGCATTTGCACTTGTAGCTTTTTATCTTTTCAGCTTTTTATCATGATTTACTGTTATTTTACATTTGCACTATCAATTTTACTATTTATATTTGCACTTGGAACTATTGATTATCACTGTTATGCACTTTATTGTTGTACTTTTGCTGCTCACATCTTGTATCTTTTTTTTTTCTTGTATGTTTTTATTATGTATGTCTCATGTTGTTCGAATGTGTCTGCTGCAAATCAAATTGCCCTTCAAGGGACATTCAATAATAAAGTGAAGTGAAGTGAAGACAGTCCGTAACCGCCTGCGAGAAGCCAACTTGCACGCTCGGCGTCCTCTCCGTGGTCTGGATCTCACTGCTGTCCGGCGCCGGAACCAACTTGCATGGGCAAACGCACACGTTCGATGGCCCTTGGCACACTGAAGAAGAGTGCTATTCACAGACAGATCCCGGTTCCCGGTTCCAGTTTTTTGTCAATAAAAACTCAAAAATTTGACATGGGGCATTTATATTTTTGTTCAGTGAACATATATATGTGTATGTGTGTGTGTGCAGGACTAGGAAAAGGGGTCACTTGGGACTTTTTTCTGAGATTAACGGGGTATTTCAGTGATATCTCAGTGATGGTGATACCCCAGCACTACTGCACTGACAATTGACAACACTTTGCTGTGCACAAATTCACCCAATTTTTTTCTCAAAATGAAAAACTTGGATCACTCTTTGATTTTATTGGAAAATCTCAATTTTAATAAAATGACCCAAGTGACCCGTTTTCCTATATGTGTGTGTAGCTCTAATCAGATCAATGCTAGACTATGGGAGCAAGGTGTTCGAATCAGCTGCAAAATCTGTGTTGGAGGGGCTAGACAGGAGGTTTCAAGCTCAGGCTCTGAGAGTGTGAGTCCTGGCAGTCAAAACATCTCCAGCATGTGCTCTTCAAGTTGAGGCAGGGAAAATGCCACTTGGGCTTTGTAGGAAACAGCTGACAGTAAACTACTGGATGAACCCTGAGGGGGCACGGAGAGACTCATCCAGCAAAACGGCTGTTAGAGGCGTGCTGGGAAAGAGAAAGGGCACAAAAGACGAGCTTTGGCTGGACGGGACGGACAATAGCAAGAGAGTTGGGTGCTCATGAAGTTGACTTAAGTCTAACTGTAATGTGGCCTGTGGTCTCTGTCTGGATGTTAGAACCTATAGTGGTAGATCTGAAAATGCTTGAGACCTAGGAAAGTAAGGAGAGGGTAGACCTGGTGAGTGCATTCCATGATTAATGGATGATTAAATACAGGGATTATGTGCAGGTCTATGGAGATGGATCAAAGATTTAGAAACGGGACACACAGGTGCAGTATGCAGTGACAGAAGGACCAGTAAAGATCTAAGTGTACTTTCTGCAGAAATGTATGCGATATTGATGGCTCTGGAGTGGGCAGGAGAGAGGAGAAAAAGAAAGGCTCTGATCTGGAGTGGCTCAACTTCAGTGCTGCATTGCCTCAGGACAGGAACATCTTGGTGCAGATGAGATCAAATATATGAAGTGATGGCAGCACAGACAGCAGTAAGAAGGCAAGGCATAGGGATAGTATTTATGTGGGTCCCTGCGCATATTGGCATCCTGGGCAACGAAAATAGCTAAACAAGTAGATGCACACATTACACTATCAAGAACAGAGGGGAAGAGTATTGTGTGAAGGGAGGTAAATTCAAAATGGCGGCAGCAGTGGGATCAAGAAAATAAAGACATTTGTACAGCTATCAGAGCAGAGTGGGTACCGTGATCAGCAGGCTACAAATAGGACATACACATCCAAACAGAACACTCTTCATTATAGGGAAACATCTGACAGGGTAATGTGACGAGTGCTAAGAGCCAGAGACAGTGGAGCATTTGATGACCAGATGCAGAAAGTACACCAGAGAGAGAGGAAATGGTAGAATGTATGAGAACAGCAGGAATGACAGCAGGGACACTGAGGAGTGTGCTGGAGTGTGGAGTGAGTGGAAGAGGAAAGAGGTACACTATAGGCCAAAAGTTCGGGGCCACCCTCAGATTTTTAATGGTCCAGTGTGACCCCTTGGTTTTAGGGAAGGCATTTATACAGCATGCCTTCTTGTTGCATAACATGATTTTATGTCTTTAGGACAAGAACAATTTTAACACAAAGGCATTGGAGCTCAATTATAAAACATTGTGGTCAGTGATCAACCAGTCAAGACAGCTTTAAAATATGGTCTGAGGTCTGGAATTCACCCAAAACCTATTTGCTTCCTATATTTTATGCACTGAAGTCATTTCATATGCAAAAAATAAGGAAAGAACAGTTGATGTGTGATTTTTTTTTTTTTTTTTTTTTAAATCGGAGGGTGGCCCCAAACTTTTGCCCTGTAGTGTACTTGGTCAGATCTCCTGTGATCTGGAAAAACCTAGTGAGTTTATCAGTGGCAACAGTCTTGCAATTGAACAAAAACATTTCAATTTTGGACTTCTCATAACTGAAAAAAAGGATCTCGATTTTGACTGTTCACAAACATTAATAGCTTGTTTCAAGATTTTCACCACTCTTAATTACTGCAAATGGGGGTCAAACTCAGTTTCTACCAAACGTGAGATATGTACTGGGTTTTTCCGGATCTCAGGGAAGATGCAATGCTGTGAAAACAAATTTTAATATTAGACAAAGATAGCCTGAATTAATACAAAAAGCCATTTTGAAATGATGATTTAATTAATTAAGGGAAAAATGTTATCCAAACCTACCTGGTCCCATGTGAAAAAGTAATTACCCCTCTTGTTAAATCATGAATAAACTCAGATAAATCACATTTTTTTAGTTCAATTTCACTAGCCACACCCAGACCTGATGACTGCCAGACGAGTTGAATCAAGAAATGACTTAAATAAAACCTGTCTGACAAAGTGAAGTAGGCCAAAAGATCTCAAAAAGTAACACATCATGCTGCGATCTAAAGAAATTCAAGAACAGTTGAGAAACAAAGTCATTGACATCTATCAGTCTGAAAAGGGTTACAAAGCCATTTTTATGGCTTTGGGACTTCAGCAAAACAGGGTGAGAGACATTATCCACAAGTGAAGAAAACTTCCTAGGAGTGGCCAGCCTACCAAATTTACTCCAAGAGCGCGTCAACAACTCATCCAGGAGGTCACAAAAGAACCCAGAACATCATCTAAAGAACTGCAGGCCTCACTTGCCTCAGGTAAAATCAGTGTTCATGATTCAACAATAAGAAAGAGACTGGGCAAAAATGGCATCCATGCAGGAGTTCCATCACACATTTGCCAGAAAACATCTTGATGATCCTCAAGACTTTTGGGAAAATATTCTGTGGACTGACAAGACAAAAGTTGAACATTTTGGAAGATGTGCATCCCGTTACATGGTATAAAACTAACACAGCATTTCATAAAAAGAACATCATTCCAACAGTCAAACATGGTGGTGGTAGTGTGATGGTCTGGGGCTACTTTGCTGCTTCAGGACTTGGAAAACTTGACGTAATTGATGGAACTATGAATTCTGCTCCCCACCAGAACATCCTGAATGAGAATGTCTGACCATCAGTTCGTGACATCAAGCGCACTTGGGTTATGCAGCAGGATAAGGATCCGAAACACACCAGCAAGTCAACCTTGGAATGGTTTAAAAAAAAACAAAATTAAGGTTTTGGAGTGGCCTAGTCAAAGTCCGGACTTAAATCCGATGGAGGTGCTGTGGCATGACCTTAAACAGGCCGTTCATGCTCGAAAACCCTCCATTGTGGCTGAATTAAAACAATTCTGCAAAGAAGAGTGGGCCAAAATTCCTCCACAGCGATGTCAAAGACTCAATTCCAGTTATCCTAAAGGTTTGAATTCAGTTGTTGTCGCTGAGGGTGGCGCAACCAGTTATTAGGTTTAGAAGGCAATTACTTTTTCATATAGGGCCAGGTAGGTTTAGATAGCTTTTTCTCTCAGTACATGAAATCATCATTTAAAAACTGCATTTTGTATTAACTTTGTATAATATAATAATTTGTTTGATGATCTGAAACATTTAAGTGTGACAAATGTGCAAAAAAAATAAGAAATCAGGAAGGGGGCAAATACTTTTTCACGGCACTGTACCTAAAAGCAACTTAGCTGCTGACAAGGATATAACAGATAGGAAGATGTAGGCGCACACTAGCTCCATAAGATGAAAGTAATGCAACTTTTCCGGATTTATACTTAAACAATAAGGAAGAAGAAGAAGCATCCACAAAGCACAAGCGCCTACGTGGCCACTGTCGGAAATACTCGAAGTCTACCGACCTAAGGATGCTGCCGTATTCGTTGTGATTTTGACCCACGCGCACCATGAGTTTGTAATCAATGGGCTACGTTATTCCCTGAGGTTAGTGATGGCCAAACGAGGCTTTGTGAAGCTTCGGACCCTATTGGACCTTTGTATTGAAAATGGGTTCGCTACTCGAAGCTTCATTCATTAAGCACGTGGGTGACATCTGCTGGCACAGAGATTGTATACAGCCTTGCAAAGGTGACGCTGACGGACCTCGTGCGTGCACTTTGAGTATGTTGTATTGAGAAAAATATTTTAAAAAAGCTGAAATCTAACTTTGTCTTACATGTGTCTGTTGTTTTTCTTCCTTACCTTAATAATTCATATTATATTATAACATTAATTACATCCACAGCCTCATTGAATCCGGTAAATATTTACTCTGTCCAAAAAATATATTGTATTATGTTTTTTGATTGTGCTTGGTGTACACTGGGTGTGCTTGAGCGACTTTGGCATTATTATTTTTGAATAAAAATGTCTAACAGCGCTGTTTCATCCATCTTAAATACATCTGAATTGCGCTAATGTTTCAAAGCTCCACCTATCGAATCAAACCGGTCAGCTGATTCAGTGTGAATGAAGCGGCGAAGTGGTTCGAACGTCATCAGTCACGTGGTTTTTCCCGATGTGAGGCAAGCTCCGGCGTAGTGCTTCAGAAAAATACCCTGCCGAGTTTGAAACGCGCTTCGGAGCCTTGGAGTCAGCGGTAACATCATTACCTGAGATTGCTTGAATTGAGTTTCATGTGCGTCAGGTGTCGATTCTCGTCTACATGTTACTGCCACCATTTTTTCTTCCTGCGTGCGCTTTTACGCGCTTCTGTTAGTGAAATTGCCTTTGATTTACTGAGGGGCGACGGACGCCATTTTTGTTAGGGGCAAACAAACTAGGAGCGAAAAGATGCCGAAAAGTTGTTCTGCGTACAACTGTACAAACAGACACAGCAGCAAGAACCCGGATCTTACATTTCATAGGTGAGTATATTAATGGGAAAAGTTTAGTTGCTTTATTTTCTCTCCGCTGAAGATACCGTTGCAAGCATTTGTAGCCTAATGCAATCTCGCCGTATCCTTATCTTCCCAAACACTCGGAGCATTGCTTTAACCTCAAACCAGAATATAGTTCTGGCAATGTTTGAGTGAAGACAGTAAATGCGAATGAAATAGTCTCCTGTTTGGATAATTCGGCTACTAAGCCAATAGCTGTGATGGATATTTCACTGGATATTAGCCTGTTGTGGGTCAAAAGAGATTGCACATGCATATGGTGAATTCGATTTAAAGCGAGAAACTTTAAAAGTGGGCATTTTTTCCCCCTAGGAGAGTTCCTAAGTCACTTGAAATTATTCAATTCAATTCAACTTTATTTATCCCGAAGGTAATTCAGTTTGACAGCAACACACGCAGTGCACATGCAGCCGCCAACACACACTCAACAATACTCTCAATAACACTGTCAGAGATGACACGCAGGTATTCTCTGTGTCTCCCAAGAATGCACCAGTACAACTGCCTTTCATTAAGAAAACGGACAAAATAATACTTGTATTAAAAAAGAAAGAAAGGTTAATTTCCACAGTGACTGATCTAAATTTAAAAGTCTAATGGCCAATGGGATAAAAGATCTGGAATAATGGTTTGTTTTCCCAAGTGGAGCTTTAAAACGCCTTTCTGAAGTCATAAGCTGAAAGTTTACAGCTAGGACTTGATCATGTTGCTCTGTGATGACCCTAGCTTTCTGGACCACCCTTTTGTCCCAAAGGGAGGGCAAGTCCTCCAGCTGCATCCCAATAATTTTGGAGCACACCCTCACAATGTTGTTCAGTGAGTTTTTGTCCTTTACACACATGCCATTAAACCAACAAATAAATGAGAAAGTTAAGACTTTCAATAAAGACTAAAACAAGCACTGTATTCTCCTGCTTACGTTAAGAGTTCAGCTTCCTAAGAAGATTGATCCTTTGTTGTCCTTTCTTGGCAACCACCTCTGTATTGACATCAAATTTTAGTTGTGAGTCAAAAACCATTCCCAAGTATTTGAAGGATTCTGCAATATCCATTTCCATGCCACGGATAAAGTTAGCAGCAGGTTTGCTTTGATTCTTTCAAAAGTTTACTACCAGTTCCTTGGTCTTAGACACATTCAAGTCAAGACCATATTTATCACACCAGGTGACAAAAGCTGAGACAGCATCACTATTACTTGAGCGTGAAACCTCCAGAAGGGACAGAAGAGCCGTATCATCAGAGAACTTTATTTGATAATTGTTCTCTATAACAGACCTGCAGCTGTCTGTGTATAAGATGAAGAGCAGGGGTGAAAGAACGCACCCTTGAGGTGAGCCTGAATTGGGCGTCAGAACCTCTGACATTGTTCCGTTGACCAGGACTCTGTTTCCTCTCTGTTAAAAAGTTAAAAATCAGCAAACATTGCTGATGAGATGGGTTTTTTAATCTATCAAGATGGTCAATTAAAATATGTGGTTGCATCTTATTGAAGGCAGATGAGAAATCTGCCAACAAGATTCTTGCATGGGAGTTTGGTTTCTCAAGATGCCTGTAGATCTTGTCTAAAATAAAAAGTTTGGCATCATCCACTCCCCTCCCAGCCTGATGTGCAAATTGCAGAGGGTCCAGTTTGTCAGCTTTTATTATCCAGAAGTAATTGCATATCAGCCATGTTTGGTGCTCTTCTGTAAATGGTCGCATGTCAAGAACTGGTCAGAAAAAGTGTTTCATGGCAAAATTTACCTTTTTTTATATGATTCTTCCAAAGAAAGCTTTCAAAATACACTAACAGAAAATATCTCAGAAATTAGCCAGTTGCATTGCTTTGAGATATCAGCAATTTAAATTAGCTGATTAACAGTATAATCATAATGCATTAAGAATCTGTCACGTTTTTGCAGTTTTCTCAATATCCACTTTTTGAAGAGAAATTGCAATAGATTTTTCAAGCAAATTTAATGAAATTTTCTCAAAATGTTCAGAAAAGAAAGTGCTTCAAATGAAAAGAAAACAAACAGCATACATCTTTATAAAATGGGTGTTGTCCCCCACCCAACTTTCCCTTATATTTTGACCGAGACCTTCATCCGCCCATCAGATTCAGGAAGCTATATTCCTTTCACAAACTGTTCTTGCATTCCCAGAAATGATCATAGAAATTCAGAAAGTCCTTGATGCGGAGTTAGACTGCACGTGATGAATCAGATAGCACACATGATGTCTTCATGGTCGGGGGAAGGAAGTATGGAAATATGCATCCCCCTCTGGATCCAGATCGATTTCGACATGTAGTAATTCCTGTTGGCTGCGTAATACATGAGAACTTTGATGTCCTGTACTTGGTCTGTAAATACAGCCCTTTCTGTTAGATTTTGTCATTTCATAGTAAGATCCTTCCAGCACATTTGTTCATTTTCAGTATAAATGTCCTGAAGATCTGAAATCCTCCATTAAATTGTCTAGAGCCGATAGCCTATTATACTTTTTATTCACAATTTTGTGGGAATTAGATGTCGCCACTGTTTGGCCCAACCCGCCCGCACTCGCTAAATGTTATTAAAATATTGACCCGACCCGCGGGTTCCGGGCCGACCCGCGCATCACTAGAGTTCGGTATAACAAACGCTGCATTGCCATCGATTGAATTTTAAATTCTTTCCTGTATAAGTGATCGATTCGCTAGCTCCACATAAGCAACAGTTCACACAGACGGAACCTACAGTCTGTAAAACCTGTATTATGTTCATGACATAACCGGAGCTCTGTCTAGCTCTCGCATGCAATCCATAATGCGCCCATTTTCCGCAAGGAAAAGCTGGTCATTCCGAAGTAATAAGTAAACCATTACCACGGGCAATTTCCGAAAAGGTCGTTTAGCTTCGAGCTTTCGCCCCTGTGTCATATACCAGCACGGAAGCTGTTTGTTTCTCCATGCTAACAACACACCACAGCTATGCACACGAACCAGCAGGTCCTAATACACACCGAAGCAGTCCATAAGCTGTTGGTCCACTTTTAGCTGCTCCTCACTATCCATGTTTCCCTCTAAACTCAGACCCATCGGATTTCTACGGCTCTGGTCTACACTTGGGCATGTCGATCCGTTCTATAAACGCGTCTTTATGGGGTGGATTCCAGCTTCCCCTGCTTCCTAGGTACGGTGTAGAAAAACTGCTGTACTCACCAAGTGTTGCTGTAGCAAACTGTAGCCGATAACAAATTCGTGCTTGAGCTGCCAGACTTTCGCACTTCGTCTTCCACTTTCGCCTTTGCGTTTATCATAACAAGTCAAGTTCATTAGATCTATACACGTGTACTGCATTAGATTGCAGAATATGCCCGTCGATTCCTTCGGGAGTTGCGTCAGTTTCACTCTGGAGCCGGACCAGGAAAACTGCGTTCTGCAGCCTCGTCCCGCCGAGATCCGCCCTCCACAGAGCTGGCCAGTCTGAAGAAAGTGGGCACAAGGGGAGTGGGGGCCATAGCGGAAGAGCCACCCCACTGAGGCGTTTCAGGCAGAGACGACTATGGACTACAAATGGGGTTTTTTGAGGATGGCAGTATGAGCGAAATAAGTACCCTTGTTTTTACTTTGCTCGATCAGGAGTACTCTAGGGGAGTCAAAGACCAAAATATAAACTGAGAAAAATTGCATATTAGGTCACCTTTAATCTAAAACCCATTTCAATCTTCCAGGTTCCCCTTCAGCAAACCGTTGCTGCTCAGAAAATGGCTTCAGAACATTGGGCGCGAGGACTTCCAGCCCAAGAGACACATGGTGATCTGTTCACATCACTTCACTCCAGAGAGCTTCAGTGGTTTCGGGAACAGGAAAAATCTCCTCTGGAATGCTGTGCCCACTCTATTCACCTTCCCTGCATCCGCTTTGGAAGTGAGAATGTGCCTTTGTCTGATTACCTGTGTCTTGCATGGGCCAGTTTCCTGCATTCTTTAGCTTGCCTGTTCCCTCAGCGCCAAAAGAGAAATCCACGTAGTTTTCACATACACAAGGCCCATCGTCTTTCTTTTTCCTTTTAACCAGAAATGTTGACACATCTGCCTGAGCCAATAGAAGATGAAAATTTATGGCCCGTTTCACTGACTTAGATTAACCGATCCTGGACATAATAAACATTTGAATGAAGAGTCTCCAAACAAAACAAGCCCAAAAATGTCAGATAAATGAATGAACTCCTGAAATTGAACAATCTTTTTGAAGTTTAATCTGGGTATTATAAATGGGGGACTGAATAAATAATACAAATAAATGAATGGTTGAGATGTTCTGGGGGAAAAAGACTGTGATAGATGCTATGAAGCCATATTATTCAATTTGGTTGTTTCAGAGAAGTAATTCTAAAAAGAAGTTAAGGAAAGACATCATCTTGGAGTTTAAGAGAGAGGAAATTTTGTTGGAGGGGCCAGTTTCCCAACCAAAGGCTGTACGAGAGGAAGTTGTTGTCCCAGGAAAGAGAGAACACACTACTGAACAGCAGTTAAGCTCGCTCATACAGGTAATGTATGCATAACTGTGATATGCATGGCTGGGGTAATATTGAGGTACCGACTGTCATTGCCTAGGTACGCCCATCCTACCCGACGGGGGATGTCGTGTAGGGGAGACTGGGGTCCGATGAGCCCTGGGGACCAATGAGCCATATCACTATTTTGCGATCAATCGATGACAGAGCTGCTTAAAAAAGGCAGAATATTTGACCATTGACTGATGAGTCATGGGGATAAATGAGCCATATCACTATTTTGCCTATTTTAAACACCTTTGGCTTCGATTAATCGCAAAATAGTGATATGGCTCATTGGTCCCCATGGCTCATCGGACCCCAGTCTCCCCTATTCAGTTCTCCTGAAAAATCAATGTACAAATTCATTGTATGCTTGTACTTAGGCCTTATAGGGATCCTAAAGGTGTGCTCCTCATACTTTGTTTTTAATTTTTTTTTTGGTCCATTTTTATTCAGCTTGCCACACTATCAGTAAGAATTTTACCTGATAGTTGTAGGGCCTACGTGTCCAATGGGCACCATTTTTTCAAGTTTCCTAGAGGCTTCAGCGGTATGCTGCAGCTGTTTAGGGGCTGGGGTTGCAACTGAAGGTTGCAAGTTCACATCCACCGTAGAAAACTGCTACTTTACCTCTGACCGAGGGAAGCTTTTTTACAATTTGAAAAGAGAATTGGATGGTTTTTACATTTTTTAAATGAATGTGATCCTTGCACAATGGTGCGTTGTATAGTATTGGTCATGCTTGTTATTGCAGTGTGTCAGTTTGTTCAGTTGGATCAAATGGACCAGTTGTTACACAGATCATACTGTGCAATTTATTTGGACTAAGACAATGAAAGAGTCTTCTTGTGAAATGTTCCACTTTTGCATAGTTCTCCAGTCTATGTTCTATTGCTGGAAGTTCTCAGGCTCCATGAGGTGAACAGTAATGGAAGCTGACCCTAAGTCAGGAAGGAGGAGACGCTTGATAAATTGTCTGTCTGGTTTCTCCCAGGATTTTGGAACAGTGGACCACAGCTACGCAATGTCCAATCCCAGTGAGACAAAGATGAGGCTCTCTAAAATGCTCAACATCAACAAACGGCTTCGTGGGAGGTTAAAGCTTAAGTGTCAGCTGATCCAAAAGTTGAGGTTGAAATTGCGAGAGGCCCAGCGGAAGCTGGCTGGTCTTCGAGCAGGACAGGACTGCATTCAGAACCACAGACTGAAAGCTCGTTTCACTGACACAAATTAACCTGGTCCTGAACAGAATGTACCCTTGAATGAGGATTCTCCAAACTAAAGAAGCCCTAAAATGTAGAATGAATGTATGAAAGACTGAAATCGGTGAAATCCATCCTGTTGATGTTTACTCTGGGTATTTGAAATTTGGGGACTGAATGAAAAATGCATATTTATAAACGGTTGAACTGTTGTGGGGAAAAAATACAATGAAAGTGGCCATGAAGCCAAATTATTCAATTCGGTTGTTTCAGAGATACAGGTCCAAAAAGACGTTGAGGAAGGACATAACTTGGAATTTAAGAGGAAGGAAATTTTTGAGGGGGCAGATTCTCGACAAAAGGTGGCACGAGAGGAAGTTGTTGTCCCTATAGCACTAGGACAGAGGGCGCACACTAGTGAACAGTGTTTAAACTCGCTCAGACAGGTTATGCATGTATTGTATTGCGTTTATTAAAGTGTTTTCTTAAAGGCCTCAGCAGTGTCATGCAGCTGTTCAAGTGCTGCAGTTGTAATTGAGGGTTGTAGGTTCAAATCCATGGGGGAAAACTGACACTTGATAGTATTGTGAAAAAGTATTTGTCACATTTTTTTGTACATTTACTTATTTGTCATATTCAAATGTTTGAGATCATCCAATTAATTTTGATACAAAAAGACAATGTGAGTAAATGTAAATTGCAGCTTTTAAATGATTATTTCTTTTACTGATGGTAAAGCATTACTCAAAGCAGGTATCAAACGAAGAAAAGTCATTCTCCCTCAACTTTATAGTTGGTTGTGTCACTCTTGGTGCAACAGCTGCAATCAGTGTTTGCGATAACTGACAATGAGTCTTCTACATTGCTGTGGATGAATATCAGCCCTCTCTTAGCAGAATTGTTTTAATTAACCCCTTTGTGCGGACGTAGATGTCCACGTCTATGCAACTGCAAATTTAACCACGCAGTTACAGTACTCGATCACTAGATGGCACCCCCGGATTAGTTATTCACAAGCAAGTAGAGTTCAAATGGGGTGTAGAATATGGAGAAGTTCACTCCAATCCATGTTTTTCAACAGCTGCATGAATTGAACTCCTCAGCTAAGCCTGATGTGCAAACTGGTCAATGTCCTTGCCCATTGTATCTACCCAGCAGTTTAAAAAAAAAATTAAAAAAAATAAAAAGATCTCGTGTGACAGAAAAAATTGTTGTCCTCTGTAGCAACCACTTCAGCTACAGTGAGCCAACAGTATTCCAATTGATGGTTTAGAAAAATCAGTTTTCTGAAGTAAAAAATTCAACATGGTATTGTTTCTCTCACATTCTATGGTCAATTACAGTCATCACATACAAAAAATGCATAGTTCCCTACCGTGGATTTACATGTAGATTCCTTCATTGACAAATTCAGGGTTGCCTTATATCCACCCAAGTACTGGTGTACCATTATACACTCAAGCTCTTCTGCGTAGCTGCTCAGTTATAGTTCACGTCGTCGTGAAACTTCTCCAGTAACAATATATTGATTGGCTCGTTTCTTATCCAATTCCTGAGTGTTTAAACTTTCCATCGTAACTGAAAGACATTGATTGGACAAACATAAGAGCATACAAGCCTATGCGTATCAGCAAGGTAGGTTATATTCATTCAATGTTGAGCACGATTGCGCAGCTGAAAATGATGCGATTTATAGAAAAAAAAGAGTCTCTAAATCAGCCTGAAGTGTAGAGTTACATTTACAGGATTTAAATGAGTTAAGGACATGATCAATGGGAATTATTTCAAGTGAAACAGGACCGGAGGTTTCCTTCTACTGGATACATCGGAGGAGTGAAAAATGTTAGGCTGCTACTTTTGCTTTTTGTTTTGGAATGTATACCGTATTCAACAAAATCGAATGCCAAGGTTTTTTTCCATGTTTAAAACGTGAACTAGTCACGCATTTTGGTGGATCCTCTGGTACGTTCATTGCACCTTTCTGTTGAATCTAGGGAGACATATATTCTTTGATTTTCCCTGAGAGTGGAACGTCTGTTCTGTGAAAATAAGGTATTTTTCAGAAATCAGATATCGCTGAGTTTGTGAGTTGTTCTTGTTCCTTATAAGTTTTGAAATAAGGTTGTGAGCTCAGAAATCAGTACTGCTAGCTTTCATTGCAGGATGAATGTTCTGACTAATCAGCAGTTTATTTATGTGTACGTGTGCTGGCTTGGGGGACTTTGAAGAAAAATGAACAAAACTCAAAACTTTATTATGGAGAAAAGGCATGTTTTGTGTTTGGAGAAGTTACTGGTGACCACTGATATTCAACTGCACTGATATTGATAAATTCATGCCAAACTCAACCAGAAAATCATTAGTTCGTATTAAATTTCATGCCTCAAAACTTTGCGTTAAATATATGATTATTTTATTATCAGACAGTGCACTGTTCTGAGGGATCTCAGACTTTGGGAAGCCACTTGGATAGCTGTCTCATTTGGCTCATAGCAAGTAGGTAATCTAGAATGCAATGTTCAAGATAAATTATACTTGTGGTCAAGGAGTTTATGATTCCAGAAATGTATAGATTTTAGCCCCAGCAGTTTTCCAATTCTCAGTATTTTTTTTTTTCTTTTTTTTATTTTTTGAAATTTCAATGTTGAATTTTCATGATGTTTTGTGTTTGCAGCCCCTTTTCTCTTTCCAAATCATGAAAATAAACTGAAATACGATGGGAGTCTAAATGCTTCGTGTCTAAACTCAGTTCTGCCACTCCTTTCCTGTCTGTGAAGCTGCAATCTTGAATTATAAAGCCTTAAATGAGGTATCCCCCCAAATATCCAGATTTGGCTTCTGCGCAAAGGGATTAAGCCGCATTGGAGGGTTTTTAAGCATGAAATGCCTGTTTAAGGTCATGCCACGCCATGTCAAGCGGATTCACGTCTGGGTTGGCACTTCAAAACCTTCATTTTGTTTCTTTTGAGCAATTCAGAGGTGAACTTGCCTGTGTGCTTTGAAGGATTGTACTGTTGCATAAACTGACTGTGCTTGAGCTTTAGGTCACAAAATGATAGCCGGACATGCTCCATTAGAATTTTCCAGAAGAGGGCAGAATTTATTGGACAATCAATTATGGCAAGTTGCCCTGGTCCTGAAGCAGGAAAACTGCCTCTGTTCATCTCAGTACCACCACTGTGTTTGACTGTTGGTGTGATGTTCTTATTATACCCCCCGCAACGAAATTTAGGGGGGTATACTGGATTTGCTTTGTCCGTCCGTGTGCGCGTGCGTGCGTGTGTGTGTGCGTGCGTCTGTGCGTCCGGACCTAGATCTCATAACCTACTCATCCGATTTTGAAAATTTCTTTTCTTGGTGGAAGGTCTATTGACTGTGGTACTGCCCGACTACTTGTTGCGGGGGGTATCCTGTAAGCCATGCTTACTGACTAAATCTAGCTGTGGAACGCTGTTAGCTTTAAGCCAGATGTAACGGGACCCATGTTTTCCAGAAAGTTCCTGTTTTGACTCCGCAATCCACTGAATATTAAGTTTGGGGGGGGGGGCATCAAGATGTTTTTTGACGAATGTGAAATGAGTCTTCTTGGTCAGCAATGGTTTTTACTGTGAAGCTCTCTCATGGATACTTTTAACCCCATCTTTTTTTATGGTGGAATTGTGAACGCTGAACTTAAGAACTGAAAGCCTCACATGCTTCAGTTAAGATGTTTGTCTCTGTTCTTTTGTGACCTCCTGGATGAGATGTTGATGCACGCTTGGCAGACTTTTGGTTGGCGGCCATTCCTGGGAAGGTTCACCACTTTTCCAAATTTTGTCCATTTGTAGATAATACATCTCACGGAGTCCCAGAGCCTTAGAAATGGTTTTGTAACTCTTTCCAGACTGGTGGATGTCAGTAGCATTGTTAGTTCACTGAGATGAACAGTAATCAAAGCTGACCCTAAGTCAGGAAGGAGACACTTGATAAACTGTCTGTTCCGTTTCTTCCTGGATTTTGGATGAGGCTCTGTAACATGCTCAACATCAACAGACTGCTTCATGGGAGGTTAAAGGTCAAGTGCCAAATGATCCAGACGTTGAGGCTGAAGTTAAAAGATGCCTGGTGGAAGCTGGCTGGCTCTTCGAGCAGGACAGGACTGCTTTCAGCATATGGCCCCATGCTCCATGAGTGAGGAGAGGAGGGGAATTGCCCCCTCCTGTATAGGGTTATGGTATATTCACAGAATTTGCTCGTCTCCATAGACTCCATGCGAGCAAAATGGTGTGCAACTTGAGCGTCTGAAGCATCAGACAATAAAACATGACTAAAAATCAGTTTTTATCATCCAATTTATTTTACAATGTCATTAAAATGATTTCCAATTTGTTATAGGTTCAGAAAAAGTGACAAAGTATATTCAATCTAAATAATTCATAAGAGATCTAATTTTAACTTCTGCGACCAAGCTGAGTTTTGTCTGAGAGACGCAGAGGCACCATCTGTACAAGACAAAGAAATGCAATTTCAAAACGGCATACACACAATCCAGTCGGAAAATGGTCATGACAAAAGAGCGGCAATTATTTTTCACTAGGGATTGCACAGGTATAGGGAAAAGGCACTGGACTGAGCTGGTGGATAGAAAACAAACGTGGAATGGCTATTCCATGGGGACTCTCAACTTGGCAGACAAATGTGATAAAACCGTAAGTTGTACACGGACCAAGTGGGGAAGTTTTGAGTTTGACACCAGAACTGGATCCTTTCTCCTGCTGGAGTTAAGTCCATTGTAGAGTTGGCTGCTTCTTTTTGGCCCAAAATTCTACACGCAGTGTTACAGAACCCCATTGTATGCATTTACATAAAATTTAATAAATTCTTATCCTTATTTAACCAGGGAAGTCCCATTGAGATTTCAAATCTGGGGGTTAAGGTGGGGAGGGAGTGGGCAATTTGCAAAAAGGACCTCGATGTAACGTCTCATCCGAAAGACGACGTCTCCTTCAGTACAGTGTCCCCGTCACTGCACTGGAGCTTTGGGGATTATTCCACCAGAGGGAAGATCGCAACCTAATGGCCACCAACACCTCTTCCAGCAGCAAATTGGTTTTCCCAGGTGGTCTCCCATCCAGGCCCACAACTGCTTAGCTTCAGCCACGCAGCTGGAGCAGATCTAATAGTGGTATGGCTGCTGGCCATGTTCAGTTTAGGACATTCTAATCGCATATTATGATCTCTCAGCAATGTGGATGTAACAGGGTTCAACTCACGGTCCTCTGAAGTCGGGAACAGTTAGTATTCTAACCTCCTTTTTCCTGGGAGTTGGGTGTCGAGACAGTCTGGCCAATGAGAAGAACTAATTGTACAGTTACTTTAAGATAATTACCAGGGTGAAAAGAGAATCAGGGCAGGATTTGTATTTTAAGGGCCAGATTTGGTGATCCCTGGTGTAAGGGAACTGAAGAGGAACAGCGGGGTTTACAGTACAAATACACGTCATGCACTCCCAGCAGACCATACCCTTTGTTGCGATCCACCCAACTCTCAATGCTGCCTTTAGCAAATCTTACCAATTACCAATTCTCTTTGCTTGACCTAATTTTACCCCATTCAAACTTTACAGAATTACTTTTGTAATTAACTAGATTTCAAAAAGTTTTCAGTTGCACTGGAGAACAGGGCTAATAAATGGTGGGAATGCTGCATTTATAGATATATGGACAAAGGCACGGATTGAAAGGACTTAAAACTTGATTGTTGCCTTTTCTGTGATTTAGTAATATGGTCTGTTAGTCAGGGAATGCCTGCACTTTGAGCTGAGAGATTGGAAAGGATTAAAAAGCAAAGTATCTTTAATCACTTCCTTTGTTCTCATATTCTTTCACGGTTACAATTATTGCGCCAATAAGCTTTACATGGCACAGAGAAGTACAGAAACTGAAGAAAGGGACTTTGAGGTAACCTTTACATTTACTCCAATATTACAGAAGTCATTAGACACCTGTTGCTGTCAGAGAAGACCAACTAAAACTGAAGTGCTTCCTCATATCCATTGTCCCTCAGTAGAGATAAGCAAATGGGAGGGCAACAGCTGTAATCCACCGCACACAAGTCGATTGTTTGTTTTCTTCCGCCAGAGGCGGGAATGTTAACTAAATTTTTAGTGTACTTTATCATCTTCCCCAGAGTTTGTAGCTCACCATTAAGGATATTTTAGCCATTTAATCAGTGACACTGATATTAATGTTTATAATTAATAATATCAGAAGTTTTTTTGAGAGATGCTTAAAAGCTAGTTAATAAATTGCAATAGTCTTATTTCAGAGAAGCCTGTATGTCTTCAATCCAACACAGTAAAGCTGGCTTTTCATTGGCAAATTAGCACCGGAAACGCCTTTCACTGCGCGTAAAGCTCTCGGGAACAATCAAATACACCGAACTTGATATTGAAAAAGGGCTGTGACTTCAAGTTTCAAGCGACGCTCATTACAGAAACCTTTCGGCACCTTGCGAGCACAGAAGCACATACCTCAGATTCTGCCTGTAGATCTTCATCACCAGAACTTTAACTTTTGCAGAAGAAAGTGTGGCATAGTGGATGAGTGTGAAAGGACATACAATGGTGTAGAAAGTGGATCTTTCCCCACATGGTTTATTTGCATCAGTAAAACAGGCCTTTTACTCAAAAGGGTTTGGTATTTCACCAAACAATAATTCACCAGTAATAAGGACACTGAGGAGGGGGTCACCACTAAAATGGCCTGCACACCAGCAAATTCCTATGAGTCTTCAACTGTGTTCTTCCAGCTTCCAACAGAGTTCACAAAGCTGACATCACTGACACATTCACATCTGAAACACGCTGATGGAGACCGTATCACAAGGGCAGAAGTCAATCTGAGGCACTGCTGTGACCCTTGTACCATTTCCCTGGCCTATAGAGGTCTTGCATTTCTGGGCCACGGGATCCATATTTTGAGGGGGGATTCAAAGACATCAATAAAGAGGTGGAATATTTGGGAAGGTGGGCGTCCACACACTTTGTGGAATATTGGAGAGGCAATAACACAAACCTAGTTTCTGAAATCTTCAGGGAATAACATATTCATTAAGATGTAGTATGTTGCATATCATCAATTTGTGGACAGAGATTTACACAGAAACTAGAAACTTGGGGATATGAGGGACTTGAGTTCATAGGCTGTTGGGGTTTCAGTCTCTCAAAAGTCGTTCTTCTGGTGCCTGTGCATCTCTCGGTCAGCCTCACGCCCTGCGTTTCTTGATTGCTTGGAAAGTCAGCTCTAGGTGTCAGCATCAATCCTGTGAGCTGAAAAAAAAAAATGTCCTCAATATGAGCCCTTCTTTGGTTAAGGGGCCTTCCCAGGTTCAAAAAAAACCTTTTGGGGAAATTTTTCCCCAATTTTTCTTTTTTCCCCCTCCAATGTTCACTAAGATGTGCATTTTAAGAAAATCAAAACATTGTCATTAATTTAATAATTTTTGTTAAAAAAAAAAAATTAAGCTCTCCCACTTCAAATAATTTTATGTCAGCTAAAATCTGGTGACTTTCAACATTAGTGGCACTGAACGTTTATATTTTTCAACCAAACTGCCTCTAGTTTTGATTGAACACTTGTTGGTTATTTCTGCATGCCCTCACATTGGTTTTTTCTGATAGGGGCAAAGATATCAATTTCATGGGAGTGTGTGTGTCATCCAACTGACCCTTTTGAGCATTTTTTTTTTTTTTAGAAAAACCACTCAAAAAAAATAAATACACAATATATAGAAAAAACCTCATGCAATTGCATAGATATGACATATGTGACCCTCTAGTACCAAACCAGTCACATGGGTCAATTTTTCAAATTTGAGTTTTTGGCCTCATATTAAATGCCCTTCCAAACTCAATGACTTTCAAATCACACCAGCCAGTATTTTATTCACTATAGAACAGATAACAAAGGAAATGTTTCAACTGAGAAATTTTACAATTTTATCCACAAAATGAGCTCATTTCCAATTTGATGGCTGCTACTGGTCTCAAAAAAGTTGGGACAGGGGCCTGTTTCCCATTGTGTAGCATCCCCACTTCTTTTTGACACAGTGGAGGCATCTGGGTATTGAGGAGATACATTTCTTGAGTCTAGCCATTGTAATTTGATCCCACTCTTGTTTATTACAGGCTTCCAGCTGCTGGAGAGTTTTGGGTCTTCTTTGACAGATTTTCGTTGAATTATGCGTCATATGTTCTCAATCGGTGAAAGATCAGGACTGCAGGCAGGCCAGTCCAGCACATGGACTCCTCTACTACGAAGCCATGCTGTTGTAATAGCTGCAGTATGTGGGCTTGTATAGTTCTGCTGAAATACACAAGGCCTTCCCTGGAATAGAGGTCGTCAGGAGGAGAGCATGTTGCTCTAAAACCTTTATAGAACTTTCAGCATTCATGGTGCTTTTTAAAACATGCAAGTGTCCCACAAAATATGCACTAATACATCCCCATACCATCAGAGATTATGGCTTTTGAACTGAACACTGATAACAGGAGGGGCAGTCTTTTTCCTCTTTAGACGACGGACACGATGCCCATGATTTCCAACGAGAATGTCAAACTTGGACTCATCTGACTACAGGACACTGCTACAGTCCATTTTGAATGAGCCCTGGCCCACAGAGCACAGCAGGGATGTTATGTACTGTCGATGATGAGACCTTCAAAGCCTTGACAATTTGACATTGAGGAACATTGTGTTTAAGTATTCCACAATTTATTTACAAAAGCCTTCACAGGTTGGAGAGCCATTGGCATCTTTACTTCTGAGAGACTCAGCCTCTCTAAGACATCCCTTTTATAGCCAAACATGTTACACACCTGATGCCAATTAACTTAATTACTTGCTAAATGTTCTTTCAGCTGATTCTCGTATATATTAATCGCTTTTTCAGCCCTTTTATCCTGTGCCCCAACTTTTTTGAGACCTGTTACAGCCAGAAAATTTGAAATAACCTCATTTTGAGGATAAAAATGTAAAGTGTTTCAGTTTCAACATTTGAAATGTTTTCTATGTTCTATTGTAAATAACATATTGGCTCACGTGATTTGAAAGTTATTCACAATTTACACTTCATCCCAACTATTTCAGAATTGGGGTTGAAAATAAAAACCAATAGAATGGTACATTTTTGTGATGAATTAAGCCTTAAATGCTTGATGTGACATATATGTCACACGATTTTGGGGGTTGTCTAAACCACTGACCCCACATTAATTTTGCAACCTAATGCCCATAGTGACATATTTAGACCATCAGTGCTGCCATCTGCTGCATAAAAGTGGAACTGACAACACTGGCTGCACCAGATAACCTTTCCAAAATGGCCGCCCCCATGGTGGAATCCACACGATAGATCAGCACCCATTCATCATTGGATAAGGTAGACAAACAGGTGAGCTAATGAAAAATAAGCTATGCCAAATACTTCAGTTACAACAGGAGGTGGGAAGCAGGCACACACAGAGGAGCAGGAAGCAGGTACACATACAGAGGAACAGGAAGCAGGTACAAATACAGAGGAACAGGAAGCAGGTACACATAGAGAGGAACAGGAAGCAGGTACACATACAGAGGAACAGGTAGGGGGAAGCAGGCGATCTTAAACAAAGGAACAGGAAGTGGGAGGCACTCACATTGCTTTGGTATCCTGAGTGCCTCGTTGTCCCTGGATAGTACCTGGTGCATCACTCCTCTGAACTGGTACAGCACTTTCAGGCTCTTTTCCTCCCCCACACAGGGGTCATAAAAACCCGGCAGGCCAGACTGCCAATCACAGAGAAGAGGCAGGAACAGAATGTCATACCACAGTTGGGTACAACAGTTACCACAAGACCACCGTTTGGATAAAAAGCGCTCATCCTCAAATCCTTCACCAGAAATATTTACGAGAAACCAACCGTTTTTAGGCTGTAATATTCTAAGCAACTGGAAAAGCTTCAATGGAAAAGACCCCCTAAACTTTGGTGCCTCCAGACCTCAGACCAGGTTTGTGCATTAATAATACCGACGGGTGGGTGAGTAGCCTCTCACTATGCTATTCACCTTGGAGGCCTCGGTGAGGATGAGTTTGGAATCCTTCACCAGACACTGAAGCGGCACTGTGACGTCGATGACCCTCGCCCTTTCATGCTTCTGACTGTTGTCGGTCACAAACTTTCCGTACCAGGCGTTAAGAATGATGAGCCCTGGGGAGGAAAAGAGCAGTAAAGTCTGAATTGTTAACACTGTTCCCTGTATTCCACATGCTAAAGGGGGGTTTACTTACCCAGCCTGGACTCTTCTGCCTCAATGATCCTACGAACAGACTCCTGCATCAACAGAACCTGCGGAGAGAGAGAAAGCAGGATCGAGTGAGAGGGAAATGGAGGAGAAAAAAAGAGTGACTAGGAAAATTTTAATTATTTTCAAAATAAAATAATGATAAATAATAATAAATACTAAAAAAATATTTATCAAATCAGACCCTACATAGGGATGCACACCCTACTCATCAAGTGACCATTTTTTACCCACCAGAATATAAACCCAAAATCTTAGTGAGAAAGGAAATGTTTATAATTACAGTCATTCCCCTCAACAGAAAGAGAAAACCTGAGACCATCGCGAGGGCTGACTGCAATAAACAGTCATGTCCAGATCTTATATATTGGACATAACCATTTATTGCAGTCAGCCCTCGATATCGTCCACAAAATTAAAAACAATTCAACTGAAATTCCGACCAAATTTTTTTTTTTTCGCATGCAAAAATCCTCCAAAATCCCACAACTGCCAAGTCCACAAAGTGACATATTAATGATGCAACAATGATGAAACAACTTTGCAGTACCACAAATTTAAAGTGTGCTGTGCTGTTTTTGTTTTTTTTTTTTTCAGATTATGGATATAAAATGTCCGAAGAAAGACAGCAGAATCTTGGGGAACATTATTCTTTGGTAAAAATAATAATAAAAAAAAAAAAAAACAAAAAAAAATAAAAACAAATAAAGTGGCGGATTAAAACAAAATTAAAACATTAAAACAAATGCACTTTTTCCCCAACTGACAACTTGTTAGGAGAGCTCCCCTTTCTTGTTCAAACTGAATGACTGAGAATACCATGGAACTGAACTGAGGCGCGAATTAGGAAAGAATCAGTGAGTGGGCGTCACTGGGGGTGTTCACATATGTTGAAATCTGGTCATGACATTCAGGTTGTCACAATGTTCACGGCATGGGCCTGCATCCAAGAGAACTCACAGCTGACTCCGCCTCCTGCTTCTTCCTCGCCGTTTCTGACGACGCGCTCTCCCGCTGCTTCTCCAGCTCTCTGCGGAGGGTTAAGAAAGAGCGTGAGACGGCCTGCAGGTGTGAGCTCAAGCATACGAGCGCACATGTATGAACGTGCAGGTGTGTTATTTCATGTGGATGGCTCTGCATGTGTGACTTGTTAAAAATACATGGCTATGTTCACAGCCACATAATACAATCCATGACATTTTTACAGCAAAGCGAGTGACAGAATAATAAAATAAAACAGACAAAACATGCCAAGCATTGCGGCTTTTTTCACTGAAGGTCAGTCTCACCGATAAAAATTAAACTACAATTCCCAAGATTAAAGTCTGAGGCTAAACTCAAATCCTGAATGGTGATTCTCCAGACAAAACATCTCCAATTTGAATTCTCTGGACTCAGTTCAGTCCAGGACTCGGGGCTAATCTCTGTGCATGACGGAGGGTCTGTGACAGCTCTTACTGCTCCTTGGTGGCCTGCAGGTAGGGTTTGATCACCAGCCGCTGAATAGCCAGGTAACAGATGAGCGGCCCCACAGTGGCATAGAAGATGGCGCTGGGCAGCACCTGGTCAGTCAGGTGGATGGGGAAGAAGTATGTCTGACTGGCTCTGTTCAGCCTGAGGGAAACCAGGGGGACCAATGAGAGGGAGGCATCCACGCGCGTACAAACACATATAAACACTAATAATAATAATGCATCAATTTTATATAGCGCTTTTCTGGGCACTCAAAGACGCTTCACAATGGATACATTATTCATTCACGCTCTGATGGTGGTAAACTATGTTTTTGTAGCCACAGCTGCCCTGGGGCAGACTGACGAAAGCGTGGCTGCCAGTATGCGCCTACGGCCCCTCCGACCACCACCAAACATTCACACACAGCCATACAGGAGTGCTCCTATATTGCATGTTTTTGTGGGTGGGGGAAACCGGAGTACCCGGAGGAAACCCCACGCAAACATGGGGAGAACATGCAAATTCCACACAGAGGCCCCTGGGCCACTCACAAGCTTGTAACACATGCAAGTGTACACATGCAAGTGTACACACACACACACACACACACACACACACACACACACACACACACACACACACACACACACACACACACACACACACACACACACACACACACACACACACACACACACACACACACACACACACAAGTACTCTGCCACTGGGGGAACAGTCTGAAGGAAATCTCAGCTGACACATACTTAATCTTTAAGGACACGCCCTGCGGCACCCCAACACTGACAGTGGCCCCCAGAATGCTGTGCCGGCTGATCTTTGTCTCAGCTCCGTACTCCACTACCGTGCCAAAGAATCCCGTCCTGCCAAAACAGGAAACGAGACACCATTACTCCAGCACACACAGCGACACCAAACCTGTTGCGCAGCCATCCGACCGGCTTTTCCGCAAACCCACAAGAGCACGCTCAAACATGCTGCCATAGCTGAACTATGGGGGATTAAAAGATAGAGGTCTAACAGTGTCGTCCGTAAGTATTTTGACAGTGTTAAAATGGTGGCTTTTTGGCTCTGTACTCTAGCACAAACAATTTGAAAAGAATGAACATGAAGACTGAAGTAGAAACTTAGTTTCAGGCCTACCAAAGAAAACAGCCAAGCTGTAACAAAAGTTTGTCAGATGCCTACCTTTTTCAAATAACCGGCAACATAAAATTGAAAACATGCCACACTCAGTTTTCAATGAGTGTTGCTGGTTCTTTGAGAAAGGTCGTCATCTGACAAAATTTTTCTGCAGCTTGGCAGTTTTCTTTGGTGGGCCTGAGTTAGCGGGTATTTTCATGCAGGATTTTCAGTCTGTCCTATATGGTGTCGCTATGATACAGTCCTCTCTGTATTCTGTTCACTGAAAACGCTCAGAAAAGTATATATTTTTTTACCTCTGATTTGGGGATCCTTCCTTGAGCATTCAATGTGTAATTATTTTTGAGGGTTTTGAGAAAGCCGGTTTATTTGGACAGTTTTCAGTTCACATGTTCACTTACTTGACAGAGCCTTTGACTTTGGTCTGGTCATCATCCTGGAACTTATACTGATAGCTCATCATCATGAATGTGTGAGGGATCCCCAACTGGAGAAAGAGAAGGGGGTGACGAAGGAAGCCGCTTTACTCAACACATCCCCAAATCTATGTACAGGTGACAACTGTTACATTTGAGGTTCATCCAGCCTCATCCAGTTAGATCAGACAGAAAACAACCAAGATGTATCATAGACCTAAAATTTGTATTGCATCAAATACCAAGTCACAAATTTGAGGTTCCTTCATGCGCTCTTGCACTAGAATCAGCCACTGCATTTTAGTCTGCAATAGATCATGACAGTCTGTACTTCAAAAAAGTAAGTCATTGTATTTTTGAGCCCATGGTTCCCTTAGCATATTTCCAATGTTTTCACCCCCCAAAGGGCTTTCCTCTTTTTGCTGAAAGTAAGGTCAGTGGTCCTCATAAACTCAGAAGACGTCATGATTGGTTTTTCAGGTTAAATGCCACACCCAAATATCTCGAGTATGAATTTTGCAGCCGTTTGAAGTGGTTCCTCAGACACTGGACAGACAGGTGTGCAGCCTCGCTCCTAACACAGACCTGCTGACAGACACTCACCTGCACAGCAAAAGTGAAGTGGCTGGTCTTGGTGTCCCGGACCACGCTGGTGTTCATGGAAGACTGGAATCCCCAGCGCCACTGCAGGTACCCCATAGTGTTCTTATCCAGGTGCCGCGCCAGAACCGTGGTCAAGCCCGGCCGCACGCCTCGCGAGGAGAACTGCAGGCTGGTCTGCGCCGTCAAGAAGCTTCCAGAAAAAAAAAATGAGGAAAAGCACTCAGGGATAGAGAAGACCAAGGCGAAGCTGAGCAAACAAAGCCTGTCTTCACTTTCGAAGCTCACTTCCTGACCTTGCTGAGACACCTTCCTCATTAGCACCAGTGCAGCTGGCTCAAGTACTGGTGTTTCAGTCAATGGCAACAATATGGTAAATATATATATATATTTTTTTTTAAATAAATTTGGCATCTCCAATCCCACCCGACTCTGGAATGCCCAATTGGTGAACTATGTACAAAGCTTGCTCGTATGCGACCCCTTGCTGCCAACTCAGGGTAGTGAAGACAGCTCACGACTCTCCTCCGAAGCACGTGCCCGTCAGCCACTGATTCTTATACACTCATTGGTTGAATCCTCGTAAGTTCAGAACGAGGGCGGAGGATACCCGGACGTGAACAAACCCAGAGTCTCCCTGACGAGCGCCTGTCTGGCCAGCAGGAGGCGCTGGAGCAACGAACAAAGCTACTATTTTTCCCCAAATCCGGCAGTCCCTTCCCAATTGGGAACCCTGTAGCGTGATTGCCAATTGTCCGCTACTCTGAAAAAGCTGCCGATCCCTGCCGGTGGGTACGCCGGGGCTCCAATATGGTAAATATACATGAGTAAAATCACAGACTGCTGCATGCATTATGCTAAAGGTTTATTTATTAATTTATTTTTAATTAAATATTAATTTGCTTCGGGACAACGCCATGAGACATGACACCATGACTGCTGAAATTGAGCTATAAGGCTGCTCAGCTACAAGTCAGCTGTGAAGTAGGTCAGCCATCAGCTACACCATGTATGATATATGCTCTACAGAAATAGCAGAGGCCCAGGTCTAACACACACTGTGCAGATGTAGCACTAGTAAAATGAGCAGCTATCTCTCTCTCGGGCCTGCAGTGGTGACCACAATGACTTCCCCTTCCGATCAGATCCTGCCATCTCCATCTGTGCTCCTCACTCACAGAGCTGGAGTCACAGAATGTATCAAACCCCTGACTGTCCTCCAAACATGGTTAGAGATGGAGAGGGATCAGATGTTCTCCAGTCAGTGATGTCCCTCCCATCCCTCTCATCCCCAGCTAAAATAATCCTTATCACACCCCAATCAAGGCTGCAACTGCCAAACTGCTATTTACATAGCATTCAGAATGAGCATCTGTGAACGCACAGCGCACCATCCATCTGGACGCGAGATACACGAACTGTATGAAAAAACATAGGTTCCTTTGCACAAATTTAGCTCACAGCGCTGTCCTAACACACCAGGTACACATCGACAGCAACGGGGTCATTTTAATCAGTGTATGCATGTCTAAACATACCCTACATTCGATGGGTGTTAGGCACGATATTTGATTTTTTGGTTCTGTAGTGTACTCTAGCAGATTGGATTTGAAAACAATGAATATAATCAACACTATTCTGTGGTAAAGTAACTTATTTTTTAATAATGGTCCCCCTTCATGCCGTAACTGAAAGTGTTATCGATGTTTTATGTGTTGAAGGCTGCAGTTTTTTTCTTAATATTATATTTATTTTTTACTCATTTTCTCTTAAATTTTTGATATGTACACCTGTTGTCTTAAATGTTTTTTGTCAATGTCTTGGCTCCTGTGTTTTTATTTATGTTTCTTATATGTGCAGAGAACACAGGTGTAAAAAGAATTTCCTTTGGGATTATTAAGCATTATCTTATCTCTCTTATCTTAATATGTGGTTAAAGCAAAGAAACTCAGCTTTATTTCAAGGGCATTAACAAGCACAATGTGTGAATTCCAGCACTTCAAATGCCACGTCACAGCCTAAAATCTTACGCCCTCTTTGTCCATTATTTTTAATGCATTCGCCTGTTCATATGCATGTTGTGGTGCACAACTTGAACAATAATATAACACCGATTCCATTTCACTGCCGCAAACTCACCAGCGCTGGGTGAGGTTGCGGAATATCTTCAAGCCAAAAATAGGCCCGTGTGAATCTCCTGCACCAACCTCCACCTACACACACAGAAAACACACTTTCACTGAGAGGATATTCAAAGCATCCATAGTGTGTGTGTGTGTGTGTTTGCATGTGTGTGTGTGTGCGCGCGCGCGCGAGTGCGCGTGAGTGAGTGAGTGAGTGAGTGAGTGAGTGAGTGTGAGTGAGTGAGTGAGTGAGTGAATGAGAGAGAGAGAGAGAGAGAGAGAGAGAGAGAGTTTAAGTTTGCATGTCTGCCATGCCTGCAAGTGCACTTTGTACACCGCCAGTCAAAAGCTTTAATATACCTACAATTTAAGTGGAGATAGAGGGGGAAAATGAACAACTTCACACCTATTAAAAAATGTACATCATCTGCTCACCATTTACATGAGCGTTTTTTCCCCCAAAAGGACAGCCTTATGCTCTCAAAGAGTCACACAACACTACTCTGGAAGTTCCCGTGATCGTTTGCCATCGCTGATTACCTCTTCTCCAATATTCTGTCGAACTTTATCCCAAACTAGCTTTACTTCCTTCCCTTGTTGGAAAATGGAAAAAATTAGCTTTAATGCTAATTTTTACAAAACTGGCATTTTGTAAAACTCACAAAACAAAGCAAAACTGAGGTTATTCCACCATGCAAAATCTCATAAGACGTTTTAAATTCCTTGGCACACATTTACAAACTGTTCTTTTCAGATCAACCAGCAGGTTTTCATTTAGATATAGGTCAGAGGAGTGGGAAGGCCATTGAAAAACCTTGAATCTGTGGTCAGACAACCATTTTTTGTGTAAATTTTGATGCATGCTTGAGATCAATATCCTGATGGAAGACCCACCCACAGCCCAGTTTAAGCTTTCTGGAGAAGGCAGTCAGGTTTTCATTTAATATCAGATGGTACCTGATAGAATCCATAATCCCATGAGCCCTAACAAGTTCTCCAGGGCCTCTGGAGTGAAAAGAGCACCGCAACAAAGATCTACCCCAATACAGTGAAGATTCATTCTTCACTGAAAGCTGATCTTTGTTTTTATGCGAAACCCGTTATCTGCTGCTTGTTGCCAAAGAGCTCAACTTTAATGTCACCTGAGCATAGAATTCAGTCCCACTAGAAGCTCTAGTCACATTTAGAAAAATGTAAGTGCGTTAATTAGATGTTTTGATGAGAATGGAGGCTCTATTCTGGCAATCCTACATAACACAATTAACAGCTGACGTGTCCAACTGTAATCCTTGGAGTTTCCTTAACCACTTAAACCACCTCCTTACAGTGCACGCATATCAGAAATAAGCACAGATTCTCTCCCTGGTGGATTTATAATACTGCAATGGGCCGTAAACTCGTCAATTATAGACAGTAAAAATGGAATTTATAACTTCATTGAGCCATTTTTCTGAAAACCATTTCCGTAACAGTAAAGCTACTAAACTTTCGGTGGCACATTATTGCTTTATTATTATGCCGTAGCCATGGTGACAGGTGACCATGGTCATATCTTGAATAGGGAAACTGGCCCGAGGAAGTCATAGGTAACCAATTAATTTCTTAACCATAATGGTGAACACAAAAGAAGTAGAATAAGTTCAACTAAATATTCCTTATTAAGGTTTCTAAGGGGTGCCAACAATTGTGGCAAATATTTTTTCCAGAAGTATTTATTTTAAGATAAAAATATATTTTTCTTTCAATTCTGCTCCTTAAATTCAGAGTAAGACTTTTGTCAATATTTGCTATAGGATCACCCTAACTTCTCTTCCTACTACCCCACTTCCAGTGCCCTTGCTTGGACCTCAACCACCTTTAAACTAGGCTTTCATTTCAAACCAAGTTACATAACTGAAAAAAATTCACTACTGCATCTTGCACAGTTGTGACGTATATCCCACTGACAAAATCTGTGTACAGACAAACATATAAACTCCTGGCAAAGGACTCTTAAAAAAAAAATGCTTTTGTGGCATTCCCTGCTACAGCAGGAGTCTTTAGGACCATAATTTGCCATGATCACTTTCACACTCACACACTCACACACACACACACACACACACACACACACACACACACACACACACACACACACACAGTGAAAACAATATCTGCCCACTCAGTCACAGCTGGTCTTAAAGGACTGGGAGGATTTACAGCAACCACATTTTTTTCTTCATACTCTTTTTCATAATGTTGACTAAGGGTGCCAGTATTAGTGGAGGGCACCCCATGTGTGTACACACAGCCTCACCTCTCCCCAGCCCTTGGCGGATGTTACCCTCCGCATTGCAAACGTGATGCTGCCCCCTCCATTCCCATTGTGAGTGGAGAGAGAACCAGAGAGGATGGCTGTGTCTGAGGTCGTCAGAGGAGCCTGGAGGGGCAGGGCGAAAGAAGAGGGAGGGAGAGAGAGAGGGAGGGAGGGCAACGGAGAAAGAAAGACAGAATAGAGCAGACATTTCACATTAAAGCCAAGCCACATGAGTACACAGGTCAATTAAATCACAAAAAATGTACATTTCATCCATTCTGAAAAATATACCAAATGCCTCAGGGGCTTGCATCCTGAGGCAAGATTACAGAGCTAGCTGGACAACCGCGGCAAGTCAAACCACAAAACCTAATCTGGGAAATGGACTAACACAGAGAGAGCCAGTTGCCATTTACTCAGTGCAGTAGTTATCAAGCAAATTCAGAGATCATTTTCAAGATACAATCCCCAGAAAAGACATTATTATTAGTTACCAATTAATATTACCAAAAAACTCCTCTGGTGTGAACAGGTGGTTGCTCAGTTTGATGACAATTCCCTCATTCCATATGGCAACTACAGTAGTACTGTCTTAAGGACAGGATTGCCTCACCAGAGTCAAACCAACAGCAGCATGTAGCCGATGGCTGCTGGGGTCCACTTGCCTCTATAGACTGAGATATGTGCATCCTGTTTATCTCCAGCTGTGGCAGTCCACCAGAGGGCGTGTCCTCATACTCCTCTTCATACCGGTCGAAGAGGTCTGTGGCATCCACTCCTACACTGATTGTCCCCTGGTAAATCGACAGACAGACAGACAGACAGACAGACAGACAGATTGAGCAAGAGAAAGAGAAAGGTTATGTTGTGTTTGAGAGTCAGGAACTAATAATTCTGACCTTCAGCCCTGCAAAGATGCACTGAAAGGGCCTGGCCCATTAGCTCGGATTGACAAGTCAGAAAATCGAGCATCATCTTACAGCTCTAATTGCAGAGTAGAGCAGAAACTGACATCATAGAGAACGGATGAAATTGTTGAAATGCCAACATGCACAATAATGATTCTCAACAGTTAACACAGTGAGTTTTTTTTATCTTTTACTTCCAATAAACAGAAGAAGCAATACCTACAAGGTCACCATCTCTGAGTTTATAACCTGGTGGGCTCCCAAATCAGACCAAAAATCGGCACAGTCTAAAAGCAATGCAGTATCTGGGGGCGGAAGGTGACCCACAGAGACCCATGGGAGTTGTAGTTTTAGTGATGGAACAAAACTAGTTCCTGACCTTTGGATTGGTCCTTTGCTGTAGTCTTCGCTCCTCCCTCTCTCTCTGGAGCCGCTCAAACTCCTCCCGGATTTCAGCAGGCGTCCGCTTCCTCTCCACAACCTGAGGCCACAGGAACTAAGTTATAGCTACACCCTAATATACAGGCATGGAAGGCAGAAAGAAAAACTCCAAAGATGACATTTCCCTTGCAGGGGGGGTGGATGTAAATTTTGGATCTGAATGCAGCAGCAAAGGGGTTATCCCATCAGCATTTTCGGACGTGCCGAGCGGAAGCATGATGCGCCAAATTGCAATTCCATAATGACTTTCAGCACGTGAGCTGTGCCTGAGCCAAAAAGCTGGCTGTGGCGACATCAGAAGGCATCGTCATTATTCACTTACTCAAAGCCATAGCAGCTAGCGCTGACGAGGGTGCGGATTTTAAACATCAGAGACTCATGACGGGCGCATAACTTGAAGTGCATGACTCCATAAGGAAGAAACATCTTCAAGCGCATAGCCCTCTTTTAATAAGAACAAATCCCAGCTGCTCTGGGCTGACCTGTCAAGTCTAACCGAGTAAAGCCAACCAAATAAGTGTAAGGAAAAATGTTAACGCACCTCCCAACCCTCAACCTCCAGCCCTCTCTTGCCATAGATGTCATAGATGGCCCTGGACTGGGGGTCACTCAGGACTGTGAGGAGAGAGAGGATAAAGGGAGCAGTGAGCAGAAAGTGTACATAAACCTAAAAAGGTTATTTATATCACAAACATTTTATTAAAATGCCCTTAACTGGTCATCCCAATTAAGGAAAGTCTAGCGCTAATGAAAAAATAACTACTGGAAATGGAAAGCAATGGAGCTCCAGAATGCCAACTCAGAACTTTAAAAGAATGTCTCAAAAAACCAACTGCAATTGGTCCAAAGGCAGTTGATGGCCCAAAGCACAGCTCAGACTCTATAATCTACCCAATATCCATCTGGCTCTCCATCCACTAGACACCAAATGAGCCAGCTCCAATTTTCAGAACTCAGCTAGAGGGATTTTTTTTTTAAAACTACCAGAAACGTCCTGCATCTAGTTTCAAAAGTGAGAAGTGTTCAGATAGTCGCCATATAATTCTTTTCCACAATAGCAAATCATCTCCCAGCCCTAAAGAAATATCGACCAAAACATAAGGACATCACCTCTGTACTCCTGATATTTGGCCAGCACTCAGAAAATATCCCCAAGTGGAGGAGATGGATTGGTATATTTAGTGGAATGCATACCTCCTCCACACACGTGCAAAAATCTCACCCTCATACGCCTGGTGTACTAGATTAAACAGTTGTTCCGCTTGTCTTTTGAGCTCTGGGTCCCGATGCTTGTCCGGATGGTAGAGCATGCACAGCCGCCGGTACGACGATTTCAGCTCTTCCTGGGTCGCCTGGTAACGGTGTCATGGAGAGAGATTCATGCTAGCGCGAAATCAGGTGACGCAAACCGTCGTGAAGACAAACCCGCACAGAGATCCACCAAGCAAGCAACATTTGTCCAAAAAAAAAAAAATGCTGCTTCCTACCACTAAGTAAGCACATTTCAAGTCATCCAGATTGCCGCAGTTTAGCATAAAGTTTGTGGCTTTTTAATTAATATGCAAACAAAAGTCTATTCAAAACGACTGACAGCTCAACTTCGATACACAATTCCCCCATATGAGCAAAGATTTGTTTTAATGCGGTCTAGACTTCGAGCATTCGATACAGTCGACCGTAGTTATAGCCAGAGGAATCTCAGCATCAAATCATTACATTAATTCATTTATGACGCTGGGTGTTTGACAGTAAGAGTAGTTTAGTTAGGCTACAAATACAAAACGTACACGTTTCTCGCAAGCAATGAACAGAAATACGCTTCTGGGTGGAACAGGAATCAATGATAAGCGAGGGTCATTTTCATAGCTGGTGAGTGGTTGTCGGCATTTGAATAAAGTAAGACACTTCCCTCACACTGATTCTGGAGCCAGTCAAAATAAGTTGAATATGAAACTAAGAACATGGATTCAGGTCATGTCTTACCTCCCTTCTAACATTTAATAAAGAATAATAATCATCGTTGTCAATTTCCTCCTCGTCTAAGGCCGCCGCCATGTTTGCAACCTTTCATCCCAGCTCCAGCCTGCTTCGAGTATGTTTTTTTTTTTTTTTTGAAAATTTGCGTGCTTACACAACGTTTCTGACCTCTAGTGGTTGGGATGTCCTTAAAATAGTTTGGCGCCAGAGTAAAGCAGGTAGTAAGTAAATGAGCAAATGAATGAATGAATTTCGAATATTTTGAAACATCTTAGCCAAATCTCTGTATATCTGCAATCGGTCATTCCACTCAAACGCCGTGCAAAATAATTCGCGTAGCTAAAATAGGCTTAATTCCAAAGAAGGAACTTTTATCCATCATCATTAATCTCACACACGATCAAACACGCGTCGTGCAAGAAAAATGCGAGCAACAGTGTAAGGCAACCATTTAATTATAATTTCCGAAACTCGTTGAAGGCACAATTGATTTCCTGAGGCTATCAAACCTGGAAGTCAATAGAAATCAAAAACTGACCGTTTTGCGCCTATACATATAGCACATCCACATAATCATAACCGTGAGTCACAATGGAGTCATCATTCAAGTTTAGAAGTTGTCTTCTTTTCACGGGTGAATAATTGATGTGTTTTACATTAGAGGAGTTTTGTCATTTCATTATTTTAAAATCATTTTTATGACTTCAATTCCAACGCGGTAAAGGTCACGGATTTGGAAATCCCAGGCGTTTTGTCAATTGAGCTCCAGCAGTAAAGATCATCTCACTTTAATGAAGCCAGTTTCGTTCATGCAACTCAGTGTTTGCTGCAGGCATGAAGCCTTTAATCCATTGACTGAAGATGCATTCTGATTATCGTATGCTAATTAATCTGCCAATAAATTATGTATTACTTTATGTATTCCAGCATTTATCGTAAGTTTGCTATTCAGTTGGTGGTACAATTTATCGTTGTTAGTTTGGTTGTTCCTATGTCTGTACGCTGTCGACATTTAGGCATTCGTAAGCCAATTGAAGCACTGATTACTAAAACCCCACAAGTCAAGTCAAGTCAAGTCAAGTCAAGTGTGACTTATGGGGTTTTAGTGATAGGTGCTTCAATTATACTAAGCAAGTCATTTCTAAAACTGGGCTATATTAATCATGGGCATGTGCCCTGAGTGCTTTGAGGCCTTGATTAGGCTTGTAGGCACATCATTTGATTTAATACAGTCCCCTCCAAAATTACTGGCATCCGTGGTGAATATGAGCAATACAAGCTGTAAAAATGTCTTTGCTCTTTACTTTCATTGTTTTTCACACAAAATAATCCCAAAAATCTGACCTTTTCATTGAAATAAAGATTATTCAAAGGAAAAAATGTTGAAATTAAATAAATCCTTTTCTCCAAAACATGTGCACCACAAGTATTGGTACCCCTAGGAAATCTAAATCTATCAGACGTACATATCCAGTCATATTTTACATTATTTAAGTTTGCCTGTTTGATTAGCAGCTCTTAGTTGGTCAACCATTTCCTCTTGTATCAATCTGGAATGAATATGAGGTGACACAGGTCCCAATTCCCTTCGTCATTCATCTCAGTGAGAATCATACTATAATTTGAGGAACGTTTGTCTGTCAGTCCGTTTGTCTGTCTGTCTGTTTGTTCCCCTACTCCTCCAAGGTCCTCTGACGGATCTTCACCAAACTTGGTGGGTCTATGTAGTTTGTTCCTGGAATTGTCCTTGAGGGGTTAGTTTTTTGAAAGGTCAAGGTCACTGCGGTCAAAGGTCAATTTTTCGCATCTCCCATTTCCCTGGACAGATTTTCATGAAAGTTGGTATGTGGACGTAGGTCGTCACAAGAAATGACCGCGAGAGGTCCGTTTCGTCAAAGGTCAAGGTCAGGAGGGTCAAAGGTCAAACCGTAGGTCATCACGAGAAATCCAGGTCACTGGGGTCAAAAGTCAATGGACAGTTTCCTGACAAACAAGGCACATACACAGACAATGTTGTCTACAGAGAAATCCTCAACTAACCAGTAAGCTCCAACCAAACCATTCTACTTTGGACACTCCACCACCCCCATGCCAGACAAAACTCCCCTTCCTCTTGGGGATAAGGGTGTGGCATAGCCCTTTACAAATGTAACTGCTGTATTTCCATCTCGATGCTCGCACAGTCGAAATTATTCTCGCCACGGGTAATTCACTAGTGATCTAAGAACAGAGTGACAATGTGTGATGAAATGTTGTTCAACTGGTTGAATCTGGAAATTAATATTAAGAAATTTTGAAACAGGTGGAAATTTCCATTTCCATTATCAAGGCAGTAATTTAAAAATATACAGGAAGAGAAAGTGTAAAGAATCAGCCTGGAGGAGGATGGATGAACACTGACCCCATGCACTGTGAAAAGGATGGTTTGGCTGAATAAAAAATTTACGAGGATCTCAGTTGGGGAATAGTAGAGTTTAGCTGAGTCTTGAGGTCAGAAAGTCTCCAAAACTACCATCAGACATCACCCACATCTCTACAAGTTCTTTGAGAGGGCTGCTGGAAAAAGCCTTTGCTGTCAATCAACAACAAACTGATGCTTCAAACTCTTTGCAAAATGTTACTGGGACTTTCAACGGGACTGAGTTATATATGATCAGATGTAACCAAAATTGAGCTTTTTGGCAACAAACATCAACAGTTGATTTGGTGAGGACAGAAATGTTGCTGTACAGAAAAGCACCCCATACCCTGTTGGACCTGTTTCTCTTCCAAAGGCTCTGGACATCTTGTCAGGATTCATGGTATCATGGACCCAATAAAATTCCACCAGATATTAAATAGAAATTGAGCAGCCTCTTCCTGGAAGCTTAAAATTGGCAGTGGTTGGAGCTTCCAGCACGATAAAGATCCAAAGCACACCTCAAAACCTATTGGAAAATTGTTCACCTACTGCAAAATAAAGGCTTTGCTATGGCCATCACAGCCCCCTGACCTTAAACCCATAGAAAATCTGTGAGATGAGCCAAAGAGGAGAGTCCACAAGTGTTGACCTTGGAATTGGAAGGATCTGGAGAAATTCTGTATGGACGTACAGGCTCAGACCTGATGCCATGCGTTCACCAACATCAGAATGCATTATGGAAAAGACTCACTGCTGTTATCTTGGCAAAGGGAGGCTGAACAAAATATTAAATGCGTGGGTACCAAAATAGTGGCACAGATATTTTTGAGAAAAATTTTATTTCCACAATATGAATTTAATGTTTCTTGTTACCATTATTCTTGTTACTACTTTTTACTACTTGCTACTTACTTGCTACTTACTACTTACTACTTACTACTTGTTACTACTACTAACTATTTAATGTTTTCTTGCTACTTCAATTAAATATTCGATTTTTACGAATATTTTGAATGAAATATTATGAAAATAAACAAACAAAAAAAAAAGCCTTTTTTAGCATCTCGTTTTCCTAATTTTTACAAAAGGGTGTCAATATTTCTTGAACATACTATATGTATACTCTGCATTTTTGGTGCTTTTGGTTTCTCTCAAAGTTTGATAGCTTATAAATAAATAAAGTAGCATTCATTCTTATCATAGAACGAAAATACGGGAATTTATCAACAAAAAATAAGACTTCGTTCCTTTGAATCCAGTCAGCCAACATTTTTCAAAAAGTCAAAATCGCCTGTATGAATCGGAGCTGAAAAGAACGCAATCGCTGTAAATTCTGCAGTTAGTTGCGTCCGTTTTATATGGAGTTTTCGGTTCAGCACCACTGCTTCTTGAACAGCGCACAGCGCCTCGACAGAGCAGCGGACAATCACTCGTGTATCAAGCTTTAAAAATCTGCCCCGCCCCCAATTTAACTTCGACTGGCAACTTCTCGCCCAGCCCATCGTAGCTTCAAAGCACGCGAGCTCATAAATAAGCGAGCAAATACATACATGATTAAATGATTTCATGAATAAAATGAACAATAAACAAATACCACGGGTTAAGCGTCTATTTCGCTTTCAACATTTTGGTTCAAGAATCAGTGCATAATATTCCCAGGTTGTGTTTATTGAAAACGTGTCATTGCTAGGGTACGCCGACTGACCATTTTCAAAGCCTTTTTGCTTTCGAATCGGCGTGAAAATATGCTGGTCCCTTGAAGCAATTTAATGTAAGGCACAGAGTTGCGTATATATTCCTGTTAGGCGACATTAGCCTACAATTAGGCTAAGTATAGTGTCTTAATCTCGGATGTCTATCATTGTAAAACAATGGGAATTTACGTGATTTAAAAAAATCACTTTATCATTCCTTTTAAACGAGAGCAACTCTGAAATGATGAAGATCAGTTTCTTTTCTCAGCGGCGTAAAAATGCTATTCTGGAAAGACCAGACTAATTAAAGGTCGGATTTGCCACCGAAACGTGCTCTCCCCATCCCTGATCTGTGCTTACAAGCAGGAGAAGCCGCGTGTTTAAGACGCGTGCCTCCAAGCTTTCATTTCTCCACGAGGCTTTTCCATGCGTCGCAGCAATAAAGGACAGATTGAGGACTGAAATAGTAAACACTAGCCTACATGCACACGCCACATGAGATCACCCATTCCTAATATTCTCTCCAAAAAGATCCTGGGCACAAATCGAATTGGAGTCAGCCAACGACGTGCATCTCACAGCCCTTATTGGCTGAAGCCATTTCAAGGTGTCCTTAAATATTTAGCTTTGACCAATTATATATGGGACTGGGTATAAAGGAGGGCTGTTTTCGTGAAGTCACAAGACATTTCAGAGTTTTCTTGTCAGTCATTGCTTTTTGACCAATGGTAACTGCACTCATTGGACTTGTCTGCTGCCCCCCACCCCTTCTCGTGCTGTCCTCGGCGTGCACGCGCGTGGTCCCCCTGGTCTTGAAGAGGAGGAGGATGTGGCGCGCGGAGGGGAAATGGCTGCCGAAAACAAGCCGGAAGGTAAGGCAGGAATGGCAGGATAATTTTACAGTTTTTAATCAAGCGATACCGGCGCGGGTCTAGGTTCAGACTACGGAAGACGAAGCTGAGGGCTCCGGCAGCTTTTGAGAATCAGGCGTGTGCTAGGATCTTTGTCAACACTGAGAAGACATAGCGTTTGCTAGCTAGCTGAGTCTGTATTTGAAGGGAGCGAAATAGCTGACGGGATTTAAACTGATTTATTGAAAGAGTGCATTCTACTCTTTAGTGCTACCAAGTGGCTCGCAGGCTGCCTGCCTTCCAACGCCGGCGCCACGAACTTCTATCCATCGCAGTAGTTAATAATGCTGGTTGAATTTAGCTATGTATATTGCTAGCTGACTGGCTGTATGTGAATCACACGTTTGGCAAAGTAGACGCGCGTCCCGTTAAAAATTCTGGAAACCCACGGCATCGCAATTTTTTGGCCGGAAAAGTGAAATTCCTTCACTACAGTCAGTTGGCTTGCTGGATGCCGCTGTAAACGGCGTGTAAAATGGCAAGCTCACCAGCCGTATGTCTGTAGCTGTCTTCCCAGAGACGTGCTTGGTGAAGCAGCACAGGACCATGGAGAGAGTAAGAGCGATTTAATAGTGATGTTAGCAATACAAACGTGATCGATTTTTTTCCTGGGGTTGCTCGCCAGCGAGTCGTGTTGTTGGTTTGAATAATCTGGGGTAAGCAAGTTTATGAGCACGGGGTTGCGCTCATGAATGCAAGACAACCCCGCCACCATATTTTAATGAATTTCCTCAATTTGTGCAATTGGTTCAAGGTTTTTTTTTTGCGCAGACGTTGAGTGAGTTCTTGCAAAACTATTTTCTCCGCGGAACTCGAGGCCATTTTAAATTGGCCACGATTTGATGTCGTTAAACGGACTCTTAAAATATTTATATGTTTGGAAACGGGAGAAGTATTGTGAGCAGTGAAAAAGTCAACGGGGACTGAGACAAGGCAGCTGAAAGTCATTATCTTATTTCTACGTGTTAAATGGTTCGTTAACCTCCGTTTCCATCACACACACCGCGCCAATGTGAATGAAAAAATAATAATTGAACGCAAGAGTGCCAGAATAACTACGTTATGATTTAACGTTGCAAGACATAAATTCGACATGCAACTTGTCTTGTGGACTTTTTGCCCGGATGTATAAAACTATAAAAAGTCATTTATGTCGTATTTAGCCTATATTCCGATTGTAAAATCAGTGCGTTTCCGGTGAAGTGAAAAACACGTTTTCGCGCATAGTACTCAATACTTCACTCATTGCTAATTTAGTGCCTAGGCTTTGGCAAATGCTCCGAGAAGGTGAACTTACTGCTGTTTTAGGTTAGAATACAATCTGGGTTGTTGTATTAGTGTTTGACAATCGAAATGAAGTGCGAAGGTGTATCGGTTTTGTCAAAGATATAGCCTATTTTAAAAAGTTCTTTGAGAATAAATGCCGAAAAGATTTCTCTAATTTTTCATTGAATTTAGTGTTTCAGACTAATCAAAAAAATAAAATCAAAATATTAAGCGTGCACGAGCTAAAAATAGCAGTTTAATCGTTAAAAAAATTACTGGTCTTCTCTATGAAAAATGTCAGAAGCAAACATCGTCATCAACCTAACATGATTCTACGTGCCTTACTCAATGCCTAGTGGTATAAACAGACGCCGGAATGTGGGAGTATATTAAGTTGTGCTACGAATGTTATTTAGTTTTAACATCTGCTTACAATGCGTCGTGCTGAATTATTCCATGGGGCTTTGGCATGTGTGTTCATTAGTTATGAAGATATTTAATTTTTGACTTTGAAAGCTATAGTAACATAGGCCTACACTCCTCCCTGAAGACAACTCTTAGACTTGATGAGGAATGGTCTATAAAATTAATTTTGTTCCTCTGAAATCAACACGAGTCGTTAATTATGTTTCGTAAAAAGTTTAATGAAATACCAAGTGGTCGGAAATCAAATCATCTACAACTGTAATGAGCCTAGGAGGTTCCACGAGGCGGCGATATTGAGCTATGTAAAGGAGCTCATGCCGGGCGCGCATCGTGAGCTGGATGAACAAATGTGGGCTGCCCAAATTCAAAACAAATTTCAATAAATTTGAAACGCCTCTGACTAATTTGTTTGAGGCAGATATTTTGCGCCTTGCGGCCTGTATCTTTTGACCTAAAAAAAAAACAAGCATACGTTGTCCAGTTTGGTTCGTTGTTAAAGGCTTTGTAGAAACTACTTGACCAATTACATTCCCGCGTGATTTGCAATAAGTGTTGAGTGAATCCAGTCCAAAATGAAGCGTTTACGCACACCTCACCGAAGTGGTGCCTGGCGTCTTAGTCGATACGGTAAGACGGTCCCCAATTTTGTACACTTTTCAGACTGGTTATAAATATATATTTTTGGGGAAAACAACTTTTTTGTCCACCTCGTGTGAAAATTATTAGAATTGTTAGGTAGGCCGATAGAGTGCGTTGTAGAATGCGTTGCTCTGTGCTCCGCCCTTCCCGCGAGACCGGTGATGATGTAGTCGTTCTCTCTCACCAGAAGCCACATACTGTAGCCTATGTCGGTTTTCACTGGGAACATGTCGGTGCTTTGTCATGACCTTTGGCCAAGAATATGTAACGGGGTTTCAGGATTGTCTGAACAGTTTGTCAATCCAGCGCATCGCCCTGGTGCTCAGAGGCCCTGCAGGTGATGTTGATCGGGGCACCCTCAAATTGCAGTTTTCCCCGTGTCCCGGTGTCCCATAAAGAGGTCCCTTAGTGAAATGTCTCCACAGCGCACTGTATCTGAAAGCAAGATAACTGGGAACAAAAGATAACAGAAGACCAGAGTGTACACCGAATAATTGCTCTGGGTGGGACCCGAAATCCCTTCCAATTCAGGAACAGGAGCTGGACTTAAAAACAGCTGCTGTGGGGTTTATTTGGCATAGTTGTCTAGCTTACTCTGAGATACTGGGTTCTGAAATGTCCAACCCCTGGGCTGACTTCATCATCGGACGGAGAGGAGGATGAAGCTCACACTGGTCCTGGGATCTCCCCCTGGTGCAATAAGTGGGGTAAAAAGACCCCCCTGCTGGCAAGAGTTGGCCCTTCTTCTAGCTCAGGGTTGGAGGTCAATACCCCCGCTTTCCTCTTTTTTTAGATTGGAAATCATGGGATCACGCACCGCGTCCTTCAGGGGCGTCTGGCTTGAAGGAAATTTCAGAATGTTTTTGCTGGATGGGCATGGAAATCTCTGCACCACATCTTCTGTATGCTGCCACTGATTTGATTCAATAATTCCTCGCCCTTTTACTTATAGTGAGATTCCATCTGGCAGGATTTAGGTGCTGAAAAATGCACAGGATTACATGAAAAGATGGAATCCAGAAGCCTATTCCAGAGACAAGACACTATACATATTGTATGCAATTATGCACACATATAGATTGGTGATAATGGGGGCAATCTCCATGTTGTCTGAAAAGATGATAATGACGTCTCCCATCATAGTGGGGTTTTGTTCTTGTATAGACTACTGGATGGAAAGTGCTGGATGAGCATCTTTAGGCTTTGGATAGGGGAATTGGAACCTGCTCTAGCTCAAGGTCATAACCAATCCCCTCCCCCCTGGAATGTAATGTTTACATAGAACCCTTGCACCCCCCCAATTCCCCATTAACCCGGCCCCCTCCTCACCACTGGACTGGTTACGAGGCTTCACTCTCTTAATTGAATTAGCAGGACTGAGGAGGAGGTGGCGTGGCTGTCTCGGGTCCTTCAGCCCTGCTGCACCCCCACTTCTCTCTCTTCCCATTGAGTTGGGCGGCTGCATTGATGCTATTGATTCTCTCAGCTGCTAGAGATTAGTGGGACCTTGGCCCGAACCGGCCCAGATCTGCGCCCACTACAAGCCTGATTGCAGCCTGCCTACAGCTCATTATGAGCGGTACTGGATCAGGATGTGTGCTGGTACACATATTCTACAGCCCATTTCAGGGGACAGGATGGAAATTGTGCACTGATTGACTTTGGAATGGAGGCTGTTGTTGATGGGGATTGGAAGGGTTTTGGAAATCCATGGCTGCATTCAAATAGGCTTTTTTGCTTAGGAAAGCTGGTAACTCCTTGGAAATGACCTGGAAGTATTTATGTGGTAGCCTTGTCAGGTGCTGTTCAAATTCTCTTAAAGCTAAGGAAAGGTGCGGCAATGCATCCTTAGTTATTTCTTTTAGCACAGGATGCACTGGACCACCCTTTACAACAAGAAAAGAGGTTATGCAGAACCATAATTCCTTGCGGCAGCAATATTTAAAATGATGCACCATCTATCCGGCCATCTATGAAAACAATCATGACGAGCAAGGGATGCATGATGATGTCACTTAGTGTTGTGCAGTCAGATTCTCTCAGCACCATGTCTTTCCCTAAGCCCTTATGAATTGTCCTTTACATCTTTCATTAAACTGATGATGTTTTACATCAAGGTTAAGGATAGTGGTTAGGTATTAGACAGCAAGATTTTTGTTTTTGACCATTTGAATGCAGCCTGTGGCTACGTCACTGCCATGCCTATGCACGTGCTCACACACACACACACACACACACACACACACACACACACACACACACACACACACGTACATGCACTTATACAGGTACATTTGTGGCAATGGGAAGCTCTTCTTGCAGATAAACCTCTATAATGAGAATATAACTGCAAAACATCCTGTTTTCCACTTCCAAAATTTGACTCATCGCTGTCTCTGGTGGGTTTATGTGGTACTGCACCCATTTGCTGCTTTCTCACAAATAGAGGTAATGCATCAATTTTTATATAGCGCTTTTCTGGACACTCAAAGACGCTTTACAATGGAGGCATTATTCATTCACACTCTGATGGTGGTAAACTACGTTTTTGTAGCCACAGCTGCCCTGGGGCAGACTGACGGAAGCGTGGCTGCCAGTATGCGCCTACGGCCCCTCCGACCACCAAACATTCACACACAGCTATACAGGAGGGAGGGTTCCTATATTGCATGTTTTTGGATGGGTGGGGGAAACCGGAGTACCCGGAGGAAACCCACGCGAACACGGGGAGAACATGCAAACTCCACACAGAAAGGCCCCAGGCCGGATTCGAGCCCACGGCCTTTTTGCTGTGAGGCAGTAGTGCTAACCACTATGCCACCATGCCGCCCTAAGGTCATGGAGTTCTATCTGTACAGCGGAACTGTTCGCTCAGACGATGAGTGCCTCAGCTTATACAAGTTGCCATAAAGCTTTCACACCTTCCACAGAGTGCTGTGTCACTGTGGCACTCAATGCCTGAACCAGTCAGAGCACCTTGAGTGCAACAAAAACCAAATCACTCACACACACACACACACACACATGCGCGCGCATAAAAACTGTGCATGTGCGTGCATTATAATGTGCATGCATACTTTTGCATGCAAATTCGGGCATGCACACATTTGTAGTTGTATGGAAACAAACTTGCACACCCAAGCACATGCATAGTCTCCGCGCATGCATAAGCTATACTCGTCTATGTTAGCCAGAGTCTGTGCCTCGTCTCTTTGTATGAAGACAAACGCTGTCCCCTGTCATTTCCTTTAGTAAATTCCGATCTCGATACCGTAAATTTACCCTTTCGTACCACTCTTAGCTTTCACCTGAAGTTACAACGGGATGTGGTAGTTTTAAACATCTGCGCTAAATATGGACTCCGCTGCAATATTGCTGTAATTTATTGTGTTCCATGTTTAAATATTTGACCACAAGATCACTAATTGATTACTTGGAGCTTTCAAGTTAAAATTACGCCAGATCCAGTGAATTATGCCTTCTTATTAATATTCATAGAGTGGGAGTGTGTGACCCTGGTTTCCTGCCTCTGAAGTACGAGTGGTTTCAGATGTCCTTGAAGTGGGCCGCTATTTACACTGAGAGTTGGGTTTGAATACAGTTCTTTGAAAACAGCAGGGTGCAATTACGAGGGATTTGATCTCTGGGAAGCTTTGGTTCGATGTTTGGTCATCAAGTAAATGCAATGCAGCGTCCTCGGCTGGCAAAGCGAGCGTGTTCCGCATGTTCGGACCTTAACCCCCTTTTTTTGAGGATCGCCTTCTCATGGTCATTGTGGTGCTTTACATAAATTAATAATTGTCATCAAGCTTGCAGCGATGTGCTTGTACAGGATTAATCCCTTGCGCCCTGCAGTATAAAGTGTTTCCACTTTTGCCAAAACACAGCTTACTGTGATGGGGAAACCACCTAATTATAAGTATGGTCACATGACAACCGTAAGTCTTGTGATCAAAGTCACATGTTTAGAGGCCGGTTTACTGGGATTTCAGGTTATTGGACATTCTCTGATTGGCCGCAAAACTGGGCTATAGGGTTCAAAGGGTTAAAGGTGGAAAATTGGAAAGTAAATGTCCTGCCATTTTTTGTCCTGTCATTTTTCCCCGCCCATGGACTCAGCTAATTCATTTCAAATGATTGGACAATTCAGCTGATTGAAATTAAGTTCTGGTGAGTGCATTTACTTTCTGAAAATGGACTTTCCACCTCTTTCAAGTATGAAATGGACTGCAGTCTGTGGCTTTTTTAGTGAACCCTCTGCATTTTGTATTCATTGCAGAGATGGGCAGTAAGGGTCGTATCCTTGCTTTCACACTAAACAGTCAGCCCTTTGATACTTAATTAGTTAAAACATTTCTGAAAACTGACATTCTTGCTGCTCTTGTATCCTAAAATGAAAGACTGATATAATTTCCTGAAATTAAACATTTTGATGTCACCTAAACTATGAGTAACCTCATGTTTGTGTACTCAGCCAATTAGCAAATATTGTCAGAGTGGCTTCAAAAAGTGGCTTGCGGGCCAGGTCTCTAGGACTGGCATTTACCTGATATGTAGGATAGTGTTTTTATTAGTGTACGACTGCCTGTAAAATTAATTTCTGCGTCATTTCATAAACTCTGTGTATTTGAAAGGCATTAACCCTTGATGCTAATTATGCCATCCTGCTCTAAAAAGGAAATGATCTAATAAGCGAGTTTGTTAGAGTGTAGTTCACCAGAAGTGAACCCCAGATCCTACAATTCACTGTGCTGTAATATTGTGCTACTGTCTTATCAGATTTCACTTCCTGGATTTAGTTGGTACAATAATATGTGAAATGAAGTTGCTTGTGTAGTGCATATTCAGTGTAAATACTGGCTGATACTGCAGCCCATGTGCCTTGGAGTTTATTAACGCCACAGCAGGTTTTTAAAAGACTACATGGGGGCTGGAATTTGTTGATATTGGTGCTCTGATTTTCAGAACATTAAAGGGGATAGGAATTCATGTCGGGACATGGCTTGCCTTTGAGTGTAGATGGTGTAGTGCCTGGTTTAAGGGTGCGGCCTAAATGTGCATCAGATGCGACATATATCTGACTCCTCCCTCTTTTCAGCTGCTTGATATGGGGTTGGGCGGGGACAATAGACACTGCTTCTCTTCCTGGAAAAGTTTGTCTCCTGCTTTTGTTTCTTGCCTCCTGAAGGACTGAGGAGGATTCGTAACCCGGGGGGAATGCACAGGTCCGCTGTGTGCTATTCTGGCCACGCTCCTGCTAAGGGCGTCAGTGATGACGCCGAGACCCACAGTAAGAGCTGCTCACCCATGCTAGCTGCTGCTGCATCCCCCGCTCTGGCCTGAGAAACTGCTCGCTGAGTCGTCTGTCCTTCAGCAACGCTCTCATTCCTTCATTTATTTACCACTCCGTCCGCCCCATCCTTCATTCCTTCTCCCTCTCTGTCTACCTCCCACCTGTTCTTCGCTCCATCAAATTAAAATTCAACTTCCGATGTGCTTCATTTGCATGACAAGAGATTAACTCGCATTGCCAAAGCATTAAAATATCATCATGCTCTTATATCTCTCAAAAGACAGAATGCAGAATTAACCCCCCCCAAAAAAAACCAAGCCATCTGTCCACTTTACTAAACATGCCTGCCTCATCGTAACATATCATAGTTTACCATAAATCACTGAATGACTCCTATTTTAAAAGTACTGAGGACATGAGAAACTCTTCCTTCTCTATCTCTCCTTCCCTCTATCTCTCCCCCTCCCTTCCCATCCTCCAGCCCGCACTCTCTCTGTCTCTCTCTCTCTGTCTCCCCTGCACTGTATGCCCGGCCCTTTGCCCTGTTGATTAAGATGTCTGGTTTTGAGAGGGCATTCTCTCGATATCAGGGGTGTTGTAATCTTTGAGCGATCGTCTGAGCCCCGCGGTGATGGGCAGGCTTTGATGTTGCCGTTCTTAGCTTCCTCCATGCGCAGGAAGCGGCGGAGGCTGGAAACTCCTGATGACTGATTACGAGACGCTAAGTTTGGCCCCGTTTAGTCTCCGCTCCCTCAATTTTTCAGAAGGGGTTTAGTTCCATCGTTGTTCTGTATATGTTTTATGTAACGGGAGGAAGACGAAGCTCCGCCGCGGTCGCACACATGCTACCGCATTCGCTTCAGAGTCATGTTTATTCATGTCCCGCCCGTCTTTCTGTCGCGCGCCGCGTATTGTCACGTCTAATTACGGCCCTGTATACTTTAACTGTTACTGAAGAATCGGCAGATTTGGATAATTAAGGCAATTCTGGTTGGATGTAATTCTGATGACAGGCCGCATGGTTATAGCGCCTTTCATCGCTACGGTGACCCTCGCACCCCTTCCAACAAAACCTAAAATCTAATTATGACGTTTTCATATTCTTGCCTCATTAGAACTCTCTTGCAGCAAAGGATCATCTGAGTAAAAGCAGTCCTAGATGCAAACGGAGCCTTTGCTGCCTGAATTGTAGCCGGCGCTTTGATCTACGGCAGTTTGAAAAGTGAGCGCGTGTTTATTATCGCCTCATGCACCGCCTAGTTGCTGCTCTCATCGTCAAGGTTACGCATCAAGTGATTTGAATTTGGCTCGGGGGCTCCTCGGGACACTTGGGAAATGAACTCAGAGAAAGATTACAGCGGGACATCCCAGATGCACGCTCCGCCCCTTGGTGGTGCTTTTTTTTTTTAAATTGGTTCGGCCAACCAAAACACCTTCCCTGGGTTTAATTGTCTTGCAGACTGGTGCAGAGATGCCTTTTTAATGCCGTACACCTGCAGTTTGTCAGAAGCAGTTTGAGAGTAATCTCTCTCCAACCCTGAGACGAGTGGGATCGCTCCTTACCGTTGCTGATCTTGGGAGTTGAAACAATTACAGATGAGCTTCTTTATAATCGCAGGCTGATGGTGCCTCATTTACATGACATTACATCCAGCCAGTTAGCAGATGCTCTCATCCTGAGAGACTTTCATAAGTGCATCTATACAGGTTTTGATGACAAAGAGCTCCTGCCAATTCATTAGGGTCACAAATGATAGTAGCTGCTAATGCGTAGCTCCTTCAACACCAGTGAATGCATGTACCTGCAACATAAATACAGGCACCTCAGGATACAGGATTACATTATAGTTTTGTCAAATGCAGTGCTGCAATGGAGGATTTCACTTCAACAATGGACAATCTTACTGAAAGTGTGTTCCTTGAAACTTGCCCTTATTTTTTGGAAATCAGAGTTGGGCAACTATTACTCAAATTTTGGATTTGTTGTCTAAGTTTCTCCATAGGCTGCCTTACTCTAAACGTGGTGGCCAGATTATTCCCAGTGTGGATCTGATTGTGGGCGTTCTGTGGAGGCTGTGACTTTCCGAATATAGCAGGTTATTCAATCAGATCTCAGTAACCTTTACTCTACCCCCAGCTTTGTCCCTACATGTTATTAAACTCTTAAGTATGCATCTCCTCCTCCTCTTACAAAGTGCGTTTTGGCTTTTTATGCATTCATGAATGTTTCCTGGCACTAGGCAAATAGCAGGCAGCTGAGGTAAGCTGTATGAGAGCCAGGCTAAGCTTAAGATCTCACTCTAGCGCGGAGCGTCTGTTTTAGAGGCTGTCTGTGACTCTGCGGTGCTTCTGGTCCATCCTCTATCATTCCCATCAGAGATTTCAGACAGGCTCCCTGTTACACGAGGATGATAATGCACATTGATTTTAGTTAATAAGCGTCTTGTGGGGGGGCTGCTCAGGGAGCCAATGGGGTAACAGTAAGGGCTGTCGCTAGGGGGATGGAAGGTGTTCATGATTCTCGGGCTCACATCTACATATTAGAGGGAGTGGGGGGTCAGTTTTTATCTTAAAAAGGAGGGTCTGCCGCAATATTCTGTCATGGGGCGGAGAATTCGTAGAGTTCTGCCCAGTTATCGCACTCATTGTGTGTTTGTGATGGTACTGTGCATGCTGTGGCTTGGTTTTGAGCCGTCCTTTGGTTAGAGGTCGGTTTGAAGGTCCTTGGTTGAGAAGTGGGTTTTTGCATCAGGTGTGTGATGCTGGATGAGATTAGTGGAACAAAATAAGCCCAGCCCGCCACCAGGGGCATCCGGGGTTCCATAATATTACACGTCAGACACGTCGTATCTCACTGGAAGCATGTCTCCTACCAGCCGTCCCATTTTTGCTGAGTCTGTCGTCATGTCGCATCCTCCTGCAGTTTCAATCTGCTCTTCAGAGTGTGCAATGATGGAGATGGTTTGCTTCAGTGAGAGTCTGCGCTTTCTTTGTTACTTCCTGTCACAAACAGGGTCATCATCACTAAAGTTCTAGTGATTTCCCCCCCTCCACCCCCTTTATGAATATTCATAAACACGGCTGTCCGAGAGTGCATCCTGGTCTTAAATGATTGGCTGCCAGGACTCTCGTGTGCACATCCCTCGCAATTACAATCAGAGAAAGGGAAAGTTAGTCCTTGTGGCCTTGAATATTCATCAGGCTATGGCTGAGGTCCCAGGAGCTTTGGGCTGAAACTGCACATCGCCGCGGTGGAATGAAGGAGGAGCCGCGCTGGAGCTATTGTGCTCAGGGTGGGGGTGGGTAGGGTTTCAAGGTCAAGGGGTCAAGAAAGAGCACATTGGTACAAGGGCGGACTTGTTTGGGTCAGCTGTGTGAGGATGGTGTTGGGAATTATGGGAGCCATTGGTGAAGGGAGATTGAGTTTTGAGGATGTGAAGGCGACGCGGTTCTAGAGAGGAGGGTTTTTGCAGACCGGCATGGTGTCTGAAATGCTGTGACTGACAGTCTGGCTGATTTTCTTTGTCGCGCACATCTGCATGTCTGTCTGCTTTGGGCTCTGGGTTTGGTGCCTGGCTCGTCTGCACGGCAGGAGCATGTAGCGCGAGTGCATGTGATCCTCTGTTTCTGTGCACAAGCAGCGATGGGATTCCATGATGTTTATTCTTGTTTTTTTTTTTTTTGTATGGATATTAGTCTGTGTATGCAGTTCCCTCATGTTCAGGAACACCTGTTTGTTTGTGTGAGAGAATCGGTTTTTGTGGAAGTGAAAGTGGGCGTGTGACAGTGTGTGTGTGTGTGTGTGTGTGTGTGTGTGTGTGTGTGTGTGTGTGTGAACATGCATAATCTGTATGTGAAGGCATTTTGAGAGTGAATGTGCTTGTTTGTGTGGGTGTGGGCATGTGCATAAGGCCTTGTGAGCATTTGCGCTTGTGTTATATCAGTGTTAGTGTGGATGTGCTTGTGTGCGTATGCATTTCTGCACTGGGTCTGCCTGTGATTGTGTCTGTCTACAGTGCTCTGAAAAAGATTCATCCCCTTCCTGAATTCTTCTGTTTATGTATATTCCTTATACTTAAATGTCTCGGGTCATCAAACTAATTTTAATATTTCACGAACAACTCCAGGTAACACAAAATGCAGTTTTAAAATGATGACTGAATTTACTAAAAGAAAAAAGCTATCCAACCCTACCTTTCCCTGTGAGAAACAGTAATTGCCCCTTAGTAACTAAATCAACTAATTAAACAAATTAAATTGATAATTGGGTTTAATTTCACTTAACACACTCAGGCATGATTACTGCCAGCCCTGTTGAATCTAAATATCACTTAAATAGAGCCTGTAAGGCAATATGAAGTAGGAAAAAATCAGCACACGATGCCCTGATTTATATGGATGAGAAACAATGTTGCTAACATCTCTCTGTCTGGAAATGACTAAAAAGCCATTTCTAAGGCTTTGAGACTCTAGGGAACGACGGTAATAATACATTATTATTTTATAGCGCGGTGAATGTGCAGGTTACAACTTGTCCACGAGAGCGTTTTGGAGCTGTTGGATTGTGTATTTGATGAGTTTTGAAGGAGCGAGGGACCTGTACTGTTCACTTTCGTTATGTTTGCTGAGCAGCTCTCGTCTCCCTCCCCCAAATCTCAAAACAATGGGCACGAATAACTAAAGGTAATGTACCTACTCACATGACTATAGGGATTATGGCAATAGGCCAATTTAACAAAATTGAAAATATCCCGAAATGTCCCTTTGAGGTAAGTTTTCACAATTCCACAAAAAAGAAAGGGACCAGGCAAAAATGGCATCCATGAGAAAGCTGCAAGGTGAAAATCACTGAGCAAAGGCTCATCTCACATTCCTCCCCCCCCCCCAAAAAAAAACATCTTGATGCTCCTCCAGACTTTTTTTGGTAGTATTCTTTGAACTTATGAGTCAAACGCGGAAATGTTTGGAAGACTTGGGTCCTGTTACATTTGGCATCAAGCTAACATAGCATTTTACAATAAGGACATCATATCAACTGTCAAACACAGTGGTGATGGTGTGATGGTTCGGGGCTCCTTTGCTGATTCAGGACCTGGGCGAATTGCCATAATCGATGGAAGCATGAATTCTGCTTTTTGCCAGAAAATCCTGAAGAACAAGCCCAGCCATCAATTCATGACCTGAAACTCCAGCGTAGTTGGGTCATGCAGCAGGACAATGATCCAAAGCACGCAAGTCCACCTGTGTACTGAAAAGGCACAAAATGAAGGTTTTGGAATGCCCAGGAAAATCCTCGACTTGAACCCAATTGAGATGCTGTGGCATTTCCTTAAACAGGTAGTTCATGCTCAAAAATCCTCCAATGTGGCTGAATTAAAACAATTCTGCAAAGAAGAGTGGGCTAAAATTCCTCTACAACAATTTGAAAGACTTCTTGCTGCATATTGCAAACATTTGATTGCAGTTCTTGTTGCCAGGGGTGGCACAACCAGTTATTCTGTTTTGGGGGCAATTTTTTTTCACAAGTGATACAGGTTTTGAATAACTGTTTACCTTCCATCGGTGAAATGATCATTTAATAATCTAAAACATTTAAATGGAACAAATGAGCAGAAAAAATGGTGAAGGGGACAAATACTTCTTCACAACTCTGTTCATTTATTTTTATTATTTGTGTGTGAGACGGTGCCTGTGCCGTTATTGCGTCTGTCTCCTCCTGCATCGTGTTTCGTTTGTGGCCGCTCAGGAATGCGCCGGAGATCACTTGGAATTCCGCTGCCAGCTCTCCGATCAGACTGCGTTCCGCTCCGACGGCGGCTCATAAATCAGCTGGCCAATTTCACGCAATCACAGGCTGATTACAGGACCTGGAGCCCGGACAGATCTCACTCAAAATCCCGTCCAGTTTGGACTCCTCACAGAAATACCCCATCGCCCCTCTGCGGCTGTGGGGTGGGGGGTGGGGGGGGGTGGGGTCCCATAATCCCCGAATCAAACATTATTCATGGCTCCGCTCCCCTAATTATGCATAAAAGTGAGAAAAGCGGAGCCATCTGCTGATCTCGCTCGGAAGATCTGGCCAGGGTTCCTGCGTGCCTGTGCTGCCAAGTGGTAGAACTTCATGCTTTTATTGCCTATTTGTGCACTTCTGACTCCGCTGGCTGCCTATATCCTAAAACAAAAAGAAGTATCGGTATTTGGGCATAGCCCTCCTGCCGTCGCCGCTCCAGCTGATTGCTATTGGAAAAGTGGTTCCGTTAAGGGCTTGTAGTTTTAACAGTAATATCGGGCCAATCCAGACCCTGTGCCCGTCCCCCTCTCTCCCCCCAGGATTCATTCACCAGGGTTAAGCAATTCTAAATTGGACCAAAATCAGTTGATCAATTCCTGGACGTGGAACTGAAATTACAAGCGACTTTATTGGCTCTGGAGGTGAATAATTCTTTTGTAAGTGGAATCGGTGAATGCTGGTGCCAGCCTGTTTCAGGACAGCCATGGCGCCTGTTCCAGGTGCTTGGCCTCACTTCAGGCTGCTTTGCTAAATTCTCAACACCTCCTGAAAATCAACTTTTTTCTCAACTTGCCCTCAAACCCTGAGTTTTCTTTACTACACTTAGTTCCCTTCCTCAATGTCTGTTCAAAAGTGTTGTTTCTAAAACTTGATAAATGTCTTTCACCTGCAAACGTCACTCCAATGCGCTGGAGCATTTTTCTACTTTATGTACATGCTGGATCCAGTTGGATCCATTTCCATAACTCCAATTTGCATGCATGACCCTCCCATTTACACCCTTACAAACATGGCCGTCAGCACCCATCCTTGGCTGTACCATTTACACTCTCACAAACATGGCCATCGGCACCCATCCTTGTCAATCATTTACACCCTCACAAACATGGGCGTCAGAATCTATCCTTGTCAATCATTTACACCCTCACAAACATGGCTGCCAGCACCCATCCTTGTCCCTTGCTGTGTTTTCGTAGTATTTCTTGATTTGGAACGTGCATTACTTTGAATGGGGTTCGTGTAGCAGCCATGATAAAAGCTGTTTGAATTCTCTCATTTTTAAGGAAGTGTGCTTCAGTGCTCTCTTACATATGTCCTTTAGCATTGGGTATACTGGACCACCCTTTATGAAAAGAAAGGAGATAATGCCGTCCCTCAGTTCCTTTCAGCAGCAGTATTTGAAGCGATGCACCATCCATTCGGACATTCACAGAAACAAATGAACTTCATAGGCAATGGAGGCACGATGACGTTACTTCGTCTAATTGCAGTTTGATTCTCTTGGCACCACGGTCCTGTTTTCCCAAGTCCTTATTATTTCTCCTTCACATCTTTCCTTAACATCAGAATGTTAACTAAGGCTAAGGAAAATGATTGGATGCATTTTTTTGATAATGCAACCAAAGCCCTTTTCTTTTACATCCTCTCAGACATGGGCATCAGTAATCATCCTTGTTCTTCCCATTCACACCCTCACAAACATGGCTGCCAGCAGCTTCCCCTGTTCACTCCATTTATGACCTTATTAAAATGGCTGCTAAAGTATCTGACATTTACAGTCTGAATGGTAAATTGAGCTGAAAGTGCTGTGGGCCATATTGCAGGCTGTTATACTCTGAAAAGCTAATCTATGTTTGTGCTGCGACACTCTGTTTCAGGGTAGCAAAAGCATGCATGTGCCTGCTAAAGTGAGTGAGTTAGTCTGTGAATCATGGAGTGAGTGAATTGTTCAGTCAGTGGATGCCGGTCAATCACTGAGCAAGTCGGTCAGTCAATGAGTCTGGCAGGCAGGCGGATAGACATTGGGGGAAAACCATTCATTCTCTGATTTTATTTTTGTCGGCTCTCTCAGGTTTTATGGCTGGTTCTGGTGTCCTGGGTCAGGCTCTGTGAAAGCCAGCATGACCGATAATGTATTACACATAAAAAAAAAAGATTTTAAACGGTCTGCTGCACAGAGAGAGCGGGCTATAATCCTGAGATCAGTGCTGCTATTCAAACAGGCTGTATATCTGTGGTCCTGTGGGGTGGGGCTGCTGGCAGGCTGAGCAGGAAACAGGAAACAGGAAACCAGCCTGGGATACAGTTTCCTCTCACCCTGGCTGCTGCTTTTACCTCACAGGTACAGTTGGCACCTGGCCATTACATACTCTCTCCATCTATCTTTTCTGCCATCTCCCTCCATCTGTCTGTCATTCTCGCTCTCTCTCTCTCTCTCTCCCTCTCTCTCTCCTCTCTGCCCCTTTCTCATGTCTTTCAATCACTCGTCTTTTTGCTGCTCCTCTCCTATCTCTCTCTCTCATTGCCATTGCTCTGCCCCTCCTTTCATTACCTTCACTAATCCCTCCATCCATCATATACTCTTCTCCTCTCTATCAATCCCCTCTCCCCCTCTCCATCTCCTCCTACCTCTCCCACCTTCTCCATCTCTCTGTGCCAGATCAGGTCAGTTTTCAGCATTCTGTGGTCTGTTCTACATTTAGCTTACAGTCATACCACCCTGTTGTCTCCTCGCACTCTCTTCCTAAAGTTAGTTCTGGCTGAAGAGGGCTGAAGAGAGCTAAAAACTGGACCTGGCTGCTCTTGTGCTTGCGTGGGCAGCTCTGGGAAAGCCAGTGGTCCCCTGGAGCGGGTGGGCAGGTCACAACGGAAATCTACTATTGCGTGTTCTGTTACTGAAAAGCTCTCTGAGGTTTACAGCCTGAAGACAAACTGGCAGCCCCCCAGCCCAGCTCAGCAATCGGCTGCTCATGTCCTAATATAACAGGCACATCTCGGAATATATAACTGCTTCCAGATTCAGCCAGACTTGCACTTTACTTTGTGACAACTAAATTGTGTATTCCCCCTGTGCAAAGGCCGGCGCAGGATTATGTTAATGAATTATTTTGTTTATAATTCACATCGCCATCATGGTTTGTGCGAAATAAAAAAAAAGTTATTGCTATGTCTGCGCGTAGGTATTTATGTATGTGCATTTTTCCACCTGTATGTGTATGGCTGCTTTTTTCTTCATTCAGTCTGTGTGTGTGTGTGTGTGTGTGCTCCTGTGCTCTTGTGTGTCTGTGGTTCAGTGCGTGTGCGCTTGCATCCGGGCACTTGAGCCTGTGTCAGTGTGTATCTGTGCACACGCCTGTGTTTGTGTTTTTGCGCGTCTGTGTGTGAGGATGTGCACAAGTGGGTGCATATGCATGTTTGTGTGCAAGCACCTGAGTGTGTGTGTGTGTGTGTGTGTGTGTGTGTGTGTGTGTGTGTGTGTGTGTGTGTGTGTGTGTGTGTGTGTGTGTGTGTGGACATGTAATTACCCTGTACAGTGCTCACAGTGCTCTTTAATACCTGAGCCAGTGTTTGAGTGCATCTGTGCAAGTGCCTTAGCTTGTGTTTACGTGCGTCTGTTTGAGGGTGTGTGTGTGTGTGTGTGTGTGTGTGTGTTTACGTTTGTACATCTGAGCATCTGAGTTTGTGCACGTGTGTGTACATGCATTTACCCTGGACAGCACCCTGTATAGCTCGCTCCTTGAGTAACAGTAGTAGCAGTAAGTTCACTAACTCAGCCAGCTGTAGACCTCCTTCATATGGCGCCAATCAATACAACAGCCTCAGTTCTCACTGCCCTGATCGGACTCCGATCAGATCAGCCCTATCCATCGCTCTACAGCCGGGATGAACTTTCCTTAATCCATCTCACGCTATCCACTACATCCTTTCCATGCCTGCCTCTCTGCATTATCTTCATAAGCCTGGATTTCCAAAGCACATTCCTGCAGGATTTCGGCGTCATTTGCACTGTGCCTCCTGATGGTAGTCTCGGAGTAATTAGTGCAGTCCGATAAGCTGCTACATCAGAAAAGAGTGTCTTGCTCTTTGGGGAAAGATTCCTTTAAGTTTATCAGTGCCGACATGAATTAGTATGCAGATCCCTTTTTCTACCTCCCACACAACATAGCCGCATAATTTCTGTCACAGTACGTTTTTTTTTTTTTGGGGGGGGGGGGAATGAGGTTTTTTTTTTTTTTGTTTGTCCCGACATTTAGGTTTAAAAAAATCCCAGATTTTCCCAATCTCATAATGGAAGCTTTGAAGTATTAAATGTCTCAAAGCCTTTTTTTGTCTGCTTCACAACGGAGGCCTTAATTAGCACAGATTTTTATTTTTTATTTTTTGGATCCTAGGGTTGTGTGTTTAATGTGAAAATGACAGTTTTACTAGATAACAAACGTAACTGATGGCTGGAATATGGTAATTTGTCATTCGCCCTTTTCTTCTCGGAAATGGGTTTCCATTTTTCCACTTTTTGTTTCCATTCCATTTTGCGGGGAGAGTAAACATAGCTTTGTTATTTGTCGTTAGCCGAATTCTCCGAGGGCAGCTCTGTAGCGCCAGTGTATCTCCGTAATGTGACAGTTGTGCATGATTAAAGAGTGAAATTATGGAGCAGGAAGTAAACGGGCATGTACTGCTCTGTAATAAGCACCCTGCCAAAGCAAAACCAGCCGCCATAATCTCCAGTTAGGACGTCACATTCTGAAATGAGTCACAGAGTGTCATTCGCCACATTTTTACTCGGGTTACGCATTATCATGCTGTTACCTCGCTTCGAAAAGTTGCGAATTTTCTATTTCTAAAGCAGTGCGCGAACCCCCTTCCCCCGCCTCCACCCCTGGAGGGCCGCAAGGTCTTTAGATACTTGGAACGAGATGAGGCTGGTTAAATCTGCAGTCAGTTAGCTCTACATTTTTAACTTGGTTCTTACTACTGAGGAAGCTCAGCAGAGAGAATCCACATGGCTCTACAGGTCAGATAGATATATTTTATTGACATCCAGAGCTTCAAGTAATCCAGTTATCTTAAAGCAGGTGAAAAAATATCATGCCAAAGAACTCTGGTGCCTCTGTTAGATGTAGCATTATTTATTAAAGCATTAAACCACACAGGGGTAGGTTATGTGGGAAGAGTAGGAGTGTCCGTGTCCAGTCTTATCCATAAAGGCTAGTATGGATGCAGGTTTTTGTTTTAAGCACTGCGACATCTAAGTCAACTAATTACTGTACTAATCAAGACTGTGAAAAAGTGGTCAGAAATTAACAAAAGGCTGCACCCACACCAGCCCTTTTAGGATTAGATTGGACATCACTTGGGTTTACGTACCTAAAATAAAGGACAGAGACTTGCAAGCAATGCGGCTTTGAGTTAAAGAATTTATTAGGCAGTAAAACAGTGCCAGTTCATGCAAAATTTTTGCTATCATCAGGTTACATCCCTCTACTTCTTAGCATGTGCGCACTGCGAAAAAGTCTGTCTCAGCAAGTGCTTTAGTGTTGTAATGAGACTTTTAAAATTTCATATTTCTCTCCTCCAGGATAAAATATTAGCTTGTTTTAAGTTACTGCTTGATTGATGAGTGAAATCTTCTTACCCAGTGGGCACATCTCGAAATTCTCATTTCCCTCATCCCAACCCCGACCCCCCTCCAAAAAAAAAACAGAAGAAAAAAATCTTATCGCTATCTGCACGCTGTTTTCCCCTCTCTGACTCTGCCGATGCACTGGATCACCGGTGCGTGCCCTTGTTTGTTTCTGCCGATAATACCGCCACGGTGCTCCTTGAACAGGTGCAGTATGGGAATGTTAATCAGGTGAAGCCGACTACTGTGGTTATTGGCGCGCGGTTCGTGAAAGAATGACGGGCTCGTGGTTCTTTTGCATTTTGCACGTGCCTTTTTTTTCTGTCGTCGCAGTTGGCAGCCTCCATGAATCTGTCCGGGCCATCCGAACCGGAGTGGTACTCTGCTCGGCATGGCACGGCTCTCACGCTCCTTCATCAGGTGGCTTTGAACTCTTAGCTGGTGCCCTTACTGCAGGGCAGATTCGCATTTCACTTGTAAAAGCTAAAAATGCATTACTTCAATTATTTAGGGTACTGTCTGACATTAGAGTGGAGGCGGTTTGTTAATAAAGTTTTCTGGAAAGATTCCTGAATAGGAAGGAGGTAGAGATTAATTTATCCATGCTTCTTTATTAATAACGTCTTGTCCTTTTTTTTATTCATACTTCATGGTGAGTCACCCTCAAATTCCACTCTTGCTTTTTTTGTAGAAAAATGACAACTCGGTGCAAACTGTATGCATTTCGACTGTATCACTGAGTAAACACAACTTCTCTCATTTTTGGGTCATTACTTCTGAACACTGGATTTGAAAGGAATGAATATTAGATTGAAATAGGAAATGTAGGCCATAGCCATAATGTATGAAGATTGTTGGAATTACAGCCCTTCATATGCAGTGTTCCTGTCCAAATACATATGGACTGGTCTCCTGATCGTAAGTTTATTTTTAATGTCCATAATTTCATGATCAGGCCCCTCCGTCGCTGTACCTCCTCCCCTTTATCAAACAGAGACGACCAGGAACTGCTCACTGGATTGCAGGCCTCCCCCCTGTAGAAATCTGCATAGCTTTTCTGCATCATCAGCAGTTATCGCACCAACTTTACTCTAAATATACCCCAGACTTCCCTGGTCTGACATCTTCACACACAAACTCTCAGGATTGCCAGAAACTCTCAGGATTGCCAGGGATTTTTGGCCTGAAGAAAGGATCTCGTTTGGGGCTCCAAAGCCCAGACCTCCCATCCATGCACAATTAAAGCACACTTTTTTTAGGCTCCCCATCAGTCCCGGCTCTTGGAGTCATCCCAACTACCCCCCCTCCCCCCCACCCAGATTGCCATTTCTCAGTGTACTGTAAGGTGCACAGTGTTAAGGCATACTGTGAGCAGTGTTCAACCACTAAAACTCTATGCTGCTCAGCCAAATTTCAAAATTGTGGGTCGTGCGGGACGCTGAGAAGACGAGGTGTTGACTGTGGGCCCTGGCTTGGTCCCAGTCCACCCTTTAACTTTGAATAATGGATATACGCTGAATAAGTGTCGATTTTGCATTGCGTTTCATTTCTCCTGGTCTCGCCCGGCATTTCTCTATCTCGTCTTTCCATTCCGTGCGACTGCTGACCCCATAATTTCCTCATAGACGCTGAATATTTCAGTTGTTTTAAATTCGACAAAAGGAAGGATTTCAGCCTCCCTCCCTCCACGGGTGCCCTGATCCAGACGAGTGGGATTCTGGGTAATTAGTCTGATCTCAGGTTAGCTGCAGGACATCAGTCAGCAGATTCTCGCACGGTTGACGCTGGGAGACGCGCCGGGGCTGAACGCGCCGATTTGTATTCCGGCCCGAGCTCCCAGGAAGGCTGTGGAAACGATACGTTAGTCTGAATTTTAACTGCGCCGGCAATATTTTCACTTCCCATTTCTGCCTTCACTCGGCAGGAATGCCCGCAAATTTGGTGACCTTGTCTGTTCTGGGCAGGTGTAAAATCCTCTGTGCCGTATCTGTGAGCATCTCGACACACTCTGTTTCATGCTCTTTCACTCAGTCTTATTTGAGAGTGGTTTGGGTTGCAAGAGATGGACTCATTTGATAATATTCCCATGACTGTCTGTATGGCTATGTTAACCTTTAGGGGGCCATATGCAGCTATCGTTGCTCTGTGATGCAAGATATCAAAATCAAAGCTGTTGAAAACTTATCATGTGGCGACTTTTTGCGGGAGCTCTTTTAATCAAGTCACCACTTGATAGGTTTTCAATAGTGCAAGGTAATTAAATTTATATTTTAAAAAAATTGATTTCGGCTTTCTTGGGGTTAATGTCTGCCATTTTCTGACTTGTGCTGATGGTGTGTTGCCGAGGGATTTCCTCACTGGCGCGCTTTTCTTTTGCCTCGCGCTATTGATGTGTTCAGACCTGGCAAACTCCCTCATGCATCTCTGCAAAAGGTCCATGTGATGTTTGGCATAATAAGTGCTATACAAATAAAATGTAATTGAACTCTGAAGCCTTGCGGTTCAGCCCTTCTCATCACTTTACCCACTCCTGCACTATTCACCCATACATCTGAACTGCAGGGCTCCACAGTAATCCCATTTTAGCATCATTATCACCTCATACCTTAATGTGTGCTTAATAGGGAAATAATTCGGGAGCTCATTATGTAGTTGGGGTGAATTAGTGTGCACCTGCACTTTTGAACTTGGGAGCACGTGTGAGCCTTGTGGGAGGGGGCGGGGGTGTTTGGAGATGTTCGTAGAGAACATTGCAACTTCTGATATCAGTGGCTCTTTCTCTTTGATCAGTAGCACATACTTTATTCTGCAGTGTTGGAAGAGCAGGTCTTCGTGTTTGTTTTGAAGTTGGCATAATGTTCAGTTGTGTTGACACTTCTTCAGCAGAGCATGCGCTAGCTGTGTTTCTCGGGCCTCTCGTCTACCCACCTTGGAATTGCTGCACTTCAGTTACTGATATTAGCAGTCGTGTTAGCACCGTGTAATTCTCTGGAGAACTGTGCTTACTGATGTGTTGTGAAGTATCATCAGCATGCAGTATCACTATTGCGTGTTTTCGCTAAAGATTGTAGCGAGTGTCACAGTACCTCCAGGAACTCATGACTAACCCTGTTCCTGGAGGTGTACTTGCAGAATGCTCAAGATTTTCATTTCAAACCTAATTTCACACAACTGATTGTGGCTATACAGTGTACTGTAGCCTAATTACAGAGCGTGTTCACAATGCTGGTCATCATATGTGTAACATCAGGAGAAAACAATAAACCTTTCTATATTCCAAAAACTTCAGATATTTTTTTTAGAAGTACATAACCTATGCAACTGAGAACAAGAGGTGTGGAAATCTTTTCACTGGAACTATCAATTTACGCTTCATGTTTATTGAAAATAGACTTAAAATTGATATTCCTACCACATTAGACATCACTGAACCACAGAGCTGGGTCTTTGCACGGAGGAATAAGACCAACTTTTTTTTTTTTTTTTTAATTTGGCATCTCCAATCCCACCCGAATCCGGAATGCCCAATTGGGGAACTATGTACAAGTCTTGCTCGTATGCGACCCTTTGCTGCCAACTCAGGATAGTGAGACAGTTCGCGGCTCTCCTCCGAAGCACGTGCCTGTCAGCCACTGATTCTTATACACTCATTGGTTGAATCTTCGCAAGTTCAGAACTAGGGCGGAGGATATCCGGACATGAACAAACCCGGAGTCTTCCTGACGAGCGCCCGTCTGGCCAACAGGAGGCGCTGGAGCAACGAACAAAGCTGATATATTATATACCCAAATCCGGCAGTCCCTTCCCAATTTGAAACCCTGTAGCGCGATAGCCAATTGTGCGCTACTCTGAAAAAGCTGCCGACCCCTGCCGGTGGGTACGCCGGGGCTCGAACTCGCGACGTGGTGATCACCTCTGCACTGCAGAGCAGTGCCTTAACCGTGTGAGCCACCCGGCAGCTCAAGACCAGCTTTTTAAGTTAGTTTAGGGTATGGGCAATTCTATCAGAGGTAACCAAATGAAGGGTTCTTTCTCAACATTGGGTATTCGGCATTGACAACTCCATAATTTTGTCATTTGCAAGAAGCTGCATTATTTCATTTTATGCTCCAACAAACTACTGTGCAGAAAAAAGAAGAAACTTCATTCAGGTTACTATAACTTAGTTGTGCTAAAGCCCCATGGAAAACTTTTTGCCAGGAAGTCTACCATAAAGCAGACAGAATGGATTAAATATGTGTGATGGACAGACATTGTGCAACAGTGGACGTGTGATGGACAGACAGTGTGAGACAGTTTTATGATCAGCAGTAAAATTCACAACAAACAAAAACTATTATTGTATGCATTGGATGTTTTATTCAGAAAGAAAACAACTTGAACACTGTGCATACATCTGGCACCCCTTAATTTGACTACCTGGCCTCAGCTTCAAAGACAGTTACGAGATCACATTATTTTGAATAAACACTGAGATACAAATGAGGAAATAAAAACAACTACTCTGTTAACTTCAATGACCACATTAACACCAAACAGGTGAAAGGGCTCAGGTGGATCAAAGTACATCTTAACACATTACACAGCATTGTTCATACCAGTGACCTGCGTGGAGTACAAGATGTACACCATGTCCGCACCGCAGCCGCAGGTTGCTTCTCCACATCCGCACAGCATCCGCTGGAATTAGATCAAAATCCACACCGCTCTGCGGTGCGGTCGCGGAGTTTGCAGCTCCACCGTATTATCCGCTCACCACACGGTGCGGATGTGGAGAAGCAACCTGCGGCAGCGGTGCGGACATGGTGCAAATCTTGTACTCCGCACGGGTCACTGGTTCATACTACTATTGTGATGGACAGACATTGTGGGACAGTCCCACATTGGGAATTTGTCACATGACGAATTGAAATCCAATCCTGATTGAACATTTGAGAAAAATTATAAAACTAAGACCCTCAATTATGCCATCTTGAAATGAAATAAAAATTGTTGAAAGAATTGTTTTTGGCTTCACTCTTGGTATTGATCAGCTCATCCAAACCTCTGGGTGAATGGACCAAGACCTCCATCTTCCTATCAAATTCCTATAAATGCAAAAATATTGTTTCACAAAAACTATCCAAGAATTCAGAGCCATATTCTGAGAGAATTGCACTTTTACTTAGAGGAGTTGACATCTCAGAATTGCATGAAATTTGGCAGAATTGTGCCCATATATGTGTAGCAGATAATCCAGGAGTTTGTGCTCACAATTTTTATCGATATGGCTACAGCGCCACCTAGAAGTGGACAAGTCGGGTACCAAATTGAGCATTTTTGAAAAAAAAAAAACATTTTTGAAGGAATATTGTAGATAACCGCTTCAACGTGCCAAAGAAGTTATGATTGCATTTGATACTGGGATACCCAAATTTTTAAATGTGAAAGTGCCACCTGGTTATCGTGTTGGCTATACTTGCAATGACCAGAAATCTGTGTATAACGGGAAAAAATATTTTTACAAATTCAGGCTTATTTTAATTTTTAAACCAAACCAGTGCCAAAGTCATCTTACCTGTTTCCTTTTCAGACATTACAGATGAGAATTTTTTTTTTGTCTGGCACTTTTTGTGGTGTTTTGAGATATTAACTACCAAAGTTAGGTGTGGGCTATTTTTTTCTGTTTGTACAGTGGATTAACATTAATAACCAGACACCTGTGGGGATGGGGAGACCATTAATTTGAACCTTCCTTTGGGCTAAACAAAAGACAGCAGAAACATCTTTGGCACTATACTCCATCTTGGAGCAGCAGCTACAGACATTTTGACAAGATCTCCAATTCGCCTATTTGCAATGATGTTCAGGAGCCCATAAAAATGTTAACTAAGAAGAATGTCAATCCACTTTACAAACAGGAAAAAATTTGCCTGTACCCAAATGTGGGAGCAAATATCTCAAAAAACCAAAAAAGTGCGAGACTAAATACTTCATAATTTTACTCATCTTAAATGTCTGAAAACTAAACGGGTAAAATGAATTGGGCACTGGTCTGGTTTAAAAATTAAAATAAGCCTGAATTTGTAAAAATATTTTTTTTCCCATTGTTCACAGATTCCTTGTTATTGCATATATAACCAATATGATTACCAGGTGGCACTTACACATTTTAAAAATTTTGTTATCCCATTATCAATCGAGAGCCGACTGCAATAAACAGTTATGCCCAGATGTTATATATTGGCCATAACTGTTTATTGCAGTCAGCCCTCGAAATACAATTGTAACTTCTTTGGAATATTGAAGCATTTATCCTCAATATTCCTTCAAAAATGGGTATTTTTCCTCAAAAATTCTCAATTTTCTGCCTGATTTTCCACTTCTAGGTGACGCTGTAGCTATATAATTGTAAGCTCCAACTCCGGGATTTCCCATTACACATGAATGGGCACCATTCTGCCAAATTTCAAGCACTTCTGAGTGTAATGGGTGGTTATAGGGTGCCAGGAAACTTTGGCCAGTATTTTCAGGTTGATTACAAAAAAGGATGTGATAATTTTACAAAATCTTTAATAAACAAAGTGGCATTCTCAGCAATTTTAAGTAGGTAATTTGGCTAAAATGATTGAACTAAATGCTCAGTTCCCAAGGTTGGGTGAAATTGTGAAATTTTTTCATATTAGTAAAATCTCAACATAGATGTAACATATTATATATTACTGGGAAATAGAGATCATTACTGATCCACTGGTCTCAAGATTAACACTATTCTTCACTTGTGGTTAAGGTTTTTACACAGGTTAACTGATGCTCTTTTTCAAATGTTTTTTTTTTTTGCCAGAAAACGGGCATATTTTGGATGATAAATGGTTGCTGCAGGTAGAAAGAACTGCACTATACCTAAAATTGTCTTTGCTACTTTATGGCATTGGGTGCTAAATAAAATGACCCATATCTGTCACAAGTGGGGAAAGTTGGTACTCGAGTACTTAACAGGTTTGTGTTGATACGCAATATAGTAGTTAAAGTATCAGTACTTGCTTACCATCTGCTTGCTTAGCTTGCACTAACAACTACCTTCGCCTCTCACCAAACAACTGTCCTGGAGAGCCTTCACTTGGCCCCACCGTTTCTAACAGATTGTGCAGGGTGGGCAATCCAGATCCACAGCGGATGAAGGTCCCTCACTGACGCCCCTCTGACCTCACGGCCAATGGTCTGCTATGAAAATTGTGATGGGCATACCACATCTGGGGTGGAAGAAGACGTCAGTTTGACTTCTCAATGGCTAGTATGCCCGGGTCAGCCTTGTCAAGGTCAGCCCCTGACCCTACCGGTCATCAATTGACCAGCTGGTACTGGTTTGGTGGAGATAATTTGCGTCACCTTGTGTGTCCACTCTTCACCATGTCCAGCCCCAGGACGCAAGCATGGAAGTGGGCAGCCTGCTTGCCCACTGGTTCTAGGCGAGTAACCTGGAACCACGTGGTATCTATTCACCTGCTAAAGACTCCTGGAATAAAACACCACAACATTCCCGGCGTGTGAACAGACAGCGACACCGCGTCCATGACGACCCCCGAGTAAAGCCAACTGGACCTCCTGGGCCCAAAAAGTCCAGACACACTCGGACAAAGAAGATCTTTTCACAGATCAGGTTAGCCTCTTGGATCGTAAGGACACGGTCAGATCCCAACACTAACAAGCAAGCTCCAGAAAGACGTTCAGCACTGGTGGCAAAAGAACTAAAGCGCCTCAACATCGACATCGCTGGCCTCAGTGAATGCAGGATCCCTAGCACTGGCGAGTTCATAGATGGAGACTATACATTATTTCACTCTTGACGCCATTAAGACTAACCTAAGCTCGAAGGTGTAGCCATCGTAATCAAATTCTCACTGAGTTCATGTGTTATCAATTGGAAGGGACTCTCTTCTCGTGTTATGACCTCAAGGCTGGCCCTCGTGAACAAGTGCCACGCAACTGTCATCAGTGTCTATGCACCAACATTTAAGAGGCTAACTGAAGAGAAAAACCAGTTCTTTGATCTGCTGGCTGAAGCGCTTGACTAGGTCCCCCATGGTGACTGGGTACTACTTGTCGGCGACTTCAACGGCCTAGTCGGCAGTGACCCCAGCACCTGGCCCAACGTAGTGGGAAACCACTGTTTTGGAGCTCAAAACGAGCCGGGTCTAATTCTCTTACAGCTGTGTGCAAGATTTGGGTTTACTATCAGCAATGCCCTGTTCCAGCACAAAGATATTCACAAAGGCACGTGGCAGCACCCTCATTCAAAGCAGTGGCATATGATCGACCACATAATTGTGAACTAACATCACATCTTGGATTTCCTTGACTCTCGAATACACAGAAGTGACGACTGTTGGACAGACCACAAGCTTATGTGCACCCATCTGAACCTGAGAAGATACACTTCCCGCCAAAAGCGACATCATACCACCCAGAAAAGACTCAACACGGCAAGTCTATGTACAGAAACTGTGCAACAACAACTTGCATAAGCCCTGTCTGATAGCCTCACACTACCTGAAGGTAACGTTGAGCCGAAGTGGTCATCGATAATGTCAACAGTCTACGACACTACTAAATCTGTGTTTAGCACCTGGAAAAGATCACACAGAGATTGGTTTGACAAAAATGATGAGATCCAGACCCTCCTCACAGACAAGAATACTGCTTTCAAAGCTGTTATGCAGGCTGAGACTCCAGCCAACAGAGCACGCTGCAAAGTGGCATGGAACAAATGCCAGCGTGCCATACGGCGACTGAAAAACACTTGGTGGATCGACAGAGCCCTGGAAATTGAAGAAGATCCCAAACAGCACAATACTAAGGAGGTGATTGATGGTATAAAACTGGTCTCTGGTCGCAGGACACCTGGCCTAGTCCCCATTGATTCTGCAGACAGTGTTCGACTTACACAAAAGGAGGATATCTTTAACAGATGGAAGGAATACTTTTCCACCCTCCTCAATCAACCCAGTAATGCCAACCTCAGCATGCTTGTCAGCATTCCACCAGCTGACATAGTAGAAGATCTCAAAGCAGCTCAAACTATCGAAGAAATCTCCCAGGCCCTGAAACGGCTATCCACAGGTAAAGCCCCTGGGCCTGATGCCATTCCAGCTGAAGTACTGAATCATGACGGTCCAGCCCTCCTGTCAAATCTTCACCAACTCTTCTTGTCAATCTGGGAATCTTAGACTGTTCCACAAGACTTTAAGGATGGCACCTTAGTGAAGTTGCACAAAAGGAAGAAGAAGTTAAACTGTGAAAACTAGAGAGTCTACACAAAGGCATGAAGGCCTCAGTGTTGGTAGGCGGAGAGTCCACTGACGAGTTTCAAGTCACAACTGGCCTACGCCAAGGCTGCATCTTGGCTCCATCCTTGTTCATCCTGTTCTTTGCTGTCGTTGTACGACATGCTACAGAGTCACTGCCATCTGACGATGGAATAAACATCAGGCACCTCTCAAATGGAGATCTATTAAACCTACGATGTCTACGCACTAAGCCGGCAAGAACAACTATAGTCAGCGAACTCCTGTATGCAGACGATGTGGGCTTTGGCAGACATCAGCACGAAGCACTCCAACTCCTCATCAACTGCCTGAACAGCGCTTGCAGACAGTGGGGCTTGACCATCAGCAAGGAGAAAACTGAAATATTACATCAACAGACATAAGATCCACCCCCTACCTTGCTAGAGGATAAAACTCTCACCGTCTCATCAAAGTTCTGCTACCTTGGCGGCATTGTGACCAACGATTGCTAGTTAGATAAGGAAATGGATGAGAGGATCGCTAAAGCCAGGCGGACATTTTACTCCCTCAAAACTAAGATCTGGGACCGCAGAGGTATATCCCTCAAGACAAAGCTCCTCGTGTATAACACTGTTATTCTTCTGGCTGTACATTATGGCAGCGAAACGTGGACCACCCTCGTAAGACACCTCCGTAAGATCGAGAATTTTTACCAGTGCTGCCTACGCCAGCTGTTGGGGATCCACTGGTTGGATGGAGTCCCAAATGTTGATGTGCACATGAGGGCAACGTCTCAACCTACTGAGGTCCTTATACAGGGCAACAGGCTCCGCTGGCTTGGCCATGTTTGCAGAATGTCAGAGGACAGGCTGCCCAAGCAGGTGCTGCTCAGTGAACTGAGCACTGGAAATTAGAAAGGCAGGCTACACAAAAGGTGGAAAGATTGCATCAAGGAGGACTCGAAACTGTTCAACGTGGGAGTCGATTGGTACAAATCCTCTCAGGACAGAAGCACTTGGAGGGCCCCCCTCCACAATGGAAAGACTGCTGCGACCACCCCGGCTCGGGCAGCCAGGGCTAGACGTGAACGCAGGCACGCCAGGCAGAGTCGGCATCATCAACCTTGATGGCCATATCAAGTATCAAGTATCTGTCACAAGAAGTGGGTGTTAACTTCTCTAAAGCGTCAAAAAGTTGCAAACTGGAATTGATAACCAGCATTATGAACACGCTCTACAGTGAGTCAGATCAGATCTCTGTTGATTGAGGTGTGCTTTGTTTAGGTTGTAGATGGAAAAACTATTGAATACTATTTTGTTACCACTGTTGCTAGGGTGCTACACAGTGGGCTGTCCATGAGTAGGCACATAGTAGCTCTTTGACTGCTGTGGTCATGTCTATTATACATGTCTTTTTTCTATGACAGGCTTATTGGCTTATTTCAGTTTTAATGCGTTTCTGGTTGGCCTGGATGTTTCTATGTTTGTTTTTTTCTTTCTGTGCGTTGAATGTTATTTTTATATGTTTCCAGAAGTTTCTGATGTCTTGCCTGCTTTTCACAGCCAACTGTATGGAGCCCTAGAGTTCACTGAAAATGCACTGCAAGTAAATCAAACTTTTGCGGCTCGTTGGAAACGTGAAAACAGAAAGCACTAATGGTGAAATTATTTGTACAAACTGTCCTTTAAGAGGAGAGGAAGCCATCAGCACACAGCACACATCCTTTCATTCCCTTTAAGAGCGGAGTATGCCCGTTTTAAGAGAAAAGCCAGCAAGATGGTGGGAGAGACCCAGATGAATGGGCTTTATTTACCAGCCGGAGGAGCTGTATTTCTCCTGCGTCAGGGCCTGGTGCGCTGAATGGCTGGCTGCTTTTACATCGCCATCAGGGGCCCGTCCACCCACTCGTCCTGGGGTGGGTCTGCCTATTATAGATTAGCATCAGGTTTTACAGTAACTTCAGGGAATGGACTTTCCCAAGCTTGCATCCATCAGCAATGACTGAAGTATTTAGTCCATTGTGGAGTTCACATCCTCCTTGTTTACTTTGTGTTCTTGGTTTAATCTCTATGAGACAATTATACATGTTCATGAGTGGGGCTGGCTGTGTGTAGTCAGGTCAGCATACAAAAGTTTCTGAACTTAGTGAAAGAGAATTGGTGAAAGTGAAGTTGAAGCATACTTTGCCTCTCTATGTTTCTCTCTGGTGTGATGGACTTTATTCTGTCCGTTTTATTCTTTCTCTTTCGTTTCAGATGAACATGGACATTTGAAAATATACCTGCCCAAGAAGCTGCTGGAATGCCTGCCAAAATGCTCCTCGCTACCTAAAGAGAGGCACCGGTGGAACACCAATGAGGTAAGAACAGTCGCCACAGTGCGAAATGTGATTAGCCAGAGAGTTGGAGTTCTATGATGTTGGATTGGCTGGAAGGTAGGCAGAGTTGCTGTGATGGAAGAGTCTCGGAGACAAAGCACAAATAGGTCCCGCCCTCTTAGAGGGAAAAACGAACCATGTCCCTCCATTGGTTGGCGTCTTCTTTCCTTTTTAGCCTGCTAGCTGAAATGATAAAAATGCCCAAATATTGCTGTGTGACTGGATGCACCACAATTTAAAGAATCCAAAACTCAATTTTTGTAAGAGTCTGAACCACAAAACTGAGCCAATAAGGAGAGAAAATTGGATCTGAGCAAGGAGACGGATTAAATCGCTTCATACTCTGATACGAAATGTGTGACCAAGAAAGGATCAAGAGCACAGAGGCAGTACATTTCACTGCTAACAGCACTTTCCAATGACTTGGTGCTACATGAAGGTGCTACTTTTTCTCCTCTGTCTGTTGGCAAGATACATAAAAATTCTGCTGTGCGGTGGGATGCTCTACCAACAGCGTAAAGAACCCAGAACTAAGTTTTAATCAAAAATCATACCGGAAAACAGCCTTAAAAAACTGAGTTCTGTTCCTATAAGAGCTAGCAGCTACAACCCATCGCTAACAAACTGTAGTATGTTCCTACCTCTCCTCGATGCCGAGCGCCCTGATATTCAAAGTCAATATTCTGTTCTTCCTGGTTCTGTTTTGTGGTTATGAATCTTATTAAAATTGAGTTTTGGATTCTTTAACTTGTTTGTGGTGCTTTCTGTCACAAAACAACGTGTACACATTTTTATTATTTCAGCTAGCAGACCAAAAAAAAAGAAACGCTGTCACGCAGTGCAAAGTAAATGGAGGGTGATTGGTTGTTTTCCCCTCCGATGGGTATGGTTTCACATATGATGCCATGCGATTGGTTTCTATGCCAACATCGAGTTGTGTTGTTGGGAGGCTGAATGACTGATCAACCATTTTGTTTGAGTGTGTGTGTGTTTGTGTGCATGTGTGCGTGTGTGTGCTCATATGTCCATTTTCTGCGTGCATCTTTTACACTTTAATGCTCATTCAGAGCTTCATACTTTAATTCTTTTTTTGCTACCATGCGACCAAAATCTTTGGCGACTAGTGCCGGCACCATGTTGGATGACAAGTAACAATCCAAGATGGCATTGCAGGAGGGTGGTGAGCTTGTATTTTCTGAGCATTACAAGAAACTGCAAGGTCCTGAGAAAAAGTAATACAAGAATGAAGTATATTTATGAGGCTTCGAACCCCACACGCTGAAAAAAATCAACTTTGAAGATAATGTGGTACTTTGGAGTAAATATAAGCAGCATTGAACACAGCTTTGATCGCAAAGACTGCTTGGGTAAGACATATTTTATGGTTATGGCTGTTGAGTTTATTTTTGCTCTTTTTCGCCTGTTAATTCTGTGAGTTTTGGTCATAGAGTGATAAAACTTATATAGTTAGAATCCGTAGAGTCTGTGCTTATATGATGTATCACTTGTGTGGTATAAGAACGTTATGGATTCGCTAGCATCACATATGTGGCACTTTCACCATTCGCATGTTTTTGCTATGAGCGTATTTAGTTGCTTGGTGTTTGGTTTTGAGAGGTTAAAATGATCTTCCTAATGCAAAAGATAATGGGTCAGTTTTACAGACACAAATTAAGTTTAATCCTAGACTAAGTTCAGTTTTCAGTTTAGAATCTCCATACAAAATTCTGTTCAGTCCAGGACTACACTTAATTAATGAGTCTGAAACCGGCCCTATAAGTTCAGACTTAAGCTAACCTCCTATAAAATGAGTGCGGAATACACAAGTGTATGAAGTTTCCTCTCCATTAGATCTGCACTGGAGATGTTTGCGATCTGCTTATTTCATCGCATTCAACTCAATTTTCCGTTTCTTCCCGTTGACTTAAGATTTCTGATGTGCAACAGAAAAAAAACAGAAATGATAGTCCCTTCTTTTGTGATGGCTGCCGCCAACAATGGCTCAAAGGGCCTCCATGGTATCAGAATTATTCAGTCGTCTTCGGTCGCTGTCTGGGTCACGATGTCATCCAACATGGCCGACTTCCAGTTTAACCCATAGGGCACTAAAGCAAAATAGTGTTGCTCAATGATGTAAGATATCAAGTTCTAAGAGGAGGCTTTCAACAGCACAAGACAATTTGATTTATATATATAGCGCTCTATGGGTTAAACTTCCTAAATTATGCGTCACGTCAGTTGCATACGAAGAATGTCCCAGAAATCTTTGGATTTCACAACAGTGACATAATATACACTTCAGGGTGTCTTTTGAAATAAAAACTCTGCGTTTATGTTTTGAGAAGAATTTTCAAAAAGAATGCAGATGAGCTGAATTTATCAGAGTAAACACAAAAATAATATGCTAAAAATTCTGCTCAACACATAAGCTCAGGTTAATCTGTAAATTGATCTCTGAATGAATTTTTCCTGTGCTAAGAGGCTGGTCCGTTTTTTCCAGAACTTTTGTTCAGAATGTAGAATTTCTGCATGGTAACAGAGAGGGGCAGAGGCTCCGCTGCTGGGTTTGTTCTGCGTGTTTCAGACACGGATGATGGTGCACACCACGTGAAGCAGAGGTGGTGACAGAGTTCTGAAACACGGCTGATGCCAGAGCGAAAGGCTCGGGAATAGAGTTCTGATGTCTTCATCGTAAACGCGCCTGTTAACAGTTTAAAATGTTGAGAATAAGTTAGAATGCTTTCGCCGTAACGCTGGAATGGTTTCACATTGTGATTGTGCCCATTTCTATAATTGCCCACTTCTTTTGTACACTGTAAACCCCCGAGGATTCAAATGTACACACTGTGAGAGAGAGATATGGATTTATGCTTGTAGGGCGGTCTATTTCATTCTTATATTAGAGGCAATTTAGCGCGATTAGCACTTTGTAAGTATTAGGTCTTTGACTTGGCAATGCGAAAGAAACGTTTTTTTCCACTTGCCAATAAACCAAGCAAAGTGAAATCAAAAGGGAAAACTAAAAAAGGATCTCGCTGTCCCTAGCGACAGTGCACAAGCTTTAAGTAGCTAATTGGTTTATTGCCTGTTTGGTTCATAGCTGAACCGAGTACACACCGAGAGAAGGTGGATTCTGTTATGCTGGTGCGGTAAGGTTCAAACACACTGTGAGCTGTCACAGTTATCACCGTGGAAACATCGGTAAAATGAACGAGGGGTGGTGTTTCGCTGTCTGCAAATGAGTTTGACGCTGACTGCCAGACAGGACGCATTGCGTTGGTGGTATCACTGTTACGAGAGCAGGACAGAAGCGGCGGTCTGTTCATAACGGCGAGCTTTTGAGCCTGAGGTGATTTTTTTTTTTCATATGCGCGACAAGCAATGGATGTGGGCTTAACGTCAGCCTTTCAGCTCTTGTTTGTGTAAAATGAATCCCATATATTTGTATGCTTGTAGAAAATGCAGTAGGTATTTCACTCTGGGTGTCCTTGACCAGCAGGCCAACTGTTTTCAATTGGTTCATTTCATATTTCACCCCCACAACATCTCCATCTCCCCTCTATCATTCAATGGAAATGAGACTGTGGGATCTTTCTCTCCTGCTTTTCAAAATACGTCCTCCATGTTCAAATAGGTGTGCGTCTGCATATGTGTGTGAGTGGTTTTCCATGTGTGTGCATATGTGGGTGTGTGTGTGTTTGTGTGTGAGTGTGTGTGTGTCTGTGTGTGTGCATGTGTGTGTGTGTACGCGCACATGTATGTATGTGTGTGTGTTTGCGCATGTGTGCATGTGGGAGGTATGCTTGTTTGTGCGTGTGTGTTTGGGAACTGTGTGCGCCCGCTGGTGTGTGTGTGTGTGTGTGTGTGTGTGTGTGTCTGTGTGTGTGCATGCGTGTGTGTGTGTACGCGCACATGTGTGTATGTGTGTGTGTTTGCGCATGTGTGCATGTGGGAGGTATGCTTGTTTGTGCGTGTGTGTTTGGGAACTGTGTGTGTGTGTGTGTGTGTGTGTGTGTGTGTGTGTTCACATGCATGCGTGTGTGCACGCCTGTGTGTGTGCCTGTATACGTGTGTAAGAACACATTGGGTATTCCACTTTCCACTCGGGTCTCTCTTGAGACTGGAACTAAACATTGTTTAGCCGCTTAAGGCTGGGGGGATTGTTAAATGATTGCTATTGCAGAAAGTTTCTCGGCGGAAAATTCACAATCTGCTAGCAGAAACAGTTGCATTTTTAATGCAGTTGATCCCGGCAAAGTATGCCAGGTTTTAGCACATTAACCGACCGGTGACTGTACCAGCGGAGCCTCGGGGACAGCGTCATCAGCGACCGCCATCCCCACCCCTCGTGTGTGTTCCGTTATGCACAGGTTCTGAAACTCATTCCCCCCTCTTTTGAAGGGTGCCTCTGTTTTTTTTATCCAGGGGCAAGTTGTCAGCTGAGTGTAGGAGGGATGTAGCATCGTAAAGCCCTTATTAATTGGGTTGTGAACAATTTCCGGGTGTAGAATACAGCCCTTTCAGATACCAACCCCCTGACCCCCTTATGGACAATCCAGCATCAGACCTAGACCTGATAAAATCAGTGATGACAAATTGCCCACAACTCTCTCCTTTCATAAAATTAAATTTTTGGATGCTCACCAAAAGGAGGGTTTTGCCATCGCACTGTTCTTTATTTAGTCTCGACGGACATGACTCTGTCAGGGGAAGTTGTGCATGTGGGCGGATTGATGGCCAGACTAATGTAAACAAATGGAACGAATAGCTGCAGAAAGACTGGTGAACACTCACTCAGTGGCACAGTACAGCATGTAAATAATGGCTGTTCATTTCTGAGCCTCATGGGTTGTGCTGAAATCACTGGAGCAGGATGAGGACTATTTGCGATATCAACACGTGAGCAGAATTATGCTGCTTCTTTTATTTAAACCCACAGTTTTATGCAAGCCGGTACATCAGTCCCATTCAAACTCCTGTTTTTAACCCTGGTTTGTGTTCTCCAGTGTTTCCAGTCGTATGTGCTTGCTGTATTTTTGTTGGACTGAGCATACTAACCTTTCACGGTGCTCAGTATTCGCCCTGTAATTGTAAAAAATTGAATTGGGATAAAAAAAACTCCCTCCGTGAATCGGTTAGTGTAATGTTTTCATCTGGACTGGATGTGGCAGATTGTTATTTCCTTCTGCTTGACCTGCAGTGTTTTATGTGTAGTCTAAATTAATTACTGTATCGGAATTGATTTGAAAAAAGCCCAGGCTTGTTGACACATGACTGCCGCTGGCTGCGGCTCTGCAGGATGTATGTGGAGCTGTTTACTGGCAGAAAGCAAGCAGCGCACCTGGGAAACTCGGCACTGTTTGACACTTTCCTGGCTTTTAAGAAGGCTGCACTTGCCTGTTTTACATAGTAACCACATATAATGCTCTTGACGGAGGGTGGATTCAGGTTTAAGGCATATTCAGCTAAAGCATATCCTGCAAATCTGTAAAGATTTGACATTCCAACTGCTTTCCAGCATTTAACTGCACTGCTCATTTCACCAATAGTGGCAGTGTGCTCCATATGAGTAAATGTCCACCCCACCTAAATAAAAACTAAAGAAGAGGAAGCCTGGGAGGCCAGGGCTCCTGTTTGAGGTGAGATGTGACTTGCGCGCTCCTAAAAGGAAGGGGCCCTCCAGGCAAGTGTGGACATTTTGGACAGACTTTGGATGGGTGTAGAGAAGACTGTGGTTCGCTTGTGAGACTCTCAGTGGAAGGTAAGCCTGATTTCGGTGTGCCCAATGCCACACCTAATGACGAAAGCTCTGTTCCAGCTTCCCTTCTTGGCTCTTTAAATTTTTCAAATATTTTCAAATTAACCAGTCGTTGACCAGCTGAGTTAAGATGGTGTCAACACCGTTGATGTCTATCATCTGTGGCCTGTTGTTCGTCGTCAGTCATCTGAAATCAATTTAACCTGTGATCTCTCAACAGTCACTAATAGTGATCAAATCAGACCAAACTTGGTGCATAACATCCTTAGCACGTATTCTACTTTGGAATTGCATTGTTTCCCCACACCCCCAGAACTGGGCTTGACAGGGCGGTCATAATAAAATACTGAAGTTGCAGACACCTATTTGAACAACCTTTAAGCTCAGGCAGTCACAAAGATTGATCTTACTTGATGAAACTTTGCATATGCATTTTTAGGATGTAAACTAATTTGTGATCTTGTTTCAGCATTGTAACGGTCTCCCAAATGGCCACGGCAGGGTGGCCGACCAGTTGAGTTTCAGCTTCAGTTGAAACTCTAGGTTTCTTTTTCAGATGAGATTTAGGAGACGCGTTGCTCTTTGAGAGGTGGTCATTGATCATCGGCCTCCTATTGCTTGGGGCCAATTTTGAGAGCACTTGTTAAGGCTCTGGGGTCATAAAAGTCATCAGGCCAGTCTACAAGGGTCTGAAGTCAAAAATGATATTTCAAAAATGAAATATCGAATGTCTTTCTGTCCCTCTAAGCCCCGCCCAGCCATGGGCATCAATTAGGAAGAGTGAAATAAAGAATGTCTCTCTGACCCCCTAAGCCCCGCCCACCCATGGGCATCCATAACGAAGAGTGAAATAATGTCTCTCTGACCCCCTAAGCCACGCCCACTCCTGGACATCAATAACAAAGAGTGAAATATAGAATGTCTTTCTGACCTCCTAAGCTCCGCCCATCCATGGATATCCATAACAAAGAGTGAAATAAAGAATGTCTCTCTGACCCCCTAAGCCCTGCCTACCCATGGGCATCAATAATGAAGTGTGAAATATAGAATGTCTTTCTGACACCCGAAGCTCCGCCCACCCATGGGCATCAATCTTCCTAATTTTACCCTGCAATAAATGGCTGAATAAGTGTCTCGTGGCCTCAGTGTTCCCCTTGTGTATTTGAGAAGAGACGGTGAGCAGGAATACATTTCAGACATTACTCTGGAAGATTAGATAAACCCGACTGATGAAAATCTGAGGGAAGTGAAGTGGTTGGGGTGGGGTGGGGTGAGGTGCTGGGGGTTGAGACGCTCGAAGGGGATTTGACGATAATGTAAGCGAGGTCGTGCCCAGCCTGTGAAACTCGGATTAAAAATGGAATCTGGGGAAAGCCTTGACATTTTACAGGAGGGGTATTAATGAATTTTCCAACATTCTCGAAATGGAAAATAAACTTTGGAACAGACTGCAAATGAGTAAACAGATCCATCCAAGACTGGAGGGATGCTTCACAGACAAATGATTTGGACCTTAGTTTCTGTCGTGCGTGAGTGTGTGTGTGTATGTATATGTGTGCACAAGTGTCTGCGTGTGTCTGCATTAGTGTTTTTGTGCACGCATTTGTGTGTGTGTTTGGGCGTGTGTATGTGTCCATGTGCGTGTGTGTGTGTGTGTGTGTGTGTGTAAGTCTTTGGGTGTGTTTGACTTTTGCCATTGGCTCCAGTACAAGACTCGGAGAAGCTGGTGTCATCAAATTCCACTCTTGCTGGTACAGTGCCCTGTATGGTCCATTGCGATGATCTCAGTTTCCCCAAACCGTCCTGCTCAGATTAAAATGGCTGTTTTCTCTCTCGTACTCGAATGCCCAACGTAGGGAGGGTGATTATCCTCTGTGCTTGCTCAAGGTCAAGCAGAGTGCAGCTCTTGGTCACAAGCAGACCCGTGGACCAAATTTTCAGATGAGCTTTTTCCTTGCCTCTGCTTATTCAGGTCTATTTCTCTGAGTTAAAAAAGAGCTGAAAGGTACGTAAAAGGAGGTGGAAGTGTAAAGATTGAAGGTGGCCATGATGTCGCATGGAGGAATAAGGAGTGGTTTGGAGCTACTTCTCTTGCACCGAGAGATTGCACGGTGACAATTAAATGCATACGCATGCATGCATTCCCGCGCTTACAGAAGCACATCCATGCATATGCACGCACATTCCTGTGTGAATGGAGGATGCAACTCAAACGCACATTGGCACACTGCCATTCTCACACAGCTGGTTGCAGAGCATACACCTTTAAGTCACAGAATGTGGACTCTTCAGCAAATACAAACCTCATGAGTCTACAACGGTACACCCTTTTGCCAGCCCACACGTGCTCCCACATTCATTGTCATAAACTTGCACTTTTTTTGCCAATTATGTTAACTGTAATTTTATAATCAGTTTATAACAAAGGTTCAAGCAAACATTCGTAAAGAGACCTCAGTGCAGAGAACAGCTGATGTGGTGCTGAGACTGTAATGTTATTCAGCATTTCTGAACTTTCTTTGGGGATTCAGAAATTCCTCCCCCGATGGCTTTGATGGGTATGATTGGGGGGGGGGCTGTCTTGTGTCGGCGAAGTACTCCAGTGTCAGTTTGCCTGATACGAGGCTAGCTTTAGCATTTCCAGTGCTACGCAGTGCGGGGCCTGCTACGGTGACAGTTATCTCTCTCTCTCTCTCTCTCTCTCTCTCTCTGTCTTCTATCTAGCGTTAAAAACAGAAAACAATCGTATGGAATAGTTTGCTCGATGTTTTTATAGTCTTCAGGTGCTGCATGCTGTTAGCTGGCTGTGCTGACCCCCCACCCCCCCATCCTCACTGGTGCAGCCAGAGATCCAGATCTCAGATTTACCTGCAGGGCGAATGAAAGAGCTGCTCTGGAGAGGTTGTTTATACACAAGACACACCCAAAAACACATATATCCAATGCTGCAGCTGACTGCACGACACCTTTATCAAATACTGCCCTCATGTTAAATGCCGTACCTGTCAGCCGAGCACAGCAGGTAGAGAAAAAGAATAATTTGAGAACTGTTTCTGATATCCGCATCAATTCAGTGAACAACACATATAAACGCATTTACTGGAGGGGAAATGGATGCAAAGGCTCTTGGGCATACAGATGGATGAGAAACTGAAGGAAAAGCCTGAGTGAATGAGTGCAGAAATGTTATAGGGGGGGCATTTTTCTGGAATGTTCTGTATCCACTTGATCCCTTAAAATAGGGGTGTCAAGCTGGTCCATAAAAGGCCCAAGGGGCTGCAGGTTTTCATTCCAATCGAGCAGAAGCACACCTGATACAACTAATCAATTGTGCAGGCGGAGATCAGTAGATTAAATCTATTGTGTCAGGTGTTTGGTTAGATTGAACACCTGCAGCCCCTCGGCACTTTTATGGACCAGTTTAACACGACTGCTTGATAAGGAAGGGTCACTCCAAATCATAATTTTCCTTTATCTACTTTATCCTATGATTACATTTCTATCATGATAGGAGTGGTGTCTTCTAGGATGAATGTAACCCCATCCATTGGGGTCACAATGAAAGCATGTAAAAATGATATGAATCATATGCGATGGCCTTGGCAATCTCCAAATCTCCACTCTGTTGAACACTTATGGGAAATTTTGAAACGGCAGGACAAATGGGACTTTCCATTGCCATCATCAAAATGTGAAACTGGGAAATTTCTATCATCTTATATCTTACATCTGGGGCGAACAGTGTTCCATCCCTCGCTCCACTACAGTTCCAGGGATTTGTTACATCAATGCTATATTGGCCCCACACTGTTAATAAGACAATACGCTGGTTTTATTTTATATTTGTCACTCATCGGTATGTACAGTATGTGTTTGTGTAGTTAGTCAATGTGATGGTTCATATATATTTGCGTAAAGGTATGATAGATGACTTGCAAAAGCACTCAGATTAGACAAACTTCTATTTGCGAAAACATGCACCCATACAAATGTGAAGTGTACCCATAACGGCATGTTACATTTCAACCATCTCCTGGCTCCTCACCAAATAATCTTCTCCCTCCGTCTCTACCTGAGTCACGGCCCACAGTTCTGACTCAAGCTTCCTCAACTTCTTGCAGTAATTTGCTGGATTTTCTATATTTTGTTTCCATTACGACTACAAATACAGTAAAGCCACGGTCACACCGGACGCGAAAACTAATTTTTCACACGACAGATTACATTCCAAGTCAATGCAAAGGCGCGAATACGCGTGTTTCCGGTATGAAAGCGGCGTAATGCTAGAGTCAGTCTTTGATTTTATTTCTGGGTACTTAATAGCAAATAGACGGACAGGTGATTATAGGCGAAATCCTTCTCTTGGGGAGGTGTGTGTGGGGTTGCGGGTCTGAAGGACGTGTAGCTGCCATGTGATTTGAGACGGAGGAGCCGTGTCAGACTGGGGCCCTCGGTTTCTTATTCTCTCCCCACGGTCAAACTGTGGTGGAGTGAACTGAATTTCTGAAGTGTCTCTCAGTACCACAGGCTGGCATTCAGTGAAGAGTTCTCAGTGCTACTCTCAAAAGGCTTGAAGTGGACAAAAAAGAAAGAAAACAAATTGGATACTGGGATATCAGAGTGAGTAAACACAGCAGAAAGGGCAAGGAGTCTTTAAACAGTCTCCTCCTCATTCTTTATAAGAGTGCTTGGAGAAAGCTCCTGAAAGTGGCACTCGAGCAGCAGTTTTAAACTGGTCAGGGAAGGTCTGCTGGGGTTGTGCCCTGTTCCTGCAAGGTCACTGACATCACAGTTATAGGTATGACCACCTTGAGCATGGGGGAGGGGCCTATTGTTGCAGTGGCTTGAAACCTCAGGCAGGGTGTCCAGTAAAGTGTAGTTTCTAATTATTCATAGAGCGGCAAATTTTCTGCCTTTTAGACTTCTACTCCAGCGCTTTGGATTTGTGGACAGTGATTGTGTGAATATAATGGACAAATGCCTTTAATTTGCAGGTTTTGTCAGTCGCATCAAGTGAACCATGTTTTGATTTTGGCTTTTTTTTTATAAATTTTTTTTTTTTTTTTTGCAACTGTGGCCCTGTAATTACAGTCTTTATAAACTAGAGTGAAAGTTGAATCAGATGGAACTTTTTTCCATTTTTTTTTTTCTATTTAGATTTATTCAATTTATTTTATTACCCTATACATTTCTGTTCTGTTATTATCCGTATTGTATTGCATATTGCATATGTGTCCGCATTTTTTGTGGCATCAGTGTGGACAATAAATTCCAAAATAATCAGTGTAACTGACCAAATATTGTATTTGAATATTTAAGTGCAATAAGGCTGAGATGACTTGCCGAGCGCTTGGGTTGGTATTGGCCTAAAAAGCCTGTCAATTCAAAAAAACAAATGAAGGAAAAGAGAAAATATCTTTTAGTTTTATGCTTTCTCATCTGTATTAATAAAAAGATGCCAAAGAACGATGAATAAAATAATAAAAAGCTCATTCTGAGTATTAATTTCCCTGGCTGATGGTGCGAGCACGGATCCCTCGGCTGTGAGATATTATTTGGCCTAACTTTGCACATAAATTTTGAGGAAAACCGTGGATTTTAGTTTTTAGATATTCAATCTTGCATGGAGCCTGTTTAAATGTGGGATTAATGGGCAAGACTCATGCCTGGAATTTAATATCACCTTCAGACTGTATGCTAGATGGACTCCAGTCTGTCAGATTTATTTGTTCTTGTCCTGTTGCCATCACAGAAGCGCTGCCTGTGGAACAGGATGAGGCGGGGCTTAAAAAAAAATCTCTCACTGATGATGTCATCGAGTAACCGCAATGACTGCGACGGAGTCTTGCAATGTAAATTTGGCCTGACCATACATCTCAGTTTCCACCCCTCCACCCTTTTATTCTACCTGGAAAACATAAGAAAACATGACAATTAAGGTGGAAAAATCTCAGTGTATTCACACTGCCACAGACAGATTTAATTGAAAATATTTCTCAGTGAGGAATGGTATGTTATAAGTGTTTGACCTAATGTTCTTCAATTATGATAATAATAACAACAGCAGTAATTATACAGTTCTTTAGAAGACAGGTGGTGTACAGTGTATACTTTACATTACATTCACTCTGTCCATTACATATTTTACAGATGCAGAGGTTGCACTTATCCCAAGTGACAGCCATTATGCTTGAGGCAGGAATAGAACCTGATACCTCTTGGCTTTCTGCTCTAGATTCCTGTACTGTCGTGTTTGCCACCATCTTCTCCTCTCTCACCATTTGTCCTGGTCTTTGGATGGTCTTGTTCTTTGGAACTACTGGTTGCAAGAGAGAGTCAGCCATTGTTTGCCCTCTGGGGCGACCCGATGGAACCGTCACATGTTGGGCCACACAACAACACACAACAGGAAATCTTACCTTCTAATATTTTCACAGGCCCCTGTCTAGGCCCCTTTGAATCGTCTCAACTCCCCCATGCATTATCGCAGCCTTGTTTGTCCTTGAACTTTCAGTGATGATTACAAGCCCCATTAGTTTTTATTTTTTGTATTGTTTTCTCTGCCGGCTGGTAGTCACGCCCAGCATGTAAACCTAACCCTGTTCCATCGAACCCCTATCCTCAGGTTCTGCTTTGCTTGGCTGTTGGATTACACTACACCTTGATGGATTTTTCCAGACGGGTGTGACGTCAGCATTTTCTTAGACAAAGCACGGCCATTTTTAACCCCCCCTTTCCCATAATCCCCTGCAGCGGCGAGACGAAGGGCTCTGATGGTATCGGCGCTCCAGACGGCGCGCTGAAAACTCCTAAAACCCGTTATTTCAGTTGGCCCAGAGTTATGTGCTTCCCCCTGTAATGGCATTCAGTGCAGGGAGACTCTTAATCGTTCCCAGCAAAAGTAATTTCCAGTGGCTTTTATTGATGGTGATGCTTAAATGGTGTGTTTTTATTAGGTATAGATAAAACATCATCTCGGCTCCTTAAATGGAGGTATGGCTCCCTGTTCTTTCTGCCCCAAGCCCTGGTTGCTATGGAAGTGTGATTTGGGTCTCTGATTGGCCATCTCTTTTCTCCCTGCAGTTCTAGTGTCACTGTGCCAGGGTCATATAAACAGGTGGGCTTATTTAGAGGGGAATTATGATGTCCGTTGCAGCTATTTTTTTTTTTTAATTCACTGTGATAACTTTTGGTGATTCGGTCATGGTAGCCATTCATTTCCCCTCTCCATTAATGTGGAGGAAACGTCAGGAAAATATTTTGATGGAGTTTTCATCTGGATGTGTAATTTTCTATACTTGCACTTCGGTTTCAGCAAATGCATTGCCTCATTGGTTTAGTTTCTTCACTGTGTGTGTGTGTGTGTGTGTGTGTGTGTGTGTGTGTGTGGGAGGGGTGGTGGGGGGGGGGGGGGTATTAACCAGCTGCCCTGGAATAAAAGGCAAGCTTCTCTTATGTGGGAAACTGTGCACAGTCCAGTCTACCCCTCACCACTTGCCATATTAGCCACACACTTCTCCTTACTTCATTTCACATTTGAACCTCACTTCCTGTCACGTACGCATCTCACTTGTGATTGGAGGTTATTTCATGATGTTTTACATGTGTCATGAGAGCGAGCAGGGAACACAGGCTTTTGTGCACGGGATAAAAAAATAGAAACGCTGGTGATTTGCAACCTCACCGTATGTGAGGCACTAAATAGCCTCAAAGTTATGAACCATGAGATTGAAACTTTCAGAAGTTTCAAACTAGCAGAATAAGAAAATCTATAAATATACTTTTAATTTGGTTATTTGCTGTCCAGCTCTTCCCGGCGTTGTTCTTTATTTATTTTTTATTGCTCAGCTTGCACACTGTATTACCCCGGAGACTGATGCAAAATTTCATGATTCCCAATTCTGATCTTGCCTGGCACAGATCATTGTTTTTTCTCCAACATAATCAACTCAAGCTGATGCAGCTGTGCTGTGAGCGGCACTGGGCTGGCCAGATATTCTGGCATGTTCCTGCTCTCCGACACCCTTCAAGCCATGACCTCTATCCACTGGGTTTGTTATTGGACTGGTGCACTGGAAGACCTGCTTACCCACGCTCGTGCATGTGGGAGCACACACGCACACGCGCACACACACACACACACACACACACACACACACACACACACTCATGCGCGCACACATCCGTTCATTCGGTATTTATGACCACATACGAGCGCACACGCATACCCCTGCGCGTGCTTGCACGAACACACGCATGTGCAATTATGCACACATGCACACTCGCACGTGCACATTTACAGGAATGCACACAAAAGCAAACGCACATGTAGTCGTATTCACTTTTATATCTACGCCCATGCGCGTCCACACACAGACGCATACCCACACTGTTTCATGTATTCTCTCAAGTGTGCATTCACTTACTCGTACTCACACTCAAGGTTACACTCCTTCGCAAACACGCACACATTCATACATGCACACACACGAACACACGATCACACATGCATGCACACACACAAACATGCGCACGCACACAGGCTCAGGGAGTGCTGTCAACAGCATACATTACCTTGTAGAAATGAATCAGCCAAAGGCTTTGGGACCCTGCCATTGTGAGAATATATTTTGATTGATTGAACGACTGAGTGACCTATTACAGCATTATTGGCTGCTGTCCATCGATGGCTCGTAAGCCAATACAGGTGCCTGAATGCCACCTGAATCATTTCAATCTGCAGGAGCCAGTAGGGCTTAGTTACGTGAAAGGATTAAGTGGAATGATGCTGATTAGCCCAGTTGAATTATTCACATCCGAACAGGCTGTTGCCTTGATTTTTAAGTATTTATTTCAACACATTTTTACCTCTTGTTGATACAAATTAAGCTGCTCCTTCTGAGCTGTCAATATTGAAAAATCTGATTATTTAAATAATTTTCCCGTTGCATGCCCAAAAAACCACCTTTAACTGAAGTGTTGACTGTTTTTTTAATTGTCAAATTAAATCATAATTTTCGCCTGCAGGGATGTTTGCTACACAGTGTGATTAGAATGCGGCTGATGTGTTTGAGCAGGCAACGTATTGTAAATGTGGTTTTTGAGAGCCATTCCATGAGAGATTGACATTCAGTGTGCAGTGGACCCTCCTGGAATTGAATGAAACCTTGGCACATAGATAAATGTGAGTGTCTCACAGAAAATTCAGAATGTTTAGGTCCGTATTTCACATAGCCTGCCGGTAGCTCCACCTGGAAGCCACTTAAGTGGCTCAGTTTTGCTGTTGACACCACATTTTACATCAACTATCATGACTTAAGGGTACACAGTACCAAATATGTTATACTTCTATCATGACCTGTGACACTTAAAATTTAGTTAGACTTCAGCATCACATCAGCGCCAAGCTGGGTAACTACGTCATCGAGCCAGAATTATTTGAGAAATAAAAATAAAAATTGAAATGGGAATAAAATAATACCCCAGACATATACCAAACTAGAATGTTTTATTCTGTGTTGAAACACAACAAGACTATCATTTTCAGTGAATAGTATTTTGGTATCTTGCTGTGTATGTGTAATGGATGGCTAGAAAGATGGTTGAAATTTATTTTTGGTGCATGTTTGTGGTATATTTTCTCTGTAACCCAGATTCTGTACTGTGAGGTTAAATGCTGCTTGTTGTGCTTTTGGAACTCTATTTTAAGGAATGCCAAGTATTTCTTTGGTAGTATCCACGCTTTCAAGCTAGACGGAGCCAACGTTGGAGGAAAACTCAAAATGGTCCATTTCATAGCAGATTGTGCCTATGTTTAGGTGGCATTATTTTGTTTACCCAGCAAGATCGAGATCTGAAATTCTCTGGATACATAGTACCTTTGGGGTATATTACAGCATTTGTGAAATCTCAATGGTAGTTTTATCAGTGGAGATGATTTTAAACCTCAAAAGTTGGAAAAATTCACCTCAAGGGGGCACTGTAGGCTGGATACAAGTACTGGCCATCCCCAGGGAAGTACCAAAGAAATTGTTTTTGAACTGTGATGCACACAGCTAGTTTTCTCTCAAAATGAAGAGTTTAGCTTGGTACTATACTGGGTAGATTGCTATCTGGCCAAAAGTGGTGCTCTAAAGAACTAATGTTCTTCTGACCTGACATTCCATATTCCCAGACATATACTAAAGTTCTGTGTTTTGACATAAAGTACATCCACAGTTATACACAAAATTTGCAGTTTCTTTGGTATAAAGCTGGGTTGGTTGTAAATTGGATTTAGTGGTGATTTTAGCATTGTGCCAACCTGCAAGACTTTTACCAGTAGTCAGTACAGTGTTCAGTTTTTGAGTGTTGGTGAGTTTCAGAAAATAACAAATTCTCTGAATTTTTGCATTACTATTAGAATCGGAAAGCAGGCTTCAGTATTAATTTTAGGATTTCCCTAGGGTATGGTGCTTGGCTATGAAAAAGGGCACAGTAGTCGCGTCTAGCAAGTGGTTATCCTGATAAAGGGCACAGAGGTCTTAGCAAGCAAGTAGCACCCTGCCAAGAAAAGGGCAGTTCATTTGTAGTGGTAACTTGCATGCCCTCATTCCTAACACCTGCCCATGATGCCTAGCCTATGAGATGCCCGATGGTTGGGAGGGCAGGTTTCTTTTACAGACTTCCTATTTCTGTGCATACTAAGCCATGGTTGTTGACGCAACTATTGCGCCATACAGGCAGCAGCCCACTATTTAATTCAGAGACAGACAAGCTCACTATCAATGGCCTGTAAGCAGCCCTGTAGAGACCCAGGATGCAGTGTAGTAGGGCTTGCCTCAGGATCGACTGGCTCCCTGGGTAACATCGACCTGGATCCAACGAAGGCCATGGATGGCACAAGGCCAAGGCCGAAGAGCACCGCTGGTGCACACCACCTGGTGCCGCCAACCCACAATCGAATTCCAAAAACAGATTGACGGATAGAGCTAGTCACATGCTGTGTTGACATTATTTCACTTTGGGTAACATGAAAAGAATAAAACTGTTATAACTTTTGTACTAGACATTCTGTCTTCATGTACACGGTTGTGTGACGAAAAATCTTTTTTAGAGTTGAAATTATGGACTTTTTTTTTATGTAAGTGTATGATTACTGTTGACGCATTTCTGCGTACTTACCGTGGTTTGCCTTTTACATTAGTTCTTTTATTGACATTTAAAAAATTTGAACTGGTCTTGTTTTATAATGTGCTGTATGCCACTGACTGCGCTGTACCTGTACTTGGTAATGGCCCATGTATTGTGCATTTGATAACGCTCACAGTCACCACCAGTTTACAGCCAAACAAGCTTAATGCCAAAGGGATTACAAATTTTATGTATAACTGTGTTTGTGCTTCGTATATTTCAAAAGACAGAACTTTGGTACATGTCTGGAATATGGAATGTTAGGTCGGTGGAACATTAGCTCTTTAGACTGCCACCTTAAGTCAGAGAGCTATCTACCCAGCATAGTGCCAAACCAAGCTCTTCACTTTCTGAGAGAACTAGGCGTGTATATCACAATTAAAAAAAAATTTCTTTGATACATTGCAGGGGATGGCCAGTACTTGCATCCAGCCTACAGTGCCTCCTGGAGGCAAATTTTTCTGACTTTTGATATTCAAAATTATCCTCACTGAAAATAGTACCATTCAGATTTTATAATGTTGTAATGTACCCCACAGGGACTATATATTCAGAGAATTTCAGATCTCTAACTTGCTGGGAAAATAAAATAATGCCACCTAAACACAGGCACAATCTGCTATGAAGTGGTCCATTTTGAGTTTTCCTCCAACTCTGGCGCCGTCTAGCTTGAAAGTATTGACACTACCAAAGAAATTCTTGATATTCCTGAAAACAGAGCTCCAAAAGCACAACCAACAGCATTTATCATCATGGAACATATCTGGGTTACTGAGAAAATATACCACAAACATGCACCATCTTTTTGACCATCTTTCTGGCCATCCATTGCACTAACCCAGCAAGATACCAAGGGAATATTAACTGAAAATGATAGCTTTGTCATGAGTAAACACATAATAAAGCACTGTTGATTGGTATATGTCTGGGATATAATTTTATTTCCATTCCCATTTTCAATTTTTACCGTGATTTCTCAAATAATTCCGGCTCAATAGCAGAGTTACCCTGCTTGGTGCTGAAGTCTATCCAGACTTGAAGTGTCACAGGTCATGATAGACCTACAACACATCTGGTACTGTGTACCCTTAAGTCATTATAATTGATGTAAAATATGGTGTCAAAAGCAAAACTGAGCCACTTAAGTAGCTTCCAGAAGGCACCACCGGCAGACTTCTTGAGATACGGACCAAAAAATTAGGCTTTTTTTGTGAGACTACAGTATCTCCCTATCTGCCAAGTTTCATTCAATTCCGGGGGGTCAACTCCTCAACTTCTTCAAAAAGAGCCTTTTTCTCACGGAATGGCACTTAATGTTTTAATATCAAAAGTATTTTGCATCATCATACCATCTTACCTATACTCTGGTTCTGTCTTTGTACTTATTGTATATATCCTGATTTTTTGTTTTTACCTTTTTCAGACCTTTGAGTTATGATTTGGGGGAATTGGTTTGTGCAGTGAGAGTGGAAATCTAGATCGAGAATTTACTTGCTGGTCCCCAGGGTTACCAGGTTTGGTCTGCTGGTCTGGAGTTCGGGGGTTTGTTTGTCGGGGTGAGGGGTGCTGAAAGCCAATCAGTCTTTCTGCTATTTTTATGAACCAATCTCACTTTGTCTTTCCCACCCATGGGCCCTGACCCGATATAAAGGGATTTGTTGGTACAGTTGGGTCCATAAGTATGTGGACATTGAAGGAGTCATTAATACGTCGGTCTGCCTCAGCATATTGGGGCTGAAGTTGCAACAAATGTCTGTGTAAATAGACTTGGTGCTCAAAAGTGCATAATTAGAGCTTGAATTTGAGAGTAATTGAATCTAAATTGGGTGAATAGCGTAGGAATTGCAGGACTTTTTATATGAGGTTGCCCCCTATTTTTTAGGAACCAAAAATAATGGGATAATTGGCTGCTGAGCTATTCCATGACAAATTCATTTCAAAGAAAGCTGATTAAAGGCAGAATTGACTTAACTGCTGTTATCCAAAGCAATCCAAAGAGCTGTCACTGAGAGTAAAGAGAGGCATGATTTGGGAGAAAAATCAAAAGAAACCTATCAGAGATAGCAAAAACATTCAGTATGGCCAAATCAGCTTTTACTATGTTCACCAAAAGAGCATTAAAGGCTAAGGAGACCACTGTCGTGGATAACAGCAGGATTCTTTCTCTGGTTAACAAAAATCCTTCTCAAAGGCTGGGTCATAAAGAACACGAAGGGGGAAGAGGTTGAAACAATGAAGAGAGAACTTCACCAGAGTAAGTGCAGAGGTTTTAGCTGAGAATGTAAACCAAGTTGGCCTCAAAACCTAGAAGATCCTGGATGTTACCATAAAATAAAAAATGGCCTGCTGGCCTGAAGGCCTTGTGTCCCCCGTCGCACAAGTGACCAGAAACGTGGCAAAAACTGTTTTGATGGCTGAAAATAATGTCGTGCACTGTACCACTAATAATGTGAAGTACAATGACACTGTAGCTCATTAGTCATTGGTTGAACAGAGAGATGGATGAGGGTTGGATCATTGTGATATGAGCTAAATATAACCATGGGTTATGAGAGAGATTACAATTTTCATGACTTGTGGATGATGGACGCATCGCCAAGGCATAGTTTTGTGCCCATGGCTGAGATCAACCTAACAAGCCAGTAAGAATGTCATATGAATTTGTTGAGCCTCCATCAAAGCTGTGAAAAGTTATTGGGAGTACAGTGTTCTTCACATCTTTTTGCTCAGTGACCTTGAAAATTAGGTGAAGGTCTCTCATCATTGAACTAGAGCAAGACCTTCATGAGAGGCATATGTGGTGTGAATTTGGTGATCCTCCATCAAAGCTGTCAAAAGTTATTGCGAGTACAGTGTTCTTCACATATTTTTGCTCTGTGACCTTGAAAACTAGGTCAAGGTCAATCATCATTGAATTTGAGCAAGGCCTTCATGAGAGGCATATGTGGTGTGAGTTTTGTGATCCTCCGTCAAAGCTGTCAAAAGTTATTGCGAGTACAGTGTTCTTCACATGTTTTTGCTCATTGGCCTTGAAAACTAGGTCAAGGTCAATCATCATTGAACTTGAGCAAGGCCTTCATGAGAGGCATATGTGGTGTGAATTTTGTGATCCTCCATCAAAGCTGTCAAAAGTTATTGGGAGTACACTGTTTCCGGACGAACAGCATTTCTATGTCCCCTGTTCCGCGGGGCGACGGGGGACAAAAATGCCCGAGCAGTTCTGTAACATCTTATTGGCAGATAAAAAAGGATCAACTTGTATCTGATTAGAAAAGAACTAATGGTGAAGATTCAGGAATTGCTCATGATCGGAAGCATACCACCTTATTTGTGAAGCATGCTGGAAGTAGTGTTATGGCGTGGGCATGTATAACTGCTGATGAAACTAGTTCTGTCACATTTACTGGCAATATGACTGCCATCAAAAGTAGCAGGATGAATTTGTGTTTGCACAAATTCAGAGGAATGCTTCAAAACCCATTGGACTGTACTTCACAATGCAGATGGACATTTACTCAAACTTGCAACAAAGGAAGCCAATGACTTCTCTTAGGGGGGAAAAATTGAATGTTCTACAGTAGCTAAGTCAGTTATCTGAAACAGTGGAGAATGCATTTCACTTAGAAGGAAACCATGAAGAACCGTTGCCCCAGAAAACAACAGGAAGTGAGGACAGCTGGGGCTGCAGCCCAGCATCTATGGGCTTCAGACTTCGGGCTTTGAATGACTACTAAGGGCTTGCGACCATGTCTAAAGAAAATAACAGTATAAATAAGAATTATCTCACCTTGTCCATTTACTTTTGAGCCCTTCAAATTGTGGATCAAAATTATTGTAATTCTCAACAGGTTCGTACAATTTTTTTTTCAAAGCTGAAAGTCTATACTTCAACAACATCTTGAATATTTCATTTCAAATCTGTCTTGGTGGCATACAAAGCTGAAATGATGAAAATTGTTTTTCTGTCCAAATACTCATAGTCCTGTTTGTATTTAGATGAATGGACAGATTGCTGAATGGATAAATGGATGTGAATAACAAACTGAAAAGTATGTCCTTTGTCTCAGCTTCTTTTTGGCCTTTCCTCTCCTTGGGTCCCTTGGCCTCTTGATTTATCTGAATCCTGCCAGTAAAGCCTAATAGAAATATTAGGCTTGCATCATCAAGGCAATCTGTTTGATACCCTTTCATACCAGCCATCATACACTTCAGCTGCTTACTTAACCTGCGGCTCTTTCTTCTGCTTGAGTAAAAATATCTGGCCAGATAAATGGATTCAATGCACAAGAATTCAGGCTGTTCCAAGCACTCCGGTTAAGAGCTTGGAATAATTACTGTACATAAAATGTAAAGGTGAGTATAAGTTCACTTACAGCTAACTGAGATGATGTGCCATTGTTTGGGCTTATATAAGCAAGTTATTATCTCTCATGGCCTTTGACCTGAGCTAAACGTATACAGCGAGAAAGCGTTGGAGACCAGGTCAAGTTTGATTGCAAACTGTGAAATTCATTAATTTATATACACTATTGCATACGGTGAGGTCACTAATTATTTATACACGGGCATAATTTCAAACGATGGCATTTCCATTATAGTTAAGCTGGTGTGAATGTAAATAACTTAAAAATGAAAGTCATTCAGTCAGCTTCGCTTTGAAAGTATGCACTTCACATTGAGTGGACGGTGTTGGAATATCTGTCCTTTTAAATACTGTCATTGTCCAAAAACACTGTATTTTATATTAGTTGCGCTTTATGCACAAAAGGTCTGCGATTAGCATGGACCAGAAGGATGTGTTTGCGAGATGTAGCTTTTGTTCCAGAGGTCAGAATAAGTGTGTGCCGATGGTATTGATCAAAGTTAGTTATTATCTTTGAGTACAGATTATGAGGACAATAGTGTAAAGTGTCCATTTCCTCCATTGCAAAGAATCTTAATATAGTAATCAATAACACAAGGTAGTTCCACATAACCATTTATAACCTGACCAGACTCTGCACATTTGCTGAAAGGTTCTAATGGGGATTTAATAATCACTAATGATGACTGAAAGCAGCTGAGTTCTAGAAAACTGACTTACAATTACGGGGAGAAAAAAAAACTCTTAAAGTTTTGTTGTTCTTGATGCTTTTTTTCCCTGCTATCGACTTGAGTCATATTTCTTGTAACTTAAAAAAAAGAAAAACCTGCAGTCTGCAACCGAGCAAACTTGAGAAGCAAGTTTATGAACTGGGTTTGGGGGCCTCCTGGCTAATAAAAACGTCCAGTCAGCAGCACAATGAACAGAGAAATACGAAATGGTGACAAGACGAGATAAAAAGGAGAAGAGGAATGTGAGCAGGCTATTTAGCTGCGAGCGCAGTAACGGTTCTCAGCCGCCGGTCGTTTGTCTGCGCTTAGTCGCCCGGAATCTGCGCCCGCTTCCAGAAGCGGCGAAGCGTCGCCCAGGAATCCTGCTATCAAAACTCGCGCGCCATCGACTGAAAAATGCCTGGAACGGAAAACGTTGACAGCCGACTTTGCGTGGTATGGCGGGTGCACTCATGTGCACACTACTTGGCTAAATCTGGCTCGTACTTCTGAGTAGGATGGATGGCCCTTTGGTCGCTGCTAGCGTGGAGGCGTTGCGGTTTTTTAGCTGGACGACTGAGGCAGTGGGGCCTCTTGTGTGCTGGAAAGGGCTTTGAGAACCCCCCCCCCACCACCACCCCTCAGGACACCCCAGGGGGACCCTGGGAGGCTGAAATGTTGGGAGCCGGAGTGGTGTGATCATAATCACCGGCCCTCTGAGCCGATTAGGGGTTAGCCTCTATCCTATGGGAACCGTCTAAACTCGCCCCTGCCTGTGTGCCTCCCTTCGATTTTTATTTCCTTTGCTGTTTCCTTCCCTCTGTTCTTTCCCCTATTTACCTGACCCCCCTCCTTCTCGTTCCTCATCCCCTCTGTCTCCCTATCTCTCTCCTCTCCCTCTGCCTCCTCTCCTCACATGTTTACTGATGTGCAAAGTTATTTCGGCCGATGGGGTTATGGATTTCCGCCGTTGGATATCGAACTGCTGGGTCAGGCTTTCTTGTGCCTAGACCGATCATGCTGGACCATTCCGTTTTATTTACAGTCCAAAAAAAAAGAAAAGACAAGGAACTGACACTAACCCCCCCCCCATAAGATCATCCTTACCATTCACACACCTTCCACATACATAAACAAACCCTTGTTGATTGATTATTGGGACCTGAGATTGACATTATTGAGTCAGTTGTCACATTATTGCTCAGAACGATGTCTTCAGCAATTTCTTTTACTGGCTTTTAGCTTGTGTCCCATTTTGTATCACTTGATAGAATCATTGAGTCACTGCTTTTATCCATACTGGAATCCATACTGCTCATTCTCTACATGCAGACAATAACAGCTTATCACAGGGTGCGATTATGTGTGTGTGTGTGTGTGTGTGTCTACTTGTGTGCGTGCGTGAATGTGTGCATGTGTGTGTTTACATGTCTCAGACTCTTGGCAGGTATTTTGGGGGGAGGGAGTTAGGTGTGTGTATGAGTCAGTGTACATCTTCGACTCAGAAAGAGGCAGTTGGATGTGTGTGCGCGTGTTTCTCTGACCCTAGAACAGGTAACTGCTGATGGAAGTCGGGTGCGGATGAATTATTTAACGCGGCAGCTTGCTGTTTCTCAGCCCTTGTGGTATACCAGAGTCCCCGGCTGAATACCCCTATAAAGTGTAATCACTACAACCCAAACATTGCAGTGTTGATTGGGGCAATTCCCCCCCCCCCCTTACATTCATTTCCCCATCCACCAGTCATCCCAGACTCAGTGATTCCATCAAGCGCTTTGATACCGACTCAATACTTAAATTTCTCTCTCATTCTTTTCATCTCTCTTTGCTCTCTATCTCTCTCTTTCTCTCTCTATCTTTTGCTCTTTCCCTTTATGTCTACTGTTGAAACAGCAGAGGAAAAGAAAGGGTTTCTTATCTCGAGAAAGCAAATAACCCTCTCCCTCTCTGTAGCTTTATCACTGCTGTATAGCTGCCCACCTTTTTGTTCGCATGTATTATTAATGCGCGCAAACGAGGTGCTGCTCGCCAGCACTGACGAGAGCAATTACGCAAGGGGGCCGTTTTTTCGGCTGCGTGACTGTCTGTTGATGACACGCTCCTTTAGCCTGTTGTGTAAGCAGAGTTTAATGTCTCTCACCGACTCAGAGATTGGACGGGACAGGGAGGGAAAGTAGCCAAGTGCACATTGGAAGCAGAAATCACAAAGGTGTGTAGTTTCTAAAAGGCAGAAAGCAAGTCTAGGCCCAAGATGACCTTTGATTGAGATGGTCATGGTAGCCATGATTCTAGGGGCCATCAGCCTCACCTGCACTGGTGAGGGCCCTTAACTTAAGAAAAAAATTATTTGTCTTTGAGCAGTACTCATGTAGGGGGGCAATAATTCCTTGTCTCAGCCCTACGTAAGGCAGTAGATCCCAGGAGGAGCTGTCTTGCACTCTGATTGGTGGAAAGACCTATAAGCCCCTGTCCTTATCACATGTCAATATATTGCTGGGTTCTGCATGGGGCGGGGCCTGGAGGCTGTCTGTCACACTGTCACAGTATGAACAAGAGGCCTACCACCAGGAAACTGGCCTGTCACAACAGGGTCCTCTGAGAATCCGCTCTGTGAATCTCCGTGAGAATGGAATGTCTTCAGTGAGAGATGGATACCGGTGGTTAAATAGGTGAGTGGGATTATTCGCTGCTCGACGGCCCCCTCCCTCTTCTGCCCCCCCCCCCCCCCCACACCCCCCACACACTCCTTTATTTCTGTGATCTCTAAAGGACCTTGAGAGGAAGTGGAGGCAGCAGGTTTGGGCCTCTCCTGGATCCTGGCCCATCTCCCATGTCTGGTTTTGATGGACAGCACTGGACTCCCGGACCCTACCTTCAACAACCTGCTTGTTCTTCATCAGATTACACCTCCCCCCTCACTTTCATCACAAACCGTTTACCTGTCAGACCACCCAGGGGGGCGGAAAACTTAAAACTTCCAATGACCTCGCCTCTGCATTCTTAACTTTAAGCCCACATGCACTCCCCGAAGTTCTTAAAAGCCAGTAGTCACCTGCTTCCTTAATAGAGCAGTGTAGCAGCTACAGTTCTTAGCTAGCACGTTCGTTCATCAGCAGATAACCATTCGCGGCGCTGCCCTTTTGGTACCTCTCGTTCCTGTTTAGTGTCGAGTCTGCTGAGCCTGGAGAATGCTGGGTTTTGACTGGACAAGAGGCTGTGGGACTCTTAGCGAGTTGGGCTCTGTGTTCCTGTTGCTAGAACCTCGCTGCCATTGTGGAAGTGAAAGAGGGTAGCACTTTACATGATTGCTGGGTAATTGTATGGTAATAGTGGGGTAATAGTTTGATAATAAAGAGCTAGTAATTAGGTAATACCATACAATTTACAAAGTACTGGCCAGTGTAATGGCTCGTAATTAACAATGGGTATGTCTGGTTATTATGAGCCTGAAATTTATATAACAGGCTAACTATGGGTCAAAACAAAGGGAACTATAGGAAACACATTTAAAGATGGCAGCGTGGCAAAACTATTTAGTAATGGTTAAGGGCCATTCTCTGAAATATGAGCTTGGAAGGGCAAATTTTCAAATAAGCTCCATCAAATAGCTAGAGCATGTGTTTCTAATTCTAATAAAGTTTAGGATGGCAAATGCCAATTTCAGAAAAATTGCATTTTGGGGCAAAATTTCCCAACTTTAAAGTCCTTTAGTTTTTCACAACTTTTGAGATATGGGTCATTCTTGAAATTAAGGTCATCTTTTTGTGATTTAGATGAAGGTCAAACTCAGCAGCAGAAATCATTTATTGTTTTGGTTGTTATTTTTCAACTTTTGCAGCAAAAGTCCCTGCAGACTTAAAAGTTGCCATCTTTAAGGGGGTCAAAATATATGGTGGTGAATGACGTCTCACAAGTAATGCATAGCAACAAAAGTTTTTATAAAGTTAACAAATCCAACGGAAAATTTGAAAAACCTTAGATTATAAATTAATACCGTTCCTTCCATGCTAGGAGAGCATAACTTCCTCAGTCACACAAATAAAATCTGTTTTATAACCAAAAATGTACCTGTCACACACGTAACGCGGCGTTACGTGTGTGACATTTGACGTTACATGTGTGACCAAAGTGCAAAGCCTATGCTATGACAGTACATTAATGACCTGTTTCCTTTATCTTTAGACTAATAAACATTTAGCTCACATTTTTGTCTCAGCGACTAAAGCCTTCAGCACGAAGATCAGCCACCCCATCATTTGACCTAAATATTTTGCCAGATTTTTGCAGCTATGATGTGTATACCCATGCACAAAGCAGAAAAGAATTTAGAAGTGATATCGTGGAATGTGTTATGCTCAGAAAGTAATGTGAAAATGCTGTTGGCCAAATGTGGCTATTTATGCGTCACCGTATTTAATGCTTTATAATTCCAGATTAGAACTTCATAAAGAGAGGGAATATGGCTCAACTGAGATAATACACTTGCAGCACTCAGTATTCCATTGTATTTCAGTTTTTTTTCATGATTTTGGTTGAGTTGTGTTTCCCAAGCCTCTCCTGGTGTACCCCTTGTCCTGCATGCTTTAGATCTCTCCCTGCTCCAGCCCAGGTGATTTAAATGATTTGCTTGTTATCAAGCAGCTGCTTGGGTTAATTAAGATCATTTGAATCACCTGTGCTAGAGCAGGGAAAGATCTAAAGCATGTAGGAACACCAGAAGAGGTTTGGGAAGCACTGTGGTAGAGAAACGGGCTGCAAACATAAAATACCTTCATGAAAATGCTGGCTGGGGGTTAAAACAATGCATTTTTGGGATCTAACTCTGAGACCACATGTATGCTTCATCTGAGCATAAAATCTTTTTTGGCTTGGAAAGAGGAAGCCAAATGAGACTGCTCTCCCGGTGGCTCCTGAAACACACACAGCCCTCAAAATGGCACACTGTCAAATCATAAAATAATCATATTTTTAACACAAATCAACTTCTAATGCATGAAATTCAATACGAATGAATGATTTTCTGGTTTAATTTAGCAAGAGTTTATCAATATACAGTGCCCTCCATAATTATTGGCACCCCTGGTTAAGATGTGTTAAATGCCTTAAAATAAATTCATTTTTTATTGCAGAATCATATTCTCACACTGAAAATTGTAGAAAGATGTAACCTTCAACTCAAGTGAATTTTAAGGGAAAAAAATCACTGACTAAGAAATTATTCTTTTTCATAAAATCACCCGTTCCACAATTATTGGCACCCCTAACAATTCCCAGGAATTAAATGTAATTCAAGTATTTCTGTCATTTCTACAGTAGTTTACAAAGTTGATCAGAGTATCTAGGAACATTTAATTAGTAAATCATCACTTCCTGTTTCCCTGGGGTATAAATATGATGTGACACAGTAGCCATTTCTGTTATCCACTCTTCAACATGGGAAAGACAAAGGAAAACACCATTCAAGTAAGGCAGATGTGTGTCAACCTTCACAAGTCAAGCAATCGCTACAAGAAAACAGCCACTTGCCTGCACCTGCCCACATCTACTGTCAGAGGAATCATTAAGAAGTTTAAAACAACTGGAACAGTGGTAAACAAGCCTGGACGAGGACGCAAGGTTATTTTGCCATCACCCACAGTGAGGAGGATGGTAAGAGAAATAAAAAGTTCTCCAAAGCTCACTGTTCAAGAATTGCAACAAATGGTAGCATCTAGGGGTCACAAAGTCTCCAAAACAACCATCAGGCGCTATCTACATGCCAACAAGCAGTTTGGGAGGCATCCACGGAAAAAACCTTTTCTCACTCACAATCATAAACGCAAACGTCTGGAGTTCACTAAGCGGTACTGGGACTTCAACTGGGACCGTGTGCTTTGGTCAGATGAGACCAAGAGAGAGCTTTTTGGTAACAAACACTCTAAGTGGGTCTGGCGGAACACAAAAGATGAGCATGCAGAAAAGCACCTCATGCCCACTGTGAAGTATGGAGGAGGATCGGTGATGCTGTGGGCCTGGTTCTCTTCCAGAGGCCCTGGGAAGCTTGTTAGGGTGCATGGTCTCATGAACGCTCTGAAATACAAGGATATTTTAAATCAAAATCTGCTGGCCTCTGTCCGAAAGCTGAAGATGGGTTGTCACTGGGTCTTTCAGCGAGATAATGACCCTAAACATGTGGCTAAATCTACACAGAAATGGTTCACTAGACACAGAATCAAGCTCCTCCCATGGCCATCTCAGTCCCCAGACCCCATTGAAAACCTGTGGAGCGAGCTGAAGAGGAGAGTGCAAAGGAGAGGACCCTGGTCACTGGATGATTTAGGGAGATTGTGCAAAGAGGAATGGTCAAAGATCCCTCTTTCTGCATTCTCCCATCTTGTGAAACATCAAAGGAGAAGATTAGTTGCTGTTTTGTTGGCAAAAGGGGGTTGTACAAAGTATTTACATCACGGGTGCTAATAATTGTGGCACACATGATTTGATGTAAAGAATTATTTCTTAATGTGGGATTTTTTTCCCACTGAATAAATGCACTTGAATTAAAGATTGTATTTTCCTCTTTTTTTCATTGTGGTCCTATATTATTTAGAAAAAGACTGAATTTATTAGAGGCTAAAGAACACATCTTAATTTGAGGTGCCAATAATTATTAAGGGCGCTGTCAGGGCCGGCGCACGCACTTTTGCCGCTCTAGGCGAATATCAATGATGCCGCCCCTCTAGTTGCAGTGTACCATGATAGCAGCACCACACAAATTCCAATACGTCATACAAATAAAGCAAAAACCAGCAACATATTAACGACAATAAGCCACACACACACACACAACGGAAAGCCGATCCAGAAATAGTGTGCCCGAAGTGTCAACAATATACAATATGCAGGCATTTTAGCGATCCATATGCAAATTAGGCAACTAAAAAGCCTGTCTATAACCAGGCAAACACCAATAACCTCCTTTTAAAATACTTATAGCAGACTCCTGACAACATACCGGCTAACCTGTTTCCAAATAAAAAAAATCTGTACTCATATTTCTCCTGTGAGGCAAACACACACGCTTACACGCATTGAATGTCAGCAGGCAGGTATCATCAACAACGTTATACACATGAAATGCAATGTAAATTCGGTGTCTCTCAGACATTGCTTACTCACTGTAAAGAAACTGCCAGAGATCGAACTAGTGGCCTTGCCGATGACCAGTAGAAAGTACTGGATTCTAAGGAGCCACCGAATTTACATTGCATTTCATGTCTCCGTGAATGCTGGAGATGATTTGTCGGATATAGCTAGCCAGCTATAATTGAACCTGGAGTGTTTAATATGGAACTACAGACCCATGTGCACACAATATGTAAATCCGTGTTGGCTCTGTATTTCTGCAGAGAGAATATTCCTGTACTCTCAACAGCGTATTTTCGTGCATGAGTGAATTTGCATGAGCGTGAAGTACCGCTCCAAACCTTTTTCGCACCAGTTTCAGCTGCAACTCCAACTGGAATAATTGCTGTCTATTCTCTTTGCTGGTATGTAATCATTTTGCGACTTCAGGTATTCTAAACCATTAAGCCATATGAAGGTGCAGTTTAAGATCTGAACAGCTCTTTCTAGCTAATTATTTTGATTTTGACTGAATCAATGTAACATTACATTTGAAGCCCACGAGCTTAAACGTGTAGGCTCGCCAGCTAAATACATGCACACATACCGATTAGGAGAAAAGGTGACAATCCTAACGAACGTTAGCATTACTTACTACGCTGAAGAAACGCTAGAAATTAGCGAGCACATTTACTGATGATCTAGGGCTAACTCAGGGTTAACTGCTAAAGATTAATATGATGAGCTAAAACAAATAAACTGATGAAGAGCTGAAGTTTTGGTCAACGTTTATCGGTGTATTGTTAGGTGGGTTTAGAATTTGTTGAGGTGCGCTTCAAGCAGCCAATCAGAGGCGCCAAATCGGGCCTAATGGATATAACGGGTAGAAAAAAAATTAGCGGCCGGGGAGGGGGCGTGTGCAGATGGTGTGTGTGTGTGTGTGTGTATGATTGACATATTCCTCAGCCTTTCAACATCTCCCAGAATGATTGAGCCTGCCGGTCTTTGTTTCTCCAAGATTGTACTCACTTGCCCCATTTTGCCGCTCCTGAGAAAGTGCCGCTCTAAGCAATTGCCTAGTTTGCCTATATGGCCGCGCCGGCCCTGGGCGCTGTAGGTGCAGCTGGACATCAATGGTCACCAGTACCCTCTCCAAACCAAAAGCACGCCTGTTCTCTGTGATAAAGTCCAGAGTTTTGTCGATTTTTCTACGAAGCCGCATCAGCAAGCACACTTACTCATTACAACAACTGCCTATTCTACAGGCCATATGTTCACTCAGACGGAAAGCTTGCGGTTTACAATTCCAATTTGAAGGTGACTAAAATCAACCTGTGAAATGTTTATGTTGTTCATTTCTGTCCACCATATTAATATTGCCAAACCCAATATTCTGATCATGAATATTGGCGAGTACAAAGGATGTATGTTACACACCTTCATGCTTACTCACAAGGACCTACAATAGCCAGAGATATGATTTTATTTAAATTAAAAGGACTTAAGCATTGCAGGATTTGCACACGGTCACACATGCAACAAAGGCACCTCACACGTAACGCATGCAAATGAGGTTGTAGTATGCAAATGAGCAAGGTATTTTTATTAAAGTTTTAATTAATGCAAACAGGAATAACTATCGCTAATTTTGATAAAGCCATAGGGCTCTAATTTCTTGGCGCAGTGCAGGTGGCGAAGCGTGGCGCAGCCCGCGCAGTCGTAATTTCGCGAGGTGCAACACCATGCGCAGAGGAACGTGCGCCTAGATGGGTGTGGTCGCGTAGTAGGGGGAGGTGTCACTTATTCATCAAGACGCAGTGACAGTTTCGTAGAAAAAGTCTTCACTGCAGTTGCGCAGAAAGCTTGCCAGCTCCAACCTGGTTCACTTTCTGTGCAGTGGTAATTTGGCTGACCAGTGCGCAGTGCGCACACGTCACCGAAACCTCACAGGCAGGTTTCCAGAATGTCAGGCACATTTCAATGCAGTAAATAATTACAGCAACCACTGTTTAATGTAACTATCTGAATCAGCACATAAATTATAGTATCTATATCGAGTGTCCTGATGTCAGATCAAAGGTGGTTGGCACGCGTTATGGAAACTCGACCTGACTTAATCAATGCAACTGAATCAATGATGCAAATTAACGACTTCACATCTTTCTCAGCCAACCAAAAACTGCCTCGGCATCAGGCAGTGCATATAAACCTTGCGTTCTATGCTCGGCAAAGCCGCTTGCACACTGGACGCGAAACAAATTTTTTGCACGACTGATTACAGTCAAAGTCGATGCAAAGAGCTATCGACTTTTCTTGGTCTTTTTATTCGTCTGTTTTCTTCCTTTGAAGTTAGACAACAGTCTTTATTCTGTCTTTCTTTTGAAAATTAGTCAGATGGATCGAACAGATTCACGCTTTATTTCCACAGCAGAGATAAAATAATGCTTGCAATCAGAGAGCAAATCAATTCCATGACCATTGACAGTGTGAATAAATTATCGCATGCACGATCAAGACTGTCCGATGTGAAATGCAACATACTCCATGTCTGGCACCCAGCAAAAAATAAAAGTATTGATATGACAACAGATTTTTAACAGAATAAAAAATAAAAATACATATACATCACCAACCAACAGAACAGCCAAAAAAAAAAGACCCGCAAATAAATTAATCGCAGTGTTTGTTAGATGTTCTGTTGTTAAAATGTTTCTTTTTATTCTTCATTTCGTTATCAATCTGTTCTAATCGTCCTCTTCTTTCTTTTTTTTTTTTTGCCTGTCAGACACGGAGGCATTGTACATCGTCTCGCGCCAATGTCGACTCACTTTATCGAGCAGAGCTTAAACAGAAACATTGATTGAAATTTTCGGTACTCATCTTCAAGAACTGAGCCCTCTTATCAAAACATTCACCTTTAATATCTAAAAGAGTCAGTAGATTTGAAGAGATTAAAAACAATAACAGACTGTCGGACACGGAGATATATTAAAACCCTGTCAGACTTTCGGACACAAGACACTGCTTTCAACGCAATCTGTTGAACGAAAAATTCGTTTCGCGTCCAGTGTGCAAGCGGCTTAATACTAGGCTACTATTATTGTCACTTAGGTTTTATCGTTTTTAGTGGGGGAAAAGAATACAGCCTGATTGCTATGATCTCGTACTGAGTTAAGATCACATACTGAAAATAAACGTGTAACGTATCTTGCATTGTTGTCCATGCATGTTAATCCCAAAATTTTAAGCAGCAACAGACTGTAATAATAGGAACACGCTATCCATCGTTTCTCTTGCCAATGAGCAATATTTGACTCGGCTGTGTTATGCCCAAACACGCCTTCTTTGCCAACTTGCACTGGAAGGAGGGACAGAGGCGGGACAGAGGAGTACTTGCGCCAGGCTACGCCGGGCACGAAATTGCAACATATGCCTGGACACACCCCGTTGGCGCGGCGCACCCCCCATTCGCCGCGTCTGCGCCTGGTCTACGAAATTAGAGCCCAAAGTGTCATAATCTTCGTTCAAATCACAGAAGTTTTGGAATGTAAATTAAATGTAGCGATTGACCCACTTTCTGTGTCATACACGTAACGTAGCCTCTTTCTGGTCCTGTACTTCCAATATTTTTGGCAATTACCAAGTTGATGTACCACATTCATAGTTAAGCTTTGGTATCTTGTGGTTGTCCAATATTGATCCCCATCTGCAACCCAATTAAAGTGTAGTGCATTGAAAAATGTCAAGAATCCCTTCCAAATGTCACACACGTAACGCGAGAATCACCCTTCAGTAATATTTTGGAACCAAAAATGTAATTCACTAACTATAAAATGATTATATCAGTACAATAATTAAGTTAAAACTGGTATTATGGTGACATTAAAGGGATAATGACCTGATAATAATGAGGTGATATAGGTTTATGTTTTAACAATGTAATAGGCTTCCATCAGTGCAATACCCTAACATCTTGAAAGTACTTGAAAGTCAAAATTGGTAATCAGCATATTATAGTGCTGAAATTCATCCTCCCTTATGTTCCAGACATTTCCTTTTGTTTCAAGCAATACTGTGCAAAATATTGCTATAATGCTGTGACTTGTTACCTTGAAACACTTGTCGTAGTTTGCATGCAATAATCCTGAATCAGGAGTGCACACTGCCAAATTACCAGTTTCTATTTAATTTCACGATAATATTAGATTAAATGAAACATCAAGAAGCATAGTGATTTCCTGGAAACAATTGTGGTAGTTTCTGTGTAATAACCATGAATTACAGCTGCAAAATTCTAAACTATCTGTTTCCATTTAATTTCATGGCAATATTAGATTAAACCAAACATCAAGAGGCATTGTGATTACCTGGAAACAATTGTAGTTCATGGTAATAACCATGAATTAGGGTTGTAAAATGCTTAACTACCTGTTTTATTTATATATGTGGTAATAGATTAAACCAAACATCAAGAGGCAAAATGATTACCTTGAACCAGCAGCACTATTCACTATTGATAAACAATCCAATACATGGCCTATGATCATTAAGAAATTATAATGACAAAGTGATTGCCAAATGGCTGCATTTATGTAATAGATGTGGTCGTGAAAGGATGGCAATAATCTGACTAAATGCAAAAAAAAAAAAAAAAACTGACTTCCATCTCATATTTTTCATCTGACTAATTAATCATAATTTGGCGCTTGATTTCTTCAGAGTGTTTCAAGAAAATGAACATTCAAAGGAATACGTCTAAAAAGGAAGAAATCTGAGGCGTATCGAACCATAAAAAACTTTCCAGTGGAAGACTTTAATTACAATGAGCATCATAAACAAATTTTCGCAAATTTGTGCCGTTTCATGAGCTGCATGTTTTCAGAGTCTTCAAAACGCATATTATTGTTTTACATCACTGTATTTGTGAAAAGGAATATGCCTTGAAACTTCTCAAGAATGCAATCAAAGAATGAGCCCGTCATTTACTAATTATTCTTAGAAACTGAGCAAATCAGTGTTTGTTTACTAATCAGGCGATGCAAAATACGACAGGTTTAGCATAATCATGCATTGAAAGGTGAGGTTACTGCAGGCCTTCGAAATCACCAACGTGCAGCCACTGCTGGAAATACCTGTGGTAGTTTCTGTATGATAAACAAGAATCGGGCCAGCAGAATGCTAAATTACCTGTTTTTATTTAAATTTAAAATATTAACAATTTAATTTATTGAGGAATTTTCATGTGATTTAGTGGGTATTACGCTGATTGTAGCCTGTAATGTTGTGAAAACATCAACCCATATTACCTCAATACTTTTCTGTTATTACCCCATTAATGTAATCATAATACCATTTCTTGATTTAAATATTGCAGTATCGCAACCATTTTATTGGTCAAAGATAATCATACTGTACCAAAATATTGGAATACTATGAATAAATAGTTTGCCTCGTCCCCATCTTGCAATACTTATACCCATTACCACCCTATGGTTTTGGCACCTTACTACCCTGAAACATAAATTTTAGTCTTATATTACCCAGGTATTCCCATTGCTAATACCAATTTTTTACTTTAGTTAATACACAGTACTACTTTACCTATTTATTAATTACCAAACTATTACTCCACTATTACTATGTGACTACTGAGCTGCAATGTGAAGTGTTACTGTGGGTAGCTGCTTAAGAGGGATTTTTCCCTGTGACTGAGCTATTTTCCTGCTGCTAGCTGGGTTTTAGTCCTTTAATCGAATCCCTCTGCTCTTGCTATTGGGTTTTTATTCATCTGCGTTGGTAAACCATACCTCTTATCTGCTATAGCTGGGTTACTCTGTTGTAGCTATCAGTTTTTATACCTGGTGGCTGGGCTCCTCATTGACTTGGAATATGTAGCCTTTTCTTGCCACTAAATCCATCATTAGAGAGTGCGTTAATGATGACCATGACAAACAGTGGAGCCTGACCTTTTGAAGGATGGTCTGAACTACAGTGAGTTGAGGTATTGGAAGCCCAACCATTCAATCCCCCTCAACGTTCCAAACATATGGTTGATTTTCACGTGTTCCCTTGCTGCTTTTTAAACCCAGGCGGTCAGTTTGTTAGAAGAAGCATGCTTACCGTTGACCTTTCCGGTATTATGATGGCTGAGAGAGATCGGAGAACTCCTGTATAGTGCAGGAGTGCTTTGGTTGAGGCCCAGCTGCCATATTCTGCTCTCTGTTCTCTGACACCCAGTCTTTCTCTCCTATACTGCTGGGCTCATCCATGTCTGTGAACCCTATTGTGCTTCATATAAATTGCATGTTAAGGGCCTGGTCATTACAAGAGTTCTCTCAAGGATAATGACCATTCCTACAAGGTGCATGGAGCATTATGGCTTATAGGAAATGCTATTCTAAATATTTCTGAGATGTTGGCTCACTTGTGTCTGGGTGGGAGATGGATTTGGGGTTCATCGGAAAACTTTGAGGTTTAACCTTAATGGAGAAGTTATGTGGCCAGCTTTGAAGCTTTGAGCAGGTACCCCTCTAACCCCCCCAACCCCCAGGTCTGTCCTGTAGCAGAACCTGGAGACATCATTAAAATACAGCAGAAAGCTCCTGCACTGCTTTTCCTTGCGTTTTCAGAGAGCAAACACTGGCTGTTCGAGCAGCTCTACGCTCTAGCGCTGTCTGGGCCATTCCTCAAAGTCATGTTTGTGTAATTAGCGAGCGTTCCAGGCACCTCAAACTATGGGAAAAGTAAGGTTTGTGCTCTCTCTCCATTTCCAGGGGATGGGGTCCCGCGGGGGGCTCTCTTCAGAAGCTCTGATTTGGGAACACAACACATGACCCTTGCCTCCATAGGATTCACATAGTCTGAGAGCTGCAGGAGACCCTAAGGGATTTTTGATAACCTGCAGTAATTTGGCGCCCTGTGTTGCCCTCAGTAACTCCATGTGACATCAAGAGCCCTTTGGCTTTCTAACCACTGATCCGTGATGCTACACAGTAATCCATCTCTGCAGTGGTTATTGGTAATGATCATTGTGTGTGTGCGGCTATGTGTGTATGTATGTGACTCTGTGTATTGCAGTTGTCAATGGTAATTGGGCCTTTAGTGCTTGTATGAAATGACTTGCTCTGAATCACTGCAAATGTATTCTTTTTTCATTCATCAGGTCAGTGCTGTGCTGTAGCCTGCTGCCAGTTGCTTCTAAAATGCCGATACTTCTCTGAAGGACTCGCTCAGTTATCAGTAGGAGGGGTGGTGAACTGAAAATTGGTGAAGCACAGAACATTCCTTGAAAATAATGATTGGTCTTGACCTGTTTTCAATCATTTAAACTGACATTACGTGAACTCCGGGACCATCACTTAGCCAGTTCTCCTCATTATGGCAAGACGAGAACTATTTAATCTCGATCTGTTTTCAGTCATTTTCCTCAATTAACAAGATTTTCTGTGATGACGGAAAGCTATCAGCAGATAAAGACACACTGTTATAAACTTGTTCTGTTTTTGCCAGTTAATTTGACTGGCACCTTTTTTGCCAGTTATTTTAACTGTAATTTTAAGATAACTTACAACAGAGTTCCGTTTTGGTCTAGTGTAAACCACAGTTAAATGCGTGCAGGACTCCACTTACAGTTTAAATGACCATGAAACAATATGCTAATTTAACTGTTAAATTCGGTCAGTTTATGACAGTGGAGCTTCCTACTAAGAGCAATGTTACAAGGATTAATTAGAAAATATTTTATTTACTTTACAAAAAAGATAAACAGCCAATGTTGTTTCATCGGCGGTAACAAAGACCTCCGGCAAACTCACCTTTTAATGCTTAATTACCGTTTACCATTGCCTGATTTGCAACAGTTGCTATGACTAATTGGTAGGATGACTGTCATTTATTTTCAATAGCATTGTTATACATTGCATCACACAGTTATGCAGTGTTTGCTTCTGCACATAGATGACGACGTAAAATTTTAATAGGTATTTATAATAATGAACTCAGGTAGCTTATGAAATGGCACAGATTTGCGTAAATTAGATTTCAAGGCTCATTATGTAATAAGGTACGAGAGTCTGTTCGATATTCTGTATATAGTCACGGCTGAAGGGCGTTGTTAGGCATGATGCACAGAGGAGTGATATTGTAAGGATGGTGATAATCCACATAGATAAAAATCATCCAAAAGAGATGGAAATCAGCCAAGGTTTTGGAATTTTTGTATTTTTTCAGATTATGGCCATCCTTACAATGTCACATCAATTATATTAATGTAGCCAACAGGCAATGGATTTGTCATTATCATTTCTTAGTTGTTACAGGTCATGTATTAGCTGTTCAGTCAATAAATTGTTAGCTTAAACGGCTTGAGGACAATCATGCAGTAAAGCGTTAGGTTGCTGAAGGCCATCTGAACATGGGATGGCACGCCACTGTAATCAACTTTATTAGTGTTTGTATTTGCTTTTAGCACATCCTGTACCATCTCATCTTCGCTTCATGATTGTTAAATTACAGCAAAGAAAGCGAATATTAACAGCTGCTATCCACAAATTAGTAAAGAAGATTGAAATACAATGTTGCATCAAAATGGTGCATTATCTTTCTTGTGTTACCTACCTGAAGGCAACTGGCCAGACCTGATGATGTTGAGTGTTTTTGGAGTTAACGTAATGTTAATTTGAATAAATTATTAAAAACAAGTCTAGACCAATCACTGTTTTCAAAAGATGCTCTGCGCTTCACCAGTTCAGCTCACCAGCTGCCAATGACGTGCGCATACACACACACACACACACACACACACACACACTCGCACAAGCACAGCATTTAATATCACAAGGTGTTTGAGTGCTAACGGCGGTGACTCACTCGCTGTAGTTTTGAGGTGGCAGCCGTAGAGAAGCCATAAGCTGCTCCACAGACTCCAGCTTCATAACTTAATTCCTGGAAAACCAGGGGCCCCGTCTCTCATAACACAAAGGTCAGTTACAAGAAAAAGGCAAATAAAACTGACACCATCGAAAGAAATTCAGTTAGCATCTCGGGCACACTGCAAGTCAAACAAATATGATATGTTATAGAGCTCCCCACCCTCCTCGCATTTCATGATCAGACTCCATTCCCCATCTCTGCTGAAAAATGAGGGACGGTAGACATATGAAAAAAGAGAGCAAGAAACATACTGTGAAAGGGAGAATAATAGTATGAGGGAAGGTGCATATTGATGCGTTTTAACATCGACTCGCTGTATTCTGGGGAGTGTTTCGGCTACTTTACCCTTTTCTGCAAATTCTATAAATAAGTACTTTCAAGTCATTGGCTATATATATATGTATATGGTAGGGTGCAGTTATGATCAGGCACTTAAAGTAGACATATATTGATTTGTAACTTATAAAAAATTGTCGTATTTGGTATCATCTTAAATGGCATGCAGTACTCTCTCAAACTATCAATATGTTTCACCTGGAGATGATAGTGCAATAGAGTAATCGTGGATGTAAAACAGGCTTTTAGCAACCCCCAATATCGCTCTTGCACCGCACTTTGTAAATGGGGCCAAGAACTGTGGGTTCCCATTTATGGGATCAGTTGTGACACACAGGCGATCATGTGTATTTTACATTGCAAGCAAGGCGTCGAAAGCCACTAAAAATGTCAGACTTTTTTTTGACTTGGACATCAAAGTTGAAGAGGATTATTCAAGTGCATTTTCAGTGACTAGCGACGGTGATGATGGAGAGGTAGAAGAGGTGGAAAATGAGGAAGAAGTCGGTGACGATGGGGATACAGCAGAATGCCAACAGCTTACTGCAAGCAGACCAGCACGAACCGGAGCCTCGGGCATGGGCCAGTGAGCGGGAAACAAGCTCTGGGGTGCGTTTCCCAAAAGCATAGTTGCTTACTAACTTGGTTGGAATCATTGCCTGTGTATCGTCGAACTTGCTGTGTAAGTTGTTATCGAAGTTGTTCTTTTCTTTATTCCTTTCAGTTCTATTCTCTCTCCTCAGTGTTAAAAGGTGGGAGAGACGATGCACATGTTAGTGCGCAGGCTTCCTCTTGCCATGTAACTGAGAAAAAGACTAATGGACTGTTTTTTGTTTTTTTTTTGGTCAATTTTGTTCTTTAAATGTGCAAGACACAGGCTGGGGTATTGGACTTATAGAGGGATCTTTCATCGCCAATCCAATCCGGTTCCACCTTTCCGCTTTTCTCCCATTTTGGTGCTGCATTCTTCTTGCCTTCTAACGAAAGCAGCCAGGTACGAACCTTCATTAGATTTAAACCATTAATCCATTTTTCCACTCTTGCTTTATTTTATCTTCACAGTTCTGTAGCATGAGCACGTTGAGGGGTTGCTTTTGTAGGCCTCCAGTACACAATGTTCCAGTTTCACGTGTCGGATATTTCAAAGGCTGCACGCGAGCTGTCAAAAAAGGATTGGCTCGTTCTTTTGCATGACTGCAGCACTCCACAGAGAACCCTGATAACAAATAGTATCAGGCCCTCCTGTTCTAGCAGCGTAGCTCAACTCTGTGCCCAGGCAATGGTGATTATTGCTTTAACGTATTGCTCTCATAAAGAATACATTAAAATAGTGGACTCCCTCGCGATTGTGCGTGAGTCTATGGCTTTAAAAAAGGCAGTATAGCTTCAGGAAAGCGTAGCTGCAATAGCGAATGTACAGTGAATGCAGGGCCATGGCGATGCCAAATCTGTAAGATTCAATACTCCCCCTCGTTCCACTCGAAAGCTTGTGTGGCCCTCTTCAGCTGGGGGCCAATAGAATTGTCCCCACCACTTTTTGCGACAGTGACATCCCCCAATTGTGATCATATTGCAAATATTACGCTGAAAGGAATGTATTGTTTAGCTGTAATGGGAGTTTGCAAGGGGGGACTTAAGTTTTTTGTGTCTTTTTTTTTTATTTATTCTGCTCTTGAAAAGTCTTTTCGGTTGTGCATTCCTCAGCTGAAAATAGGCCAGTGGTGACTGCCACCCAACCCCCCCACATCCCCCTCCCTCATCTTTGAACTGGAGCCTCAATCGATGCGAATCGCATACAGTGGCCAGTGGATACAGTAGTCTCCCCAATAATAGCCGTGACAGCTCCGGCCTGCATATTTGGTTTTATATGTAATTTTATTCCATTTGCGCGTGCTGACAGTCCCCAGTGGATGGCTTTGCCTGCAGTAATAACCTCTTGAGTCGACACAAATGCTCACAGAGCTTGCAAAAAAGACAATTGCTTTCATTTACAAGAGTTAAAGTATGGATTTTTCTCTTATTTTTTCTCTCTCTCGCTGGCGAATGCTGGTCCTTGAAGGTCTTGGTGTTCTTTTAAAACCGAGAGAAAGTAGTTTTTAAGACTACTTGTTATCGCCGGCTACTTTTTTTTGGGCAGATGAAATGTTTTGCTCTCATATTGGGGGCTGAAGTTATTGATTAACTTTTTTTTAATGTGGTTTTAAACATTTTGTCAGGATTTTCACAAAATTTATAGAGTTGTCTCAGATCTGAAGCAGAAGAAATGTGAATTCGGAGCAGTGTGGCGCACACAAAGCGAGAACATCTTAACTGACACACTCCCTCTACGTGAGCGATAAGTCCCGCGGGCACCTCTTCACGGGAGATGTGTTTTCTTTGGAGTCCTTATCTTGTTTTACCTTTTTTTCTTAATTATTCGCTTCTCGTCGGCGCCGCGGCTTTTTCGGGATTTGCGTGTGGCGAATTACGACGTCTGACGCGGCAGATTTCAGGAAGCTGACATGAAAGGAGTCACCGAGTCGTATTTAAAAAAAGCAAACGGGAATGCTCGGTGAAGCTCTGGCTGAGCGTTAAAAAAAAAAGAAAAAAACTGTTAAACCGCCTGCTCTTTCTCTCCTTTCTCCCCAGATAAAAGTGCCAATTGTTCTGATACACTGATCAAAGCTGACTATCTGCACAGCTCCAAAGCAGCATCTGGAGATCTAATGGGGAAAAAAACCTGTACTGTCAAGAAAGGGAAGCATTTTAATACATAATGGATTTCAAGTAATGTTTATATACGCATCTGCCTGGGGTGTTAAATAATATATAGTTGGGTTTTTTTTTTTTTTTTGCTTTTATTTTGAAAAAAATAATTCATGTTTGTTTACTTGTCACTGCTGACGATGGTGTGTGAGGCTGAAGCCCCTGGGACATGGTGATGCTCGCTCAGTCACACTGCTGTCTTGTATCTTGTGAACTTTGAGCTGAACCCTGTGCTTTCTGTCAGCTGAAGCAGGTCAGGGGTCCTGGGGCAGCTGAGGTCTTTGTCACTGTCCTTGTGATGCTGTGTCTGTGTGTGTGTGTGTGTGTGTGTGTGTGTGTGTGTGTGTGTGTGTGGGCGTGTAACTATACTTCTGAGAACCAAATCTCGAGAAACCACATATGAGGACATTTTGGGTCCTGAGGACATTTTAAGGTGGTTCTTACTGAGGATTGCAGCTAATTGGTCAAAGTCAGGGTAACCGTTTCAGTTAGGGTTCGGTTAGTCAGGGTTTGCGTTTGGCATAATTTGGTTTCAGATATGTTCAGGAAAAGGCTGTCCAGAATCAATGTAAGTCAATGCAATATTCTCACAAGTATAGCTATGCAAACGTGTGTGTGTGTGAGTGTGTGTGTGTGTGCGTGTTTAATGACACTAAATGTGTTTAGTCACGCTGTGTTTATCTGTGTGGGTGGGATCACAGGTGATTGTTCTGATGGCCACAAACATTCCAGTAGGATTTGGGGAAAACGGAGCAAAATTCCTTGCTGCCCTTCTAAAGTGATAATGAACTCTAATGTTATAGCTAGCACACCAACGTTACGAGGTAGCAAACTAGCTAGCTTGCTTGCCAACGTAGGCAAGCAAAAATCACGTAGATACTAAAACGTCAGCATTTATTCGCGTAACTTGTGCGCTAACCCGCTAACCACTGCACTAAAGCGCATTTATTTTTATCGATTCGGAAAATTTTCCACCCCCTCCTTGCGCAAAAAAAAATTGTTGCGATATTTCGAGTTGACGCACATTTTGTTTTCACTCAGGTTTTTTTAAGCGCAAAATCAAAATGCGCATTAAAATAGGTGGATGGAAACACAGCTAGTGTCTGTCTGCTCCTCCTCTCAGACCTGTTCTCTCAATACACCTGTTTAACCGTGGTGTGATGTCACAGATGAACGATAGGCCTAACAGTCTGTGAAAGGGCGTGTGACACTTGCGGTAATCCTGTGTGTTTTTCATCTGTGTACGCATCACAGGCGCTGATCACAGTGAAGTCATTCTGCTGATGGGGAGGGTTTTCTGGAGCTCCACCCCCTCACCATATGCGTGCACATACACATGATCTATGATGGTAATCAGTGTTGTGAACTGCAGATGGGTGTGTGTGTGTGTTATTTAATTTAATCAAAAAATAATTTCCTTTGTTTGAGAAATCTCAGCGCCATATTGCATGTCTGCCAATGTCACCACCTGTTTGATGCAGGTGTTTTCTGTATCATCCATATATCCTGTAAAATGTACTTCTCCTTCTCTACTTCAGCCATCTGGAAGAGCATTGACTGTAGGTCTTGCCTTGAGATGTCTGTAAGAATCATTAACAAATTTGAAGCACTGATTACTAAAACCCCACAAGTCAAGTCAAGTGTGACTCGTGGGGTTTTAGTAATAGGTGCTTCAACTGTCATTTCCTAACCTGTGGCTAATGCTATGAATAATGTAGCTCATAGATGCACTGGTGCAAGCCAAGACATTTTGAATGTTGGTCTTCCAGAGGAAACCAATAGGGAACTCTAGGCCTTGTGATGGAACATTCTTCCCCCCCTGTAAATTATTTTGTGCAACTCCTCCAGCTGAGGGCCGCTACAATCGTCACTGCTTTTCACCGGATAAGAGACAGCCTTCCTGGCAGGGGGGGCCCAACATTACCCCCATTACACTCCTGGGGAAGGAGTTTCTCCTGTGATCTAATCTCTTTAACTGCAGGATAGAATCAACATGACAGTAGGAATCATACCGCTGTAATGTCCTGGAGTCTGTTCGCGCATCGCAGTTTCCTACCTGCTGTTGGCTGACACGATGGGCTTTTGAGGGTGCGAGTGGGGCGTCTGATGGCACGCAATAGGAGAGCACTGGGGGCGGAGACTGTGATCGATTCGGTTGGCTTTGCTCGCATGCTGAATCTCCTGTGCACGTAGCATCCTAAACCCTTGTCCTAACTGGTGAGGAACACTGTGATATGTGATAATCCTTAGGGCCCATAGCTTGGATCAGTCCACTGGTGACGATTGCCCACAAAAATCAGGCAGAACGGTGGACCCACAGAAATATTCTTTCAGACGGTGCAGAATTCCTCCACACGGCAATGCATCCAGCTGTGGTACTGAATGTGGTCGTGGCAAAATTACATGAGGCAACGCTTTCTAGCAAATGCCATCTTTTATTTAATGTATTTTTATTTATGTTTCAGCAAAGTGGTGCACATTTTTAATAATAGCTTTAGTTGAAGGGGTTTATTTCAGTTCCTGGATTGACAACCATGGGGTTGTAATTGCAGGCTGTGTTCAGAATAATTGCTACATGCTAATACTTTGTATTCCATCCATTGCTAATGCTGAAAAATTTGGCCCAGACATGCTTTTAGATGTTCAGATAAATAATTACTGGATGTTGATACATTTTTTTTTCATGTTGCACTAAAGCGATGCTGCAGCGCTAGGAAATGTTAGTTGGTTAGATATTTATAAAATGTTAATGTTGTTGAATTTCTCCAACAAGCTTTATGTTCCAGCTTGTGATATCTAAATGATAGCTGCAGAATTACTGATGGCAGCTCAAAACAATCCTTTACATCTGAAAAATACATAAAAACTGTTATTTAATTTTATATTTCTCGACACTTGACAAGTTAAAAATTTCCTCCACTGTAGAAGGGAAAAAACCGAGTCCTGGGGCTCCTGTTAGCATGCTTTTGTTGTTAACATTATTATATTTTGATCCATCTGTGTGTCGGCGGGGGTGTGGATTCAACAATATCGCCTTGAAAAGACTGATCCCTGGAGGCGGTGTTAAGTTGGGGAACCCCAAATATGAACCGCGAAAACCCCTCCTCCGCCCTCGCTGCTAATCTTTATCGCACTGAATCACTGCTGCACTCGCGCCCGTAACTCGCACTTGCGTTTTCTCGCCAGCGTGCACGGGCGCGCTCCGGCCTCATGATACGAACGTTAGTGCTTTCTTCCCCTGGTCCCGCTGGGAGCGCCGAGAGACCGCTATGTAAATAACATGTGCCCTCAGGCGTGAAGCCAAGCACAGATAACCTCCAAAGACAGGCGCGCATCAGTGGATTCACGTCAGGTGCACATGGCTTTCGGTATTAAAAAAAACATACTGCAGCAGCATGTTAAAAAAATAAATAATACCTGCGATAAGTCTATCTGTATGTATAGCTGTATGGAGAGTGGTAGAGAGCCTGAGATGCACATAATCATGCGGAATGTTTGTGGCTTAGATTCTGAACGACTACCAATTTGTTATTTGTGTATGCTTGTGACTCCTTTATTACTATATTTCGTACTTATCACCTCCTCTCTCTACTCATGCATTTGCACTGAAACGTGTGTGTGTTTGTGTGTGTGTGTGTGTGTACACACTCACACGTGCACAGACACAATCCCACAGGTACGCAAAAATGCACACAGACGGACACATACACACACTTCTTCTTTGCCTCTCCATTGTTGTCAGTGATGACCTGCTCTTTATGGGGTTGCGGTGGATGTCAAACACACACAGTCACACACATGCGCGCACTCAGGTATATGCCTTGTCACTGAAGCAAGGCAGAGAGGTCATAAGAAGTCATAATAGCAGTGTTGCTTTGAGGTGGTGCTGGCTGGGTCATCAGGCTCTGGGTCAGTGTTAGTGTGTGGGCCCCATGGTCAGGTGCGTGGTAATGTACTGTTCTGTTACAAGGATAAGTCCAACTGTTTATCTGTCAGTGCTTTCTGTGTATGAATAAGCCCCAAGGTGTGCGGTCTGTTTGGAAATGCTTATAGTACAAGTATGGGTCCCACATTGTGTTTGAAAATGCAGTGTATAAGCGGATATCGGAGGATTGATGAGAACTTAATTTGTACTGGAAACCGATATGGGAGGAGATGTCTTTGACTGATTTATTTTGGATGCGTTGCGGGGGTCAAACGATCGAGTCGATTAGGACACTTTTCAGAGGTCAAGTACGTGCTTTCCACAGCGGGTAAACACTTTCGCAGGGCGCGTCCTGTGACGTCACGGGACAAAGCCCCGGAGCCCAGAGGAGCTGTGGGGCGTACAAACACAGAACTGTGTGGGACCTGATTCATTAGCACAGGCCGCTCCCCTGCATTGACCTCTATTCATCAAAGCCCTGCTCTCCTGGGTGAGGCCTTAAGGGTTCTCTTCTCCTCAGCGCTGTCCGCAGTCACTGGGTGTACTTACGGGCCAGAGAGGTCGAGGTTCTTCCAAAAGTCCTGTGTTCTGTGTGCTCGTCCATTTCTGCGGGTACTACTACTGAGCTACAACAAGATCACTACGGTGTTCTGAATGTGCTTTGGCTGTGCTGCAACATTTACGACTGCCTTTCTACTGCTGTATGCCTTTTTAGTTTTTTTTTGTTAAATATATTTGAACAGAGTGTGTGTGTATATATATATATATATATATATATATATATATATATATATATAGAAGATTTGGCAAAAAGTGAAAGGATACCAATTTGACCGCAAGACTCTGATGAGACTAAGTAGCATTATGAAGACGTGGTTTTCAAGATGCTGAGTTTTGCAATAAGGTATAAAGCCATATTTTAATCTTTTTGGGGTATTTACCATGAACATACAAAAGCAGAGCTTGAACATGACATTGGACAAACAGCAAAAACAAAAAAATGGTTTAAAAATTTTTTGCACTAAAGTAAAGAGGGTGGGCGAGTCAGTCGAAGGTGGAGTGCCAAAGAGAATGGAAAGATTTATAAAAATTGGCGTTGATTTTTGAACTTAGCAGAATTAGCTCCCACCAAGTGTCAGATGTTCTCTAGCTTTAGGAAAAACATGATCTCACTCAGCCACTGAGTACTGGAGACGGCCTTGGTTAGACCTCCAGTGGAGTAGATGACGTTTGGCTCCATATAGAAGTGATAGCCAGAACATCCAATGGCTGGAGGTGTCCCAATGGTCATATTATGGCACTTCAAAAATGGCAATATGAGTAGAGACAATGATGGGTGTAGCGAGTATTCTTGACGTGCTGTCAAAGCAGTTATGCCAAAAACAGACTGACAATGAACAACAGTAGAACATTTGAGTTACTTTGTTGGATGAAGCAAGGCATTTGTCACAACTGTCAGTAACATACAGTAATATAGCATAATGACGAAAATGGGCCATTCAGCCCAATTAGCGAAGCACTCCATTCTCCCTCACCAGAGAGTCGGTAATTCTCTCAATAGTGAAGACCTAGGCCTTGGTTTCATTTGCACTGCATTAAGCCTGTCTTGAGTTTCTGTGCTTTAAGTAGCCAATGTAGTTAGTTTGCTAAATTCAGCTATAGAGACTGTGCTTCTGCTAGTTTTATGCTTTGCCTGTCAGACCCCTATATTGAACCTGTCTTCTCTGTGCTTCCCCTCGGCTAAATTAGTTTTCTCTCCTTTGTTACTCCAATTTTACCCCTGAGTTACACCACCAACTCTGCTTCTTACCTGACACAGGGTTCTGCAATGGGGTGATTTGTTTAGGCAGGGTTTTGATGGAGACACTACAGTGTACAGTAAGAGTGGGATGGAGGATGGGTTAGTGCCCATTGAAATATGTTGAAATGTACACCTAGTTTACATTTTGCAAATGTGCGAAGCGCGAAACTGGGCACCAGAGAGGTAAAATGGTAGCCCACCCTCTCTAAAGGGCGTGAATGTGAGTCAGAGCCAAAATGGAGGCCCGCGGCAGAAAGCTTGTTTGCGGGCGATTCTCGTGGGCAGCAGTAGATGGGGCGCAGATTGAGGTGTATTTGAAGCTCTGTGTCAGGGTAGCAGTGTCACCTCGTTTATCAGGGTGTGGAAGCTTGCCACATTTGCCTTCCAAAGGTACTTTTTTCGTTGGCAGGTCGGCTCGGTGTTTATCCAGCGAATGATTTATCTTAGCCTTTCTGCATATGACAAGTGGGGAAGGAAATTTTTTAAATTATGGTGAGCGATGATGCGTGCTACTTGGTGGCAAATCTAAGAATCTGGTTACGACAAAATTGCCAAGTTGACAACACTGTGGAACATTGGAATCGCAATTACAGTTTTGACATTTAGCGGAAACTTTTCGGCAAATCCATGTTCGCTGTAAATAAGCCGAAAGCTTCAGATGGAGGAATGTGTCTTATCATCTGAGTTTTGGGTTGGGTTTGATTTTTCTCTTGCCTCTCCTTTTCTCTTTTTTTGGCCAGATCAGCAGTATGTTGTGACTTTCATTAATTAAGCATTATTAGATCGCATTACTCAATACTGTATAGAGCGAGCAGCGATGCGTCTTCACCCATGTGCCCCTCTGCCTTGCTCTGCTTTGAGTTCAGGATCAGGGAATTTTGCTTAAATGCAGAGCCTCAAATTGCCTTTATCATCATTTCCTTGTGATCTCAAATCAAAATAAACGACCTGTGCTTTGCTTCTGTGCCTTTGGCTTTACAATCAATGTGTGACGATGTCAATGTCTACTGCGCCAAAACAAGGAGTCCAAAACAGGAAGATAAAGGTGTCTGTGTGTGTGCGTGTGCGTGTGCGTGCGTGCGTGTGTGTGTGTGTGTGTGTGCGTATGCGTACGTGTGCGTGTGCATGGTTGTTTGTATGCACGCACGCACACGTGTGTGTTTGTGTGTGTGTGTGTGTGTTTGTGTGTGTGTGCGCGCTTTCAATCAGTTAGAAAATGGATTACTTCAATTAATGTTCGCCCTATCAACAACCATGACCAGTCTAATTGTGAGAGTAACATTTGATGTGGAGAAATGACCTTTCTATCCAAACTTCAGCAATGCAAACTTTGAATACAAATTTCAGTGTAAGAAAAATTCATCCAATCTACTGTAATGACAATCCTCGCTTGCTGTGATATTATAAGAGTGATTAGATTTTTTTTTTTGTTCTTATCCCAAAATCCTATTTTATGTCAAGTACGTAATGTTAACGCCATAGATTATGTACAGTTGAGGTTAAAAGGGAACCCAGTGCGGCTGGCTGATCCTCTTCTGAACTGAAATTTAAATTGAAACTCCTCATTGAACCTGAAATTAATCAAAAGGAGATTTGGGCGCAATTATTGCTTTTTGAAAGTTCCTGTTCGTTCTAAACTTGCAGGTCTCCCCTGGCCAGTGAAGGTTCTCTGCAACTCCTCAATGTCACCTCCCTGTCGCACAGTCTGTCAGAGAAAAACGCATTTCCATCGACCGTTTAAAGCTCCTTCCAAAGGAAGTCTTCTCCTTCATTATAAACTCTAAGTGAGTTTGCTGCGGCCTCCCTCTTGCTTTGTATGAGCCCTGACAAATAAAGGTATCAATCATATTCCCTGACACGCGTTCTGAAGCTGCGGATGGTTTTTGTGCTCCCTTTACCGCGCCGCTCTGAAAACCTTCTGATACGCTTGTGAAGAACATAAAATACTGCAGACTGGAAATAGTAAGGCTTAGGTGGTTGCTACTCAGGGTTGCAGAACTCTTGTGAATTCTTCTATTTATATTTTTGAGGGCAATGTTTAGTCTGTCAGAAAATATGAATATATATGTCACATTATTTCAAGAATATGTTTCTCTTTGCTCTCAGTTCATGAGAATTTTTTTTTGTAGGCCGCTGGTTTGTAGTTAGAACGTTTTAAGACGGTTATGTGTGCGGTTTAGTCGCTTGTGTGTCTCCATGGTTAAAAAGTGAAATTACAGTAAAATTACAGAAAGTATCACTGGTAGAATCTGAGCATATTACAGCAATGACTGAGAAATAATTTGTATTTCTAATATGTAAAATGTACTCCTGGTTTCCATCTCTTTTGTCACCCATTCACTGACATGATTTCATCAAACCACATGCTAGTAATTGTATTTTTTCTTTTTTTGCATAATTCATGTCAAATGGGTCACAGAAGATTTAACGGCTTCAATGTGCTGTCAAAACAAGTCATAATGCAGGTTTGCCACCCAAGGTCAGACACAGAAGTTTGAGGAGATGAATGAGGTTGTTCTCTTGACCTGTCAACCCACGGTGTGTATGGTGTGTTTGAATGAGTGACCCTCTGAGTGATTAAAGCCTGTTTCTCTCAGTAATGGCAAACTGTACATTCTGTCATCCCTTTACATCTCCGTAATTATCTTCCCTCCTTTCTCTCTCTCTGTCTGTCTCTCTCTCTCTATCTCCCTGCCTTTGCTCTTTCTTTTTCATTCTGCTCTCTCACGCTCTCTCTCTCGCACTTGCTATTATTCTTTCTTCACACTGCCCTTTCTCACACAAACACGCAGTCTCTCTCTCTCTCTCTCTCTCTCTCTCTAACTCAGTAATACTGCGATGCTGATTTCATTTCTGGGGTTAAAATAAAGTTAGCATTTTAATTTCTGATATTCGCTCAGTGCCGGGTGCAGCTCCGCGGTGCGTGAAATTCTGAATGCGGAGCGTAATGTAGGTGCTTCGCCGTGGATGATCAATCTGAGGCTTTGCGCTTTTAGTCGTTTTTTTTTTTCTTCCTTCCCCGACCCGTTCGGCAGTAAAGTCGGCGTATAGCTGTGCGTGACACCTTAAAGGTTTAGTGCTCTGAGTAATCCCAGCATTTACCTTGGGTTTGTTTATTCTTTTAAAGCGGGGTTCAAAACGAGGCCTTCAAGCCCTCATAAATGACTTGAAAGAACCGAAAATAGTCGATTCCCCTCATACGGCAGGATTGAGGTGATAAAGATGTTTATTATATACCTTTACTGTCTTTTCTCACTGTTTTTTTTCTCTCTCTGTTTGTTTTCGGCCTCCTTCTCTCTCCCTCCCGTCTGTGCCTGCGTTTGGTGTTTGCGGCAGTTAAGCACAATCATTTCGTTTACTCAGTTTTTCTGCGAAATGCGTCTCTTGGAATTACAGCCAGAGCGTTCTGGAAAAGCGTTTTTTAGGGCACAAGTGTGGGGGGAGAGCTGCTGATTAATATTCCACATGTGTGTTTCGGTGATGAACATTCTCAGTTAAGCCCCGCGTCTGCACATCAGCAAACCTGTCTGAAAGTCTGGAAGTACGCCGGCGATTATATCCCCCGCATCCCGTTAAGGCGTCGCTGGCGCTGAATAGCTACCTTTCACTTCGCTCGCGCTGGCATATGCGCAGTATGCTGTCTATTGATCATCCCTCACACTGAAACATGACTTCTGCAACTGATGGGCAACGCGCCGTGAGCGGTGTGGGACTGTTGGTAGAACTAGAAATGTCAAGCTTTCTTTGAATCTGCAACTTTATTAACTTACTTCGGCTCCTCTTTATCTGGTGGTGTTTGTCGGGTTGGGGGGAGGAGGCGGTAGATACAGCAGCTAAACTGAGAGAGGGAGGGAGAAGGAGAGTTGGAGTTTTTTTTTCTACGGTTTGGGAATCCCCATAAGAATTCTCCACAATCGTTTTCCTCTTATGTCTTTGTTCTGGCATCTTCTTTTTCTCAAGAGTCAGTCGGTATCCATCTGCAGAAAAGAGAATCAGCAGAATAGCTGTGAGCTTCCAGCACCATTTGACTTCCCTGACTGAGTGTAATTGAGGAGGGGTTATGGTGGCTTGGGTTGGTTAAAAACAGCTCTCCGCTGTAACCGTATTAGTGAATGCAGGTGAAACCCAGGCAGGTTCCTGCTCTTCATTCCCCTCTGTTGATTTTTCAGAGCTGGGAGGAAAAGTGTGATTTTCAAAGAATAATTTTTCATAATCACCTCAGGTTGTGAGTGTGGAGACGCTGGGAGCTCAGTGGCTGGGAGAGAAGCAGTGGCTTATCTCTGCGGGGAAAGTGCCATCAATCACACAACAATGATTCGGCTCTCAGTTTTGCCTATAATGGTGCAATTTTCTGAACGGCCTTGAGGATAAGATTACCGATTGAATGGCGGTGTGCAGCAGGCCTCCAGTGTGTAAGCTGATTGGGCAATTCAGATTAGATCGAATAAAGTTACACTCATATTCACTCACTCCTGCTGTAAACTGTATCCACACACACACACACACACACGCACGCACGCACACACACACACACACACACACACACACAATAATGCCCCAGCCTTGAAGTTAAGCTATTGTATGCTTTGAAGTGCATGTTTATGTGACGCTGTTTTGACAATGTAAGTTTTAAGAAACAATTTGAGGCTGTTGACACACACACAGCGTACACCCACACGCACACAAAAACTCTCTCTCTCGAACGAACACACGTGCACACACACATACTCTCTCTCTCTCGCTCTCCCTCTCTCTCTCTCTCTCTCTCTCTCTCTCTCTCTCTCTCTCTCTCTCTAACGCGCACAAACAAACACACAGTCCCATTGTGTGGTAGGGAACCGGCCCCAGTAATCCAGGTATGTATGTAACCCAGGTCTCGGTTGGAAAAGATATTTTAAACCTCAGTGGAACGTCCGAGTAAAATAAAGACTAAATAAAAATGGTAATAGAAACCCAAGTGCTGTCAGGAATCCTCTCATTGCCTTTCTGCTGACCACACACACTTCTGGCTTCCAGTTTGTGTTGTCCTCATAAAAATGTCTTTGCCCTGCTAAATATCTTTTCTGTTAACTTATTTTGAAATCAGCAGCCATTATCACTCCAATAATTGTCCCAGTGTTGGTTTTTATATTATCATTTATATGATAATGTCAGGATAAAGTTTGCGGTTTCCGTTGAATGTGTATTCTGTGGCCATTAGGCCGTTAGATTTGATTTCCATTCAAAACGAAGCCCTTCTACCCTTTGAGAAAAGAGACGTCTGTGGCTGTTCTGCTGTACGAACGAATGAAGCCTACGGTAGGAACAAGGTTAAATATAAAAGTTTGATGTAACAGATGCAGTAATAGTGTTGATATGGCTGTAACATTGGTACCTGTGGCCGTTAAGCCTTTTGGGTTCTGATGGTTCTGTGGAGTCTTGTCAGGAGGTTCTCGTGGCTGGTGGAGATGTACCTTATGGCTTATGATGGTGATATAAATTAATCTTTTGTACTAGGTGCCAGATAGGTGTTAGCACTTTGTATTCCATGCATGGTTCTTGTCGGGATTTGAAAGGGAACTATCGGACGTCAGTTTTGAATTTCGGTCTCACGGCTCTGTTCTTATTTTCCATCAAAAGTCTTGGTTAGGCTGTGGGTTTTTAACCTTGATTTAACCATGGAAATTACATTAAGAATGTGTTTCTCTTCTTCAAGGATGCCCTGATGAAAGTCAGGATAGAACAGTTGCAAGTAAGGAGGGGTAGAGAGGAACAGGGTAAAGCCCCTGGAGCAATTTTGGGGTGAGGGGCCTTGCTCAAGGGCCCGACAGTAGGGCTCTTCCCAACTTCATCTCTCCAGATCAAATCAGAATCCCAAACCTCTCCGAGAGTTTGAACCAGCAACTCCTCAGTCACCAGTCAAGCAATCGCCCACTAGGCCACCCTGCCACAACCTATCCTGGTTGTAACTCAGTCCCCTAATATGCATTGGTTGGAGATACAAGCCCGATGCCCTTTTCATTAATTAATTCTTTCGCCCATTCATTCACTTATTCATCCATTCAAGTATAATGTATTCTGTTCTCTGACCGGTTTGGCCCTGGGCAGTTTTTTCTGGGTTGGTTTGATCTTTTCTCACATTGTGGTGCTGCCTGTAAGAAGTTCTCCTGCATGGCTCTGTACCAGCACATGGGGCTCTTACAGGACGTCCCGCCCAGCAGCCCCTGTTCCTGCCCTCTCCCCACACCTCCTCCTGTCTGCCCCATCTGCTGCGGCCCGAGACCACACATCAGCGCGCCGAAAGGCCAGCGCTTTGACTGATGATCTTTTTCCATCAGAAAAATTAGATCCTCTGATGCGCACTTTAAAAGATGGCTGCACAGGGCACCGGAGTGAGAGCGGGTATCGCGGTTACGAGGCGGGAAGGTTTGCTGACCTGGCTGTTTTCCGCAGGAGAACCAGTGTCCATTAGTTTATTAGTAATGCTTATAACCGTTGCTATCGTCAGAGTAATCGTCGTGAAGCGATGCTAATAATAGCCCTCGCAGTATTTGCCTGTAAATGACTTGTCCTGTTGTGTGACCTTTCCTGTCGATTGGAGTTCAACTGTAAATTTCCAAGGTTTCCTCCAAACGCAGAGGAACTGTCTTGCTTTTCCAATTTGAGTCTGTTTTATTGTTTTGCTATGGATCCAGCTGATTTGGTCCAAACAGTGATTGACTGGCATGGTCTGGTGGCTCTGCCTATTCTTGAGAGACATCATTCTTTGTTGCCAGTGAAAGGTCGCCCAGCCCATGGACTGGAGCATTTTATATGAGGCTTGGTGTGGTTACTTGTGTATGTGTGTGTGTGTGTGCGTGTGCGTGTGTGTGTGCATGTGCGTGTGCGTGCGTGCGTGTGTGTAAGAGAGAATATATTTAGTGTTTATAAGCTTGTGTGTGTATGTGTGTGTGGTGTTTGTTTGCTGGTGTGTACGCATTAGTGCTTGTATGTATGTATGTAAGCATGTGTGTGTGCTTGCGCGCGTGTGTGAGAGAATCCATGCTCCTCAGCAGCTGTCACTCAGCATCTCCTGCATTGTTGACTCTGCCTGGCAAAGCAGCTGCTGTTTCAGTATCATTCTGAGAAGTCGATAGAATTTAAAATTTTTTTCCTACCTGCTGCGGCCCAGCAGCCAAAGTTTTGAAAAGTCACTGAATTAATATTCCACTCTTCTCCCTGATATGGAAATGAAGGATATTTTCACCCTGTCCCTTTTTTAAAACAGAAGTTAAACTTTGTATTTTAGAATAAGTAGCTGCCGCCTCTTTATTTTCCCCGTAACGGCCTCGCCGGGCACTGTGGAAGTGGAGCGTCTATCACACAGTTTACTGCGTGACAAGAAACGGTGCTAAGCGGAGGGAAATTACCTATGTGGAATATTAAAGTTCTTCTCCGAGAGTGCGCGAGTCGTTATTAAATTCAGGCTGTGGCCTTCCGGAAGATTGTGGGGCTTAGAGCAGCGGTGATGCATGAGCGCCGCGGAGGGACTGAGGCGAGGCGGCCGTCTCCAGCCGGTACACCCGCCGAATCGGTTATCGTAGCTCGGGCAGGACTGCCCCCTGTGTGGAATACAGCTCCTCTTAATGAGCTCTGTGTCCCTGACCAACTGCCGGATCAGCTGAGGACTGAACCAAACCCTGTAAAATGAGGGTAATCTGTGGGAATCTACCCTGGGGAAGGAGGGTACTTTCTACTAATGTGTGTGACCTTTGACCCCTCCCTAGCCTATAGCAAATTTTTTTCAGCTGTTTAATGAAGCAGAACTTATATTTTAAAATGGCGCCCCCTACTGGGGTACTGATTATACATCATTATGAGAGAGGGAGGGAGAGGGGGGGGGGATATTTGTGACTTTTAAGCTCTCTTTATTGTTACATTTATGATCTGAGGCCTTTGAGAGAACTCACAGAGCCCAGAACAAAAAGACAGTAAAAAATAAAGGGCTCAAACAAAAGACAAAAAAATGAATAAACTCCAGAAAAAAAATGCACCCATAAACAAAGGATTTATAATCCAGGCAATACAGAATGAGGGGGAAAGAAAAGCATGGATAAAGAGTGAATGTGTGGAAGTGAAGGATGCAGTGAGAAGAGAGGAGAAGGGGATGAGGAGAGAGAGAGGGAGAGGGGGAGTGAAGGGGAGTGAACGTCAGAGCCCCGGGCTGCGCACTCTGAATGCTGATCATGAGGGAAAGGGGCCTTGCAGATAGGAAGTGGGAAATGTGCAGGCGCCATATGAGGGAGCTGAGACCAGCACGTGTGGATATTCACACAAATACACACGCTCACACACACGCAGTCTCCCGCAGGCTCAAACATGCACGCGAATACACACAGTCTCTGTCGCTTACTTACACACCTTCACTCAGGCATGTGCGCACACACACGCACACACACACACACACTCTTTCGGGAAGGTTTCCCTGCTGTGACTTAAGCCCCAGTGCCGGGGGCCGTAGATGAATGCTTGCTGGGTGTTTAGGCCCATACTGCTCTGGGACCTCCGCACAGTAACAACCCCGATACACAGAACACCCCCCCCCCCCCCCCCCCCACCATCCCAATTCAGTGAGCGTAAAGACGGAAAAGAGGACGAGGTCGACATACGCACACGCCCCCCCCCGTGTTCATTTCACCTCAGTTTGTTTCTGCTCTCAGACCTCTGTTCACGGTGAAAGTAAAATAAATGAATAAATCAAAAAAAACAAAACAATATAAATTTGTGTGCCTCCAAAGGGAGACTGGCCCTGCACCTGCGGTGTGATAGGGTATCGATTCCCCCGCGCCTCGCTGAAATTGCCTTCCTGCCTCCCTGCAGCAAACCTGTGTCAGCTGCAAGCACCGCCACGACCGGGGCCTCGTTCGTAAACCATTTCAGAATCGCTGCGCTGATCTGGGGTCAGTTCTGCCTTTTGGCTCATAATGATAAAAGTTTGGTTAACGCATTGGGGAAGCTGATCCCAGATCAGCCCTTTTATTCACTATGAGCTTTTGTAAATGCGGCTCCAGGGCTGCGCTTGGTGTTGAGACGACGGATCAGAAGTAAACTTCTGGTGGCAGAAGCATGCGCTTTTGTTTCAGGAAAACAAATAAATCTAAAACAAGGCCTCCAGGTTTGAAAATCTGTGTCATTTATACGTGGCTATTTCTACCGAGCTGTTTCAAAAAGGCCATCTGGATTTCTTTTGTGATTGGGGAGAGCAAATTACATTTTTTTTTAAATAAGTTGCCTGTGGGGCTTCATCACTCTGTCTGAAACCGGAAGAAAAGCCTATTAGAAGTGACTGCACCTGTTCAAATGGAGCTGAACATATTTTATGTTATTTTTTATCTTTCCCTCTTCTTAGTCTTGCATTGATACGAGCATATGTGCTTATGTTTCCTGATAATATGCATGCAGCACTGTTGCCACCTCCTTTGTTGAGACAGGTGTCCAGTGGGCTGGAGATTTGTTGCTAGGCAGCGCCACGTATGTCACAGGTTATGCTGATATCATATGTACCATTCGCATATAGTTCTCTGGGTACTTTCATTGCTCATGGCATACAGATGGACTCCATTTTGGCAACCCGGGCATCGGCGGCTACAAACAAAATAGATTCAGTTTGCACTGCCGATTGCTCATGGCTACAAACGCTGACGCTAACATAGGGCTTTTCAGTGCATTCAACGATGGTTTGATCAGTGAAAGAGTAGAAAAGGGAGCGGGAGAGCCATCACTTGTAGCCTCTCACTGCGAAATCTCCAGAGTTACAATGCCATTGTCAGTCGGTGAAGATGCTAGATTTGTTGCCCATCACCTCTGAGATATAAATCTCCCTGTGATACAGGTATTGCGCAGATAGGGTTATGGGTTTCTGTGGTTGAAGTAGGTGCCTTTTTTAGTATTCACTGTAGCTTTTATATTTTATGGACATGGCGGGCCATTGGCTGTAGTTTGTAAAAAATTTTATGATTGGCGGATTTCATGACGTTAAATGCTTAATGTGTCAGAGACGAACTCGCAGACATAGGACTCCACTTTTGAATCTGGTTCTCAGAACTCAGAGAAGACTTTGAAGTCGTTAAGTCTTTCTTTTAACTTGCTGATTTTCAACTGACCTTGCTCTCATGAATCTCCCACTTCTCTCTGCAAATCTACAGGAAATGACATTTATATTTTTGAAGTTTACTGTCCCTTTAAACTCTTTTCGCAGTTGTGACAATTTATCAACAGGACATATTTTATCTGTGCAATTCCGGTGATGATTTAATCCCAAAATCAGTGGTGGAGCTGTCAGATAAACTTCTTTATGACTGAAACGTGCCTTTTGAGTCAACTTAGTTTGAGCATGCCAAAGCATTAATAATGTACTGCCGGAAAAGATGCCTGCATGGTGAGAATTCAAAATGGCTCCCTCTCTTTTAAGAGTTTATCTCTTTCTCGTTAAGATTCTGAGGCCTGTCATGGCCCAGCCTTTGATTCTGCTTGGATACAAGGACCTTGCTGCACTTCTTCGCTAGATTTTAGAGATATCAGGCTGTCTGTACTTCCTTTTGTTGGTTTATATGGTGGCAAGTTCTGTTCTGTATACAGTTTTGGCAGTTGAGAGAGTGTTTTTCCTGCTCAGTTAGTTTGCATTTTGAGCAAGCTATTGAGCGCTTTGTTTTTGTTCTCAATTTATAATTTTTGCTGAGCAGTAATGTTGGTCTACAAGATGTCGGACAGCCTGTAAGTTACAGCCATTGGCCCATCCCATTGCTTCAGTGTCCACATCCAATCAGGGGAGCCCAACCATAATCTACTGCCTGTACAGCCAGTGTTGCTGGTATTGTGTAGATCAAGATTCATTCCTTTTGGATGGCGAGGTTGTTTAAAAATCAGCAGTGGGATCAACAGACTGATATCTGATTTATCAAATCCATTCAGTTTAGCACATCAGTCACTATACCAGTGTGCTGGCAGTGTGGTGTGATTCTCATCCAAAATAGTGGATGACTCTGGGCCATGTATCATTAATGTATGCACTTGACGATCAATTGTGGGAGTTGCATGCCTATTGCCAGCCTCGGTAGACCCAAGTACTGGTGGTCAGGTGTAAGGTTTATAAGGCAATACAATTTTGGGCATCAAAAATGCCATCATGGCGTTTAAATTCTGGGCCAAAGGTCTCCCTAATGCTTGTCATACCTGTGATGCTGTCTCATCGGGCTGAGTTTGGCTGTGTTCTGCTGGCCATATTTGAATGGGTGTATATCCTGCATTCCCCTGTGGTTTGAGCGGTGGTGGACTAGTGTTGGGTTGTCGATCTGTTGCCATTAAGTGGGAATGTTGGACATGTGACTATGAGGGTGTGGTCTTCTTTCCTTCTGGGAAGATGCCTGGTTATTTAGCATGATAAATAGTTCTTAGAAAGTTTCTCCTCATTACTGAGGGGCAGTCCGGAGGGGGTGGGGGTGTTGCGAGGGAAAGGCAGATGTCTGAACGCATCACAGGAGGTAAATGGTGGGAATCTTGAGGCCTAAAACTGCACAAATTCAGGAAGGAGCATCAATCACAGCTCTCAGAGAAACCCAAACTCCCTGTGTACGCTGTGCTGGGTATGACTCAGATTAATACTGCAGCAGAAACCATGGGGAAGACCTGGCAGAGAGAGAGAGAGAGAGAGTTTGTGTTTGAGTGTGAGCGTGTGTGTTTATGGGAGCGTTTGAATGTGCATGTGTGTGTGTGTGTGTGTGTGTGTGTGTGTGTGTGTGTGTGTATGTTTGGGTGAGATTCTATGTGCGTGTGTGTGTCTGTGAGATGGTTCTGTGTGTGCGTGTCTTTGTAAATGTGACTGTTTTTGTCAGTCCCTCTCTCTCTTTCAGTCTAGGTTTTCTTTCTCTATTTCCATATCTGTCTGTGTGCTTGTGTGTGTGTGTGTGTGTGTGTGTGTGTGTGAGTGAGTGTGTGTGTGTGCACATGCACTCTCCAGTTTGTTTCTGCTTGTTTTTTTTAGTCTGTGTGTACGTTTGCATTTTGTATGTATGTTTGTGTATGTGAATATGTGCCTATAGATATTTTATATTTGTATTCGTGCTTATGCATACATTGGCATCCGGGACCGTGATACTGCAATAGTTAGTGAGCATAAGCTTTTGTCTGGATAATTTCATGTTTTTATAGTCATTTCACATTAAGCCTTACTTCACCCACCCTTTTCCTGAGGTCCAATTAAAGAGGATTGTCATGTTCACTTTGTCCTTACATATTTTACACGTGTTGTTGACCCTTGCTGAGATGGTTTGACCTTTGAACATTGTCCCGTTTCATTGGATGCCCACTGCAGACTCCATCTCACCCCTTAATAATAAAAATGCGTCTTAAAAAAAAAAAACCCTTAGTTGTGTGAATATTGGCTGGGCACTCATATTGAACTTTCAGGAAAGTAGCCGTCTTATGGGATAGGATATTTGTAACTCGTTTATCTCTAGAGCAGCTCTGTTAACTTTTTTGACCACAGTGGATTGGGTGAGTTTAGAGTGTTTACTCCATAGCCTAGAAATGTGTTATTTGACAGGTGATATGAGGGATTTTTGCACTGCAGCAGGTCATTTTGACCCAAACACAACAGAAGGGTGAGTGAGAGGGATATTTGTTGCTGTATGTTTTTGTTTGGTTTGTTTGTTTGGGTGGGTGGAGAGGGTGCGGACTGCAGGGAGATGCTGCTCCCACACGAGATGCACTCGCGAGAGGATGGGGTGGGTGGGGCGGGCCTTTGAGTGAACCTTTTAATCAGGACCGGTTGAAAGTTGCCTTGACAGCATCAGCATGCTGTGCTTTCATGATAAGCCTCGCTGTGTTCTTGAGAAGTGGGGCATCGGGTGGAGGGAGCGGGGCTGGGTGAGGTAGGGGGGCATCAAATGACTTTTTAGGCACAGCTGTCTTCTGAAGAACTTTGCTTCCCTGCCCCCACCCCCCCTCCCCGACTCCGCAGTGCAAGAGTGTGAGAGCGCAGTCACTCTACCATGTTTGCAAATACGCCTCTAGAATATAAAGTTAGGCCCTCTCCCTCTGCCCTCTGGGAAATGTAGTTTTCATTGTTCCAGTGCTGCGTGGGTCCTTCTGCACCATTGTTTTTTTCTCAGGTGAATGGAGGCCTGAATCACTTACATGTTTCAGTATTTAGTATTTACTCATATTTATGACATGAATCATCCTTCATGCATGTAATCTGTGGCCACTTTATTCTTTCAGAGTATTGCTGTCATGGGCCATGAGACCGATGGACTTCACTCCCAGGAACTGAAGCATTGAATTTAGTTAGACATATTTTGTGAAGTGTTTTCATACTGCTGCATTAAGTATATTTTTCGGTATGTTGACATATTCTTGTGAGTTTTAAGTCTTTGAGTTCACTTTTGATGCTTGCGTCAAGCCAGATTACATTTTTAAATAAATTCAGCATCTCGTTTTTTTGAGCGTGTGCAGAATTTGAATTTGAGGGAGACCCCTGCTGGTCAATTGTCAGAATCAACCAGAAGGTGCACTCTGATGGCACAAGACAGGGCGAGCTTCTTTCTCTCTTCCAAAAAAAAAAAAAAAAAGCCACACTCAATTACGCTCTGCCCCCCAGGGCTGGCGACCGCTGTCACGGCCAGAACATTCCGGAATGTATTCCGGACCAAGAGCCGTATACCCGCTCCAAGGATGCTTTACATTTCCGCGTTTTAATCGTGAGATTTCCCACAGGGCGGGAATGGAAAATAAGCGCTCTGTAGACAAAAAGTTGGCGGGGAATAAATATGAACGGCAAACCCAAGCTATTTCACTGCTAATGATGAGCTTCATGGGCCTGGGGTCCCTGTGGAGGTGGTGGCAGCACTTCTGCCCGTTTCTGTAGTTAACTCGTTACTGTAGCTTAAGCGCAGACTGCTTCGTCTTCTCAAATAATTCATTTAAGTGCCTCGGTGATGAATGTACTTGTCTTATCTGATCTGCGGTCAGCATTTTCAAAGTTACCACTAATAAAATCCGCGAGGCTCCGGCGACTTCGCTCGCCGGAGGAAAACCCTAAGGCTGAAGAGCGCGCTGCGGAGAAACACGCTGGTGCACGGGGCCTCCAAATATTATTATTGTCCTTGTCTTTTTATTTATTTATTTATTTTTAACGCTTGACTCTAGTTTGTAATTTGCATATCCTGCTGAAGAGTCATTTGTCTCTGCCGATCGGCTGCAGTTTAATGGATTAATGATTTTTCCATTTTCCCTCTACAGTCTCGTCTCTGTTGAGAATTGTAGTGGAGTTGAAGGCTTTCTCGGGCCACTTGATTGGAGGAAAAATGCTCGTCTTAAAGGGCGGAGCTGAATTTAAGCATCGGTGAATGAAAAAAAAAGACCTGATGATTTGAACTGGATGAGAGGGAGAGATGACTGAGAGATTGAGCAGGATAAGGTGTATGAGAAAGAGCGAATTCCCATTATGCATACGTCACACCGTCCACCATGATATATTACCTATGTGGTGAATGTAGCAATTGTCGATTCAGTTTTTCGTACTTCAACTCAAACCTAATTATATTATGTTCAGCAGTCTGAAAACATAAAACTGTGTGCTAGTTACGCACATGCCATATATGAATCTTCAGCTTTCACGAATCCAATTAGCTTACTTCAGTTCTACGGCCTAAGGTACTCTCCCTGGGGATACATGGATATCATTATCTTGCCGGCAGCTGGACTTGCTCTCTTGAATTGACGTGACCCGAAAGTACATCTGCAATCATGTAACTTGAGGATAAATCGCAAATGAACGGTAACGTTGGCACAGAAAATTATTTTTTCAATGAGATAACTGACCGTTTAAAAGCCATGATCCACGTTTGCGTCCGATGCCCACAATTGCCATCTGATAAAAGGCCTGTTTTGATTAGGCTTAATAAGAAACTGAAGATCAAAGACAAATATAGCTCATGCAATTAGTTTCATTGCTAACCAGCAATTCCTTTTGTCATTTCCCTTGCACCATAATTAAATGGGTAATTATTATGGCAAATGCGTGTCTCATTTATTCTTGCACAGTGCCGAAGAAATATCACAATGCATGTCTCATTGTTGGGCTCTTAGATCATCAACTGACTGGCAGTTACGTGTTATTTTAGAGATAACATTATAATTATCATTGATTATGATTATTATGGTAGTGTTGATGATTGTTGTTGTTGTTGTTGTTTTAATTAAATATTTAATTTATCTACCATTTATGAGACTTATTCCTTCATTGTTTTGCTCAACATCAGTCAGTGATTTAAATAATACATATCGGGTGTGTACATCTGATTTTAATCTTATGTATTAGCACTTTCCGAAATGACTGTTGATTGATTCATTTTTTGCTGGCCACAGGAAGTGCATATAATGCTGTCAGTGATATTACAACCCCAATTCTGAAATAGTTGGGACAAAGTGTAAATTGTGAATAAAATCAAAACGCAATGACTTTCAAATCACACCAGCCAGTATTTTATTCACAATAAAACAGAGATAACATAGCAAATGTTGAAACTGAGAAGTTTTAAAATTTTGTCTACAAAATTAGCTCATTTCAAATTTGATGGCTGCTACAGGTCTCAAAAAAGTTGGGACAGGGGCCTGTTTACCACGGTGTAGCATCCCCTCTTCTTTTTAACACAGAGTGTAGGCGTCTGGGCATTGAGGAGACAAGTTTTTTGAGTTTAGCCATTGGACTTTGATCCCACTCTTGTTTAATACAGGCTTCTAGCTGCTGGAGAGTTTTGGGTCTCCTTTGGTGGACTTTTCGTTTAATTATGCGCCAAATATTCTCAATCAGTGAAAGATCAGGACTGCAGGCAGGATAGTTCAGCACACGGACTCTTCTACTACGAAGCCATGCTGCTGTAATAGCCGCAGTATGTGTCATGGTTTGGAAGCATTGAGAGCTCTCTTTGTTGCTCTCGTCCGGGACAATATCTTTTGGCTCCCTATCGGATTCCTGGGCCAGCTAGCATTAATTGGGGGCGTTGCCCGGACTCGATTTAAGCTCCAGTTTTGCCTCCTGTCCATTGCTAGAGTGTCAGTGTTATATTTGAGCTTTAGCTGGTAAGGTCTCGAGACAGAGTTCTGTTTAGGACTTAGTTGCATATTTGAGGCTCAGCAATAGTTAGAAAGGGAATCTTTGTTTTATTTTTTCCCTTTTCTTTTTGTATCTTCGAGCTCACCTGTTTTCTACCTCGGACGGCGTCCAGGTCCGTTGGTAGCGCGAGTCTTGCATTTTTAGTCTGTTTGAGTCTCTCAGCTCTCAGCGGTTTTTGCCTTTTAATTCTCGGCGCTGCTTTTGGCATCCAAATCTCAACAGCCATCTCAGTATGTGGGTTTGTATTGTCCTGCTGAAATACACAAGGCCTTCCCTGGAATAGATGTTGTCTGGAGGGGAGCATATGTTGCTCTAAAACCTTTATATACCTTTCAGCATTCATGCTACTTTTTAAAACACGCAAGTGTCCCGCACCTTATGCACTAATGCATCCCCATACCATCAGGAATGCTGGCTTTTGAACTGAACGCTGATAACAGGAGGGGTGGTCATTTTCCTCTTTAGCCCAGAGGACAAGACGCCCATGATTTCCAACAAGAATGTGAAATTTGGGCTCGTCTGACCACAGGACACTTTGCCACTTTGGTACAGTCCATTTTAAATGTTCCTTGGCCCGCAGAACACAGCGGGGCTTCGAGATCATGCTCAACAATGGCTTCCTTTTTGCATGATAGAGTTTTAGGTGGCATCTGTGGATGGCACAATGGACTGCGTTTACAGACAGTGGTTTCTTGAAGTATTCCTGGGCCCATTTAGTAATGTCAATGACAGAATCATGCCAGTGAGTGATGCAGTGGTGTCTGAGGGCTTGAAGATCACGAGCATCCAGTAAAGGTCTTCGGCCTTGTCGCTTATGCACACAGATTTTTCCAGTTTCTCTGAATCTTTTGATGTTGTCGATGACAAGACCTTCAAAGCCTTTGCAATTTGATGTTGAGGAACATTGTTTTTAAAGTATTCCTCATTTTTTAACGCAAACCTTTACAGGTTGGAGAGCCTCTGGCCATCTTTACTTCTGAGAGACTCTGAGACATCCCTTTTATAGCCAATCATGTTACACACCTGATGCCAGTTAACGTAACTACTTGCTAAATGTTCTTTCAGCTGATTCTTTTACTTAGTAATTGCTTTTTCAGCCCTTTTTTGCCTGTGTCCCAACTTTTTTGAGACCTGTTGCAGCCAGATCATTTGAAATAAGCTCATTTTGTGAATAAAAATGTAAAATGTCTCAGTTTCAACGTTGGAAATGTTATCTGTGTTCTATTGTAAATAACATATTGGCGCATGTGATCTGAAAGTCATTGCATTTTGATTTTATTCACAATTTACACTTCGTCCCAACTATATCGGAATTGGGGTTGTTTTTCATAGAATGCTTGGGTAATTAATTGCAGAGGGTTGGCTGCTTAGATATTTGTGTTAGCTTCTTTGCATGTGAGAAACTGTTACCCCATTCAGATTGACTCAGCGAGGACGCTATTTCCATTTTAAAATGGTTTAAAGCAAAGCAGGGAAAATGTCTGAAAAAAAATGCCATGTGGTCAGTCTCTGTCATGCAGATGAAACCTCGACTAAATTCAGTTTTCAAAAGAACTCATTTATCTGATACCCAATCTAAAACGCAGTTCAGACCTAAATTTATTCTGTGTCTATGGAATTAACTCCATTGGTTGCATTTCCTGATCTGGATTCAGCTTTGTGCTACTGATCTGTATAGTATCGGTGCCTAGTCCTCGATGAAAAGATAGAGATCGATGATTGTCTTGGTTTTGATAAAAGTTTTTATTCTGGGACCAGGCCTCTTTGTTCGTTCCCTGACGTGGATTAGGCCTAGTCCGAGACTGAAAACTAGGAAACAGTGATTGCCTTCATTCTTGGACTAGTCTTAAATCATGTTTGAGGAAATAAACTTGTAATAAATTTTATGTTTCATTCTTATGTCTTTTCGAAACTGTGTACATAATCAATGCCTTTACTTCTGTTAGATAACATTTAACAACCAGTTTTTCATTTGTATTTTGAGATGTGATTTATCTTCTATAATGAAGACAGGATGAGCGTAATAAATCTTTTGATGTATTAATATGAAACATTTTAATTCAGAAGATTATTGATATTTGTGGTTTTCAACTCCCCCTCTCAATTATTTGTCATTATTATCTTATCATACAAAAATAAGCCATGTATACAAGGAGGCTTAATGCGAATAGAGGTGACGAACAACCAATAAATGGAAAACAAGAACTCAGTTTGAATCAGTTCAATCACCAGTCATTAAATCTATCCCTCAAGTGTCAATCCCATTTTAAAAATGGTCAGTTTTGCCGGGATCCAAGCAAGAATTGAAAGCATAATCAGTTTGTATTATCATGTAGGCATCGCCTTGTCCGTCTGTCCGTCCGTCCGTAATCATTATGTTTCTGCAGCAGAATCGGAAACTATGCAAGATATCAGCACCAAACTCGGTACATGTATTCTATGTATAGTCTAGATGTGCCTTTTGCTACTTTGGAATTTTCGGGATTCCTATTTTTAGGTCACCTGAGCCGAAGGCGTGATCTATTGCGATCCCCTTTTGTCCGTCGTCGTGCGTCGTCCGTCGTGTGTCGTCCGTCGTCCGTAAACTTTTCCTTGTGAACAAAATAACTTAAGTATTTATGAACTAATTTTGATGAGACTTTGTATGCAGGCTTGTATCCATAAGATCGTGAACGAGTTCGAAAACCAGATTGATTCGATCATATTTGATGGAGTTATTGCCCTTTGTTGTATTATTATCATAAGCAACCTTGTGAACACAATAATTTTAGTAAATATTGGTCAATTTTCAGGAAACTTTGCATGCTGGCTTATATCTATAAGATCTCAAAGAAGTTCGAAAACCAGACCGATTCAATCAAATTTGATGGAATTATTGCCCTTTGTTATATTGTCATCATAAGCCGCATTGTAAACACAACAACTTAAGTAAGGGTCATTTAAGGATGTGTCATGTTTAGGTTTTGGAGGAATCTGGAGTATGCCTGGAGAAAACCAACAACCTGTGGTTGGTACTTGGCAACTGCCTGTACAGTTTGAGGGGAAAATGCCCCGCGGGATGCGGTTTTACCTCAGAAGTAGAAAAGTAACTTGATATATGTTAATGAAGGTATTATTCCTTCCTTTCACTGAAGCGTTTTTTGTTTAAACGAAAAATGAAGTTTTTATGAGCATATTCACAGACCGCACCGACCCAACCTATGTATTGTCAACTCTGTTAGTGCAAGCCTATTGTCTTGCATTTACTTTTTTATACCTAGATATGCTGGAAACCAGTTATCTTTATAGATGGAAGTGTCATGAGGTGCTTTATAAAAATTGTGAATTTCATGACCCCCAGGCTCCATGTTTGCCCCTGGGGAGGGGGTCAAGTTTACTATAGTTTATATAGGAAAATGATACTTTTGGGTATATTCTGTTTAATTTCTACTGGAAATCATCCACACTTGATTGACATTACAACAATGAGATGATATTATGATATTTTTGACAGTTTCCCTCACCCAGGGGCTAAGGGGCAGGGCCCAAGGGTCAAAATGGCTTGAGAAATCTTCTTTGCTTAAAGAAAATAGCCACAAGTTATATACATACAATTTAGAATACTCTATTCCTTATGATGCTGGTTTCCATTAATCTGATCCCTGGGGTCAAAATTAGGGCCACGCCTAATGGCCACGGATTAACATTGGATATACTATACTCAGGTGACCGTTAAGGCCCATGGGCCTCTTGTTGTTATTTCCTTGGAAACAAATCTGGACTTAGTGCACATCAGGCCTAGTTCGTTTCCAGAGCAGAACTCAAAAACCATTCAATATGTCTAACTGAAACTTTGCATGTGTATTACCCACATACTGAAGTGGTGCCTTTTGATATTTTCAGATTTCTTAAAATCTTATTTTTTTTTGTTTCTATGGAAACCAGTTGCATTTGGACTCTGTACAGAGATAGGTTCGTCTCCGGAGCACAACTCAAAAACCATTCATTGTATCTTTCTGAAATTTTGCATGTATATTATTCACATACTGAAGTGGTACCTTTTGATATTTTCAGATTTCTGAAAATGAAATTTTTTTTGTTTCCTTGGAAACCAGTTGCATATGAACTCTGTACAGAGATAGGTTCATTTCCAGAGCACAACTCAAAAACCGTTCATTGTATCTTTTTGAAATTTTGCATATATATTACTCACACACTGAAGTGGTGTCTTTTGATATTTTCAGATTTCTGAAAATCTTCTCTTTTTTGTTTCCATGGAAACCAGTTGCATTTGGGCTCTGTACAGAGATAGGTTCGTCTGCGGAGCACAACTCAAAAATCGTTCATTATATCTTTCTGAAATTTTGGATGTGTATTACCCACATACTGAAGTGGTGCCTTTTGATATTTTGAAAATGTTATTTTTTTCATTTCCATGGATACAAGTTGCATTTGGACTCTGTACAGAGAGGTTTGTTTCCGGAGCACAACTCAAAAACCGAAATTTTGCATGTGTATTACCCAAGTACTGAAGTAGTGCCTTTTCATATTTTCACATTTCTGCAATTTTTTTTTTTTCCTTTCCACGGAAGCGACATGGATTTGGACACAGTCGTAGGGTTGGGTTCGTTTCCGGAGCAGAACTAAAACACTGTTCATTAATGACCCTTGTTTTTTATTGCCTTTGCCAACGTGTGCTTCATAGTCTTTGCTAGATGTTGCCAGTACATACTTCCAGATCATTCCAGAGGAAAATCGCCTCAACATTCTTGTTTGAATTTCTTTGAAGGTGTAGGATTGACATGACTTTCGCAAATAACCAGGGGCCGGGGGGATATGTCATCTTCTGATGACTCTTGTTTACATACGCAGTGAAACATAATCCAGGACGATCAGTGGCACAAAGGTGACCGTGAGTTTGCTGATGACATTAACCGGATATTTTTTTTAAAATTTGGATTATCATTTTGAACTTTATCTAGAAGGTTTTAAAGCATAAACAGCAAGTGCATTATAACCAATATAGTAGTTTCTATTAGCCAAGTCCAAACACGGTCGCTCATTTCCTTTCTACTTTTTCAATGAACGCTGCGGGCCTTGGTACTCATTTTTGTGCTCAGTGGAGCTGATATCCTTGTAATCAGTGCTTGTTTTAAAGTCTTAAACCAATTGAAAAGCTGCAAAGTGAGGAATTCAGGCACAGCTACACAATCCTCCTCATGGCCAAGATTGATATTTGCAAGTAGCACAGCGGCAGTTTGGCCTGAAATCCAGCAAGAAGGGAGAGAGACGTAATAAAGCACAGACTAAACAATGCTGTAATTAACATGTCCATCACTAAGGGCATAAAACCTAATGCTTGCGAGTCCTTTACATCAGGACAGGGAAGTTTCAGGGCTGTCAGAATTATTCCAAGATAACAGCGTCCCCGCACACAGTCTATCGTTCTCATTTTGGTTTGCGTGTTTGTTTGTTTATGTATTTATTGCTAGTTTACAGTTGAAGGAGTTATCCCTCCAGATGGTTCTCTCACATTAATATGAGGAAGAAAATGAGCTCCCTTCATAAGCAGCCAGGAAGAATCTCTGTCGGAGGCCAGAACAATGGCTCCATTTCAGTTAGCGTTTATGTGACTGTCCAATGAAACCTTTAGCAATTATTAGCACAAATAGTTGTAATTATGGAATGGCCATTCATCTTTTGTGTCTTTTCTAAGTGCCTTGCATTTACATAGTGGAACGCTTATAGCTATCAAAGTGGGAGGAATTAGAGGGTTTTTTTTTATATTTTCAGAACTCAAACTACTGGTAATGGCCTCCTATTTTGCTCTTATTTTGTTAATGGCTATTTGCATGGGGGGCGGGAGGGGGGGGGGGGGGGTTGAAGTTATTTTACAGGGATGGGGGAGGACAGTGAAATGAATTTAACCCTGTGCTGTCCAAATCGGTCTGTTTGATGTGTTTTTTTAAACTTTGAAACTAAGAATCTTTGCTGGAATTGCAGTCATCAGCAGCTGAAATTGTACTTGGGGTAAAAGTTTAAATGGCAATAATGGCCAAATGGGGGATCTTTTCACTCTTTGGATACTTTGAAGTGGGTTGGGGGGTGTCATGGGGCCTGTGTCTTAGATTATCCCGAATTCAAAGATTCATTAGAAAGGACTACTGCAGGGGACAAAACACAAAATGCAATTAAGAAGGCATTAACAAGGTAAATATGAAGTGAAATGGTGATGTTCCTCAGTGAAATGGCGATTGCTGGGGTAATGGGGATATTGAGTATTGCATATGTGTTCTGACATTCACTGTGTTGGTGTAATATTATTACATTTAATTAAATATTGAATTTGGAGCTCATGTGTTTATCTCTGATATTTATTCACGGACGCTCACTCGTCTGCACATGCACAAATGCACACGCCCGTATGCGCTCATACATAAACGAGAAAAAACACATAAATAAACATGCATTCACGCATTAATGCATGTGCTCAAGCAAAAGCACTTAAACATGGATGCACGCATGAGTGTATTTGCATACAAACACGCGTACACACACGCACACGCACCCACAAAAGAAAACAAACCTGCATGTATAAACACGAACAAATTCATGCGCATCCGCCTCTGAAACAGGCTTGGAACTTCCTGTTCTCTTCCAGTTCCTCAACCACCAGTGTTTACAATGGCTATTTTTTTCCCTCTAATTTATTTCTTACTATTTTTATTCATGCAATTAGGGATAATGACATTGATAAACATTTCAGTTTTCACATTCGGGCGAATGTGCCAGAGTTAGCGCAGCCGCTCATTTTCGTTTTTTCTCTCCGGGCTCATTAGACTAGATAAAAATACATTTCCTCATCGGAAAAATACAGTCCTTGAGTGTGTTCGAGAATTACAGTGTCCAAATGGGTAAGGGCCACAGATGAATCCAGAATCTGTGCCAGGCGTGTTGGTATGTTTATGAGTGAGAGACAGTGAATGACAGCTACATGCTCCAGGTTCACCTGCCTGCTCTGAACCCTCCTGTCCCAGTGGACATTTTTTGAAGATTTAAATTGGTGGTACACTGTCGAGACAATTAGGTGAAACCCCAGCTAAATTTGGTTGTGAAGTTATCTTGGGCCGCTTTCAGAATTAGAAACTTTTTTTACTGCTCGCAGTATACTGCGCCAGACTGAATTGGATTCTACGTGCTGCTGTTCATGACAGTATACACTTTAGTAGCCAGTATGTGCCTATAACGGTGTCGTGTACAACACAGACTTAAGACTGCCATGCTAATAAGATCACCTGTGCCTCAGTGGGATATTCCCATTGACCCTATAGAAAACGGTTGACTGCAAGACAGTTCTGCCTCTGCGCAGTGAAGTTTAGCCAGTGCAATAGGTCATCCCAGTGTCACTGGCATACTGGTAGATTTCAACTTGGTTGCATACTGTATACTACTTCATACTTTTGCCCACGATCAGTTATCGACTAGTACGTAGTAGGCAATTCAGAATACAGTTTTTATCTCCACGGAGAGGAGGGGTTAGTGTTAGCCAGCAAAGTTAATGCCGTGTCACTATTGGTTGATTACGCTCTTACCACATGTCCTCTCAAGTCTTCCAGGAAGCAGCTTTGTCTGACTGTCTTTACGCTGTCGGCTGACATCGTTCTTTCCTCTGGGCCATCCAGAATCAATACAGGGGGTCGTAGTAATGAGCGCTGATAAATATGGTGAGACATTTGGAATCAGGAGAAGTACAGGGGTGACGTAAGTGCAATACCAGTTTGCATCTCGGGTGTTTGGGGCTGTTCCAGAATAACACTGAAAAACATCCCTCTTTTGTTTCAGAGAGAGCAATACAGAGCCTTAAGAACAATTGTCTGTGTTTAAGTTCGACATGTGGTCAAAGAATTCATGAAGAGCACACAATGTAAACTGCAAAAATTACCACATTCATAAGATGAAAAAGAGGCAATGTTAATTCTAATCACGCTTTGTGACATGAAGATTTTATGTTGTGTTTTTAGAAGTCAGAAATGTAAATATGAACGGAAAAATATCTTAATGTCTAGATGAGCTATTTTCTTTTCACATTATCATTTTCATCTGTGAAAATGTCCAGTTCACATATGACATTTTCTGCACATTTTGCATGTAATGTTGAATTTGTATGTGAAATTTAGATTTTCACATATAAATAAGCAGTTTTCATTATTTTATGTCATAAAGGTGACCTCGTCTTCCTTGCTCTGTTTTCCAGACGCATCACCAAGGCCACACCCTCTTGGTTTTCCTGTTTATGTTGACCTCTCACCCCTGACCTCCTGCCATAACCTTGGTAACCATCTCATTTCATATTTTATTTTTTGTTTTAGTTTCCTTTTCATTGTGGTTGAATTTTTTATCACTGCATAATCTGCTTACTCCAATCACTGATCTCGTATTTAACAGCATCCATGATTTACTTGTTTCACGGTCCCTTATTTGGCTTCTTTTGATTTCTACTCACTATTTTTCCTGTCAAATTATCTCAGATTTGCATATAAAATGCATTTAAAGGCAATGAGAACATGATTGACTACAAATACCACTTTTAAATGATCCTTAATTGAAGGAAAAAAGTAATCCCATGCCTATATCACTCTTGTTAAAAACTTAACTTCTGGTAGTTTAGCAGCAACAGCTGCCTATAAACAGTTCTAAAAACTGGAGATGCGTGTTTCAGATCGCTGTGGCAGTCCCTTTTGCAGAATCGCTTTAATTTAGCGACACTGGTGGGACTTCAGCTATAAACTGTACATTTGATATTCTGCCGAAGCATCTCAAATTGGTACGATTCAGATGTATAACTTGGCCCTTCCAAAACATTACCTTTTTTTATTTTTTCGGATGATTCAGAGGTAGATTTGCTGTTGTACTTTAGATCATCCTCTAGTTATGTAACCTAGTTGCACTGAAGCTTTATATCAAGGCCTGATGGCAGGAAATTTTTCTTCATTATTTTCAGGTAAAGAGCAGAATTCATGCTTTTTCCCAATTATGTGCAGTCACTCAGGCCCTGAAGCAGCCAGGCATCCCCACGCCATCACACCAGTGCTGTCATGTTTGATTGTGGGCATGATGTTTCTGTTCTGGAATGCTGCGTTAGCTTTTTGCCAGATACAACAGGATCCATGTCTTTCAAAAATTCCACTTTAGAAACCTCAGAAATCTTTCTGCCTTATTTACTTTTCAAAGGTTCTATTTAAGAGGTTAGGTTCAACTGGACAAGCAGTAGTTGAGCCTAGGCTTGTTTAATTCAGCTGAATTAATCCAATCAAGTCAGCACCTTATTAAAGGCAATCACTTCTCAGCACAGGGCCAGTAGGCACAGGATGACATTTTCCTTCCAAAAATGAAATTTTTACGCTAAAACAGTGGTTTGTGTTCACTCGTGTTGTCTTTGTCGTATCTAAATTTTGTTTGAAGACAAAATTACAAGTGGGTGTGACAACTGTGCAGAAACCGAAGAAGTCAGGAAGGGATCAAATACTGTTCCATTGCGCTACATCATGTAGTTTGCATTTACAATTCTAGGTTGCATAGTTTACATGTTCTAGAAAAAGCTTGTATAGCAGAGAAATTCTCCAGCGAAGCCATGCACAATGTGTTGTGTGTAATGCCCCCTCCGCATCACTGGCCATCCCTGCCTCCCTCATGCACTCTGCTTTTGTTGTCTCCTCTTTTCTAATGCCTTCATTTGTTTATGTTTTCTGTGTTGCCACGGAAACAAGTGTTCAGTGACTTTGGCCATTCTCCATAGCCAAGTACGTTCAGTAATACTCCAGCCCCTCCCCCCGACACTAACCCCCACGGCTCCACGTCTGCAGCTGTAAGGGCCATGAAGATGCCATTTATTTTTTTGGGTATCTCTCCTGTCCTACACTCGTTTTTGTTATCCAGTGCACTTTGTAAGATGTGAGTTCAGCATTCTGTGCGTGTGTGTGTCTGTCTGCACAACTTTGAATTTGTGCCAGCATGCTGTGCTCAGGTTTATTATGCCCTTGTTTGTGCAGAAAGACTGCATGTTTGTGTGTGTATTAAGAGCGCAAATATCTTGAGTGGCTATCTGAGCGTTTGTGCTTTTTTGGGTGTGTTGCTTGATTGCAGGTGCGCGTGTCCCTGTCTGTCCACCTGCGTCTGTGCACGTAAATACGTGCACACGTGATTATGATGGTGCTTGTGTGCGTATGTGTATGCGTGTGTTGTTATAGATCAGAAACCTGGACACAGACTGTGTTGCGAGGAGCCCTGTCAGTCCTCTGTCCACCTGCCTCTGTGTATGTGACGTGCGCATGCGTTATAGTGTTTGTGTGTATTGGTGTGTGTGTGTGTGTGTATGTGTGTGTGAGAGAGTGTTTGTTGTTTCCTACATTATATTTCTTGGCATGGACAGTGTCGCGAGGAGCCCTGTCAGTCCTCTGCCCTCTGTATCGTCCCCTGCTGTGCTTCTTGATAGAAGACCCGAGTGATCTCGCAGCAGGTGGGTGATGTGTCTGCTGTGCCCCACGGCGGCTTGCTGAGCCTGCAGAGCGCGTGTGCATGTGCGCCGTATGGTGTGGGACAGTGCCAAGGGTCAAAGGTCGAAGTGTGTGTGATACAAGCCAAACTGAGAAGAAACTAGCCATTGTTGGGGTGTCATCGCTGGAAGGGCGCGGTCATCTGCCGTTTCGTCATCTGGGTCAGGGTGCCCTCTCCATGGCAACAGACACGACGAGGGTGGACAACATGGAGCTCTGTCACTGTTACTTGAGCCAAACCGGTGGTGCTGTGTTTGTCCCTGTACTTGTGTGGATCTTGTGTGGATTTCGGTGCTTTTTTGTTTGTCTGTGTCTGGTTCCTGCGTTTGTCTGCGTGAGTGTGAGTGTGTGTGTGTGTTTTTTTTGTGCATCTGTGTGTGTTTGTGTCTCAATGCGTCTTTGTATGGGTGTATCTCTTTCTGTCTGTTTCTGTTGATGTGCACGTGTGTGTCTGTATGTCTGCCTCTGTGTGTGTATGTGTGTGTGTGTGTGTGTGTGTGTGTGTGTGTGTGTTTGTCTTAGCACATTTTTGTATGGATGTTTCTCTTTCTGTGTGTTTCTGCGTGTGCCCATGGGTGTGCTTGCATCTGTGTGTCTGTGCACCTGCACATCCATGCACCGATGATACATATATGTGATGTGTCCGCATTACCAGTGTGTGTCCCTGGGTCGGAGAGTCTGTTCCACCACCACGGCTGTGTGGTGCCACCGGTCTCATGTCTCCTCCTGCTGAAGCACAATCTCCTGCTGCCTTGGGAGAGGGGACACTAAGAAAGAGGCGTGTCCTTCAGCTGTTGTCAGAGCTCAAGTTCCTGTCGTCTCTGTACAGAAGGAAGTCAGGGGTGGGATCTACCCACCGCCATAACAGCACATCGCAGGACTCTGTCCACCTCATGAGATAAACACATCCATTCTGCTACCTCTCCTTTATCTCTCCCTGTGCCTCTCACGTGCTTCTCTTTCTCCCATCCCCTCTCTTCTTTTATCTTATCCTCTTTCATTTCATTTTATCCTTTCTTATCCTGGCCTTCCCAGCGTCATTTGTCCTGTAGATATCTCCCAGTCTCCCCTTTTATTTCTATTTTTGTCATTGGTGGTCTCTCTCTCTCTCTCTCTCTCTCTCCTTGTCTCTCTCTCCCTCTCTCCCTAATAGGACATGCCTGGACCGTATGCGATGTGGCCAAACTTTAGGGTGTATTAAAAATAATGTCCCACATAAGAGCCAATCTGTCTTTTATCGGCACGTCAGGCTGGTGCTCAGCAAGCGCTTTTTAAAATCTCATTTACTTGGGCGACGTGGGCGATGCTGCCAGAGAGAGCGCAGTTTCAGACAGTGGGGTGGGTAGGGGCTGGGGGAGGAGTGCCTCAGAACTCACTGGTGAGATAAGCCTGGCGCGGTATCAGAGAGGGGAAACGGGTCGTCTCGCGGGGTTAGGGGGCGAGTGAATAACGGAGATCTGGGGTCTAGCATCTTTTGTGCCCTGTCGTGGTTCAGTTTTGCCACCAGAATCGGATCAGCGTTTGATGCAAATGTTCATTTTCTCTCCGTTTTAAGCGGCGCTGGAAATGGCCGCCGTGTGAAGGCGTTGCGTGACAGCGGTGCAGTTCTGTTCTTATTCTTACCTCCCAGTCCTTGTTCATGTGCGAAAAGAGGGCTATAGTTCCTTGTACAGCAACAGTGCAGTAGGGCTGCTTCACCGAAGATCACTCATTCTATTCCACTGAGACCACTCTCCATAGTCTTTACAATGTTTTAGAAATAAAGCTTTTTAACCCCCCCACATCCCACATCCTGACAATTGTAAGCTTGTCAAATAAAATATTCTTATTTTTGCATTCAAAGAGACTCTCACAAGGAATTATTCCCAAGGGGAATTGTGCTTTTTATAAGTCCTGTGCCTCAGGGAATTGTGTGGTTATTATTCCAGTACCACAGGGAATTCTGTCTTTCATAATTAAGCTTGTTCTTGTGGAATCTGGAAGCTGTCTGCGCTCGTTTTGTTCGGCCCATGTAAGTCACGTTCCATCTCATGTAGGTCATGTTCAGTCTTACGAATGTCATGTTCTGTCTCATGTAAATCATGTTCTGTGTCACATGTTGGTCATTCTCATGCTCATGTACAGTGCTGTGAAAAAATATTTGCCCCCTTCCTGATTTCTTACTATTTCCCATATTTTTTACACTTAAATGTTTCCAGTGTTACAAGAGACTGAACACAACCTACATGTGACTGAATATGACAGACGCGAGACTGACCATGACCCACATATGACTAAACCTGACCAACGTGAGACTGAACATGACCTACATGAGACTGAGCATGACCTACAGTGCCGTGAATAAGTATTTGCCCCCTTCCTGATTTCTTACTTTTTTCCATATTTTTTACACTTAAATGTTTCCTATCATCAAACAAATTTTAATTTAAGACAAATATTACCCAAGTAAATACAAAATACAGTTTTTAAATGATGATTTTATATATTACGGGGAAAAAGCTGTCCAAACCTACCTGGCCCTCAGTGAAAAAGTAATTGCCCCCTAAATCCTAATAACTGGTTTTGCCACCCTTGGCGACAACAACTGCAATGAAACATTTCAGATAACTGGCAAGGAGTCTTTCACATCGCTGTGGAAGAATTTTAGCCCACTCTTTTTTGCAGAATTGTTTTAATTCAGCCACATTGGAGGGTTTTTGAGCATGAAAGGCCTGTTCAAGGTCATGCCACTGCATCTCAAGCGGATTTTATTCGTCTCAAGTCTAGGCCACTTCAAAATCTTTGTTGTGTTTTTTTAAGCCATTCACAGGTGGACTTGCTAGTGTGTTTCGGATCATTGTCCTGCTGCATAATCCAACTGCTCTTGAGATTGAGGTCATGAACTGATTACTTTTTCACAGAGGGCCAGGCAGGTTTGGATAGCTTTTTCCCCTTAATAAATTAAATCATCATTTAAGAACTGCATTTTGTATTTTGTACTTGGGTTATCTTTGTCTTATACTAAAATTTGTTTGATGATCGGAAACATTTAAGCGTAAAAAATATAGAAAAAAGTAAGAAGTCAGGAAGGGGGCAAATACTTTTTCACGGCACTGTAGGTCATGCTCAGTCTCATGTAGGTCATGTTCAGTCACAAGGAGGTCATGGTCAGTCTCGCATTGGTCATATTCAGTCACATATAGGTCATGTTCACTCATGTTGGTCGTGTTCTGTCACACGTAGGTCGTGTTCAGTCTCTTGTAAGTCACGTTCAATCTCATATTTGCCATGTTCACACCCAAGTTGGTCATGATTTGTCACATGTAGCTCATGTTCAGTCTCATGTTGGTCATGTTCTGCTACATAGGTCGGGTTTTGTCATGTTCGCACATGCAGTTTTCAAGCCGCCCCTGTGCAGGAAGGGTCCTTTCTTTTCTGCCAGTTTCTAACAGGAGAGTTTATCATACCTATCTGCACCTCACCTATACCTTTTTTTTTTTTTTTTACAGCTGTCAGTCTCTACTTCAATCTTATATTCTTTCTTTTCAATGTATTCTGTGCAAGCAAAAATACTGAAGAGCAAAATATGTGTCACCGGCCGAAAACTTGAGGTCTACATCAATTTTCCCCATTTTTTCCGAGCTTTGCCTTCAGCTTACAGAACGGGTCCTTCCCATCTTCTTGCTGCTCGCCTCGGCCTCGTTCTTTGTCACTTAAGTAGCAGCCTCAGAATTAAAAGCACGTTTCGACTTCTGAAAGCCGTCTCACGGGTGGCCGCAGAAGTCTCCGTGGTGGAGGTAGGTACCTGTTCACGGTAACCAGCCAGCCGGATATAATTAAACCCAGTCGCCGTGCCGAGGATATCGAAGAGGGAACAGTAACTTTCAGACTAAATCAATGAGAGGCGATGGATTCCGATTTCATTAGAAATGAAAAAAAAAAATGTGCTCGGAAATATCAGCTAGTCACACAGGACTTCCTCTGCTTAAAGAAAGCTTTTGAGATGTGTTTGGATTAATATACCCTTTTTAATCGACTTTGTCAACGTTCACCCCCCTCTCCCCCAACACTGTCCGCCCCGCACCTGACTGAGCGGGTGGGGTTCAGTCAAGCAAAGATAATTTTTAAACGATTCATTACATCACTGAGCGTACTAGACAAGAGACTAACAACACATTTCGGACATATTATTGCCAGCCAATAAGCTTGCCAAATTCTTATATAAATCAACAATGAAACATTGTAGAAATAAAAACATTAATATTGACGTTTTATGCTAAAACTCAAGTATTTTATGCTGGAAAAATCTCCGCAGACACTTTTTGCATATAAATTTGTATAATTCCGTTAATGCATGGTATGATTTTATTATCTACTCAAAATAATTTAGTCAGATTGCAGTAGAGTATCGTCCCAATTTGTTCGAGGGGTAATTCACATTGTAAGCTTTAGTAATGGTTCAGTTTTAGTCAGTGATTTATACTCATATTATCATGCAGTGCGCACTGAAACTGAAATACACTTTATATGACTCCAAGGCAGATTGTACAGCAATGTTAAGCCGCCAGAGATTGTCGGTGCTTATGTGATTATTCTTGATAAAATTGCATTTTGTCTTATTTTTGTTTGGAATGGCTTCTCATCGCAGGAACCCTGAGACTGATGTGGGACGAAATATAAACAGATTTTTATGTTTGTCATTATGAATAAACACTATAACGGTAATGTGCTCGTAAGCGCAGACTGTCAGCATAACATCCCTTCAACTGCCTTCAAGTTACTTGAAATGCATTTTCTTTTTTAAGAGAGAAACTTGTCTAATATCCTATTTTTGCTATTGTTAATCCGGCAGTTTGTCAGAAACTTCTGTAAATATTCAAAATATCACACAATGCTCTCAAAAACTGTTGAAAAGCTATTTAGGCTAATTGAAGATAAGCTGTAAAGCAAATATATGCAACATAATGTCCAGCTTCCAGCACACGTGCTGAACAGTACTTTATAAGGATGCTCAGGAGGTGCTCTTGCGGCGCTGTACTTGTTTATGTGGGCTTACCATACCGTCTCAAACAATGTGAATTGAATGAAAGATCCACAGATCACAACATTATTGTCAACTTGTCACTTATGACCAGTTTTTCAGGGTCAGATTATACTCAGTCCTGGTCTAAATGGATTTTTATGTGGAGAAACACCGTTTAAAATTAAATTAAGTCTTAGTCTAGGCTTAATCCAGGTCTGGGAAACTGGCCCTTAGTGCAGTGCACTGGTGTTTGAAACAAGAACCAAACTGGACAATGCATATGCACTAGTTTTGTACACTAAACAGCACCTCAGCCATCATAGTACCCTGCATGGCATTTGATAAGTTTGTATGAGGATGCCTGTGAAGAACGATGGGGTTTATCCTAATCATGTGTTCACGTGTCTGTGTCTGTGGTGGTAAGTTTGTGTGCGCAAGTGTGTGTGTGTGTGTGTGTGTGCGTGTGTGTGTGAGTTTGAGAGACTGCGTGAGTGTCAGTGTGTAGCTGTAATTTTGTGTTGCAGATGTTTGCAAGCCTGCGTGTGTGTGCACATCTGTGTGTATCTGTTCATGTGCGCACGTATGGATGTGTGTTTGTGGGACTCCGCGTGTGTTTGGATGTGTGCTTGTGTCCGTGCATGCGTGCGTTTGGATGTGTGTTTGTGTGTGCGCACGTTTGGACGTGCGTGTGTGTGTGTCCGTGTGTGGTGTTTATTTGTGTGTGGAGAAGAGCTCTCTGCGTTGGGCTGCTGCACAAAAGTGGCTGCCGCACGCATCTGCACAAAGCGTCTCGCCGCAGGAACATCTCAAATCGGGAGGAAAATGAAATAGAATAATCAATTTGTGCCACATTAATCTCATCTCCCCAGCCGCTCCGTATTGATCTCGCGTTTCTCCGCCCTCTCTGACGGGCAGCGTCGCGGAAGGGTCACCGTACGCTGACTTTCAGAAGCGCGCGGATAAACAAGCCAAACTATCCGTCGAGTCCGGAGCTCCGTTCGAGATCGGAGTCGGTCTGAAAGCTCATCTGGGTGCCATACTTGGCGACTTGCTCAGCGTACCATCTGATGAGATGTGCCAGTGTGAGAGAAAGATGTCACCTCTGTGGCCCTGGCAACCGCAACTCTATGTAGCAGGAAGAATAAGAAATTAAATGGGTATTGAGAGACAGATGGACAAGTCATACAGCCAAGAATCAAATGCACAATACTGTAAGCATAGAAATCCTGAACAAATCCTTAACTTCCAGGTAAAGTCAAGCTTTAGAAGAATAATTACCGGCTTTTTGCATTTCAGAAATGAGGCTGCCGTAGCTCCTAGCGTGTATATTTAATTCATCAGATAGATTGCAGACCCAGCTAAAATTAAGTTGAGAAGTTTTTTTTTTTTTGGAATTATTCATTTTCCTAAATGATTAGGATAATTATTGTGAATGCCTGAACTCAAATTGTGTCGAATGGAAATTCACAATGCACAATTTGGCTTCATAATGAAGCACAATTGAAGACTCAGGTGCTCAAAGTACTTAAATCACTAAATGTCCATTTTGAGAAAAAAAGGGTGTGAATATATAATAGATCCATAAAATCAGTTAATTGAAGACCTCTGTGTGAAAAGAACTTCAGTGACAAAATGTCCATTTTGAGGAAATCGAGAAAATCGCTTAAGGTAACTACAAATGTCGTTTTCCCAGCCTCACCTCCTTAAGTGACTTAGGTATTTTTAGCATGGGGCTCTTCAGTTGTAGACTGTGAGGTTGGAAACCCCCAAAATGGAAAACCAGGTCTCAATATTGCATTTCAGCCATGTAATTGTTTGACTATGGGGATTGGCTGCCGCCCGGACCAGCCTGTGGGTCTAATTGAAAATGTCGCTGTGTCATTCTGAGATGACGGGTAGTCCTGGTGAGCGATGCGTGGTCATTTGTCCGCCTGTCAGCGTGATCTCAAGGGTTTGGGAGGACATCGTCCATCCATTTTCTAAACCACTTACTCCTCATGCCAATTTGCTTACTTTCTTTTTCTTTCCTTCCGTCTGACCCGGAAATCAATCAAGTTCCGTCATCGTTAGAGAAATACCAATCCTTTAAAGAATAAACGATTTCCTCGAGGTATCTTTCGGAAGGAATGTGGACTATCCTTTCGCGTAAATATTTTTTCAGGACTACGTGAGGCGTAGATGACCTCCCAATAAATCCATCTTCCTTCTGCTTTGCCTCTGCCATGGCTGAAACTGTCTATCCCAGCATGCATTGGGGAAATAGCGGGAAAGATTGGCTATTGAGTTTCTATCCATTTTCCAAACCACTGTTTACTGGCCAGGGCTGGAAGAGGTGATTGGTGGAAAAGCAGAAAGGAAGAGAAAAGAGTGCAAAACTCCCTCTGATACGATTAGAGTAATGTACAGCCTCATTCCAGGAGTGCTATGGAAACAGGGTGCGCTCTCTGCTTGTTGTCGTCGCAGATGTGGTGGATTAGCTCTGTGCTCCATTTAAAATTGTAGTTTGCCTGTATTTCGCAGTCTCTGGCTCAGCTTTGTACTGCTGAACGTGACAAAAATGAAGAATCAAAACCGGGAGACATCGCAAACACTTGGTTCGTTTTTTTTTACCGTGTAGATCACTGCACTACAACTTCATCTCCTGTATTGAGAGCTATTTTGTTTGCAGCACGTTCATAACCCCCTCCCCCAACACCCTGCACCAAGGCCCCCCCACCCCATCATCAGCCCGTCCTCCCACCAGTGCGCGCTCAGCTCAGAGCCGCGGTGTCTCCCATCAGACACCGTCAAGATCATGGAGAAAAATGAAAAGCTGGCTTACGCTGAAGGTTGAGCTGCCCCCCGATGTGACTGGGGCTCCAGAGTGGGGTCCCTCTTTAATTAGAGAGATGAGAGCCCTTATGGAAGCAGGGGCTCTCTGCCTGTTTCAGGCTGTGTGGTTTTTTTTGGGGGGGGGGACCGGCTGTTAACCTGCAGCGGGGCGTCTCTGGGCGCCCTCGTTGCTACAGCTGGGCTGCTGTTAATTACCCTGCTGTTTCTGATCAAAGGGCTTTACCTGGAGTAGCAGGGAGGCAGGAGAGAGGGGCGGGAACAGGAGGAGAGAGGGGCAGGGCTGGACTTTGAGTGGCAGGTGTAAAAGGCGGGGCTGGAATTGATGAACAACAGGAGTGAGGCATAGCATTTGAGTGTCAGTTTAGGGGGCGGGGCTCATTATTGTTCCTGGATAGGAACAGGGCTTGGCTGAAACACAGGAGTGGGGTGTGGCTGTTGAGTGACAGGGCGAGAGGGGCAGGGTTTGGCTTTCTAAACTGGTGTGAGGCAGGGCTTGACTGAATGGCAGGAGGAAAATGGTGGAGCCTTCGAGGATTTGGGCTTGCAGCATCTCCTCGCCCTCACGAGTTCGGTGTGTGGTTGTGTGCTCACGTGTTGCACCCTCAGTTGCTCCGTGTCTTAAGCAGATGTTGCGCAGTCTCCATCCCTCTGTGTGTTACACAGTCACGATCAGTCAATGTTTAGTGCAGTCTTGTTGCTGTAGTGCGTTACGCCGTCGAATGCTCCTGGTATGTTACATAGTCGTACACTCTGAATGTGTAATACACCCTGTTATGTGCTCCTAGTGTGTTATGCATTGGGGCTCTCTGAGTGTCATGCAGCCTTGATTCCGCAGTGTATTACTCACTATGTGTGTCTTTGATTGTGTTGTGCTCTTGCCATGTTGCGCATACGCACACTTTCTCTTTGTGTGTTGGGTAATCGGGCCTGAGGGATTGTACTGTCCTTGCCCTGATTGGCTGATCATAACCCCCAGAGATAGATGATAAATGTGCACCTAAACACAGTGGGTACAACCTGGCCCCTGCTCGCCTCGCCAATGCCTGCTCCCATTCCGTCTGAAACACCATCATCCTCCAACCGTCCCCTGAGACCTGGAGGAGGAAGAGAGAGGAAGCTCAAATTAAAAATTGGCCACTGTTGCAATCTGCGATTACTGAGAGGCGGGAGAGTCTGGGTGAAACGGGATGAGCGGGTCATGACTCCTTTAGAAAAACAGACTCACGGTTATTCTTGCACTTTCCTCCGGTCAGTGTCACAAGATATACTCACAGTTTCCTGTGGTCGGTCTCACAGGATATACTCACAGTTTCCTGTGGTCGGTCTCACAGGGTATACTCACAGTTTCCTGTGGTCGGTCTCACAGGATATACTCACAGTTTCCTGTGGTCAGTCTCACAGGATATTCTCACAGTTTTCTGTGGTTAGTCTCACAGGATAAATTCAGTTTTCTCTGGGTAGTTTCAGTGGTTGTATTCACAATATTCTTTGATCATTCTCTCAGGATATACTCAGAGTTTTCTCTTGTTAGTCCCTCAGGTTATTCTCACTTTTCACTGGTCAGTCTAAGTAGCTTTCATCAATTTTTTTGGGTCTTTCTCATATATCTTTCTCATATACTCACAGTTTTCTGTGGTCACTCTCACTTTATACAGTATATGCTTTTTATAATTGATAATATTTACTGTTTTTTCTGGTAATTCTTACGGGTAATCCTTGTGGTTCTCTCAGGTCATTCCCTCAGGTTATACCCTTTCAATGTATTTGGCTCATACTCGCTGGGTATACTCACAGAATATTCTTGGGTTATTTTCACAGATTACACACTCAGATTATGGTGAAAGGTCACTGTTAGGAGTTATTGTCAGGATTAGTATGGGCACGGCACAAAATACAGCAGGTGCCCATTTTTCAAGTCATTGCTCCTGAAACAGGCTGGAGAATTCAACTTTTGCGCCCCCCCACTGTTCTGCCTCCTTCGGCATTTGGAGCCCAACTGGCAAATCGGTGCAGACGAACAATAATTACGATCGTAAATTTATAACAAGGTTGCCCAAAGGGCATACCTATATGGATTACCCTAGTTTCCTGTTTGCGTCGGAATTAGCGCCACCTTTTCTTGTGTGGATGAGATCTCAGCAACCGCTTGGCACAATGGCTTAATACTTTCAGTATGTGTTAATACCCGAAGGTAGGGAACCTTATCCAGAAAGGGCTGGTGTGGCTTCAGGATTTTATTCCAACCAGGGAGTTACACATCTGATTCTACTAATCAAGGTTCTTGTTAAAGATTCTGGCGGTTGATTAGTAGAATCGGGTGTGTAACTGCTCGGTTGGATTGAAAGCCCGTACCCACACCGGCCCTTTCTGGATGAGGTTCCCCACTCCTGGTTTATACTAATGTGTAGTTGCGCATCCACCATGTTAGGTTCACCTGGGTCCAAGTTCAAGGTCACGGGACATGAAAGTGTGTTTTATTTTGTGCGGACAGCTTGGCCCAAGGGCTTCATACTTCGGGGATGTGTTCATACCAATCTGTAGTTGTGCATCCTTTGTATTCAGTTCACCTGGATCAAAGGTCACTGGAGAAATGTACCCATCTCAGGTGACCGCTTTTTTTCTTTTTTTTTTTTTTTTGTCTATAAAAAATGACTTTCTCTGATTATAACTGCTGTGATATAAACTTCTAAAATACAAAAAATAAAAAAAATATTTTTAAATCGCTTCCCTAGAATACCAGACTGTGTTCCCTGGCATCTCCACATCAGGACAGGGGCCCAGAGAACATTTTTACATTTCACATTTTAAATGTCACGTTCCAGGCTGTCATGCTGCACATTTAGGCAGCTGAATAGTTACTAAAGCAATGTAGCTTTTTTATTTTGGTCAAAAGTGCAAGCACTGTGCTCCACCTGTAATGCAAATGTGCCACCTCTTAAATACAAGGCCGCCTCCCCCTCCAGTGCACCATCCTGCTCATCTGTGGTTCGCGAAACGGGCGCGCTCCCCTTACCGCCGTCAGAACCACAGCCTGTTGGCGGTGGAGGCCAGAGACCGGCCCACGCTAGTCTCCCACTTAATCACACCACCGCGCTCTCCTCGCTGATTGTATTAGCAGCTCCAGAGGCCTCCTGTAATTGGATCTGTGTAAGTGGGCCGGAGTAAGCCAAACAACCAGATTGCTGTTTGTTTATAAGTTTTCATACATTAGTAACATGCTCAAGCAGTCTGGGAATCTCCTCTGCTCGCCAGCCATAATTAGTCATTTATACTTAACATATGCCTCCGCTGTGGCCCCTATCCGGCTTATTCACGATTAACTCAGCATTAATTAGCGTTACTGATTCATTCTGTCTGCTCCAGTCTGGTGTGAAGCTGGACTCCTAAGGATACCAGCCTGCTCCTCTTAAGCTTCCAGAAGACAGAGCCGTGTCCTTGGTACCCAACCAACTCTTCTGGCCAAGTGCTCATCTGTCTCTCCGCTTTCCTTTTAAAGAGCGTGAAATTGGTGCAAAAAAGCCCCAACGGAGCGAAAGAAGGTGAAAAAAATCTAAAGGAGAAAAAGAGGAAAAGCAGACATGTGGAGGTGGGGGTGGGAGTTGTGGGGAGGAAATGCCCGATGGTTATTTTTGTACCAAATTTATTAAGACTTTGATCCGGCTGCTTGATATGTCTTAATTAAATTTGAATTGATTGCTGTGCAGCCCTAACCCTGTGGCTTTTTTAATAACAGCCGTGCTAGTTTTTGAGCTTGATATAAAACATCTAAATTTGTGTAGGGCAATCTATTTGATGTAGCACTCTCTGTATTACCCAAATGTGTTTCGCTTAGCCCGGCCGTTAAAAACAGCTGCCCGCCAGTGGCTCGGCACACCAGATTTGTCACGGTTAATCCTGGCCCTGACGCGGAGCCATTCAGTGACTGATGGCAAATCTTAAACCAATCAAAACACCGGCCTGATGAAGCATTTAACACTGTGTAATGCGCTCCAGCGTTTCCATTACGCTATGTTTTATTTAAGCCCCAAAACGTTGTGCACATTACGGTAAAAAAAAAAGCTCCGTAAATTCATTATTGATTTTTTTCTCCCCCCCTCTCTCCCTTTTTTAAAGGTATAATCACATAGATTGTATTGCCCACTTAATCTTCTTAAAATAAAGGCGCTGCTTTAGATATCAATCTCCTAAGTAAAACAATGGAGGCAGGGAAAATAAAACATGGCTTGTGATTGTTTGGTCTTTTGAGCGGGGGAATGTTTCATACCGTTAATTCCCCAGGCGCGGTGGCATCCCAGGCCAGCCCTCTGTGACTTCTCGATGGGTTTCCTTCTTCCTACAGCATTCAGTGCCACAGTGCAGGACAAGGAACTGGCCCAGAACGTTCCGGATGAGCATTAGCAGGCTCTGACCTTAGATGCTAGTCTCCCCGGACCGCTTACTGTGTTGTGGTGTCTCGTTTAATTGTGTGTTAATAATTTTATATTAATATCCTCTGTGTTTATTCAATTAAATATGTCACCTTTGAGAGCTTACCTTTCTCTCTTTCTCGTATACAGTCTGTCTCTCATATGCGCGCACGCTCATACACACACACGCACGCGTGCTTGCATACTGTCTCGCTCGCTCTTTCTCATCTTTATCTTTCTCTCACACACTGTCAGTATCTCTCTTGCTCACTCTTTTACTCACTTGCTCTCTCATTCTCTCTCTTCTTGTTACACTTTTCCTCTCTTCGTCACAGCCCCCCCTATCCATATGTCTGGTCGGGGCTGGAACGACTTCTCCAAACTCTCACGTTTCATCTTCGGCCTCCATCATGGGTTTGGGGTGTGTATTTGAAGTGAAGACTTCCCATTGTACTGTGCTCTGTCCCGTGATCGCATCATATGTCAATGGAGTGGTGGTGAGATGTTAAGCCCTCTTCTCTTACAGAGCACACTCTGTCTGTGGTTTTTACCCCTTCGGTGATTCTTGTCGATGGGGTATTGTCATCCCTTCTGTCTGTTTGTCCATCTGTCTTCCTATTGATTGTTACTGCTCTAAATAGTGAACCGTTGTTGGGGCGGCTCTCAAATTTAAACAGGTTATGCACATTGGGTGTCTCATTGGCTATTTGATGTCAAGGTCATAGCTGCCATTTTGCCCTAATTTGAAGGCACGCCAAGGAGTCGCATAGTGGCAAGGGCGATCTGGTTATGAAGGTTTTCGGGCAAAATGGAGTTAAGGCTATTTTCTTTGGCAAAACTGGAGTTACTTTCTCTCGGTTTGTCAGGGATCTGCAGCAAAACTGCATTTTGTATATGATTCCCCCCACCCCCACCAATGTCTCGTGGCCTGGGAATTCTCCATTGACTTCCTGAGCTCTTGGAAAAGTGGTAGATCTGAAAGCCATTTTGTCCCCAGAGCTGGAAAACCTCATCCAGTTATACACTGCCAGAGATCCCACCCACCAACACTTCTGCAGCCTAATCGTTTCTCACCATTTAAACTTGTTAAGTCCAATTAAATACGTGTTTATATGAATTACTAAAAGGGGGAGGGGTTACATTGCATTGTATTAACAAGGTGACCGTTTCATTTCAGAGAAGTGTGTATTTTCTCAGGGGAATGATTGAAATTGCACAGGCTTGAAAATTGATGAGCACCTTTTAGGTGAAGCATTGAGATCATCCCCAGGCCATCCAGCTGGTAATTGGCTCATTGTGACAGCTTATAGTTCAGACGTGCACACAAGTGCAATCATAAATACTCAAGCTCAAAGCACTGCATTCACAATTAATGGTAGAACACACACGCACATACACACACACACACACACACACACGCACGCACGCACGCACGCACATAAGCAGTAAGCACCCTTACACACATTGGCACACTTGTTAGGTCGTAGCACCCGTACGCAGCAGTACGCTTGCATTCATTGGCAACACATGCCTGCACGCGCTCACACACAAACATTCAGCAGTGAGCACACACACACAAGCACACACACACACGCGCGCACACATACAGCAGGACAGAAAGCGCGTGGCTATTTTTACTCGTATTTTGTCTTCGTCATTAAGCAGAATGTTATTCATAGTTGCTGGTTGTGTGGGGAATCAGCCGGGATCGGAGGCTTTCAGAACAGTTGCGTTTAATTTCGGGTTCGGAGCGAGAGGGCTCTTGTCATGGTAATTATTCTGGATCCGAGTGCCTGCGCGGAACCTCAGCAAACATACGGGGGTCGGCCTGGGACCGTCGACACCTGGGAGAGGGAGAGAGGCATGTGGAGGAATGAAATGAGGGAGAGAGGGAGGCGGAGAGAGGAAGAAAGGAGGAGTGTGCCATATGTGCACACGCTCGGATTCATCAGACATTCACTTTCACTCGGGGGGCGGCTGTTTCAACATGTTGAGCTGCTACTGAACTGTGAACAGTTGGGACTCGCATCATATCCAACCATAACCCCCCTCACACACCCCCGTCCTCAGGGAGCAGACTTCTATTTCCTCTTCTATAGATTACCACCCTCCCCAAGTATGTCTACAACTTCCCATCTCTGCTCCTTGTTTTAGTGTGCAGTGTGTTTTATGTACTCGGCCGCATCCTCTGAAGGCCGTGATACATTTTCATCAGTCTTCATTCTGCTTACCCACTGGAGCATGCCTGCTACCACAGGTCTCTGTCCGACTTGTCATGTGATTGCGCCCACCCCATCCCCTACTACCCCCCCTCCCCCACACATTTGTAGAGCAATCAGATGTACAGTTCCAGGTACAATTACAAATCATAGCTCCACTCTGTCGGTATTACAATGTGTGGATAAAAATTGGATCGCGGAGTGATCCTTCATTTTTAGTGTGGCTTGCTAGCAAGGTCTACAGCCTGTGTCAGGTAATTGCCAATTCTTCAGAGACATTTTGCGCTTCTAGCTCTGCTGTGGGGAAACCAAATAATGAGCCAGCCCGGTTCAGCTCTACAGTGGGGAAAGGGGTATAATGAGCCCACCTGGTTCCAGCTCTACAGCGGCAAAGGGGTATAATGGGCCAGCCTGCGTACAGCTATACAGTGGCAAAGGGGTATAATGGGCCAGCCTGCGTACAGCTCTACAGCGGCAAAGGGGTATAATGGGCTAGCCTGCATACAGCTATACAGTGGGAAAGGGGTATAATGGGCTAGCCTGCGTACAGCGATACAATGGGAAAAGGGTATAATGGGCCAGCCTGGGTACAGCTGTACAGTGTGAAAGGGGTGTAATCGGCCAGTCTGGTTCAGCTCTGCAGTGGCTTTGGAGATTGTTCCTAATAAACTGGGTGAAGGAATAGCTGAGAGTAGACTAACAGGAATCCTGGAGACCGAGAGTAAGGCTTGGGAGCTTGTTTCTATCAACTGAACTAGGAAGGAAAACTTCTTTAAACTAGTCTTATGCCGTTGGAGGCGACGACTGGGGTTATATCCCCGAATGCCCCCAATCCTCCAATTCCCCAATCCTTGAATAGACCTTGAATAGACTTTCATTTGAAGTTAATTTCAGGTCAATGGGACAAATGGTTCTGACGATATGGCCAAAATGTAATTTTGTGTCCAAATTTTGAACCAAACAGGTATAATGTGGGACACATCCCCAGGTCATGACCTTTCATTTGCACTTGATTTGAGGTCAATCGGACAAATATTTCCCGAGATATGATAAAAACAGTGATTTTTCAGTTTTTCGCCCCTGGTGGCCAATCTAAAAATTGTAAATTGTCCAAAATCGAATTAGTTCTTGCTCTTTATGATACTTACCTATATGCAAAACTTGAAATTTCTAATTTAAATATTACTGAAGTTATCGCATTAACGGCGGCGGCGGCGGCGGTCGGACCAAAAACATAATACCCTCAAAGGTTGCAAATTTTTTCAGAAGACAAAGGAGTTTTACAAGCACATGTTGACTGGTTGATTACGGGCATGTAGCATGTGACAATCCAGCAACTTGCATCTCAAAGTAGGGGGTAAAAATACGTCAATACACACATGAGGGAAAGGAAACATGTACGGAACGCACCTGGTGAGGAAAGCAGGCAGGATGCATACCAATCAAAAGAGACAATACTTCTAATAAGACATGCAAGCTGATGGGAGGAGACAAGTGGAATTCACACAAGGGTTGTAAAAGGTGTATTTTTAATCATAATCTGGATTCAAGGAACTTCAAGTAGGACTCACCTGCCTGACAGTGTCAGGCTGCTGGAATGATGAAAGTACTGAGTGCAAGAACTCAGAGACTGGCAACTCTGGGTCTGCATGCAATGTTTATTCCCTTCTACCTCTAAATAAAAAAATACACGCCAAAAAAAACAAAAAATAAAGAACCCTCTGACTTCCCCATGAATTGTTAACTGGGATGTGTATCAGTGTGCAGATTTCTAACAGTCCGGTTTCTCCTTGCCCTAACTTTTCTACTGGGCCTCTATTCTGCATTAACCCTCTGTTGCATGTTGTACAATATTTTGGAAATATTTTAAGTGGGGTTTCTGTCGTGTAGGCTCATAGATAACCTTTAAAATGCATAATGTACATTTTATTGGACATTTCCCGTTCCATATTTCCCCAGTATGCTTCTCTGATCAGTCACATGATTTACCTTAGACAATCACAACGGCGGCATCCATAAGTAAGAGGTAAGTTGACGAAAGGCAGAAATATTCTTATATTGTTCAAGCTTTGATCAAAAGTTGTCCTGTTGTTGGAATTAAAAACATTATATAGCACACACTGAAACTCATATGCTTTGTAACACACTTTTATTTGATGGAATAAACCTGATTCTATGCTCTGTCGAAAATATTGAACATTATGCACGCCAGGCTTATAGCTCAAATAAGCCATGTTCAGAATACTGGACATCATGCATATCAATGACCAGGCTTCTTCGACTTCACATGACTTCTGTCACCCCGCACCCATAATGTCTAAAATAATGGATGGCAGTGTGCATCCCACAAGCATAATATCCAAAATAATGGACAAACTGACCGCTCACTAATGTACTCCAACCAAAGACAAAATTGCACCAAATCCCATCAAATGGTCCCAAAATACAACCCCAATTCCGAAATAGTTGGGATGAAATGTAAATTGTGAATAAAATCAAAATGCTATGACTTTCAGATCAAATGAGCCAATATGCTATTTACAATTGAACATAGATAACATTTCAAATGTTGAAACTGAGACATTTTACATTTTTATCCACAAAATAAACTTTCAAATTTTCTGACTGCAACAGGTCTCAAAGAAGTTGGGACACAGGCAAAAAAGGGTTGAAAAAGCAATTAATATATAAAAGAATCAGCTGAAAGAACATTTAGCAGGTAATTAAGTGAACTGGCATCAGGTGTGCAACATGATTGGCTATAAAAGGGATGTCTTAGAGAGGCTGAGTCTCTCAGAAGTAAAGATGGCTAGCGACTCTCCAACCTGTGAAGGCTTGCGTAAAAAAATTTTAGAATACGTTAAAAACAATGTTCCTCAATGTCAAATTGCAAAGGCTATGAAGGTCTCATCATCGACAGTACATAACATCATCAAAAGATTCATAGAAAGTGAAAAAATCTCTCTGCAGAAGGGACAAGGCCAGAGACCTTTACTAGATGCCTGTGATTTTCAGGCCCTCAGACACCACTGCATCACTCACCGGCATGATTCTGTCATCGACATTACTAAATGGGCCCAGGAATACTTCAATAAACCACTGTCTGTAAACTCAGTCTGCCGTGCCATCCACAGATGCCACCTAAAACTCTATAATGCAAAAAAGAAGCCATTGTTGAGCATGATCCAGAAGCGCCACCGTGTTCTTAGGGACAAGGCTCATTTAAGATGTAGCAAAGTGTCCTGTGGTCAGACGATTCCAAATTTGACATTCTTGTTGGAAATCATGGGCGTTGTGTCCTCCGGGCTAAAGAGGAGAAAGACCACCCCTCCTGTTATCAGTGTTCAGTTCAAAAGCCAGCATCTCTGATGGTATGGGGATGCATCAGTGCATATGGTGTGGGACACTTGCATGTTTTAAAAAGCACCATAAATGCAGAAAGGTATATAAAGGTTTTAGAGCAACGTATGCTCCCCTCCAGACGACAGCTATTCCAGGGAAGGCCTTGTGTATTCAGCAAGACAATGCAAAACCACATACTGCAGATATTACAACAGCATGGCATCGTAGTAGAAGAGTCCCTGTGCTGACCTGGCCTGCCTACAGTCCTGATCTTTCACCGATTGAGAACATTTGGCGCATAATTACACAAAAAGTCCGTCAAAAGAGACTCAAAACTCTCCAGCAGCTGGAAGCCTGTATTAAACAAGACTGGGATCAAATTCCAAAGGCTAAACTCAAGAAACTTGTCTCAAGAAATGTGTCCACTAATAAGTTTCACCTTATGGACGCACCTTAATTGCACGTGGACATTTCAGATTGTACTCAAACATTATAATACCTGTGTATGTGCATGCATGTGTGTGTAAAGGGGCTGGCTACTAAAACTGCAGTCACCTGCAGAACTGATTTTATCTGCTGTACTTTGTTTTGAGGTGCCTCATGAATATGTTTTAGGGTCCAGGGAGAGTCCCAGAGGGTTCCATCTCAGAGGTGGCCCTTGCTTCTGATTTTGCTGACCAGGGCAGTTCTGAGATCAGGGCCCATCCTCATTTACCACACCTCTACTGCAAGAGGTTGCCCGGCAAGAAACTGACCTGGATCACGTTTTGTATTCGAGTACTTTTCTGTGCTCAGGGCAGTGTACAGAGCCAAGAGGGCCAAAATGTAGGTACTGCAGTTTACTTGACTATTTAATTGGTTATTTGTATCCAGTCCACACAAAGTGTTTTTGGAAATTATTCTCACCCTTTCAATTTTCGCACACTTTATTGTGGTAAAGTTTTTGTGTGGATTGTATATACTTTATCGGCCATTAATTTACACACCCTACCTGAAAATGAATAGGAAAAATGTTAAGATATTTTTGCTGGATTGGCCTAATAAGAAATGCTGAAGCTTTCTTGAAGTGATAAAGTGATTGTCTTGGCCCTTTTAAAACATTCCGCTTTAAAACAGTCCTAAGTTGGTTTTGCAAGTATGTTTTGGGTCATTGTCAATCTGTACTGTGAAGTGCCACCCAATCAGTTTTGAAGCAGAACTTATTTGAGGTTGGGTGAAAAGACGGCTAATATTAAATTGCAAGCGTGCTTAGCGAGCTTCCTTCACTGCTGAGTACTTCCAGGCTTCAATGTGTCTAAGACAGCTGCATTAATTTACACCATACTCACTGTTTTATGTAACTTACTATCAAACAGTTGTGATAGCCAGGAAGTGGTTAGTTGTGTACATTAGCTGTTGTATAATGATAGCTAAAGAGCAAGTAGGATGTTTTACTTTGAAATATGGGCTGATGCTATTATCACTAACCATTATATACTCAGCAACAAAAGTTTCTGTGACACCAATATTGTTAATTATTTTTCATAACGCAATTATGAAATTGTCATACATGGTGATATCAGACTGAAACAGTACACGTAAACACAACATTGAAATGGAAATCATGAAAATGCGAGAAAATGACTTTGCACGTGAAAATGTGCGTAAATCATGCTTGTGGATGGCAATAAAAGGAGAATTTTTGGAATGTTCACACTGTGCCTGATGAACGACTAAAGCATCACTTATCGAAAACACAGCCATTTTGGATCAGGAACTCTACCCTCTAAATGCCAAGACTGTCTGAAAATGATCGGTGGAGGGCCATTGGGATGATTGAATCCGGAACCTCGCAGAGGGAAGTTGCTCATCGCCTGAATGTCCACCGAAACACCATTTGGAACTTATGGCAGCGTCATCAGCAGACAAGACATGTCAGAGACCGTCCTCGCAGCGGCCGTCCACGAGTAACCACTCCTAGACAGGACAACTGGATTCGAACAACCCATCTCCGAAATCGATTCCAACCTGCAACCATAACTGCAAGAACGATACCTGGTTTGAGGCGACTGTCTGCACAGACAATCCGTCGCCGTCTCCGTCATTTTGGCATTGTCCCACGTCGGTCAGCAAGACGTCCATTACTCACAGTACAACACCGACGACTGCGTCTACAGTGGGCACAACAACATCGACGGTGGATCCAACGTCAGTGGGATCTTGTACTCTTCACTGATGAATCAAGATTCATGCTTAACCGATGTGATGGTCGTTTACGTGTATACCGTCGACGTGGAGAACGTTATGCCAACAACTGTGTTCAGGAATTTGATCGTTTTGGAGGTGGTAGTGTCATGATTTGGGGAGGGATCACGGCTAGGAACAGAACAGATTTGCTTGTTATTGATGGAAATCTGACAGGTCAAAGATATCGCGATGAAGTGCTACAGCCATTGGTGGTACCGTTTTTGATGCAACATGGTCCTGGAATAACGCTGCAACATGATAACGCCAGACCACACGTTGCAAGGATTGTACAGCAGTATCTGATGCAACAACATGTCAATGTCCTGCCATGGCCAGCCAGATCCCCAGACATGTCCCCAATCGAGCATCTTTGGGACGAGATGGATCGACGTTTGCGGCGGTTGGATAACCCACCAGCTACACTCCAGGAATTGCGACAACGTCTACGTCAGATTTGGAATGACATCCCACAGCAATTTCTGGCACATCTGATTCGGTCCATGCGCCGGAGATGCGTTGCTTGCATCATGGCACGAGGAAGTCACACCCGGTATTGAAGTGTGAAGGTCACAATTGGTTAGACGTCAGACAAGTGCTTCATGACGCATGAAAATGACATTTTTCGTTTTGAGTGACGTTGGCACTGAAAAGTCAGTGTTTCTCCTGTTAAATAAACATATTGATTGCATTGAGATCTTTGCGTGTCATTTATAACATACACATAAATGGTGTCACAGAAACTTTTGTTGCTGAGTATATTTTCAGTTGGCGATCAATCTTGAAGTGAAATGATCACAGTTTGTCAGATTCCCTATGTTTATATGGGAAGTGGAAAAATGATGACTGTTGGGTCGATTTCCAGGGTTTACACGGCTTACAAACCGGGGTGCAGAAATACTTCTAATTACAGCACTTGAGCTTCACAGCCTGAGCATGACAATTGAGGAAAATTGTCAACGTACGAATATGAGCAATTCTGTCAACCAACGCAGTTGTTATCAGTGGTCTTTTGGGCATTTTGGTTTTCCTGAGCAGCCCAGTGCATTTTTTTTTTTTTTTTTAAGGATGGACCAAATAGTTGATTTAGCCATTCCTAATTTTTTTGGCATCTCTCTGATGGGTCTATTTTGACTATTCAGCCTAATTAAGTTGTGCTTTACATGCTGTGGACTTAATATTGAATGTTAACAGTAATTCATATCTAATTAATGTCCCACACTTGAAATGAACTGCAGGCATTTTATTTGCTTACTTGTAAATTGAATAGTGAAGGAATTACACACACCTGGCCATGGGACAGCTGTGCAGTCAATTAACCAATAACCTTTGGTCCCTTGAAAAAGGGGGAGGGCACATGTTAAAAGTGCTGTATCGTCTAGATCACATATCCAGTGTAAACACTATCAAATCAAAAGTTAAAGCTCACTTGCAACTCCAGTATTCTGCATGAATCGCTAAAATAACTGCAGCTTCGTCTGCTTAAATTTGAATGGACCCAGCTTACTTTCTTGGGAGAGTTTTGACGGACACTGGCTCTGCAAGTATGACTTTAACGCCGGTGAGAGATTATGTCCTTGAAGTGCACTTGAAAGCTTGGAGACGGTCATCTGTGCAGTCAGGGCTGAACTAAAGGTGCAGTGTAGTGTTACGGCTCTGGGGGAAATTAGCAGAATGTTTGAATAACGGAGTTTGTAGGTCCGAATCTCAAGTTTGGTGCAGTACTTGTGCACAGATTATGCGAATATCCTCAGTTTCCTCTGTCTGCCATCTGCTATGTACAGTAAATTACATTTTGATGTGATGGTATCAGCAGTGCTGTTTTAAATGGGGTGAAGTATTCCAAGGGACTGTCGGGGGCCCTAGAAATTGTAAAACGTAGTACTTATGGGGGGCTGTGCTGTGTTGGGCCCAATATGAGAGCGTTTCACTGGGGGCTCAGAATCCCTGGCAACATGGCCACTTTTAGGGCAGGTGGTGTTCAGGATGGTTTCTAGGTGAGCAGTGCCTGCCTTGACCTGTGTGAGGCTCGGGCACTGTGCATGTGGTGAGCTGTAATTGCTCTGTCTGTGAGTTCTTTACTTCACTCTGGGGTTTACGGCCCCGAGGAGATCCCTGTCATCTGCTATCTGCTTTTCATCTTCGGAGCGCGGAGAATTAAACTGGGGAAGGGAAGAGAGGAGCGAGCGAGACCGCCACGCTTTGTGTACGGCTAATGACGTAGCACGTTTTTTTTTTTTGTCTTCGTGCGCGAGCCCGTTTTTAAATATTTGTTTTCCGGCGGGCATCTGGGGCGCTCCTTTGTGACAGCTGCATTTCATTTCTTCAGTTTTTTGTTTTTTTTTGTTTTTCCAGCCCCCTTTATCTAATTTCTTTTGTTGTGGAATAAATAAAGAACTTGTGAAAATTCAATTACTGAGGTCTTTAGAGATTCCTCGTACTGTCATACAAAGATGCATCGGCTCGATTACCCTGCTTTCTTCTGTCTTTGAGACAGGCAGCGGAGTATCTAATGTATTCAAAGGGTGCTCCCTGGCATCCCACAGCTAATCACAGAAAGTGGGGCTAAAAAAAGCGCGGTTCAGAGCCTGTTGACAATGCTTTAAACACCGGTGGATTATTTATTGAGCTGCCTTTGTACAGACATGTTTATTAATGTATTTAAATGAAGGCACAAAGGCTTAGGTTCAGCGTCTTAAGTGTTTACCCTCAGTGCCTTTGTTAAGTGATACAGAGCAATTTCTGTTTCCTTTTCTTGGTCATCTTTTATTTCGCGAGACTTGCATTGCCCACAGCTCAGACACGGCTGGCTCCGGCTGGCGTATCTGGCTCAGTGTGTATTGCGGAGCGGAAGATACCTTTTCAAACTCGTCGCTCAACACGCGCGGCACAGGTCATAAGTACTTGGGCGGCACTGCAGTTTTCGACTTTTGGCTCTGCATTCCAGTGCATTGGATTTGAAAGTGAAAAACATGCGATTAAAGTACTGTCTGTCGGTGTTAATTTGGCTGCATCCCCGTCGCTTCAGCTGTTCAGGAAATTCAGCCCTTTTTACAGTGTCACTGTTCAAATGACTGCACCGTATTCCAGTGCAGCAGTACTTCCATGTCGTCTCCGCTCGGGTTTTAAGTTCCCCGTCGGCGCATCTAATGCACCCTTCTGCCTGCACTGAGCTGTCCTAGCCTGGAATTTGCACACGCCATGCTAGGCAACCATATGCTATGCTATGCTTACTACACACACATCCCGCCCTTCGCAGCCTGCGTCTTTGCTGTGACAGTCTCGCTGGTTACGGAGAAGCTGTTAGAATATGAAAGGCTTACCGAGGCCGTATGCTTGTTGGCGCTGCGTGCGACCGTAAATAAAACGGTTGTACGAGTGGAGAAGAAGGAATGAGTCAGTGAGTCCATGGTGATGCTCCCAGATGAGTGGACTCACTGATAATGACACCAACTGGGATCTGTTTGTGGGATCTCCACTCCGGAATCACAGTGGTCCTTATGCCTGCGACATCCATGCCATGATAGCCATATATCCATGCCATAATTTCAGTGGAAAGGTGGGAGGTGCAGCGATTTCCTCCAGCAGTGTTTCATAATGAAATTAATGAGAAATTATTGCGCCAATTAGTCAGTGCCAGAGCCCCCACCCCCCCCAACCCCGCACCCCTCTCTTCCGTGTGTTGTGAGCAAAAAAAAAAAAGAAAAATAATTGCTTGCCTTTCGGATTACAGATCCACACATACAGGTTTAACCCCTTTGCACAGAATACTAATATCGCCAATTTTTCCTGTTGTGCATTAGCCTGTTCAAGGCTTTATAAGTCAGTGTTTGTGTCACAGAGTCTGTGGAAAATTATTCCAGTGAAGCATGACGTTTGGAAATTTAATTACAGAATTAACTCGGAATGAAATTTCGGAATTTGCGGACGCCGGCGTCTAAATCTGCGCTGAGGGGTTAAGAGCATGTTGTGAGCCCCTGTTTCTCAGGAACTGCCTCTTTGAAGATTTGCTCACCACATCATATTTCTTTTTTGTCAGTTGCAAAATGGGGGATTAATAGGGGCAAAGCGGAATTGAATTCTCGGCAAACGTCTGCTATTGTGTGGAACGCGCTTTATTTTCCTCTCCTGCTTCCTTAAGCCGATGGCTGAGGGCTAATAACTGCGCTTCCGAAGACGCGCTCAGACGCTGCAGTGGAGGATGGCACTGGAGTAAATGATGGGCTAACGAGCGTCAGTCTTGCTGCTTCCGGAATAATTCCCTTTTCCCCGTGCTTACTGTGCCGTGTTAATCCTGCTGTAACCCTGTTCCATTTCGGGACCTGTTCGTTTCCTTCCTGAGTTTGGAGGATATGGTCAGAGCAGCTGCCAAGGATTTTAGGCCCTATGACAGTATCTCAAACTGGGCTACCCACTCCTGTACAGTTTTAGAAGGCCTCTGCCACTCAGCACCCTTGGGGATTATACAGCCACCTCAAACCTCTTGACTCAGTAATTCCCACGATGAAAAATCAATCTATGGCATCTGTCTCCTTCAGAATTGGCTCCGTGTGGCTCTTAGTGGCTGATTTTCATTGTTTTGTTGCTGGCGTCATTGTTTGTAGCCAAGTTGGAGGAGGAAGATGGCGCGCGTGTAGCATTAGAATTCAATCACAGTCTAATTCGAGGGTCTGAAACTCCAGGGCTTGGAGACGGCAGTCTCTGCTGGGTTTTCTGGTTTTTCTTTCTGTCTGCGAACGGTTCCCGGAATCACAGTGGGTAGACTCTTTATCCAGACTGACCTAAAATAAGCTCTTAGGAGCTGGAGCACTTCAAAAGCGAGTACAGCGCTCCTCCAGGATTTGAGATCCCTGCTGTAAGTCAAGCTGGGGGACTGTCAGTGGCGTGAGTGAAGACACCACTATTTCAGAAAGCTTATTTCTGGTTTCCTTGTTGGTTAGCCAATGAGGGACAGGAGAACAGATGAGGGGGCCAGGCTGATTGGCTAGCTATGTGCTGTCAGCCTGGCTGGTGCAACAGAACACAGGAATTTTGTCCTTTTTTTTTTTGCCCGACCTCTGCGGAGAAGTTCCACTTCTCCTTTTCCTTTTTCCGTTCTCCTTCACTTCTGCTCAACTCCACCCCTTCACCAGATCAAATCTTGTAAAATAAAGACTCGCACTTGAGCCTGTAATTGGGAAGGATTAAAGCTGCGCACATTAGTGGAAATAAATATATAAAAATCTGCATTCTACAATTTGGTCATTTGATGGAATTGGGCAGCCGTGGAATGGAAAATAGAAAAAAAAATTAAGCAGCAAATTAAAATAATCGGTAAACTTAACCATCCGTTTTTATTTATTTTTTTGCTGAATCAGCAGCTGCTGCGTTTGGAGTTTGCGTGTCTAATTTTGTTCAGGAAGCTGGAAGGTCGTTTTCCATAGAAAGTCGCTCCTGTCGTTACCGGCTGTAAAAGGCGGTTTGGAGGGGAAGATGGAAATGGGAGAAGGTTTTGCAGACCACAGCACTTGAGATTCCAGCCTCTTTTGTGATGTACACTGTTGTCCGTAAGTACTTGGACTGTTGCACTGTATAATTGGACTAAAGTTACTCAAGGGGTCACAGTTCATGGGCATCTCTACTTAAACCTGCTTATTTATTGTTTTCAAATCCAGGGTGCTATTGTGTCCAGACAAAAGGCTAAAAAATGTGTCCTTGTCTGAAAAATTTGGAACCTCACCTTGTCTGTGCAATTTTGATTGGCGCTGACTGAAAGCTGCATGACAATGGCAGCAGTGAGGTGTGATGGCAGCTGGGATGGACCATGGACTGCATAAAAAGATGGACGCAGCTCCCTGGTCTGAAAAGTGAAGCTAATGTGGAAGAGCCTTAAAATTGCATTCTATTTAATGGTCAGCATATGGTGACGTCGGTGGTTGTAGAAAGAAGTTCAATGCTATAGATGTCTATCCGAAAATTATCCTACTTACCCGCCTGATTTATGGTCTCAATAATGATTTTCCACATTATTTTATGGTATCTATCGCAAGTTTCAAGTCTCCTTAGAAATATAATGATGTTCATTTTTGTAAATTATGGTCCCATATAGACTTAAATGAAGGATAAAGCCAGAATATGCTTTAGGGGCGTGGCTATCCTCTGGTCTTCATCAGATATGGTCAGATCCACCCATAGATCCACCCCTCGCTCCTCCCTGGATCTTCAATTCACGCTCTCGTCCAATAAGAATCACATCCGGTTTCAAAATGGCAAAATGGCGCTGTTCAAGTTGCTGAAATGGAGGCTTCATAAATGGTATGCTGAAACCAAGGGGGGATGTCTCGGTTGCTTTGTGTCTGTTTATACAGTCTATGGGATGGACAGGGACTGAAGGCCGCAAGGTCATGAAAACTGGTCATACCCTTCAAAATATTTCTGAACGCAATATCTTCAAAAGATTTTATTAAACCTAGCTGTAATTTGGTATATAGCAACTATAGAACAGGACTCCACTTGTATCAACTTTTTGGGGAAATTCTGTTCATGGTCAAGGTCCTAGTGAGTCACAGTAAGATAAACTAGCTCCTACCTAAGTGGCTACATTGGATATTTAGGCTAAAAACATGGTGAAAAAACGTCTTTACGAGTCAAATTTGAACAATGGGGTTTACGGACACTTGGCTTACACCACTCGAGCAGAATGGGGGCATTTTGCGTTTTTTAAATGAAAGCATGCTCTCCATTGACTTCATTTGATTTGGATTTGTCTTCACTGCTGTTTCTCTTTGCAACTCCGTAAGTGTTTTCGGAAAGTGACGAAAGAAACTTACAGAGCCTTCAGTTAGCCTTGGGGTGAGTAGATGATGAGTGAATTTTGATTTTTGGCTGAACTATCCCTTTAAGAGCAGTGGATTCCTTGTAACAGCCTATCTTTGTAAACACAACCTGGCTTTGGGCCTAGGTCCATCTCTCACTGTGTGACAAGGTGTGATGTGGCCAGACGACCTTGAGCAATGGCAAGAAAATTTACAGTATGAATCCAGATATAAGAAGGACAGTACAGGTCTTTGTCTGAAAAATATGGTTCAATATGATATGTACAGCTATGTAAAAATGTAACAAAAATGTTATACTCGAAGGTAAGACCAAAAACAAAAACTGAGAGATGGGTGTGTGTGTGTGTGTGTGTGTGTGTGTGTGTGTGTGAGATAAAGGAACACCCAGTTTAAATGAGAACTGTTTTTAGATGGTGCTGTGTAGCTGTTAGCTGTAACTCAAGTAGTGGGACGGTTCAGACAGGCTTGAGGGCTATGTTTTTTTTCTTCTTTAAATCACTCTTTTGGGCCTGTGAAGTGCAGCACCCTAATCTGTCCTCGCGGTGATTTTGGGCTCACACGTGTCTGGTCTGTCTGAACTCGCAGTCAGACCTGTGACTGAAGAATCGCTGGCAGCATTGCTGTTGAAGTCTGCTCCGCGACCAGGCACAGGATGGAAGAGCTCTTTCAGAGCAGAGGATGTAACGCGATTAGTCCCTCCTACCCCCAGGTTTACTCAACCGGAACTCAGCAGAAATGATGGAGCTCAGTAATCAGCAGTGGCCAGAGGTGGGAAATCTAGGGGTCAGAGTGTAAACTTCCTCCAACCAAGAACTCAGCCACCTGCTCTCATTTATTAGTTCCATCCCCTGGCTGAGTGCACTAATTCAGGTGGCTGGTACAACAAACTGGTGCAAACTCCTTTTTGCATTTAAGTGTTTTTTTTTTTTGTTTGTTTGTTTTTTTTTTTTTTTTTGTGTGTGCGTTTTATCATCAATATACCACTGACAAAAGCCATTTCCTGGATCACTCTGCGTTCTCCTCCGTTGGACACTGGAGTCACACTCTGGCTGAATGGTTTCGATTTGGCTCTTGTAGAGTGTCGGATTCTTACAAGCCATGGTAATCATTCTGAAAAGGCACTTCCTGGTACTTAAGAAGCATTTTATGGAATCTGTGCACCGCTCGCAGCAACGATTTTGACTGTTTTGAGGTCTGTTTACAGTGATGGCCTGGGGAATCAGTGTAGGTGGGAATACAAGAAAATATGTGATCGATCTCTCCCTTGATTAAAGTTGCTTGATGTAGGGGGCTTGTTTATTGGGTGACCGGTCTGCTGGGGTCAACACTTTCATGCCGTTGGGATTTTTAGCATGGAGAGTTAGGACCTGAGCTAAGCACCACATGCAGAAAATGTTATTGCCTATAGCACAGTGTCCCTATCTCTGCGCCTAGGTATCAGATTTTCTGTTTGGGCTGGAGGACCATGGGTCTGACAACACCTCTTTTAGATGTGTGAAGTCAGTTTAATATGGTCTTGGCTTATGTTCAAATCTTTTAGCATATGCTTGTTGGTTGTAGAAACCACATTATGAAAATTAATTTGTTATGTTTTTGCACTTTTTGGAAGTAATTCATTTATTTTCTGTACCCGCTAATTCCTCACTAAGGTTGCGGGGCGAGCTGGAGTCTATCCCAGCTGACTACGGGCAAAGGCAGGGACCCACCCTGAACAGCTTGCCAATCCATCAAAGGGCGCACACACCATTCACTCCCACCACACTCATACCTTTGGGCAATTTAGTGTCTCCAATTAACCTGATATACATGTCTTTGGACTGTGGGAGGAAACCAGAGTACCCAGAGAAAGCCCACACAAACACAGGGGGATTTGAACCTTCTTGCTGTGAGACAGCAATGCTAACCACTGCACCACTGTGGGAGAGCCCACTCCAGTTTACCATCTAGAGTTAGCATTAGCTTTTCTGGGCGTTCTAGCTTTTCCAGGGTGTTGCATGCAGCAACATGCAAGTGTGACTGAAGCAGAGAATGGGGTGCAGCTGAATGTAGAAAAACATGAGGTCCTTCTTGAGCAGGTGGTGAGAGCCGACTCGATGTGCAATATCGAAGTCCTTCGACAGACTACTATTCCCAAATTCCCTTTCAGCTACGAACGGCGGACACACTTTTTGCCATATAAGATTTTGTCCAACTTGGGAGAAATTTTCATTATCCAAGCATGAGGAAATATAAAACATCTGGCTTCTGAAAGGTGCTTTGATGTTTTCATAAAACAAAATGAAACTCGTTTGAGCACCATCGCAGCCATTTTGATATGAAGGTCAATAAAAATCTCATCTGTCTCCTCGCCTTTCAGAATTAGCTTCCTTCCTCTCTTTTCCCACTGGTCCACGTATAGCTGACTTTTGGTGTGCTCAGGACTGCACACATATACAGTATACGCAGACTTACACACACACACACACACACACACACACGGTGTAAACATGTATACCCACAACTACTTGCAGAGACATGCTCACATTGAGTTTACAAACCACTTAGACATACTCATTCCCACTCACACACACTATCTCACAGCACGCACGCACTTTGTATAAACACGCATTCATACAAGCACTGACACATCGTCTTTTTCATATGTATACACGCACATGCCTGCAAAGACACACTCACTCTGTCTCTCTCATACACCCACACACAAACCCGCTCACTCCACAACACACTTATTCCCACTCACACAAATACACTCTCTGATCACACATGTACGCACACACTGTAAAAACATGCACACACACACTCACTTACACATTGTCTCTCTCTCATGTACACACACACAAACGCACGCGCGCACAAATTGATATACTCAGGCAAACACATGCATGCATAGAGAAATTTACATGTTCACGCAAGCCCATACGCCTATACAAACACAGACGCGCACACACTCCTGAAGACACAAACACACGCACACAGATTGGTGTTTTTATTTTTATCACGTTGAGGTGTGCACCGTGAGGCTGACTCATACTCCCTGTGGCGGGAGGAAATGGCGGTTCAGGCTGTTATGTAAGTAACCGGCGATCCCTCCTGAAAGAAGTGACCTGAATACCTGAATGTGTGGGATGAAGAGGCCTCTAATTTCCTGATTAATTCGTAAATAAGAGAGCAGCACTAATGCGTCGTGCTGGGGGAATCGGCAGGATGGATCTTAAATTTGTAGATGCGTGGTATCAATAACGGCCCGACCCTCCCCCTGCACTTCACTGCGAGACGAGGAAGGAGGGGAACTCTAGCAGCCCGTAAACAAAAATGGCCGACACAAGCAGTCCCTTTTGGGGAGGGGGGAGGTAAGATGGCATTCTGACACTCCCAGAGAGCCTGTTTGTGTAAAAAGCAGAAATTAAATCATACAGCATATAAAACTGCAATCTGCACATATAACATCCCTGGCCGTGAAAACACTGCTGCTCGCGAGGAGGTGTGAGAATGGAGAGTCCTGAGCCTGGATTCTTCACGCAGTCCCATGCAGTCTGAGCTGCACCGTGGGACACTGGCTTCAATCTGGGCGGGTGATGGCATTTACTGCTGACTAGAAACCTACACTTTTTGACCAGGCCCCCCATACAACAGCTAAACAATAGTTTAGCACTGTGTTTGCTTCCGTCAGATAAGAAACGCACAACCGTCCCCATTTCAATTGCTTGTAAAATTCCGCATTCTGAGAAAATCTCCATAAAGGTTTTTAATAGCGTGGGAGTAGGATGTTATACAGGCAGAGCTCTCTGCAGTGAAGTATCTAACCCCCCCCCAACCCCCCCTCAGTGAGCTCTAATGAAAAAAGCATCTCTGTTCATTAGGCCTGTAAAAGGGTGATTAAAAAGCCCTTAAAACAGCCTTTTATGGGTCACCTGCTGTCCCCTACGGTGATTGAGCTCCAGAAAGCTAACATGGACTTTTTTTTTGGATGCCAGTGTGTGGGTATGCAGTTAGGGAGTAGGGCAAGAATTCAACCCCGCTTACTCCCCCCAACCCCATTTAAAGAGGAATCATTGCCCACCATCCTGGCAGCAGCTCCAATGAGGCGCGCTTCACTCTCTCTGGACACCAAATCCGCTGTGCTGTTTGACAAGGAACATTGGTGTTAAAACGGCATAGTAATCAATTACATCTTATTACGCCTCATTCCATATTAATATCAATGATGCTGCACATTAGCCTGCATATTAATGAATGTTTGATTAGAGACTGGAATAATCTACCAACTGCTTTGCAGATAGGCGACTGCCCACGAAGTCCAGCTCTGCTGTAAATATTTAGTAGTTTGGCTGGAAAAAGCTGATGAATTTTGGGATATCCCAGTTATTGTGGAAAGTGGACAGAAATATTTCCTGTCCTGTGAATCGTAAATGACGTCACTCCAATGATTATTAACAATGTTGATTTACGGAGTGAAAAACCAAATATTGTGTCAATGTCCAAATAATTAGGACCTCACCATATCTGGGCACAATTGAAAATGGGGATCGTGAGGAGCACCCACTGACACAGCGAGGAAAGGGCAGGGCGAGCGCGATTTTTGAGTTGCGTTAAGCTGGGTAAACACATGAGCATATTCAGTCTGCCAGAGTCTGCGAAGGGGTAAATATTATCACGAAACCAGCAAACAAAAACAATGCAAAGAGAAGAAGAGAATCCCCCACAGATGTGTTTGTGTAGACTGGAGTCCTCTCTCTGCATCTCAATTCCTCCCCCCTCCCTTCGTCTCCGAGCGCTGCCACATTTTATGCTCATTTCGCTTCTTTTACGGCTTTCGGTTATGTGTTCACGCCGTTTTGTTTCTTCTCGTGGGGCTTATTATGGGCGGATGATATCGATCTGCATGTTTTCAAGGACTGTATCTCAGTTCTCGGTTAGTGCAGTTTACGTGTTTTAGCGCTTTAGCGGTGGTAAATACATTATCACTCTGGGAATCTTCTTTGGCAGGCTTGGCAGCATTCATCATGGTAATCAGGCCATTGCATGTACTCTCATGTACATTTTGGATATCTCTGGGTATGAGTGTATGCAAAATGACTGTAATGTAATCAGATGGATTGTGATGGGATGCAATATCCCAGAATGCAGTGGGATTTATTATAATAGCAGGAGAGGTGTCTGTACTCACATATCGGCTCATCTTGGCTTCTCCTGGGATGTTAAACCAGGATACATGTCCAGTCTCATAGGCTGGACTGGGGTGGATGGGCCAGTTTCAGACCAATCAAAATTTCAACCTGAATTGTGTGTTGTCTTGTGTAATATCATCACAATGTACATCTACGGATCATGAATTCATATTACTGTGCATGCGCATCACACGTGAGTGCTCAGACACTAAGTCGGTGTAAACAAAGTTTGAGACTTTATCATCACAGTACTCGGGGCAGAGCGCAGTCTTTGGTTGCTCAGTGAGGCGATGTTATATGGTGGCACAGCTATTGAGAGCCACGATTCGCCTCTTCAATAATTTTGCCTTGATTAATTTTTTGTGAATGTCTACTTACTTAAATGCGGCACTCCAACACATACACATGCTTGAACATTATTTTAACAAAACCTTTTGTTTGAAAAATGGGCAGAGAGTGAGAGAGAGAGAGAGAGACAGACAGAATAGGGAAATAAGTGGTTGTATTTCAAGGCTGAAGCCTCAGTGAGTGTGTTTGGATTGATGACTCAATGTAGGGAGGAGAAAGGGGCCTGATGCTGCAAATCTAAACCAACTTGAAGAAACAAAGACTACAATTTTCTTGCAGCTCTCCTTTACATATTTAGGCTTCCTTTTTTCAGTTTACTTAAGTGCTAAATCTTTTTACAAACAAACGGATTGCCTAAATCCTCAATAAAAAAAAAAAAAAAAACTAATTTGAGCGGCTAGTGTGGTATTTGCTTTTCACAAAATGCTAAAATAATATGAGGAAATTGTGCTTCCACTGGCCTGAATGTACTTCTGCGTAAGTGCATTATGTGCTTTGCTAATCTGAGCAGCCGTCTATGCGAGACAGAACAGCAGCTGCTGCGATTAGAGGAGCAGCATTCAATAATATTCAGTCTTCAGGCCTCCGCGCAACAGAAAACAAATCAACACTTATTACCATTCTGTCAACTCCATAATTTCTTTGTTTCACATTTCATTTTGCATTTTAAATTACTCCCCTCGTATTCGCCCTTATCTTCTCGACTTGAGCTGTGTGTTTGCGGTTTTATTCATTTTTGAGAAGACTTCCTCTGCCGACGTTTGCTACGTTGCATTAGCCTTTTCATCGCTCATTATAGACTTTGACCCTATTAAAAGAAAACCCAGTGTGAGATTATATAGCATTATCTTCCAAACGTACAATGCTTTAATATAAATTTAGACACCTTGGTAACATACCATTTTAGGGGACAGCTCTCATAAAATGTCACTGGGTGTCTCTTTTTGTGCTTAATCTCACAAACAGTAAGTCCTACACCAGCACAGTTAACCAGGGTACTTACATTAGTACATTACAACTTAATAGAGTAGCTTCAGAAGTGATATGATTCAGATTGCTGTGACTGAGGAGGTTTAGTTTTCCCTCTTGGTTCTATATCTTTACCCTTAATGATATTTCACTGTATCTGTGAGGTGTAAAGTCGATTCGTGAGCAGGAATCCTCCTATCTGTGTCTGAAGCAGGGCCGCAGTGCTTGGGGCTGTGTGCCGTATTCTTGGATCGAGTCGATGGGCTGTGGAAGTGCCCCAGGCCTGCCTGGGGTACACCGGACCCTCAAGTGGCTCTAAGCATGGAGCCCAGAGATCATAACATATCAGACTATACTAAAAAGAAACCTGCTCTGAAAGCTGTCTCTAATGCATGTTGCAATGTGTAAAGACTGGCTGTTTTATGTCTTAAAACGTACATGCCGATGGATGTATTTTAAAAATTAAAAGTGCGCTTATGAACTATATGAATGAGTCAAGTTCAAAGAATTATTTGCCCCTTTTCTGCACAGAAGACATTTCTGTCACCATTGGCTTACCGGAAGAGCAGTGTTATTCATGCATTTGCTGAAGTTTTTATTGTAGCCATATATATGGTTAATAAACGATTCGTAGAAAAAAAGTGATATTTGAGATTAAGACCAATTTGTTTTTTTACGTTATTGTAATTTTTGGTTTATTCATAAAAAAAACACCAATTGGTACTGTATAGCTGGGAGAAAATTAACCAGTAAAATGTTATGGGATTTTGGATCAAAGTCAGAGCATATACTAACCTCAACATCAAGAACAGCTGGTTCTGTGTACACGAACATGCCTTGCAATAGTCATGCATGAACCCCCCAAGCACGGTGTAGTGTGACAACTGTACTGAAAACCTGTATTTATTTCTGTTCTGGACCAATGAGGTAGCCAGGAGCCAGAGAGCAAAGCTTGCTGGGAGTGAGGGAGCGAATGGCAGGGGAGAGAGCTGAGAAGGGCATCTTCAGCGTGGACAGTGTGGGGGGGATTATTTCCTCAGGGATGGTGCAGATGAAAGGCCACGGACTATAGTGAGAAAAGGGCTTCAGATCTCCAGCGGCACACCTCTCTGAAATGATCAGGTAACCCTCCTCAGAATGGCTCTTCAATGCGCTCGCTGCTAAAGGGAAGCGAAGGAGGCTTGACTTCAGAAAGCGTGTGCTTATCAAAGATACGGCTTAAAACCCCACCTCAGCATCCCCGACCCATAAACCCCCGCATCCACGCCCCAGCCAAACTCTGCCCTCAGGTGAAAAATGCTGCTCCTCTGTCCCATGAGCCGCACCAATGGAATCTTCCAGAAGATTTTCCTTTGGGTAAGGAGCGAGTGGCCAAAAATACTGGGCATGGGCCTTAGTGAGTAAACCCTGGTTTGGCAGCGTAAGCATCCACCCTGCTCGGTGAGCATCGACCTCGGATGTTGTGCATCAGCCTGATTTTGCGGCGTTATGGAGGCGTCTGATCCTCAAAGGGAGAAGCAATCATCAGTATTCTCCTCCCGCTAACGCGCCGCACAGCTGGGCGGACTGATAGCAAATTTGGCAGTCCCCAACGTCTAAAATATTGCCCCGGCGAAACCGCCTTCCTCCTTGCTCACCCAAACACTGTGCCGTTATGTGTAAGACAGGCGGTGACACAGTTATCATTCAGGCCCCTGTTACTGCGGGAGTAAAGTCGAATCTCGCTCGAGCATGTAATAGGCAGGTGTTTCTCTCTTTGTGTGCACTCCAATGAAAACGTGTCGTGCTTGTGTAATGACAACTATCTACTGCTGTAAGCCAGGGTGTGTAAAATACACATTTGACAGACTAGCGGCCAAAAATCCCGAGGGGTGTTTGTGTGTATGTGTGTGTGTGGGTGGATGGAGGTGTAAAGTTTGGGGGGGCGGGGGGACATGGGAACTTCCCTTTTGGGCACTTTGCCGCGGTGAAATGTCTAAATGCTTATTAAGTGAGAGACTAAACCTAGGTTCATTAATGTAGTAGCTAGCTTGCCTGAGGCTGTGTTCTTTCTCGCTGTAATACTTGAGACATTTCTGTATTATGGCTTCGCAACATTTTAGAGGATGAAAACACGGAAGTGCTGTGCTGGGGTGGCAGCGCTGACATTTATTATAGAAATTATGACAAAGGTTGTGGGACGGAAAATATCTCTGTTAATTGTGTCACGGAGCAGCCTGTAATTAATCGCAACAAAGATAGGCCAGGCTTTCAAAAGGACGAGCGTCTACAGTTTTTCTACGCTTCTGTACCTAATGGGACAACACTGTCTTAATCTAATGGGATGCGTTTGACTGTGTGTGTGTGTATGTGTGTGTTTGTGTGTGCGCGCGCCTGTGGGTGTTTATAGGAGATGAAGCAGAGGTTAGGGGTGTTCGTATACTGCTGTGCTTACCCTTTGATGTGGGGGATAATACCTCTGGTATCGACCGGAGCGGGAGAGATGCAGGTTGTGTGTGGTTTGATCTGATGTGTCCTGTCGTTAATTAACCTCAGCGCGTCTCATTGGTTACGGGAGGGTGGGGGGGAGGTGGAGAGGCTGCTGGTGAGGTTAGCAGCAGCACAGTTCATTAGTGTCACATACAGAGGCGTTAGCTTCATGCCCCACCTGTGGAGCCACATCAGATTCTCCCCGTGGAAAGAACCTCCAGTGCTGTCCATATGTATGTGGACAGTTGCCATGGATGGAAAAAGGGCTAATTCCACTGAGGTTCATGGGTCCCCATTTATGTTTTGAGCGAATTCTATTTAGTATATCTTAGCAAAATTAACTTTCTGTTATCTCTTAAAAAATTGGAAAAAAATTCATCTGAGAAAGCTTAAAACAATTAGATCGAACAAAGTGATATTATATTTTCCCTTTGGTCCAAAGTCTCAATTTTTCAACTTATGCAAGTACCTGAAATTAAAGCTGACGTCTTTACTTTGCAAGGTTCATCTTTGGCTGTTGCTTCATTTCTACTTTCTGGAATTCAGAGCCAAAACAGAAAGAACTTATTTAATTGTCAAATTTTTTTGGACTTGAATATATGATACCAGGAAGAATGATAGGGCAGTTGTGATGACCTAAATGGCGGTATTAGTATTAACCTTTCTGAAATCATCGTGTGACTTGTAAAAGCAGGAAGTACAGATGTTTTTTTTTTCCTCCACAGTTAGCTAAAAAAAACAGACTCCTGCTATCGCCATGACAACTGTCTCTCCGCTTTTTTAAAGTGCCTGTCTTAAAAGATGAATAGCACATCTCGCAGAAAATTCTGCTTCCCTCTGTTTCTGACCGTGCCTGAATGGGTTGGACTGCACAGCCAAAGCCGAGTGGTAGGCCTTTCTCGAATGTGAATGCAGTTCAACGGTTCAGGTGTTTTTTGGTTGTGTTCTCGCATATTCGAAAATACACCTTCACCTGTATTACTTCTCCTTAAGCCTGACTTTAGACAGGAAAATGAAGTACTCAAAACTCACTCATTCAGGTGGTTTCCTTGGCCTCTGTCCTATGAATACAGAAATACACGTTCGCATCTGAAGCTGGGTGTTCCATTTAGCTTTCAGTGCAATGAGACCTTCTCTTCCAAGTGCTTCACAAAACACCATTCAGGTTTCATCTATTTTTGATTTGTGTCTTGCCGTTAACCAGCACCTCACAAAACTACATTGTGTACGAGGTTGTGTCTTTATCTACCTTTGTTTATACCCTTGTTTCCTTCGGTATTAACCGTTTTAAAATGCCCATTCAATCAAAACTGTTGTCTGCACGCAGTCTGTTGTCGGAAGGAAGCAATCAGTAAGTTGAAAGCTGATTATTGGACTTTTTATGGTAACTATGGAGACAGCGCTTGTTTGTTAGACTCCCACAGAATTTTATCTCTCCATCTCCTGCAGGCGTACGAGGTGAATAAAACATCCAAACATATTTACTCGGGTTGCTGACGCATTTTGAAATATTAAGATCCTCAGTGTTTACACCAAGTTTTCCCCTCCCTGTGCATTCAAATAACCTTGGACTTGTTCATGCAAATGTTTTCTGGAACTATCACGTAGTTGGACTTAGTCCTGTGCCCTCTGAAGCCTTTTTACATAGCCTCGAATCTAAACCTATAATAACCGTACATCTAAACAAGTTTCAACTGAAATATAAGCCTTTATCCACAGTACATCTACTCTAGCCTGAAGTCTAACCTATACCAATCATGCAACTGAACTTACCTAAACTTAATCCCAAATCCATATGTAATTTTTAGAAATAATACAGACTTGAATGAGGTCTAACACTGAATGAATTCATGAAATGAATATTTGCATGCATATTCTCTGACAGGATGGGTTATAAAAGAATAATGGCACACAAAGATGTGGAATTCAAATCGGTTGCGAGATATTATCTCGGAAATTTGATGACGTGTGACCGTGAGGAAAAGCCTGGCTTAGTCACAGTCGCACATCCACCCCAAGCTCTATAATGTGGAAAGCAAGAAACAATCCGCTTTCATGAAAAAATGTCCACAGGACGTTCACTGCTCTGACAGGAATGGCATTCTACAGAAAGCATGTTTATCTATAAGTAAAAGTGCTATAGCTGTACGTTAAAATTAATGTATAGCATCACATGCACAAAAAAAGAAATTGGATTAACCATTTTTGCTTGTAAAATATGTTTTTTCCAGGTTACATATTTGCCAGGGGCAAATGGATCATCTACCTCATGTAGGATGGTACATTCGCACACATTACATTACATACACGCACACACTGATACATTATCAGGCTATTTGCATACCGAAGCAAACAGGGAAGCTGGCTTTGTAAATTAGGGCGTCTCGCAATCCCATTTTTTTTTTTCAAGAGAAAAAATCCCAAATGACACAATACAGATAATGTTTGCACCACAGCTTTACATTGTGTATATGAGTACTCCGTTTGTGAACATGCATGTGTTCCTGCTAGCATCACGTTTTAACTAAAAAGAATACATCATGGAAATATTTTATTCTGTTTGTGTTTGTTTGACCATTGACTGCTGGCTTTACACGTGATGCTAAAAACAGTATTTCTGTGCCTGTGCTAACAAGTGGGGTGAAAGGAATTGACCCACCCCCTTGTAATGCGAGTTTATTAGTGTGGACTGTGTGCATGGTGGTCTTACCAGAGCTGCTTTCACTACATCCCATTAAATGTCTTTGAAACTGTCTGAAAATATGTTATTACTGAAAACAATACCCCCATTCAAAATCTGCGCATGAAAACCCTGACATTATTGCTATGAGAAATTGAGCTTTTCAATTTACAATTAGACTGCCTTTATCCATGCTGAGATATTGTGGTGCTGTGTCACATTAATATGCTTTTGACGGAACTGCAAGCGCCCATGTGGTATAGCGGTTCAGGAACTGGCCTTATAATTGAAAGTCTGCTGCTTTGATAGCCAGGTAGGATAACTATTGTGCTGTCATGCAAGGAACCTGACCTGCATTGTTTGAGTATATTTCTTGCAGTATGAATGGACAATATATTTTGGACAAAAGCTCTGTAGTCACTAAGTCTAGGAGCAAGGGTTGGCCTAACACGAAGGTCACATGCAGCACGTGTTAATCAAAATGCTGTTTTAGCCAATGGCGTCATAAGGAAAGCTATAGTAGTGCAAGAACAATTAAACTGAGTGTTAGCCAGTGAGTGCCCTTTTTCCTAGTCAAATGGGTGTACATTGTTTGTACATCTGTGTGCATGTTCATGGCTGTTTCTTGTTAATCTTATTAAGAAATTAAGCAATGAGGCATAATGCAGCAAATTAGCCATTGATGCAAGTTATTGTTTCTTCAATTAGTGGCAGCGGAACAATTTACATTTTAATTTGCGCAGTTTGCCGTGCGATAATGGTACCCTTTTTTCTTCTTCTCTTCTCCTTAACCCGGTGTAGTGTGAGAACTCAGATTTACTCACAGAATGTTCATAAGTTGACTGTGAGCCATTGAAATCAGCAGAACTCCGGAATGCTTACTGAGAATTTTGATGTTGAATATTTAAAAAATCCCACTACACAAACAGTTATACGCTCCCCTTATACGCTCCGCACCACTCTCTCTCTCTCCATCTGCTAACGCCTGGCCCACACCAACAGACTTTTCAATTGTTAACTGATGTTTTCGATGTGATCGACGCCACTTATAACGGCATAAAAATCATACATCTCATAGTTTCGCAGTCCTCTGGTGTGTGGAGAGCACTCATTTAACGATTTGGCCCATTCGCCTCCCGATATTGGATTGTAAATATTAAACGTATTTCCGACTAGAAATTGGAGCGGCCCCAACAGGCTTCCAAGCAGATCTGGTGATGTCAAATACACTCATAACCCTCCTCGCACGCCGGGAGAATTGGGCAAGATAATCTGTAGAGCCATTATAGAATTTGGCGTTTGCTTAAAATTGTCAGAAGGGGAGAATAAGGCTTAAAATCAGCTGAAATGTCTTTTGATGTGAGCCGGCATTACCCTCTCCATTTCTATTACGTTAACATTCCTTTCTCTGTTTCCTGCTTTAGCTGTCATTGTCCCTCTATGTCCCACGCTTTTCATTTAATCCTCATTTTATTTTCCTCTTTGTTTTCCCACCAGTCTCTTTACTGCCATGGAGTTCCCAGTTGCTCTCCATAGAAATGGCCTATAAATACCTAATAACAGTGTTAGGACTAATGGATTTGCTATGGTTTTCTGTTATTTTTTCCCCCTAACATTGGAGTGGTGGTAGCCTGTAATACTTGAAGCCTGCAGGTCTGCGTTCTCATTTTCGGTGATCATACTGAACAGCTTATCAAATGTTCAATGGTGGTCTGCTTTCTATTTGCAAAACTATAAGCTTTGAAGTCAGTGAGTACGTATGCATGGACTTCTACCTTTTGACGGAAAATAATCGCAATAATATTTCATTCGTTTATTATGTCCTTGTTCGTTCGTCTGAGTGATGAAGACGTTTAGCCTTCAGATTCAAATTTGTCTCGTAATGTTCAGAATTTATATTCCTGATACACCCATTGTTCCTCTCTGCACCCTTCTCTTTTGTGTTGCTTTCACCAACAACAGGTGATCCACTTTGATACCTGCTGCGGCTCGTCCCCGCTACCTTTTTTTAGTAATGTAGAACAATGTGAAATTGGGTATTTATTTCCATGTACATGCCCTAGTTTTTCAGATGTGTTGTTTGGTATTCTGCACTGAAAGTTTTCTTTGTGCCGTCACCATTTTCAGCTGTGCGGGTGGCCTTGGAGTGCTGTGAAATCAAAAGACTGTGTGCTATTCTCCTGCTAATTTTTATTTTTTTTTCCCCCTGAAAGGAATTTGAGTGGGCCTTCCCAAAAATTGCTTCTGGGGACCCATGTTTAAAGTGGGTTTTGTTTTTGCCAATCCCTTAATTAGTTGGGATAATTTAGAACATGCATTCATGTGCTTCCGTGTTTTTTCTGTTCAATTTTCTCAGAATGCATATTTGGCTCTATGCCACTGGCTTCTTTCTGTCATTGGTTTTCCCCACAAGTAGCTGCTAGAATTCAGAAACCAGGTGTCCACACTTTCCCTGATTGGGAGTTTAGAATATGGCTGTGCATTATGTGTTGTCAATCAATAAATCTACTGATCAATCATTGGTGTTTCAGGCATATGCGTGTATGTAGTATACACTTTGATGGTACATACAGGAGTTCAGGGAAGCCGAAAATCAACAAATCCCTCTCACAGGTCTTTTGAAAATTGGTCTTTCCAGACATTCCTTTGTCTGCATCTATTGAAGCAAAATCACTCAATGTCACTTTAGTTTTATGTCATTGTACTTTTTATTTGTTTAAATGTTAAGTCACCCATTGCAATAAAACAGAGTCTGTGAGCTTAAAATTTTATGCAATTTTAGCATAATTTTTACCTGATGCATCAAATTTTTCCAGCTCCATAATACAATGCAAGGAAAAATCCAATAGATATGTTAATGCTCTGTACCACCAGTATAATGTAGAGAAACTGAATCCATGATGTGACCGCAGAAATATGAAGCTTGTTGAACTGCAGTTTTAAAAAGTGACTTGTGAAATAGTGACTGGTGCATTACTTCAAGTGAAAACATGCATTTTGTTTTCAGATTGTGGAAGCGATATGGGGCAGTAACCGTGGACCTCTGCTGTCACACCCAAAGGAGCGTGATTTCCATGTTTCAGTGACTTATGTCCCGCAACCCTTTGTTTGCCAGCGTGTTCTCCAAAACAAGGGCCTTTCTTTTCACTGCAAACATGTTGATTTTTAAAACCTTTGCTTTATGAGGTGGTGTTCGCACGATGTCTGTTTATCTCTTATTATTGTTGCTATACCTCAATTTCTCTTCTTCCTATACTGTTGTTCGCAGTTTAATTTGCTTTCTTAACTGGCGTGACATATATCGCAGGGCGTATTATAAAAGCTTGTATGTCTCAGAATGATTCCGTCCTAAAGGCAATTAAAATAACCGTTACAGTTATGGCGAAAATGACTGTAATGACAACATAAAAGAAGCATAAATCACACAGAAGTAACAATAAAGAATAATTGTAAAATAAATAACAGCTATAAAAATAATATTGGTTAAAATAACAATTTACAAGGGTCACTATGCCCTGTCTCACTATCCCTCTCTTCTCCTCTGGTTCCTCCTGCTTCCGTACTCTCTCTTTCCCTCACACTCTCCCTTCGTCTTTCTCTCTCGTTTTGTCTCCTGCCCACCCTTTCTCTTTTTTCCCTCTCTCTTTTTCTCTTTCTCTCTCACTTTTCTCCACTCTGTCCCCCTACTTTCTTTCTTACTTTCTCTGTCCCTCTCTTTCTTTTACTCTTACTGTCTCCCACCCCTTCACTCTTTCTCTCTGATCTCTCTCTCTCTGTCTCCCTCCCTCTTCCTCTCTCTGTTTTTCCTGCCTTAACCCTACCCCCTCTCCCTTTCTCTCACTACCCCTCTTTCTCTCTCTCTTTTTGCCTTTTTGTTTCCCCCTCTCTCTTTCCAACCCCCCTTTCTCTCTCTCTCTGTTCTAATCGGTATAATGAGCTTGGGCCGAGGGCAGATGAAGGTGACACCAGCGAGGCCTTGAGCACACACTGGCGCATTCCTCTGTTCCTTCCCTCCTTTCTCATTTCCTTCCTACGTTTTCCTTTTGTCCGTGACTTTGTCCTCGGCATTAAAAGGAGTGACTGTCCCACAGAGGGCTGCCTTTCAATTGCCCGTTAGCTGTTTGTTTCATGCTCCTCTGAAGGCACGCTCTCTCTGGTGGAGGTGGAGAAAGCTAATGAGAAGACTTATTAACCGTCGGAATGGAGCGTAACAGTAGAGCGAAAAAACAACAAGTTAAAAGATTTGCCATTTGTATGTGGCTCATTCCATACTAAACTGTACTATTGTTTTACGATGGTGATGAAAATTCAAATACACCTTTTCCAATTCTGCAACCACCGACGTCGCCATCTGCTGGCCATTAAATGGAATTCAATTTTCGCATTGGCCTCACTTTTCAGACCCGGGTGCTGGGTCCATCTCTTTATACAGTCTATGGTGATAGCGCACAGATTGTTTGTTTTTATGGTCGTAACACAATATTAGAACACAGAAAAAATTTCATTATTTTTAAAAGCCTGGTATGTATGATTGTCTGAAGCCTTTTGAAATTTTGATGCAGGAAGTGAGTACCTCATTATGCTGAGGTCATCTTTACGTAATTTGCATACATTATGCTAATTAACCCACGAGGATGCACGTAACACGTGTGGACACGACTGGTTATGCCCACAACGATCATTTCAAATTGCATTTCTGGTCAGACGAGTCCCGATAATTTAGTGCTGACAATTGAAACCATTATTATGGGTATTTCTCTGCAATATTTCATTTCCCTTTCTTTCAAAGTATCAACAGACATGTCATGAACATTTTATGAAGTTGGCTGCCACATTTTGTTACAAAATATGTCCTTCACAATGCCCTGGCTCACATCAGGAAACCACTTTTTCTGCTGTGTTGTTGGACCGATGACTCAGATTTTTTTTCTTATGTATATCTTCCATCCAGGAGTGAATAAATATAAACAATGCAAATCATTTAATATTCCTAGAAATAATTTTATTGACCATTCTTATACAACACAGTGATTTGTACAGTTTAGTAAGGAGTGACCCGTTGCACTTGAATGATGTAAATATACACATTAACTGTCGGGTCCACACGTAATTGGACTGTGTACGATTTTCATTATTTTGGCTCTGTTCAGTGCGCCACAGTGAATTTTAAATTAAATAATCATAAATATAAATAAATAAATAAATATATAAATTATAAAAAATTATTAATGGCTTAAAATGTAGACATTCAGCTTTAATTTTAGGTCATTGTCAGAAACACTACAGGAAGTGTGCATTAATTTCAACCGTTTTTGTAGATGGCCCCCCATTAAAGAGGCTCAAAAGTAATTGGACAAACAAACATAGTCACACATTAAAGTATAGTTGCAACTGACAATGAGCACGGTCTGCGCATCTGGACGAATATCACAAAATTGAAAAATTGAGAATAAAATGGTCCCATTTGAAATACTGAATGTAAATAGCACCACCATAAGGTCATTTGATGTCATGTTTGTTGCCTGAGTAACGGGTGAGATTTTGAACCGATCGGGGAAGATTGGTGTTTCCACGTCTTACGGTGTCAAAGATCCAGATACTTTAAACGCAAAAGTAAGAAAGAAGGGAATAATAATTGTAACCAGACGACAGTGTCATCGCTGTCCCCCGCCAAAAAACTATGCTTCGACATCCATTTTCAAACTCAACGTAGAGCACGAGTAGCTTATTAAGCCTACAAAATTTCAGCCATCTAGGTATAATGGTTTCAGAGAAAGCTTTTCCCCATTGTGGCCTGGACTCACGGACGGACAGACCCCAATCCATTATCCCCTTACGCACTTTGTGATGGGGGATAATAATCCAAACAAATGTAATAGATATTCAGCACCCCTACCTGTCATTTGTAGCACATGGTTCCAAATCCTTTGCAGTCTATGACTGTCTGAAGTCTGGAATCCTTCGGTGTCAGCAGACGCTGGGTTTCTTCCCTGGTAATGCTCTGCCAGGCCTTTTCTGCAACTGCCTTCATTTGTTGTTCTGGGCATTTTGCCTTCAGTTCTCCTTTCAGCAAGTGAATTTTATACTCAATTGGATTCAGCTGAAGTGATTGACTTTGCCATCGCAGACAATATGACTTATTTGTGTGAAAGTCTTGGGTTGGTTGTGCTTTATGCTTCAGGTCATAGTCCATCTGCCGCCCAATGAAATTTAGCAGCCTTTGGCTGACTCTGAGTAAATCCTGTAGCCTCGTACAATTCTGGATTCATCCTGCTGAGGTTGTCAACAGTCACATCAACAATTAATACAAAGGAACCAGTTTGATTGACATACCTGCCCGCATTATAACACTCCCTCCACCATGTTTCAAGGATGAGTTGGTATGCTTGGGGTCATAGTCAGTTTCTTCCTTTCTGCAATGTAGATGGTCTTCTCTTCCTTCCATGAATTAAATTGATCTATGTCTGTTATGTTTATGGGATGTTCTTCCAGAACTGTAAAGGCCTTGTTAGATGTTTTAGGGTGAACTTGTGTCGTGTTTTCTTGTTTTTGAGGTTTGCCAATGGTTTGCATCTTGTGGTTAACCCTATCTAAGTCTTTTCTTGATTGTTTCACTGCCCAAATAGTTATTAGAACAGAATTTATTTTTTAGGTTTAATTTTACGGCATGACATGTGTGTTAAAATGAGCTTTTTCCCCTCCACAGTGCCAGATTATGATGAGGTCCTTCTTGGACTGATATCAAGCCCTAAGCCCAGGGTCCTCAAGTGAACTTACTTCCTGTCACATGATCATAGAGTGGCATCACTTTGGGGTCCTCCTTGCTGTTTATTTATTTGGAACTTGCAATTGTCCATAAATATGTTTGTGCACCAATAAATAACCTTCAGTTAAAACTTTCTGAAGGCCTTAAATAAAACCGATGTAAAATTATATGCCCTGTTTAACTAGCCAATCTTGTTTTAATTATTTTAATTATAATGTCCTTCAATTCGAGGTCAGCTCTGCTTGTGTTGTCAGATAGGGAGCAGCTGCTGGGTTTGCTTGGCTGAACATCACACTTGCTGTTTTAGTCCTGGAAGATTCTTCCATCATTAGCTGTGCAGACTTATCTGGAGGTTCACTGTTCTCCATACAACAGCGTGATGGCTGGTCTGACAACGATGGGGCATGAAGTGTTAAGATACTAAATGTTGGTCTGGGTGAGCTGATTGGTCGAGTTGGGTGTAGCTCAGCGATGTTACACTGTGACTTTGTAGATTACAAAAATGGGAGGAACCATATCTTTTGAGCGCACAGTGGACAATGTTGTTGTCCACTCATTTGCTTGTGCCAGTGAGTGACATCACACCCGCTCAGGTGAGTCCCATAAGGTCAGCTGACACCACTGTGGGTCTTAAAGTGTACACTCTCCTCACTCCAGTGCCAGACATTCACACGGCAGTAGTCACACTAAACAAACTTTTCTGCATTCAGAAGATTTCCTATTTTAAGCACCCGAACAGGAGACACATTTGGGATGAATGCGTTTGCCCGTGGCCATGACTGATGTGCACAGCAAAGGAACCTGAGTCTTCTGCTGCTGCTACGTTTCCTGTTTCTGAATTCACCAGGCATCAGACCAAATGAATATCACTTAAAAACATATTTCACACGTAAGGAAAAAAAATCATTTTTGGTGGCAATACGGCAGTGTCAAATTCCAGTGCATCATTCTAAATATGAGTGGATTGGACCCTGTGCTTTTTTTTTGAAAAAAAAAAAACAAAAAAACAAAACATTAAACTCTTAGTTTCTGGGAAAAATCTTGTCTTTGCTTTACAGTTTATATAAGGCAATAGGCTAAAGATGGAAGCGCTTTGGCTTACCCACTTCCTCAGTGCAAGGCAGCTTTATATGACTGAAATGCTTTGTGTCTCGTGGATGTATTGTATATCAGAAAAACAAACAAAGAAGTCTGGTAAAGTATGATAACGTCTGGTCTTGCGATAAACAGGTTTGACTGTGTGGCTGTTGGTACATAACACAACCCAGCACAGCCATAAACGACACTGAGCTTCTCTTAAAGTGTAAGCTTAACGCTACCCAAACATTGGCCAGGCGCCCGTCTGGAATGGCTAATGAACATTTCTGAGAGGTGATTTTTGGAAAACTGACAGCGGTTAAGCAGGCTCGGGGAAGCGATGACGGAGTCTGACAGAAAACTGCAATCAGGGGAGACGTGAAATGTCTGACAGATTCGGGAAACCGCAAACGGGGACGCACTGTAGCGACAGACAAAAGGGACTATAATCAGTCAAATGAGCACTTTGCCTGCACAGAACTAAATGTAATCTGAAAAAAACTGGCAATTAAAGATAATCAAAGCCCCAGTGATAGGGGACATGAGGCAGAGGAAGGGAACATGGGGATGGAGGGAGAGAGAGAGAGAGAGAGAGAGAGGGGGAACGAGAGGTTCTGGTATTCCAGTCACGAGGGGCCTGTCAACTGTGTGCAGGTGGTTACTGCACCCCGCCCACTAGCTCAACCTCTATAATAATAAATGCCTTCAATCAAATCACAGCCTCACTCATGCACACACAGTTATAATGGAAATCAGTGGGGCCCACCTGCCACAACCCTCCCCCCGCCCCCTTGTTTACACACCAACACATGTGGGGCACACCTGGCAGGCCACTGCATGTGCACAGAGTATTCATCCATACAGAGGCACATCCCAAATCCAATCAAGACGCTCCCCTCCCCATTTTATTTTGATCGGGGAACAGGAGTGTTGACTATCCCTGGCCATCTTTTTTGATGCACCAATCGCATTGAGGCTGCGCTATTGTGTGGAGAGGAAGTGGATTGGGTGGGCATGTACAGTATGAGGTCTGTTGGTGTTCATTGTTGCTGAAAGATTAATCGGTATGGAGCCGTATACTC